>OY757015.1:149451569-150118312 GCA_963580285.1 Lucinisca nassula | reverse complement strand
CCACGTTATTAGTTAAGGTATCAGTTAAGGTATCGTTAACGCATTGATCATTTGATTCGGCAAATACCGTATTCGCCCTAATTACCGCACCGTGCACTTAGTTTTTTCAAAATCGTGTCAAAAAATCACAGTGAAAAATCTACCTAATTAGCGCACACTCAATGCTAAAACAATAGCTTCCGAGATGATGCATACTGATATTTAATGGGACGGAAAAGGATACTAAAGCATTGCCTTCACTGTTGAAGAAATAACGGTAAGTTTTTATAGGTTTACTGTGAGAGCTTCCATGGGGAGGTTATTGTAAAGTGTGCGCTTATGCATTTCCTTTTCAAAAATAGCTTTGGTGTGCGCTTATAGGAGCATGTGCGGTAATTAGGGCGAATACGGTATGCAAATTTTGCTGCTCACATTATCCAGCAAAAATACCAAAATTTTAGATATTGTACTTGCTAGAACAATTAATAATATGACCACTAACGAGCTCGTTAAGCTAACGATGCTTTGAACAAGTGGCCCTGGTCAGTATACCCAAGGTGCAGACTTCTACATACGCAGTTTCAGGTACAGTGCACATTCTTCCCAAGAAACTCTTGAATCAGCAGAAGGGAGGGAATGCCCATATAAGATATTTCATTTACCCTACGTTTCTCTTTATGAAATGGTATCTACACTCTACAGGGGTGGTCTTTAACCCTTGTCCTGCTGAGCCCGGATACATCTGATCTTTCAAACAATGCAGATCCCGATCAGATGGCTTCTTCTGGCTTCTGAAGAAGCCATCTGATCAGGATCTTCATTGTTTGTCATTCAGTTTATGGATTTGTTGTAATAATTTGCATCAAGAAATCTGATTGGTTGATAAGCAGTGGTGGGTGTCGCATATATAAATATTCAGCAGGCCAAGGGTTAGGATCTGATTACTTGAACATGAACGATTATTTTCATCATCTGCATGTTCAAGCTATAATAAATATCCAGTTTGACAAATATTTTGATTGATAAATTTTGTAAAGTTTGTCCCTGAATAAGTCACATCATGAGAAAATATGCTTTCAGCAAGCCCTAAAAATGTCACTGTGTGATGCGCAACAACTCGGATCAAGAGAAAAGATGCTTTGAGCCAGCACAAAAAAATGTCACTAGGACCTGTGTGATCAGCAAAGTTTCACATCATGAGAACATAATATGCTTTGGGCAAGGGCTGATGAGATGCTGTTAGGAGCTGTGTGATGAGCAAAGACTCAGATAATGAAAAAATATGCTTTGAGCAAGGGCTGATAAAATGCTGCTAGGAGCTGTGTGATGAGCAAAGACACAGATCAGCCTGCACATTGCCCCCACTATGCTAAAACTTTTCGCCTATCTCCTTTTGAGTAACACATAGGCTGCAGAAGGCTATGCGATAGCAGATCAGCAAAGTCTCTGTTCAGCCTTGAGCTCTCAATAGTCACACAGGTCCTTGTTGTATCCTAGCCTCTGAGTCTGTCTGCACTATTTGTCTATGCCCTTTTTTACAGATTTCAAGATAAAATGGGTCAAATGGTCAACGGGCAAGAAGACTCAGATCAGCCTGTGACTATGTAAACATGCATGATTCCAATTTATCAGTATGGCAACATGAAACAAGAGGCTCAATGAGCCTAAACCGCTCACCTGAGGAACTTAAGTTTTAACAATTCACAGACTTGACTACTAAATCTGCTAATAGAATCCAGCCCATTGACCCTTACAGGATATAAGTCATGATTATTGCATTGCATTCCAAGTTTGAGACTTCTAGCTTCTATAGTTCCTGAGAAATCTTTGAAGAAAATTTAACATTGGTCAAAATGGAGAGAAAAAGAATGAAAGAACAGATGAACAAATAAGCTGAGAAAGCCCAATGTCTCGTACACAAAATAAGTCATCATTATTCTATTGAATACCAAATTTGATGCTTCTAGCTTTTATAGTTCCTGAGAAATCTTTGATTAAAAATTTAACATTGGTCTATTATCTCTATATGGAGAGAAAGAAGAATGAAGAAACAAATGAACCAGACTAGCTCCAAAACCTAATGCAGCCTTTCCCCTTGCCCAATGGTGCTACACATAAAATTTAAACAAGATTGGTCGACTGCCTTCTGAGATATGCTTCATTGAAAGTGTGGACGACGGATGGACGGACGACAGACGACGGACTCCGGAGCCTTGGTATACTATCGGCTCACTGGAGCCTTTGGCTCAGGTGAGCTAAAAATTCAAGTCGCTATTTCTGTCACAACATTTTCCCTACGTTAAGTCTATGGGCAATTTTTTTGTCTCTCAAGGTCACGTAACTCCGAGGTCAATATTCTGATTCGGCCCAAAATCGAACTTAACCGAGATTTTATGCCTGTCCTCGTTACCTGCAAGTTTGAAGCTGATATGAATAAAAATAAAGTTGCTATCGTGGTCACAACGTATTTTTTTTATGCTCAAGGGCAGGTAACTCCAAGGCAAATATTCCGATTCGGCCCAAAATCGAACTTTACCGAGATTTTATGTCTGTCCTCGTTACCTGCAAGTTTGAAGCTGATCTGAAAAAAATTCAAGTCGCTATCGTAGTCGTAACATTTTCCCTAATTAAGTCTATGGGCAATTTTTTTGTCGCTCAAGGTCACGTAACTCCGAGGTCAATATTCGATTCGGCCCAAAATTGAACTTAACCGAGATTTTATGCCTGTCCTCGTTACCTGCAAGTTTGAAGCTGATATGAATAAAAATAAAGTTGCTATCGTGGTCACAACGTATTTTTTTATGCTCAAGGACAGGTATCTCCAAGGCAAATAATCCGATTCGGCCCAAAATCGAACTTAACCGAGATTTTATGTCTGTCCTCGTTACCTGCAAGTTTGAAGCTGATCTGAAAAAAATTCAAGTCGCTATCGTAGTCACAACATTTTCCCTATGTAAAGTCTATGGGCAAATTTTTTGTCGCTCAAGGTCATGTAACTCCGAGGTCAATATTCCGATTCGAACTTAACTGAGATTTTATGACTGTCCACGTTACATGCAAGTTTGAAGCTGATCTGAATAAAAATAAAGTTGCTATCGTGGTCACAACGTATTTTTTTATGCTCAAGGGCAGGTAACTCCAAGGCAAATAATCCGATTCGGCCCAAAATCTAACTTAACCGAGATTTTATGTCTGTCCTCGTTACCTGCAAGTTTGAAGCTGATCTGAAAAAAATTCAAGTCGCTATCGTAGTCACAACATTTTCCCTATGTTAAGTCTATGGGCAAATTTTTTGTCGCTCAAGATCACGTAACTCCGAGGTCAATATTCCGATTCGGCCCAAAATCGAACTTAACCGGGATTTTATGCCTGTCCTCGTTACCTGCAAGTTTGAAGCTGATCTGAATAAAAATAAAGTTGCTATCGTGGTCACAACGTATTTTTTTATGCTCAAGGGCAGGTAACTCCAAGGCAAATAATCCGATTCGGCCCAAAATCGAACTTAACCGTGATTTTATGTCTGTCCTCGTTACCTGCAAGTTTGAAGCTGATCTGAAAAAAATTCAAGTCGCTATCGTAGTCATAACATTTTCCCTATGTTAAGTCTATGGGCAAATTTTTTGTCGCTCAAGGTCACGTAACTCCGAGGTCAATATTCCGATTCTGCCCAAAATCGAACTTAACTGAGATTTTATGCCTGTCCTCGTTACTAGCTACAGTGATGACAACATTTTCCCCATGTTAAGTCGATAGGCAATTTTTCGGGCGCTCAAGGGGACGTAACTCTTGAGTGAATTATCTGATTCGGCCCAAAATCGAACTTGACCAAGATTTTATGCCTGTACTGGTTATCTGCAAGAATGAAGTTGATCAGAAAAAAATTGACGGAGCTAGAGTGATGACAAGCTTTTTCCTATGTGAAGTCTATGGGAGCTAGATGTTGCCATGGCAACCAGAGTTCCACTCAGATCTGCCTGAAAACCTAATGAAGCCTTTCCACTTGCCCAATAATGCGACACATGAAATTTGATCAAAGTTGGCCAAGTAGTCTTGAAGATATACATTTTTGAAATTACCATTAACCCTAATGCAAAAACACACAAGGGCAGGTAACTCCTAAGTGAATGATCCGATTCTGCCAGTTATCGAACTTGACCGAGATTTCATGGCTGTGCTGGTTATCTGCAAGAATAAAGCCAATCTGAAAATAATTGAAGCAGCTACGGTGATGACAACATTCTCCCTATGTTAAGTCAATAGGCAATTTTTTCAACGCTCAAGGGCACGTAACTCCTGAGTGAATAATCCGATTCAGCCCAAAATCGAACTTGATCAAGATTTCATGCCTGTCCTCGTTATCTGCAAGAATGAAGTCGATCAGAAAAAAATTGATGGAGCTAGAGTGATGACAAGCTTTTTCCTAACGCTCAAGGGCACGTAACTCCTGAGTGAATAATCCGATTCAGCCCAAAATCGAACTTGATCGAGATTTCATGCCTGTCCTCGTTATCTGCAAGAATGAAGACGATCAGAAAAAAATTGACGGAGCTAGAGTGATGACAAACTTTTTCCTATGTTAAGTCTATGGGAGCTATTTGTTGCCATGGCAACCAGAGTTCCAATCCGATCTGCCCGAAAACAGTATGCAGCCTTTCCCCCTACCTGATAATGCTTCACATGAAATTTGATCAAGATTGGCCCACTGGTTCCGGAGATATACTTCTTTGAAAGTGTGGACGACGGACGACGACGACGGACGACGACGACGACGGACGCCGGCTCGTGGTATACTAATACCTCACATGAGCCTTCGGCTCAGGTGAGCTAAATACACCTGAATCAGGCAGTGCAGAGCTGTCTTCAATTGTTTTTCTGTTTGTTTTAGTTTAATGACTCACTTAACACTGTAAAGGCCATATTGAGCTGATAAGTTTACTTCAACAAACTTTTCCTGGGCAAGCTTATACATCAGCGAATAACCAGAACAGTGCATATTCTTGTGCCAGAAACTAACCTGACAACTGCCCTACTGGAGGGAGAGAAAGTTAAGGGAGAAACTGACTAGAGTATAAGAGTGATTGAGTGTTTAAGTTTTAAGTCCCACCAACAGCTAAGGTCATATGGAGACGGGACCTCGGTTTAAAGACTCCTCTGAAAGTCTGGAGAAGCCCGGGATCCATCCTGTGACCCCTGGTTTACAAGGCGAGTAGCGTAACCACTACACCACCTAGAGTATAAGAATCTTATATGGGTGTGAGGGGTGGATGTAAAAATCTGTTCCAAGGGTCACTGTCCGGCATCACCAGGCTTGCCGAGTGATGCTGGACAGTGATCCCGAGGGACAGATTTTTCTATCCACCCCTCACACCCATATAGGATTCTTTTTCTTGCATACCTTCCATTTCTTAGCACAGATTTTTAATGCTGCAGTAACTTCGGTTACCGACGTCCACCATATTGTGATGGCACAGCAGGACTGTTTAGTGACGTCACGTAGGGTGCTGTGACGGCAACTTAAATGATGGCGCATTTGAGGTTGTAATCAACCAGTGCATTTATCAAACACGTGATTATATTTGATTTTGGGTCGGAACACCAGGGTCAGAACATAAATTTCTATCCCAGGGTAAAATCACGGATTTCCTTGTCTGGTGTGCAAGAAAAAAGATTTCTCGGGGGAGGCAGGTATTTATACCTGTGACCTCATCACCAGTCAGCATGCATCTGATTCCAAGGCCGGTTCTGTCATCTGTGCCACTGTGAACATTTTACAGTGCTGTGGCACTTATATCATATTACGCATTGATCAGTTTTGATGTCCTTTTCATAAAATTCATCAAGTATTTATTAAGTATTTATTAATTTCAGCATGCAATTTGCTTTGAGAAATGATCATAATTTTCCTGTCATTCAAAACCCACAAGCGCACATGGAAAGGGAAACCCCAAAGGATTTATATCAACTTTCCTAGCAATTCTACCATCACAGAAAGATTGATATTGATATCACATATAACATTATCCTTAACCATTTTTGTCCCAAATGGAATCTTCCACCTTATATATAGCAGGAGTCAATTTCAAAATTTAGGGGTGTCAGGTTGTGTTTTTCTTCAAAACGTATTCAGAAAATGAATGAACTTTTAGCAAACATGGGAGGCCCTGATCAGACGCCGCATTCTACGGCGTCTGATCTGGGCCTGCACTGTTTGCCAAGGTGCAAGTTTTGGGGTTTCCGGTACCAAATGGGTTAATACCACTCTCTAGGGTAATTCAGCAGATGACAAATTGTTGATATTTTTCTTGTTTGTTTTTTTTCCAGAAAACAGGACTTCACATCTCCATCTCCCTGATCAGATGCTGCAGAACGTGGCATCTGATCAGGGCCTACACTGTTTGCAAAACACACCCGTTTTCAAAATTAAGTTTGAAGAAAAAACAACCTGGCAACCCTAAATTTTGAAATGGACTCCTGCTATATACAAGATTGAAGATTCAATTTGGTACAAAAACAGTCGACAATCAACAACAGGAGTTTGTTATCAAAGACAGATATTCCCTAACTTTGCAACTACAATCCAACCTGTATTAAGCAAGCACCTAAGGGATAACCAAAATGTGCTTGCTTAAGACATGTGCTTACTTAATACAGGTGAATTTTAATGCATTTGCCTTTTTGGGGAACCAAATGCATGCATGCTTAAGATGGTTGCTGGCCACTATGACAGGTTTTACTGTAATACTTACATAAAATGTTGAAGGAAAAGTATATACTTTCATACTCTGTTTCACATTTATACATTCCATCAAATCTCCTATCAGGATTTTCTATGATGAAACCAAGTTTAGGGTCCCAAGTTACTCCATCTTCTGGCCCCAAAGGATTCTGGTCCCAAGGATCCCAGCTGTCTTTCAGGAAATCGACTTTAATGTTCGGTGTGGAAACCCAGCATGGTATCACTGCCCGATGACCTTGAAACAGGTTCATTGCATTAGGAAAAGGAAATCCTGGGATTTCTATAAGGTTTCTGTCAGGGAAAATGTTGTCCAGATCTGAAAAATAGATCAACATTAAGTTGCATCAGCACTGCTCTTTGCTCAAACTTTCCTTCTGAAACATTGGTAATGATAAAGCAATTTTTTCATCCTAACAGTACTCTTATTTTTCTTATTTCTGCACGAAAACATATGTTGTGGGGACTCATTAGAAGCGCCTCGGTGAGAAATAAGAAAAATACAATGTGGATACCCCCTCTTACCTGGGGCTATGCTTGAATGCATAGGAACAAGCTCAGAATTCCAGACTACAAACCCTTGTCCTGCTGAAGGATGATAATCCCTTCCTTTACAAATAGTGAAGATTCAGATCAGATGGCTTCACTTTTTTCATCCAACAAGTATTGATATCTTTCTTATTTCTGCACTAAAACATATGTTGTGGGTATTCGGCTATTCGCTTCTAATGAGTACCTACAACATATGTTTTTATGCAAAAATAAAAATCAACATGTCGATACCCCCTCTTATCTGGGGCTATGAATTCCATGTAGCAAAACTGATTTAATCACCAGGACAAAGGTTACGGTGCAAAGATATTACATAATTATGACATATAGATACATGTGACATATTTTGCCATCTTAAGGGGAATGGGAACACATAGCATATTTTTCTGCCATTTTTCAAAGGGAGACAACTTTCAGGACTTCCTGTTCGCTTTTCTATAAGCCCAGTCCCACTAAAAAAAGGGGTCTACTCTTAAAGGAAAGAATTTGCTCCTCAGGAGCAAATTCTTTCCTTTAAGAGTTGACCCCTATTGACATGGGAGACAAAAATACTTTTGCAGGAGTTGCCTCCCATGAAGGTGTTCTCATTCCTCTTAAGGTGGTCTTAATATAGGAATTTTACTGTATATCAAGCCAATCATTTATCATAGGTGGGCACAAACCAGAAGACACATGACCTTCCATCAGAGAATTAGCTTAAGACAGGATCCGAACCCACAGCGGTGAAATAATGATTGTGTCATTGCTCTTACCCTCTAGGCCACAGAGACCTAATGACACTAAAAGCAGTCAGCAAGGACGTTGCACATTCTTTTGCCAGAATCAGTGATAACTGCCCCTCAGTAATGCGAAATAAGTCTGTCAAGCAACTTAGCTTAAGCAAATGACATACCGTATTCGGGCGTGTATTACCCGCAGTTTTTTTCCCTCAAATTACAGGCCCAAGTTCTGGGTGCGGGTAATCCGCCCGAATTATTTTTGGACCATTTTATTTTTACTTTTTACAGCTGAAAATACGATGCATCTCATGTTATGCTCTATCCTTTTACGATTCCCGACATAAATAACGTTTAATTGTCCACTCAATTTTACTTACACATGAGTAATATAACAATCTCTATTACTAGCAAGCCCGATTTTGTGAGAATTATTCCTAAAACTCTGATTTTAAACAAAATAAACAAGCAAGTTCAATGCGAACATCAAAGTTTTCCGGCATCCAAACTGCCGCCCACAAATCACCGCTAGTTTTTTTTCTGCACGCGATCGGTAAATGACGTCATCGTACCCAAGCAACCCACACGTGTCTATTGTTTTAGCTTAATGGGGCATATCTGTCTCATAAAAAAATGTTTGGAAACGGTAAAAGTATTCTTGCACACCAGACAAGGAAATCCTTGATTTTACCCTGGGATAGAAATTTATGTTCTGACCCTGGTGTTCCGACCCCAAAATGAATATAATCGCGTGTTTGATAAATGCACTGGTTGATTACAACCTCATGCGCGGCGTCGTCATGCGTGACGTCACTAAACATTCCTGTTGTGTCATCACAAAATGGCGGACGTCGGTAACCGAAGTGACAGCAGCATTAAAAATTCGCAATAGAAATGGAAGGTATGCAAGAAAAAGAATCCTATATGGGTGTGAGGGGTGGATCGAAAATCCGTCCCTCGGGATCACTGTCCGGCATCACTCGACAAGCCTCGTGATGCCGGACAGTGACCCTCGGGACGTATTTTTCCATCCACCCCTCACACCCATATAAGATTCTTATATTCTCGCTAGCAAAACAGCGCTTTCCGTAAGCTCCGTGTCAATAACCAACAACAGAATACAGATGTGTTAACACAAAGAGTTCAACTTTTCTCCCCAAGCGTCTGCTATTTGGCGCCAAAACATAACCATTCACGAGATAGCAGAATAGTCGTAGCAACTCGTCTTAGGAGCAATTAAATAATTTTCACACTGATTGCGGATTAAATTTTATGATTGGGGAATAAATGCAAATTAGAGACATTACTTGACCATATTTTCACACCTTATCGACACGCACAGCAGGGTGGCAATTATATGACAGGGATTAACAATAGTGTCATAATTGAACCGTTATAAATCAATAAACAGTGTAAATCCAAATCAGACATCTGCGTTGTCTTTCGGAGGTGTCTGATCTGGGACTGCACTGTTTGCCTATGTCCCAAAAAAGAAACGTCTGCGGCGTCTTTCTGAGGCGTCTGATCTGGGACTGCACTGTTTGCCGATGTCCCAAAAAAGGGTCGCGGGCATATGTGGGTTAGTAAATAAATAACACTGGTGAACAGGTAAAGTTTTTTTCAACATTTTAATCAAAATACATGCTTTTTGGTGATACTCGCACGCACGTGCATTTTCCCGCCTTTTGAAGACGATCGCGCGTTCCGTTGTGTGCTACAAAAACTGGCCAAATTCTTACTTTTTCTCACTTACGCATCCACCAAAATTTCAGCAAATGTTCCATGCGGGTAATACAACAGTATAACAGTTTTCCCCCAGATTTTGGCAAAAAAAGGGGGTGCGGGTAGTACGCAAATGCGGGTAGTACACACCCGGATACGGTATGTGATATAAAATACCATCTTTCAAACAATATATCAGCCTGTGTAGGCAGAGTGTTTTGAGTCTGACATCCTGACCCCATGCTGAATTAAGCCTAGAGAGAAGGGCTGGCTAATCGGAGCAGAAAAGATAATCGATTATCAGTCCTGTCAGTGTGATCAATAATTGATTAGTAATCACTGAAGATTTGGTCATAATTTTAGTGGTCTAGCTTTCTGTCTGAGCATGACTCCAACCATATGTTGTACTTTACTAAACGTATTTGAACAGACAGGCCTGAGCAAACAGTGTAGACCCAGATAAGACGCCACTCCTCAGGAGGGTCTGCACTGTTTGCCACTCATCGAGCTATTTTAGGCACAGCTTTGGGTAGTAAATTGTACTTATCAAATAATCGCTTACAAGCAAATTAGTAAAGATAGTATTTTTTTCTTGAATTTATCTATTGATTAATCGATTATCCGATTAACCCTTGTCCTGCTGATCCGGAATATGTCTTATCTTTCAAACAATGAAGATCCAGATCAGATGGCTTCTGAAGAAGCCATCTGATCAGGATCTACATTGTTTGTCATTCAGTTTATGAATTTGTTGCAATAATTTGCATCAAGTAATCTGATTGGTTGATAATCGGTAGTGGGTGTGGCATATATGAATATTCAGCAGGACAAGGGTTAATGGTGCCAGCCTTACTAGAGAGTAATAAAGGTTAAACTGAACATGTCCAAGGTTTGTATAAAGAGCATGTCCAATGTCTGTATAAAGAGCATGTATATTAACCCTTCCCTTGCTGAATATTCATTTAAGCCACACCTATTTCTGTCTATCAACTAATCAAATTACTTGATGTAATTTATTGCTACAAATTCATAAACTGAATGCCAAACAGTGTAGATCCTGATCAGATGGCTTCTTCAGAAGCCATATGATCTGGATCTACACTGTTTCCAAAGATAGGGGTTGTCATGAACAGCAAGATAAGGGTTAAAGCCCCATAAGTTCTTAAATAATCATATATCAGCAGTTTGTTCCTTTTTTATCAAAAAAGCATAATAATTGATATGTTAGAGTGAACTTTTAGCACTATTACAAGTTACACAGACTAATATTAACCCATTGTATGCTAGTGGACTCTTCCATTGCTATATGTTGGATAAGTCCATTTGTCATACAAGGGGTGTATCTATCTATTTTTTCATTTTTATTCTACTTCTGGTGGAAAATTCTGTTAGCAAACAGTGTAGGCCCTGATCAGATGCCACATTCTGTGGCATCTGATCTGGGCCTGCACTGTTTGCCAAGGTACTCTTTTAGGGGTTTCCTGCATGCAATGGGTTAATGAGCGCTTATTTAAGGATGTGTGCTAATTACCCAAACATGTAAGTACAATAACAAACAATTAATTACCTGCTGAAGTCACCATGCATTAATATAATTTATCATTTTTCTGCAAAGACATAAATTTGTCTAATTACTCAACATGTAAGGACACTACCGTATTTATCCTAAATATCCGGACACCTCAATTCCTTACCATACCTGTTCTAGAATTTTGAACAATTGCACGACCTGCTGAAAAAGCGACGGACTGAAGTCGGTTGATTTTCTAAGAGTGCCCTAAAATCACCGTGTCATTCTGTCCGTCCGTAACCCGTTTGTGAAAATTGGTGATAGTGACTTAACCGCTTGGAATATTTAAACAATTTTTGGCATACTGATAGATATCAATGAGATCTAACCAATGAACTTGCGAAATATTACATTACATTTAGTATAGCCTCGCCGAGGCGAAAAATGTGAAAATTTTCGAACTGCTTCTCCTCGAAACCGTTGGGCCGATTGAAGTCAAATTTCATATGGAGCCTCTAAAATTTGCTCATGGGGTCCAGGTCACATGACCAAAATGGCCGCCAAGCCATATATGGTAAAAACCCTTCAAAAATAGTCTTCTCCAGAACCACTGGGCAGATTTCCACGAAACTTGATAAATAGCATCTGGGACGTAGGCCCATCATAAATTGCTAAAATGGTGACCCTGGGTTGACCTTGACCTTCTTTGTGCCTAGGTCAAACTTTTGTATTGGAAAAGTGAGATTTACTGCTTGATGTCTTGTGGAAATATAGCTGGATGAGTGGTAAACAGTGCAGGCCCTGATTGTGGCATCTCATCCAGGATATCACTATTTGCTTAGGCTTATCTGTCCGAATACATATGGTAAATCAGTATAGCATATCTTGCACATAGGCAAATAGCGTGGACCCTGATCAGACTGCTCCTAGAGGAGCAGTCTGATCTGGATCCACACTGTTTGTAACAATGACTTTTGAAAGAAACCCAGAGACGACAAAGCAGATGACAATTTTTTGTGATTGCCATTTTCTGGGTTAACCCTTGAAGCACTGAACATGACTAGCAGATGACATTTTCAAACTACAGGTTGACCTGTATTAAGCAAGCACCTAAGAGATATCCAAAATATGCTTGTTTAAGACAGGTGCTTGCTTAATACAGGTGAAATTTAATGCATTTGCCTTTTTTGAGAACCAAATGCATGCTTGCTTAAGACAGGGTGCTTGCTTAACCCTTGTCCTGCTGAACCCGGATATGCCTTATCTTTGAAACAATGTAGATCCAGATCAGATGGCTTCTGAAGAAGCCATCTGATCAGGATCTTCATTGTTTGCCATCCAGTTAATGAATTTGTTGCAATAACTTGCATCAAGTAATCTGATTGGCTGATATTCAGTAGTGGGTGTGACATATTTAAATATTCAGCAGGACAAGGGTTAATAGAGGTGGCCACTAAGACAGGTTTTACTGTATTTGTTATTTTCTTATTTTTCACAGAAAATAAGGCTTGACATTTCATGTGAACCATGGTTCACAAGATATGACAAGCCTTTTTTCTCTGAAAAATAAGCAAAACAGGAGGGCCATGATGGCCCTGTATCGCTCACCTGAATATCATAGCACTTCAGGAGAATATGACTTAAAAATCATCAAGAGTAACAGTCTGACCAAGATTCACCTAGAAACCATTGAGACAAATATTTTGAACAAGATTCATGAAGATCAGTTAAAAAATATTAAGTTAAGAGTGTTAACAAGGTTTTCTTTTGATTTGGCCTGATGACCTACTTTCTGAGTTAAGTGATCGAGCTTAGAACTTGACCTGGAAATCATCAAGACAAACATTTTGAGCAATCTGCATGTTGAAGTAACATGGTATTCTTTTAATTTGGTCTGGTGACCTAATTTTTAGCCCAAAGTAACCCAGTTTCAAACTTCAAACTAGAAATCATCATGGCAAACATTTTGAGCATGCAAGTCATGATGATAACTTCATTTATGTGACTTCTGGTGTGTTAACAAGGTTTTCCTTTAATTAGCCCAGTGACCTAATTTTAGCCCAAAATCTAGAAATCATCAAGACAAACATCTAGATCAATATTGATAATGATTACTTAAAGGTGACCTGTAGCATGTTGGCAAAGTTTTTATTTGAGCTGACCTGGTCACCTAGTTTTTGGCCAGAAGGACTCAGTATCAAAATTTGACCTAGATTGCATGCAGGCAAACATTCCGAGCAAGTTTCATCAAAATTGGGTCAAAACTGCGACCTCTAGAGTGTTAACAAGCTTTTTCTTTTGATTTGACCTGGTTTTTGACCACAAGTCACCCGTATCGACCTTGACCAAGATTTCAGAGGAAAACATTCTGAGCATTTTAATCAAAATTGGGTCAAAAATTGTGACTGTAGAATGTTAACAAGGTTTTAATTTGATTTGACCTGGTGACCTAGTTTTTGACCTAAAGTGACCCAACATAGAACTTGACCTAGATTTCATAACGGCATACAATCTGAGCAAGTTTTGTTAAAATCTGGTCAACACTGTGACCTCTAGAGTGTTGACAAGGCTTTCATTTTATCTGAACTGCTGACCTCGTTTTTGACCAAAATGAACCAGTACCAAACTTGACCTAGATTCCATAAAGGCAAACATTATGAGAATAACTTCATCAAAATTGGGTCAAAACTGTGACCTCTAGAGTGTTAACCAGGTTTTCATGAAATTGACCTTTGACCTAGTGTTTGACCCCAAGTGACCCAGTATCAAACTTGACCTAGATTTCATAGAGGCAAACATTCCAAGCAAGTTTCATTAAAACTTGGTCAAAACTGTGACCTCTAGTGTTAACAATGATTTTCACTTTGATTTGACCTTTCAACCTAGTTGTTGACCCCAAGTGACCCATTATCAAACAACCTAGATTTCATATAGGCAAACATTTTGAGCAAGTTTCATCAAATTTGGGTGAAAATTGTGACCTCTAGAGTGTTAAAAGGTTTTTCATTTGATTTGACCTGGTGACCTAGTTTTTGATCCCAAGTAACCCAGTATCAAAGCTTAACTAGACTTCATACAGGCAAACATTCTGAGCAAGTTTAATCAAAATTGGGTCAAAACTCTGACCTCTAGAGCGTTAACAAGGTTTTCCTTAGCTTTGATCTGGTGACCTAGTTTTTGACCCCAAGTGACCCATTATTAAAATTGACCTAAATTTCATGAAAGCAAATATTCTGAGCAAGATTTATCAAAATTGGGTCAAAACTGTGACCTCTATAGAGAGTTAACAAGGTTTTCCTTTGATTTGTTCTGGTGACCTAGGCAAACATTCTGAGCAATTGGGTCAAAACTTTGACCTCTAGAGTGTTAACAAAATTTTCATGAGATTTGACCTATGACCTAGCTTTTGACCCAGGTGACAGAGTATAAAACTTCACTTAGATTTCATAGAGGAAAATATTCTACTTTAATTAAATTAAAACTGGGTCAAAATTGTGACCACTAGAGTGTTAACAAGGGTTTCTTTTGATTTGACCTGTGACATTGTTTTTGACCCCATTTCCTGACCCATTATCAATCTTGACCTAGATTTCATAGAGGCGAACATTTTGAGCAAGTTTCATCAAATCTGGTTCACTGTAACCTCTTATTTTTTACCTCAAGTGACCCATTTTCAAACTTTACCTAGAATCCATAGAGGCAAACATTCTGAGCAAGTTTCATTAAGATTGGGTCAAAACTGCAATCTCTAGAGTGTTAATAAACTAATTGTTGACGACGGATGGCAGACCAGGGTTCTAACAATAGCTACCCTGAGCTTTGCTCAGGTGAGCTAAAAATCAGACTGCTGTCTGCTCCAAATTTTCATTGATACATGAATGGTTATGACCAGAGTTCTCGGAAACGCTGAATCCGGCGTATTTTTACGCCTGGTTTTGCTTTTGTACGCGTAAAAATTCCTGCCATGGATTCTTAATTACGTTAATTTTTTTTCGCCTGATGTGTCCGTAATAGAGTGTAAAAAAGGACCTTAATCACATCAAAAGATGACAGCAGGTGTCCAATTGATCTCCAAATTTAGCGACCGTTTTCAGATCAAAAGTTTACAGTTAATCGTCGCCGCCAGGCTTGTTCCTAGCGAGGACAGGTGTCTGTATTACTCTCTCAGCCAATCAGAGCGTCACGGCTAGAAGATTGACGGGTCAGTCTTGAGGTTTGTGTTTTGTGTGATTAAATCATGCACGTGGCTGATTAACATAAATTGATTGTTTTGTTTCTGGATACTTGTATACACAGTTGGATTATCGGTAATTCGATTGTTGGAAAAATGTCAGAGACATAATATCTAGTGTATAAATCGTCTTTAAATTATTACCATTAAAGAAAATTAAGACTCCAGGGGTTTGTCGCACTTAAGTATCAATCAATGTTTTTATAGTTGATTAGGCCTATTTGGGTGAAAGAAATTAATTATCAGACTAGAAATGCGTCCATAGGACACGGATGCCCCGGCCTGAAAATATGTCTATGTTCGTATTCATCCATAGAAAGTTATTGACCGTGTTTAAGTTTTGGACCCTTTTTTCACGTTTGACCTCTAAGTATGACCTTGACCTTGTAGGTGGACTTGGTTTTGTGTGAGGCAGATTGTCTCATGATGGCCAACATTTCTGCCAAGTAATTTCAAAATCCATCCAGAGATAAGAAAGTTACTGACTGCGTTTAAGTTTTGGACCATTTTTTTACCTTTGACCTCTAAGTATGACCTTGACATTGGAGGTACAGATCTGGGTTTGCATGTGACTCATCGTCTCATGATGATTAACATTTCTAGAAAGTAATTTCAAAATCCATCAAGAAATAAGAAAGTTATAGACTGCGTTTAAGTTTCGGACCCTTTTTTTGACATTTGACCTCTAAGTATGACCTTGACATTGGAGGTACGGACCTGGGTTTTGCACGCGACACGTCGTCTCATGATGGTTAACATTTCTGCCGAATAATTTTAAAATCCATCAAGAAATAAAAAAGTTATTGACTGCGTTTAAGTTTCGGATGCACGGATGGACGCACGGACGGATGGACGGACGGACGAACGGACGGACAGGGGCAACGCTATATGCCCTTTCCACCATTCTTCGAATGGCATGGGCATAAAAAATGGAATATTCGGACAACTTTCTCCGTCATTTCTGGATTATCTCTGGTTGTGTTATGTCTTTAATCTTTATGCAAAATATTGTAAGAATCCAAAAGTTTCAGATGCCATATAATGTACTAGGATGTAGTGCATGAACTGAACCTACTTTTTCTGTTGGAGCAGTCTGATCAGAGCATGTACTACTGTTAACTGCTCATTCTCAACTTAAACCCTTATCCTGATGAAAAAAAAATAATTTTGCCACTGTCCAATCCTGACTTTCAAAACCTAATGTTATTTATCCATTCAAATTCACACTCTCAGTGACACTGAAAATCCTGATTAGATGAAAGCCATCTGATCTGGATCTCCACTGCTAGAAAAGGGTTTGTCATCTTAAGCAGGATAAGGGTTCAAGCCCCAAAGTCTTTTGGAGTCTTGCAGACACACTCTGGAGCCGTATGCATTTAGCCAAAATTGACACGTTTTTTAGGTCAAACTCAAACATTTCAAAATTTGACTCCAACTTTTCAGATTTGAATCCAACGTTTTCCATGGATGGATTCTTAAACTCCTGTTTGCAAAATCCTAGTGAGAACTCTGGTTACGACACCAGATATCAAAATTTTAGGACTATCCTTTAGGGGCAGTCTGATAAGGATCCACACTGCCTGTATTTAAAATATATTAGAAATCTTTGCAAGAAGATGCAGCAGACTGCATTAACAGACAACATTTTACATGCATTTTTCTTAACCCATTTTGTACTAGAAATCCCAAAATGGGTGTTTGGCAAACAGTGCAGGCCAGATCAGATGCCGCAGAATGTGTCCTTTGATCAGGGCCTACACTTGCAAAATTTTCAGCCAATTTTCAAATACTTTTTGAAGAAAACACAATGTGACACCCCTAAATTTTGAAATGGAAGAGAAGGTAGATTCCATTTGGTACAAAAAGGGTTAGTTTATATTAATTTATTTTAGTTTGATTGCGATGAAAGCTTCAGGCTTATTGAATCACCCTTTTCACACACGCGCCAGAGAGAGGCAGTGCCTTTTACACCACTGCTACCCATTTACACCTGGGAGGAGTAGGGCAGTGTCATTACATGTCTTGCCGAAGGACACACCCCGATACCGGTGGCCGGATTCGAATAACCAGAAATTCAACTTCGGTGAAGTTGATGTCGCACCTGCCCAACACAAAAAAATAAAAGTTTATTTAAGGCAGAAGAGATGAATATAGGGCTTTGAGAAGAATCCATAGCCTATATATGTGAGGTTAAAAACTGACTAATTTCACAATGTGATAAAATGAACTAAAATGATCCAAGAATTATATCCAAAGCATATAAACATCCTCATATCATGGAGAAAACACAAGCTAAGTTTCAAAATGATTAGTATAAAACTGTAAGAGGGGTTGCGATGACAAGGCACCTATCATATATCAAGTCCAAACCACATGCAGGGCCTCATGCCATGGCGAAAACACATGCAAAGTTTCAAAATGATTGGTATAAAACTGTAAGAGGAGTTGCCTTGACAAAGAGGTACCTCCTGTATATCAATTGAAGCTTAAAAATGACTAAGTTCACAATGCGCAAAAAGCGAAAAAAAATATTCTGAGAATTATGTCGAAATCACATGCACATCCTCATACCATGGCAAGAGCACATGCAAAGTCATGGCAAGAGCACATGCAAAGTTTCAAAATGATTGGTATAAAACTGTAAGAGAAGTTGCGATGACAAGAGGTACCTATCATATATCAATTGAAGGTTAAAAATGACAAAGTTCACAATGTGGAAAAAGTGATAAAAATTGATCCGAAGTTAAAGTCCAAACCACATGCACATCCTCATACCATAGCAAAAACACACACAAAGTTTCAAAATGATCAATATAAAACTGTTAGAGGAGTTGCGATGACAAGAGGTACCTGTTGTATATCAACTAAAGCATAAAAATGGCTAAATTTATTATGTGCAAAAAGTGAAAAAAAAAATATTCTGAGAATTATGTCGAAACCACATGCACATCCTCAAACCATGGCGATAGCACACGCAAAGTTTCAAAATGATTGGTATAAAACTGTAAGAGGAGTTGCGATGACAAGAGGTACCTATCATATATCAACTGTAGGCTAAAAATGACTAAGTTCACAATGTGGATCAAGTGACAAAAATTGATCGGACAATAAAGTCCAAACCACATGCGCATCCTCATACCATGGCAAAAACACACGCAAAGTTTAAAAAAAATCGGTATGAAACTGTAGGAGTTGCAATGACAAGACACCCAGTGTAAAATGTTGACGGAAAGACGGACGGACAACCGGACGGATGGACGAACGGACGAACAAACGGATGGACGGAAACTTGCACGCCTATGTCTTCCTGCTAAAGCAGGTGTGACAAAAAGGGTTAAGATTAATGTTTATCACCTGATGCATAAACATAGACACTGGAGTTGATACTGTGCATCTGAGCTAGTCGACAAACATAGTTCCCCGTGTAGCTATACTCAATATATGGCACCGAGAGAGTGGACGCAAACTTGTAGCTATCTTTTAGTTCAGCTGATTCTATAGACAGAGCATCCAGATGAGGGTCTGTAAACTTTGGTCCCTGCAAAACATGATGTTTACCCTTTCATCCCTAAATTTCTGAAGTAGGCTCTTCCATCTTTGAGTTTGTACACATCCATTGTTATAAACAGGGGTTTAGTCAAAATCACCAACGCCATGGCAACCCAGCCAGCACAAAACATCTGGCCAACATCTGGCTGATAGTGATACGACGTTGCCACATCAAATCGCTATTGGCCCGACATTCTTTGCTAGCTGGGAAATAGTGTGGATCCTAATGAGATGGCTCATTACTGGTCTTCAGGGTTGAAAGGGCTAAGTTCATAAGAATAGACATACAGGCCCCCGCATATCAGGGCTTGGAGAAATAGATTGGGCTGCATGATGCTTCCACATAGAGCTGAAACTGACCACACATGAGTACTGGTAAACCACTTAGAGGGTCTAAGCCAGCCCAGGCAATATGGTGCGAGTCGGACGTTCCCTGTATATTAAACCTTTTGGTTTGGGCGGTAGGGATTGAGATGTCATTTCATCTCAATGTCGGGTAAAAGTCCCACAAAATTGGAAGCAACATCTCCAAAATGACCTAAATAGTGTTGCTGGGGATGTAAAACCCCAATCCAAACGAAAATAAACAGACTAACCTCGATGACTGAAATAGGCTAAGAACATTTTCTTGAATTTTGCTATATTGCCCTTTCAAGAACACTTCACTCATACGAAATTATCCTTTTAGAGTAGCTAGAGAAAGAACATTGCTTAACGAGCTTATACAGTGTTCAGACTCGTAGCAAGTGCAGTATCTAATATTCTAGTATTTTTTGCTGGAAAATTTAACTATCTGGTATTTTTGCTGGAAAAATTAAAGTATATTTTGCAAAAATACGAATTCATTTGCCATATTAAATGATCAAAGGATTTTTTTTGTTGTAACAACTCTGTTAGAACAACATTGTCCTCTTGTAACCACACAATTTCCATGGCAGTATGGTTACTGTAATGATCCTAAGTATTCGGACTGACAGGTCTAAGCAGATAATGCAGACCCAGATCAGACTGCTCCTGAAATGAGGCTGTCTGATCAGGATCTACACTGTTTGCCATTCCAACTGCACTTTTTGGATTCTTTGCTGGATTGTGTAAAATAAATTTGTTAAAATTTTTGGAGTCCTCAAGTGTCTGAGTTTTTATGATTTTTACAGTAACTCTCTGTCCTTCAAACAACCCCTAACTTGAACATATTTCCATTCGAGTTATTTGAAGTTTGAGTGTATATGAGCACCGGTATACCATACCTGCCAACTTTCCAAATTTTTCATGGGGGAGATGCTGCGTGTCACGGCATTTTTTGATGGAATAAAGCGCAGTGAATATTTTCCCCAAAATTTCCATGGGGGAGATTTTTTTTCAAACTAGCAGACATACTCCAGTCCACTAGTACAATCAGAACAAGAAAAATGCCTAATGGCATTATGGACGGGTTTTTTTTTTCAGTATGGTTAGGATGGTGGTGGCATGGGTGGGGTAGGGTGGGGTGTGCTGGTGTGGGGTAGGGTGGGGTGGAATGGGTTAGGAGTCGGGTGGGATGGGGTGGAATTTGGTGTGGGGTGTGATGGGGTGTGGTGGGGTTGTGGGGTGGGGTGGGGTGGGGTGGGCTTGGGTGGGTGGGATGGGTTGAGGTCGGGTAAGGTGGGGAGTGGTGGGATGGGGTTGGGTTGGGGGTGGATTGGGGTTGTTTTGGGATGGGGGTGGGGTGGGGTTGTGGGGTAGGGTAGGGTATGCTAGGGTAGGGTGGGGTGGGTAGGGTATGTATATAAAACTAAGTATGCATGTATGTACAGAACAAATGCAATATCCTAACCCAGTAACAACTTTTTGTGGGGGGGGGGGGGGGGGGGGTTGATTTGTTTATGTGTTTTACGAAGAAAAAAAAATAAAGTTTTTTTCTATTTTTAGCTCTATTTTTAGCTCTAGTGGCCACTGATTTTAGCAATTTTGAAAAAGGGTCACCTAATGAACATTTCTGTAAAATAATTTTGAAATCGGGCCATTATCACAGGAGGAGATGTCGTTTAAAGAAATTGTTGACGGACGACGGACATCAACTCACTTTGAGCACTTCGTGCTCAGGTGAGCTAAAAAAAGAACAAAAAAAAAAAAAAAAAGAAAATTCCATGCCTGTGCATGCATGTATGTATTATTACTAGCAACTATCAGGGGAGGAAGATAATAATTGTTCATATGTGTTTATGGAAAGTGAGTGAGTGCTTGAGTTTTACGTCCCACCAACAGCTATGGTCATATGGAGACGGGACCTCGGTTTAAAGACTCATCCGAAAGTCTGGAGAAGCTCGGGATCGATCCTGCGATCCCTGGTTTACAAGTCGAGTAGCGTAACCACTACACCACGGAGGCTTCTATGTGTGTTTATGGAGAAGAAAAGAAAAATAAAGAAAAAAAAGAATGAAAAAAGAAAAAAAAAAAAAAAGAACAGAAAAAAAAAAAAGAACAGAAAAAAAAAAAAAAATGTCTCCACCGGGGTTTGAATTCACGCCCCTCAGATTCATAGTCAACAACAGGATCCGTAGTCCAGCACTCTATCCACTACACTGGCATTTGAAAAAAGGTTAACCAAAAGGTAAACCTGAAAAACGCAAGTTTGAAAAATGACAATTTCCGCCAAAATTTTAGTCTTTTGCGCCATTTATGGATAATACATGAAAGCGGTACCTCCACTTATGCATCAGTCCTGATATTAAAACAATCTGCTGCAGAATAGATGAAAAATATCACTTTGAAAAAAGGTTTACCAAAAGGTAAACCTGGGACGACGCCCGCCCGCCCGCCCGGACATCGCTATTTTAAGAGACGGATTTTTTTTAAAAACCCGTCCAAAAATGCATGTTTACATTTTATATATTATCCAATAAATCACTGGTATAATACTTAATCTTCAATATTTAATAGTATTTGCAATAACTAAAGATTGTCTGAATATATGATCTGTCTGAAATTAGGTTCTTTTACTCAGAAACAGTTTTCATGCAATTGCAAGGAGTGCTTAATGTCTGACTATAACAGCCTTTATTTGGCAAAACAATTGTTTCTGAAGTGTTAGAACACTCATTACCAAATAACAATACAATTCTTAGTCTGAGAGATAAAAACTATTATTTTCGTAGTCACGAAAATACGTGACATTGCTCATTCATAGGTAAATATTTACTTTCATTACATCTGGGAGAGATTAAATAATTGTTCAAACATACTTACATGAAAAGATCAGCAAAGGCATCCCTGTTCATGCTCCTACAGATAGAAAACTGTTGGCAACTTGCATTTGTTTGTGGGTACTGGGTAATCCACCATTGGGTTAAAAATAGTCAATACAGCTAAAAATATACTCAGGGTTTTTCCAATCTCCAAAATAGATAGTGAAGAAATCCAAGATTTTCCAAATGACTATCCACAAACAATATGGCTGATAAAAATACAAAGCGTGAGGAGGTGGAAAAATCGTGATTTTTGCCTTATTTTGGCAACACGATCGTGAGGTCAAAATGCATGGAAAAATCGTGAAACTCACTCCTAATGGGTGAAAGTTGGCAGGTATGGGTATACTTACAAAAACTTCTATTCCCTGTGAAACAATCCACTGAACTTCTAGATGGCTGTAGCAGGTAATTGTGAGATTATCTCCCTTATGTAAAACAAGTGAGCTATTGACTGGTTTCCCTGTTTCATTGCCAAACTCAAGCATAGGATACAGGCTGACTCCCATTTCCTGCTTCCGCAGAGCCTCTGGTGCAACTGAAAATAGAAAAAAAAGGACATGAGCCCTGTCATGGGAAAACCTGTCCTTGGGCTTTGTGACAAGGTAAGGAACAAACAGACCTTAGAAACTATTCAGACTATAGGGATTTCTGAGTTCACGAAAATCATTCTGTTACGAGTCAAGCTGGATATAAAATTTCCAGGCTAGCTCCAAAAAGTAACCCTGATTTGTTGTGTTGTGTTATAATGACCTTTCAACCCTTGCAGGTCATTTTGTAATGTCTTCCAGACAGAGAGACAAGAATTAAAAGCACAAAAGATTAACCCTTATCGTGCTGAATATTCAATTACCGTATTCGGGCGTGTATTACCCGCAGTTTTTTTCCCTCAAATTACAGGCCCAAGTTCAGGGTGCGGGTAATCCGCCCGAATTATTTTTGGACCGTTTTATGTTTACTTTTGTCAGCTGAAAATACGATGCATCTCGTGTTATGCTCTATCCTTTTATGATTCCCGACATAAAAAAAAACGTTTAATTGTCCCATTCAATTTTACTTACACATGAGTAATATAACAATCTCCATTACTAGCAAGCCCGATTTAATAAGTATTATTCTTAAAACTCTGATTTTAAACGAAATAAACAAGCAAGTTCAATGCGAAAATCAAAGTTTTCCGGCATCAAAACCGCCGCCCACAAACCACCGCTACAGTTTTTTTTTTCTGCACACGATCGGTAAATGACGTCAACGAACCCCAGCAACCCCACACGTGTCTATTGTTTTATCTTAATGGGGCGTATCTCTCTCATAAAAAATTGTTTGGAAACGGTAAAAAAAAATCTCGATAGCAAAACGGTTGTGGAAAACAGCGTTTTCCGTAAGCTCCGAGTCAATACCAATAACAGCATACAGATGTGTTAACACAAATTTTCTCTCCAAGCGTCTGCTATTTTGGCGCCAAAACATAACCATTTACGAGATAGTAGATAGTCGTAGCAACTCGTCTTAGGAGCAATTAAATAATTTTCACATTGATTGCGGATTAAATTTTATGATTGGGGAATAAACGCAAATTAGAGACATAACTTGACCATATTTTCACACCTTATCGACACGCACCGCAGGGTGGCAATTATATGACAGGGATTAACAATAGTGTCATAATTGAACTGTTATAAATCATCAAACAGTTTAAATCCAAATAAGATGTCTGCAGCGTCTTTCTGAGGTGTCTGATCTGGGACTGCACTGTTTGCCGATGTCCCAAAAAAGAGACGTCTGCGGCGTCTTTCTGAGGTGTCTGATCTGGGACTGCACTGTTTGCCAATGTCCCCCAAAAAGGGCTGCGGGCATATGTGGGTTAATAAATAAATTACAATGGTGAACAGGTAAAGTTTTTCAACATTTTAATGCAAAATACATGCTTTCTGATGATACTCGCACGTGCATTTTCCCGCCTTTTGAAGCCGATCTCGCGTTCCGTTGTGTGTTACGAAAACTGGCCAAATTCTTACTTTTTCTCACTTACGCATCCACAAAAATTTCAGCAAATGTTCCATGCGGGTAATACAACAGAATAACAGTTTTCCCCCAGATTTTGGCAAAAAAGGGGGGTGCGGGTAGTACGCAAATGCGGGTAATACACACCCGAATACGGTAAGCCACACCCATTTCTGACTTTGAACCAATCAGATTACTTGATGTAATTTATTCCTACAAATTCACAAAATGAATGACAAACAGTGTAGATCCTGATCAGATGGCTTCTGCAGAAGCCATCTGATCTGGATCTACACTGTTTACAAAGGTTGGAGTTGTCGTGAACAGCAGGATATGGGTTAACTCTCGAGATGCCGACAAATATAGTCATCTGCTGAATCTTCTTGCTAACTTTTTAAAAATATTTCTGCATACAGGCAAACAGTGTGGATGCTGATCAGACTGCTCCACGAGGAGCAGAGAGCAGTATGATCTGGGTCCACACTGTTTGCAAAAATGACTTTTAAAGTAACCGGCAGATGACAAAGCAGACAACAATTTCGTGATTGCCATTTAAGATTTTTTTTTGGGGGGGGGGGTTTACGGCCCTTTCAAGATTATTTCACTCATATCGAGCCGATCGTTAATTAGAGGTGGGCGAAAACCGGAGTACCCGGAGAAAAACCACCTGACCTTCCGTTGCAGAACTTGGCATCTCACACGTGGCCCGAGCGAGGCTCGAACCTACGGCGGTGAGAGACTTAATGACTAAGAGTCAGCGCACTTACCCACTAGGCCACGGAGGCCAGTTATTTTAAGAGTTAAGATGTATTACAAGTCAGGGAAAGTGTAAGTTACATCTCTGAAATTCTTCAGACCTTTCAAGCAAAATGAACCGAAAATGATAAATTGTCAGAAAGTAAACATTCAAAATCAGAAACATGCAACAAAATAAGACAGCAAATCTATATTTCTCTCTCTGAGTGTAAATACCACAGTAGCTGAGATATTTCATAATCATATTTTCAACCACAACTTGATGAAAATGGACCTCTTCCAACAGTCAACAGTGAAGCTGAGAAGCAGTTTTAAAGAACAACCATCAGTTTTCATATCTTAAAGAACTTTACAGATCATGTATGTGAGTAGCAGCAAAGAGCTGGACCAGACCACACATTTGTCCTGAAGTATTAACTGTTCCAAAATGGATGCAACAGATTTTCTCAGAACGAGGCAAGTTTTCAAGTTTTCTGGAGGAGTTCCAACAAACATTCTGTTTGGTCAATTAACATAATCTGAGCTAAGTCTGACATAATAATTATCTGAAGTTTATACAGAATAATTTCGGAAGCTTAATAAAACCGTCAAGAACCTCAAAACAGGTTATAATCAAAAGGATAAGTTCCATCAAAGCACAACTGTTCTGATTATCAGTTCTATACAAATATAGAGGGATCAGCTAGTGTATTGTTCCTCACTTTAACACACAGTCCTCTTACACCCCCCGCCCATCGGGGCTTGAAGAAATATATGGGCTACACGATGCTTCCACGCAGAGCTAGATCCAACACACATATGAGTACTGGTAAACAAATCAAACAAACAAAACACACAGTCCTCTCCAATTTTCAGCCATTTATGTTAAAAAATTTTCGTACCATGGATTCAGACACCCCTGCCCAGCAGGGCTTGGAGATGCATGGTGCTTTCCCACAGCTCTGAAACCAACCAAACCCAGGAAAGTGGTGCGAGTTAGTCCGCTCCTTAAACCCTAGCAGTTTCTTTTGGCAGTAGGGTTTGTGATGTCATTTCATCTCAATGTAAGGTAAAAGACCCACAAAATCGGAAGCAATGCCTCCAAAATGACTTATGAGGTTAGACTGAGTGACATTTGTACTTTAAATGAGATGGATGTACTTAACAAGAGATGGACGTAGTTCGAACAGTTCTGCTTTATTTGGATCCAGCGACTAAGTTTGCTGAGCGTATCCAACCAACTTCGAAACATATGGTTACAGGATTGATCCTGAACCCTGCAATTGTTTGTTTGATTTGAGGTTTAACGTCCACGTCAACACTGTAAAGGTCATTTTGGAGACATTGCTTCCAATTTTGTGGGACTTTTACCCGACATTGAGATGAAATGACATCTCAAGCCCTGTTGCCTAATGAAACCAATAGGGTTTATTAGCATGGACGGTCCGCCTCGCACCACGGTTCCTGGACAGGCTTAGATCCTCTAAGCGGTTTACCAGTACTAGTGTGCGGGCTGGATTCAGCTCTGCGTGGAAGCATCATGCAGCCCATATATTTCTTCAAGCCCCTATGGGCGGGGGCCGAAGAACCCTGCAATAAAATACATGCAAGAAAGTGGCTAAAATGGTTCGGCAAGTTTCCATCTTGACAGATTTTCTTTGTATGATGTTGGTTTTGTGGTCACATTTTTTTGACATGTCACTCATACTCACATGCACATACACACCATGCATACACATATAGTAAATACATGGTTAGTGTCTTTAATAATAAAATATAATCGGGGCTAATCATGTATTTAGTTTATACCGCAATTCAAAACAATTAAGGGGTTTTGCAGCAATATAGCTTTAAGCAAAAAGGACAACAGACAGAGTGGCATGTCAAACGACATTCAGTGCCATGGAGCGTACACATAGTATAACGTGCCGTCAACGAGTGCAAAGTTTCTGGCGTCATCGTGCCACACAAAGACGTAGCAACAACATGGACACTCAAATAAAAGTTTCTCAGCACTTTCCTTTCTGTATGAAAATCTGCAAATAAAGCATTGAGGTAAGTGGTAATATTTTTCTTTGCTAAAAAGAAAATTCAAAGTGTGATAAAATAGTTATCTACAGAAACGGATGGGTTTGGATTTTGTAAAATTACAATTGAGATTGTGTCTGTATCACACAAGATGTGTTTCCCATCCAACAGTCTTCTTCCAAAACGAAAGATTAATATGAAGTTAAGTGTTTAACCGATTTTGTACCAGAAACCCCAAAACGGGTACCCTGGCAAACAGTGCAGGCCCAGATCAGATGCCGCAGAGCCTACACTGTTTGCAAAAAAAAATCAGCCATTTTCCAAATAAATTTTGAAGAAAACACAACCTGACGACCCTAAATTTTGACATGAACTCCTTGTTACGAGATGGAATAGGAAACCTCTCTGGTGCTTATGCACATCTAAATTATTTTAGTAGATATATGGTAGGGCGGTGCGAGTGAAATATTTTAGGTGAAATATGGTAGGCAAAATGTGCTGCTCCATGCACAAGTCATGCACATATCATACAATGTATGCATGAGTGGTTTGTGGAGATCTGTTTTTGCAATACAGGGGGTCGCTATAAGGCTGAGTTCTATAAAATTTGTAGAAGCCTCCGTGGTCGAGTGGTTACGCTACTCGCCTTGTAAACCAGGGGTCGCAGGTTCGATCCCGGGCTTCTCCAGACTTTCGGATGAGTCTGTAAACCGAGGTCCCGTCTCCGTATGACCTTAGCTGTTGGTGGGACGTAAAACTGAAACACTCACTCACTCACTCTATAAAATTTGCCTAAAAATCGCCAACCGCCAAATTGTGGATTTTCATTCCCGTCACGTGTTGTGTGGGTGTTCGTTTTGACAGGAGTCATGGCATTGATTTATAGGGTCGTTTCATCAATTTTTCCTATGGGAAATATACTATTTGAATGCAAATCCATTATCTACTCGATTTTTGCTATCTAGCTTCAATTGTGAACGGTATCTCCACCTCGCCATGATTTTAGCAAGCTAATATGAGTATGCATGATTTTCCGGTAGTATTCATAGATATAAAAACCCTGAGAAAAACGAACACTTTAGCAGCAGGTCAAGTTGTAACGAGTATCCACAACATTGTGTCGGGAAAGTGAAAGTATATTGAAAGGTATGTTTAATCTATGTTTAGTATTATTTTTGTATGAACATGCTTGTAGGTTTTGGAGGGGTTTACTTCTAGTATACCCCAACTTTCTGAAGCCTATTCTGAATTCACTGTTGAAGCCTGTAGTGATTAGGCTACTAGCTTTGCCAGCTAGAGGTCGCAGGATTGATCCCAGGCTTCTCCAGTAGTAGAATGAGTCTTTCTAAGTGAGGTCCTGTCTCATTCTGACCCTAGATGTTGGTGAGATGTTAAGTTTGGACACCCGCTCATTCTGGATTCATTTAGGCTTTTAGACCCCTTTTGTACAATGTAATTAATAAACGCCGGGTCACTTGTTTGATCAATCACTTTTGACTAGCTGTGGTTAGAAAACCGTGGTCCCGTCTCTATAGGATATTAGGTGTAGAGGGGACATAAAATTAAGACGGGTTTAACCATATCTTCATCATCAGGGCAAACTCTTACAAGAGCCTGTCGGATTATCCGTGATGATGAACCGTAATGAATTTTATTTTACAAGCGTGTTCAGTTGAGTAGAAATAATTTTGTTCAAGAAGAATTATAAGTTCATTTTGTAATGATGCCGTTTTTGTCTGACAACTCAGTTTGTGCATGTATGTACATATAAAGAACGTGATGATGATAAGTGGGAGTATTTGGTCGCCACATGTCATAACGGCCTGAGTGGCGGGGATGACGTCAGCTGCGTCATCGGCGTCGCGAGGACGGTTGTGGCGGGGTGCCTACCAAATACAGAGAGAATTTACGGCAAACAGTGTTGGCCCTTATGAGACACTAACAAATGTTGTGGATTATAGATGAAAATCTTTCTGTTTGTAGTTTCTATCTGTTGTTAATGTAATGAATTTGTGAATAGCTATATTTGTGAGCCGTGTCGCGGAGAAGGATATGAAATAGAGATTGTTATGTTTCCTGTAATTGGCGGCTGACCAGGTAGCGCAAAGGCGTGGTCTGTTCAATTGCCTCTTGTGATAATGTAGTGAGCACAAATTTGATGAGTATTACGCTCAGTAGTAGTGAGCATTACTTGATTTCTGTAGTGCTCAGTAAGGAAACAGGGACTTTGTGTATTCTTGTGTCAAGCGCTGGGTGCTGATAATTTGATGCACAGTCAAGTTGAGTTCTGCTGTACGGTTATTTGTCGCATGCACTAATCAGCCTATGTGTCTGGTCGGCGCATGCGCAATAACGGTATATGCATGAATATATTCTTACGTCTCTGGGAGGGGGATCATGATATAGCATGTATGTTTTGTGAACTGTGTCTTAGTCCAGTTATCGTAATTTGCAGGCACAACAATGTGTGGTGACCTGCTGCTCCCTGCACTATAGCAGCAGGTACTGGTACGACGCTGGGGGTTAGGGTCCAGCAAGGGCGGACGGACCACCATAAGCAGCTCATACCATTGTCCATTGTGAACGAATGTGAGACCATTCAAATGGAAGAGGTCAATTAAATAACCTGCAGGTGATTCAGACGAATCAGATTAGTGCGATCGCTAAATAATACATATCAACCTGTGATCGGCAACAATGTCGATAGATTAGTTTACACTAGTTCGCGAGAGGAATATTCACGCGAGAGGGGGATTCACCCTAAGTTATAAACTGGCCAGTCACGTCTTGTGTTGTTTCTTTTTTGTTTTTTTGTTGCTGTTTTTGTTGTTTGCTTCTGTAGATATTCACGTCCCCCGTTCCGAGCACAGAACATTGTTTTGCCTTCGGGGCGGACGTCGTGAATTGGCTACAGAAGTAACAAATTGTGATGTTTTGTGTTAGTAAGTGTTGTAATACTATGTAGATACTGTAAATAATTCATGTCATTCATCTAATATCTTTCTTGTGCCTTACCCCACAGCTGCCCGTACACCTGTCAGAGATCACGCTCGGTTGTCTTGTCAGCATGGAGGTTTGCGGGACGCCGTAAACCCACATGCAACACTCCTGCTATACCAATATATAAGGAGGAAGATTCTATTTGGTACAAAAATGGTTATGAAGGACAATCCTTCTTATTCTTTAACCCTTATCCTGCTGAACATGACAACTCTGACCTTTGCAAACAGCGTAGGTCCAGAAGAAGCGATCAGATTAGGATCTACAAATTTTGTTATGTAGTTTGTGAATTAAATTAACAAATTTAATTAAGTTAAACTTGACCAGTAGATAGGCAACATGGGTGTGGCTAAACTAATTTATTCAGCAGGAAAAGGGTTAAGTTGGTTTTCAATCCTTAATATGAACAACATGGAAAACCTTCTTAATTCTAAGATGATTTTCCATCACACAGGTTCCCAGATTAAACCCATTTAATACCAGAAACCCCTAAATGGGTACCCTGGCAAACAGTGCAGGCCCAGATCAGACGCGGCAGAATGCGGTGTCTGATCAGGGCCTGCACTGTTTCTAAAAGTTCAGTCATTTTCCAAATAAATTTCGATGAAAACACAACCTGACATCCCTAAATTTTGAAATCAATTGCCATATAGAAGGAGGAAGATTCCATTTGGTACAAAAAGGGTTAATTATGCAATGTTCCAGTATTTAAAGGCATTTATTCTTGATTATTGAGGACTATCATTTCATTACATAATATTATGTAGCCCTCAGTGCTCACTGGAGAGAAGTCCTCTGTCTTCAACAGGTAAGGGGCCGCCTTGAGGAAAATCAATAAATTACTTACTGTTGACTGGTGTACATTATTGATTTTCCCCTTAAGTGTCTCAGTCAGGGGATTCAACAAGAGCTACTAATCACCCTATTAAGGGCCGCCTTTGATCTGCTATAGTCAGTATATCACAGGGGGCAATAAAACAATTATGGACACACGGTGTGTTTTACTGTTACAGAATAAATGCCTTTAAGTGTCAGTAAAATGTCATCAATCTAAAAATAAAATTTAAATATCAGCTCATCACCACTATTTTCAAAAAAGAAAAAAAACTATATGCCCTTCCACCATTTTTCCAAGCCAAAAAGACCTACTTTTAACCTAATATTCAATTTAATGTATTTAATTCTTGTGATTTCTTTTTTTTTTTTTTTTTTTTACATTAGTGCCCTTTTTTTCAATTTTGCTGGTGCCATACTGAGTTACCCCCCCCCACCCCCCAAAAAAAAACCCGCTGGCAGGAGGAATTTTTGCAAGCAATGGAGGCCCTGATCAGGCACCACATTCTATGTTATCTCATCTGAGTGTGCACTGCATTCCAGTGTCCCCTTTTGGTGGTTGCCATCTAAAACATCTGCCACTGTACTGTAATGATCCTTGGCCCCCGCCCATAGGGGCTTGAAGAAATATATGGGCTGAATCCGGCAAGCACACTAGTACTGGTAAACCGCTTCGAGTATCTAAGCCTGTCCAGGAACCCCGGTGCGAGGCGGGACCGTCCATGCTAATAAACCCTATTGGTTTCATTGGGCGACAGGGCTTGCGATGTCATTTCATCTCAATATCGGGTAAAAGTCCCACAAAATTGGAAGCAACATCTCCAAAATGACCTTTACAGTGTTGACGGGGACGCTAAACCTCAAATCAAACAAACAAACTGTAATGATCCTAAGTATTTGGGACAGACAGGCCTAAGCAAACAGTGTAGATCCTGATCAGACATAAGGTTCCACACTGATTGCCATCCTGTCTACACCTTTCAGAACCCTTGCTGGATCATGAAACAAATTCGTGGTGAATTACAGCAAGTCCTCATGGTGTCCGATTTCTTAAGATTTTTACTATATTGTTCACACTGAACTATGCCATGGTGAGTGCATATGTATGATCTAATAACAATACTTAACTGCATGTGCATGTAAACAACCGATGTTTAATCTCGCCTGTATGCATGTATAAAATCAACAGTATCTGACAGTGCTTAACCCATCCTGTATGGGAAAACGCATCATATGTCACCACATAGTGCCTTCTTTCAGATCTCTAAACTGGTTACTTTTGTAATGAAAATTTGTTATATTTTTCTTACTTAAACTCCTAACAGAGGTTGTAGGTGCTCATAAGTACAGCCTCATTGAGGTGGTTCTAACGAGTGCCCACAACCTATGTCTAGAAAAATGTACAGTGAAATTCCACTATTAAGACCACCTAAAATTAAGACCAATTCTGCTTTATAAAGCTTATTTTGAAGGATGTATTTAATCTTTCATGTCCTCTGGTCAGGGACCACCTTTGGGACTGTTCAAAAGTAGTCTTAAAGACCACTTTTGAACAGACCCAGAGGTGGTCTTAATAAAGGAATTTCACTCTATATCTCTGCAAACCCCAGATTTCTTTATGTACAAAGTGGGGTATAGAGGGGTGTTCATTTCACCGAATAGTCGGCATTCAGTACAGCTCCAGATCAGATGCGAGTTAAAGTTCAACAATTTTCTAAATAAATTTCAAAAACAAAACCTCACACTAACAAATTTTCTCATGAAATTTCAAGTCTGATTTCTTCTGAAAAGAAAAAAATGACATCTGCAACAGTAAAATGTTTTATATGATTAGTGAACAGAAAAGTCAGTCATTAAGAATAGACTGCCCCTGTTAAAAACAAAAATTGCTAACACCAGATGGACGGACAGACATGTATGCCCTTACCACCATTCTTCGGATGGCAAAGGCATATAACAAAAACACTTTGCAAATGTCGTCTGCTAATTGTGATCAGCAGCAGAAGGGTTAACTTGTAAACACAGGTAGACTTCTTTGAAAATGAAACAATTTTCTTTATTACGCAATACAGGAGACCTTCAGGTGAAAGGACAAACATCATGCTTTTGCAAGGGAGGGGGGGGGGGGGGAGCAGTCTGAATAAATTAATATTGTCACACACATTTCTGACTATCAACCAATCAAATCACCTGATATTCAAATTCACAAACTGAATGACAAAAAGTGCAGATCCTAATCAGGTTTTGTTTGTTTGTTTCATTTGAGGTTCAACGTCCCCGTCGGGTCATTTTGAAGACATTGCTTCCAATTTTGTGGGACTTTTACCAGACACTGAGATGAAATGACATCTCAAGCCCTGTCGCCCAATGAAACCAATAGGGTTTATGAACATGGACAGTCCGACTCGCGCCGCCTTGCCTGGGCAGGCTTAGATCCTCTAAGCGGTTTACCAGTACTTGTGTGCAGTCGGTTTCTGCTCTGCGTGGAAGCATCATGCAGCCCATTAGATCCTGATCTTGTAGCTTCTTCCCTCTGACCTGGATCTACACTGTTTTTGCGTTCAGCAGATGTAGGAAGCAAAAAGCTGAAGGAGCAATCTGATCAGGGTCTACACTGTTTGCAATTCTGTCTGCATTATTCGGATTCCTTGCTGGATTGTTAAAATTTTAGGGAGAATTACAGCAAGTGCTCAAGGTGTCTCAATTTTTAGCATTTTTGCGGTAATGTTCTTTGCTTGTTTGATTTGAGGTTTAAAGTCTCCGTCAACACTGTATAGGTAATTTTGGAGACGCTGCTTCCAATTTTGTGGGACTTTTACTCGACATTGAGATGAAATGACTTCTCAAGCCCTGTCGCCCAATGAAACCAATAGGGTTTATAAGCATGGACGAGCCGACTCGCACCGCTCTGCCTGGGCAGGCTTAAATCCTCTAAGTGGTTTACCAGTACTCGTGTGGAGTCGGATTTCAGCTCTGCGTGGAAGCATCAAGCAGCCCATCTATTTCTTCAGGCCCCGATGGGCAGGGGCCAGCGGTAATGTTCTATTGGGGCAGAGGCATACAATGGTTTTCTCTTCATTGTATGCCCATTATGAAGACGCCCGACTTATGTGTCAAAAATGCTGGTGGATCAACCCTCACTGGACTGTTCAAACACACCTGGGCCCCATAATGTGCTGTCTGTTGCAAATATTTAGGATGATTACTGAAATGTTTTTTGGGTTATTTTAAGAACAGAGTAATAAGTAACTGAAGTGTCTTGAAAAGATGTTAGCCCTTAGCCCACCAATCACAACAGTTGTCATCTGCTTTGTTGTCTGCTTTAACAGACATTGCTATAAACAGTTTTGACCCCTCTCGGAGCAGTCTTATCAGGGTCTACACTGTTTGACTGTATGCAAAAATATGTTTCAAAAGTTTTTAAGGAAGTGCAGCAGACAACATAAATAGATGACGTTTTCAGATGCAAATTTTCTTGGCGTATTAGGGGTTAGCCATTCTTTAACCCTTGTTGTACCAAAAGGAATCTTTCTCCTTATAAATAGCAGGAGTCCATTTCAAAATTTAGGGGTGTCAGGTTGTGTTTTCTTCAAAATTGATTTGGAAAATGGCTGAATTTTTTGCGAAAAGTGAAGGCTCTGATAAGACGCCGCATTCTGCGGCGTCTGATCTGGGCCTGCACTGTTTGCCAGCGTACCCATTTTAGGGTTTCGGGTACAAAATGGGTTAATATCAACTTAAACATTAGAGCACAGAGCACCAAGATAAATTATTCAGCAAATGACATCCTAATTGCTCACAAAGCAAGGATTGTCATGTCCTGCCTAGAAAATGATTTACCATCATGAAATTCTATGTAAATTTTGGAAACCTGTGAAATGTCATCTGCTAATATTTATTGGCACTTTATGGTTAACCCTTATCTTGCTGTTCACAACAACCCCTATCTTTGCAAACAGTGTAGAATCAGATCAGATGGCTTCTGAAGAAGCTATCTGATCAGGATCTACACTGTTTGGCTTTCAGTTTATGAATTTGTAGCAATAAATTACCTCAAGTAATTTGATTGGTTGATAGACAGAAATGGGTGTGGCTTAAATGAATATTCAGCAAGATAAGGGTTAACCCTTCCGCTGCTATCACAACCAGCAGACAGGATTTTCAAAGTATATTTCTCTTACTTTTCAGTTACATGACCTTTACAGTGTTGACGGGGACGTTAAACCTCAAATCAAACAAACAAAACATGTAAAATAAGGCTTGAAATTACAAGTGAATCGTCTGCCCAACATTTGATTCACATGTAATTTCAAGCTCTATTTACTCAGACAAAAAGGCACCCGCCCATCGGGGCTAGGAGAAACAGATTAATGGGCTGCATGGTGCTTCCATGCAGAGCTGAAACCTACCGCACATGAGTACTGGTAAACCGCCTAGAACTTCAATGGTCTAAGCCTGCCCAGGCAAAGTAAAGCGAGTGGTATATATAAACCCTTTTGATTTCATTGGGCAGCAGGGCTTGAGATATCATTTCATCTCAGTGTCAGGTAAAAGTCCCACAAAATTGGAAGCAACATTGCCAAAATGACCTAAATTGTGTTGACAGGGGAGTTAAATCTCAATTCAAATGAACAAAACTCAGTGTGAAATATTAAAAAAAAATCAGATGATTGTTGTTGCAGGAATTAATGAAGCAGTAGAAGGGTTACGGTGCAGTCCGGTAACATTGCGCACATAAGGTTTTGATAGCTACGTGTGGCTTTGTTCAAGCCACCACTAAAATTTCACAAGCAACAACATTGCAACATTTCCCTATCAACTAGCTGCAACGAAAATTGGCCTCTGAAGTTATTGACATATAGGACAAAGAACACTATGAAAAGGAATACCCCATTGAAATTGAACTTCAAATTTTGTCGCCCAACTTTGCGCACGATAATTATTTCGAGTAGTTTGAACACGAGGGTTGACTCAAATAAGTTGTTGATAAGTTCTTCTGCAATGTTATCAGATGCAGTATGTTTAGATACAAGACAATATCGCCGTTGGCTAGTTTGAAAATTAATCTTGACTTTAAAAATTTCGGATTTTTCGTATTTTGAGAAAATTGAAAAAATTCCGCGAAACAAGCTCATCTGCACGTGCAAGCCCAAGTTTTTCAGGGCTAAGTTAAGCTTAATGCCAGTGCACTGATAATAGTGAAACTGATCATTAGGGTTACAGTTGCAGAAAATATGAATGCAGGGTGCGCAAAATAAACGGCCGCGCAATGTTACCGGACTCGACTGTAACCCTTTTAAGTCCCAAAAATCAAAGCAATATCACCGAAATGACTTTTAAAAATGTTGACGGGGATGTAAAACCTAAGCACAAACAAACAAAACATGATGAAAAAAGAATGATGTATAAAAAGGAAATGTCCCAATTTTTAGGGAAAATATGGTTAACAGTGTACAGGTAAATTACAAACATTTTACAGGCAGCCATCAATGGCTGCTGAGTTCTAACAGAAATTGTTTCTAAACTTTGAGTAAACTTGTTTTTACTGCTTCATAATAAAGTTGCCAAACACTTCATAAACACTGCTAAGACTTCAGAACTATTGGGCCTGTTTCTGATTGTCTCAGATGGGATCTTAACCCATTATAGATGGAAATACCCAAAACAGAACCCAGGCAAACAGTGCAGTCACAGATGAGACTGTTTTGGGCCTGTTAAGAGCCTTCACTATATGCAAAATTCCACTGGGGCCAGTAACTGTTGTTCAAAGCATCTTTAGCTTAACAAGCCTGTTAGTGGTCAAACTGTTGTAGAAAAATAGCCATCGGAAGAGATGGCAAATCCCCCGACCAAAATCCAATATGGCCTTCAGAAGATTGTTCACCAATGGAAAGTGCACCAGAATTAAACCAGCAATATATCACAAAAGTATTGCAGTTATGGCCATCACAAGATTATACTTCAGGAGAGATAACTAAAAAACGAGGGTACTCAGAACTGTGGTTCTTGCGCATGACATGCCTGCTTAAGCTCATGCATTTCTGTACAAAGTACCATCAATATGTCTCAAAGGCTGTTGGAGATCACAAGCTGGTCATACTGTTATATTGGAAGGGTAGATAACTCAAATATTTATCATAGCACCCAGAATTGTGGTTCTTAGGCATGAGGCGCCGTCTCAACCTTGTATACAATTGTGACAAGTACCATCAATATATCTCAAAGGGTATTGGAGTTATGGCCATCAAAAGGTTATATTGTCAGGGGAGATAATTAAAAAAACCAGGGCACCCAGAGTTGTGGTTCTTGCATGTGACACACCTGCTTAACCTCATGTACAACTGTACCAAGTACCATTAATATATCTCAAAGAGTATTGGAGATGTGGCCATCACAAGGTAGTGATTCTATATTATTGTAAGGGGAGATAACTAAAAAAACATGGCACCCAGAGTTGTGGTTCTTGTACATGACACACCGTCTCGGCCTTGTGGACAACTGTGCCAGGTATCATCAATATATCTTAAAGGGTATTGGAGTTATGGCCATTACAAGGTAGTCACTCTATTTTATTTGAAGGGGAGATAACTCAAAAACCATGGCAGCCAGAGTTGTGGTTGTTGTGCATGACACACCGTCTTGGCCTTGTGGACATCTGTGCCAGGTATCATCAATATATCTTAAAGGGTATTGGAGTTATGGCCATCACAAGGTAGTAACTCTATTTTATTGGAAGGGGAGATAACTCAAAAACCATGGCAGCCAGAGTTGTGGTTCTTGTGCATGACACGCTGCCTCAGCCTTGTGAACAACTGCCAGGTACCATCAATATATCTCAAAGGGTATTGGAGTTAGGGCCATCACAAAGTAGTCATTCTATTTTATTAAAAGGGGAGATAACTAAAAAAGTATGGCATCCAGAGTTCTGGTTCTTGCGCATGACACGCCGTCTCAGCCTTGCAAACAATTGTGCCAAGAGCTATCAATGAATCTCAAAGGGTATAGGAGTTATGGCCATCACAAGGTTGCGTCTACAGACTGATGGATGGACGGACAGACGAACGGACAGACGGATGGACGCCAGGCTGATCACTATATCCCCCGAACCTATTCGGTCGGGGGATAAAAAGCAACTAGATTACTGTCGATGGCACGCCATCGCAAATCCCCACGTTTTCTACAGAGGGGCCAAGTACCGAAAACCCCTCACCCTGGGCCCTAATTTGACTCCATGGTCAAAATATTACCTGTATTATATTCTACTAATCATGCCCTTCAATTTCATATGCCACATGACTATGTTCCAAAAAACTTAAATTTTGACCCTTTGACCCCTCTCCCAGGGCCCCAATCTGACCCCAGGGTCAAAATTTTACTTGTAGTTTATTCTACCCATTATCCCCTTCGCATAGATATGCAACATGACTATGTTCTGAAAAACTTTAATTTTGACCCCCGACCCCCCCAAGTCCGACCCCCAGGGCGTGACCTTGGGGTCACAGCCAAAATCCCGTTCAATATGTTTTACTTTTTTCATAACTAAGTACATGTGCAAAGTTTGGCATCAAAATCTTCAAAATTGACTATGTAATTGAATTTTATTGATATTTGACCTTTTGACCCCTCCCCAGGGCCCCTGGGGGCGGGGACAAAAAAAAAATGTGCTCTTGCGCAAGCCATTCATGTAAGCAACTCGCATACCAAATTTGGTTGAATTCTGGTTAACGGTTTAGGAGGAGATAGCCGGACAGACAGACAGACAGACGGACGGAGGCGATTGCAATATTCCCACTTTTTTTAAAAAACGTGGGGATAATTATCCATTACTCTGGTATTTGTGCTAAAAAAATGTGAGTAGCTTTTGCAAATGCAAAAGCTACTCACATCTTTCAGCAAAAATATTAGCATATTTGCCATATAAAATGAACAAAGTATTAACCATATGTTAACTGAAGGGCATCATAAGGTTTGAACAACTAGACCCTGATTGGCCCCCCCTCCATCAGGGCTTGAAGAAATAGATGGGCTTCCACACAGAGCTGAAACCGACGTGCACACGAGTAGTGGTAAACTGCTTAGAGGATCTAAGCCTGCCCAGGCAAAGTGGTGCGAATTTGAACAATCCATGCTTATAAACACTACATGTATTTGTTTTCAAAGATAATAACAGTTGATACTTGCAGCTGGGAGGACAATTCACCTTCGAAAAATACTAAAAAAAATCCCTAACAGTTAACTTTTAACAGACAACCACCTGGCCCTAGAGGTCACAAAGGCTAATAGGTGACTTCACTAAAGTTAAATATGCCAGAAAATACATTCTTGTACTACCTTCTTATCAGCTTGCCATAAAATAAATGGTGAAAGAAAACCTTATGCCATATGCCAGACAAACAGATAACCTGAGTATATGATGGTGTTTTTCAGGAAATTCCAAAAAAATCTCTATTAACCCTTATCTTGTTGTTCTCTACAAGCCCTATCTTTGCAAACAGTGTAGATCCAGATCAGATTGCTTCTCAATCCATCTGATCAGGATCTACACTGTTTGACATTCAGTTTATGAATGTGTAGCAATAAATTACATGAAGTAGTTTGATTGGTTGAAAGACAGAAATGGGTGTGGCTTAAATGAATATTCAGTAAGGGTTAAAACGTTACAATCATCATGTGACAGAACTGCTTGAATGACTACCATCAAAACCCGGCATGACTAACTTGACAGCATTTTCGAAACATTTTTCTCCTTTTTTTTTCTGGGAGAATAAGGCTTGACATTACATGTGAATCATCTGCTGAAAAAATGAGAACACCTATATAATTCTGACCCCCTTTAACCCCACTTTTATACTTTATAGTAAGGCTGGGGTTTAGAGGGGTATAGCTTATTTTTCTTATTTCTGCTCAAAACCATAGATTATCAGTCCTCGTTTAGAACTGCCTCGTCAAAGCGGTTCTAACGAGCAAATAATTGACTAAGGTTTAGGAGATATGGAACGGACACAAAATTCAAGGCTCAAACTCGTGACCTTCAACTGTGACCTTGAATTTGAGACAGCACGGTTTATTTATGGTTTCAACACATCATCTCACTTAGGCCAACATTTGACCAATATTTAATAAAAATCCTTCCAGAGGTAAAGGACATGGAACGGACACAAAATTCAAGCTCAAACTCGTGATATTCAACTGTGACCTTGAGTCAGCATGGTTTATTTATAGGTTCTGAACATAAGCCACTGAGAGGGATATTTGACCAAAGTTTAATGAGATCCTTCCAGGGGTAAAGTAGATCTTGAACGGACATAAAATTCAAGCTCAAACTGTGACCTTGAGTCGGCATAGTTTATTAATAGGTTCTGAACATAAGCTCACTGAGAGGGATATTTGACCAAAGTTTAATGAGATCCTTCCAGGGGTAAAGTAGATCTTGAACGGACATAAAATTCAAAGTTTAAAACTTGTGACCTTCAACTGTGAACTTGACCTCGAGTCTGCATGGTTTATTTATGGGTTCTGCTTATCAGCTCACTGAGGGAAATATTTGACCAAAGTTTAATGAAAATCTATCAAGATGATCAGGAGATACGGAGCGGATAGAAAGACAGATGGACAGACAGACTAGGGAAGGATGGACAGACTAAGGGCACTGCTATCATCACCTCTTCACTTCGCAGTGGGGGTTAAAAAGTACCTTAAAAATTCGGACACCTTAAGGACTTGCTGTAATTCTCCTAAAATTTTAACAAATTTGTTTCATGATCCAGCAGAGTCCTAAATGTGCAGCTCAAATGGCAAACAGTGTAGACCCTGATCAGACTGCTGCTGAAGCAGCAGTCTGATCTGGGTGTGCACCATTTGCTTAGGCCTGTCTGTCCCATACTGTACACTGAATTTACCTTATGTATTCGGACAGACATGCCTGAGCAAACAGTGTAGACCCAGATGAGATGACGCAGAACGCAGTGTCTCATCAGGGTCTGCAATGTTTGCCATTCATCCAGCAATATTTAGACACAACATCAGGAAGTAAAATTGTACTAACAAGTATGGTAAGGAGTTGAGGTGTCCGAATATTTAGGGTAAATACGGTAGCAATAATACAGAAAACGGTCATTTTTGGGATCAATTTTTAAACCATGTTATACCCAAAACCTTGTTGTAATGAACAGTGTTATAAAGAAGTTGTGGTGTAATGTCATCTGCTACTTTTTCTTGGCATTTTAGCCCTTGTCGAGCTGAGCCCAGATATGCCTTATTTTCCAAACAATGAAGATCCAGATCAGATGGCTTCGTCATCTGATCAGGATCTACATTGTCAGCCAGACTGCTAATTTGCTGCAATAATTTGCATCAAGTAATCTGATTGTTGATAATCAGTTGTGGGTGTAGCACATTAAAATATTCAGCAGGACAAGGGTTAAGTGTGAGCCCAATCCACCCTCACTTCCTGTTTTCTGTAGTTTCCATTATTTATAGCCCTGCTTTTTGGACTGGATTCTGATTTATTCATATGCACAAGATAAAATTTGACTCATTAATCTCAGTAGATGGGCAGTGAGTGCTAACAGACTGAGAATTTTGGCAGGCATCAGCTGCTTTAATTCCTCATAATTCTTAAAATTGTATCCACCTGTATTCAGTTTAGGGAACAGCCATAGATTCTCTGTGGAAGAGCATTTCTAGCAGTGACTGATAATGATTATTTAATTCAGTGATTAGAGCCATTAAGAAGCAATAAAAGCCCAGCATCATAATCTGAAGCTGACCACAAGGGTACCTGTTGGTTTTCCTACACAGAGAGAATGGAATATTTTATTAACATTGTGTTGAATATATTCAGCCTATCAGGCCGCTTGATGCTTTTATTTACTTCATCTCCTTACAGAGCAGGCATGTCCATGGATTGTATGTATTTTTTTTCCATAACATTACGATAACACATCCGTGTGATAAATTTCTGATGAAAATTTGTTCTATTTTTTCTTATTTATACTCCAAACATAGGTTTAGGGTGCTCGTTAGAACCGCCTTTTTGAGGCGGTTCTAATGAGTACCCACAACCTATGTCTTGGAGCAGAAATAAGGAAAATAATGTTTTCCCCCGTAAACCCCAGTTTTCTCTATATAGAGTGGGGGTTTAGGGGGTCTTTATTTCACGGACTTGTTTACATGAAGACAAGCCTTCTGGCACATCTGATCTGGGCATACACTGTTTGCTAAGAACTTTGGCATAATGTTTTATTGAGTCAATTGAAATTCAAGCACTACTAGTCTGCCGTCGCAGGGTGGGTAGGGGGGTGTACTGGATTCAGATTGTGTTTGTGTGTGTGCATGCCCGGGGGGGGGGGGGGGGGGGGGGGGGAAGGTGGGTATACTGGATTAAGCTTGTCTGGACTCTACTCTACAGTCAGTCCTTACCTACCCATTTCCACCAAACTTCATACATGGCTTTGCATATGTGAGGCCTCCGACGAGTTCGATCATCGTCAAAATCTGACGTGTATCATGGGAGTTAAAGCCTTTTTTAGCTCACCTGTCACGTAGTGACAAGGTGAGCTTTTGGGATCACTTTTTGTCCGTCGTGCGTCCGTGCGTGCGTCCGTGCGTGCGTCCGTAAACTTTTCTTCAAACGCCATCTCCTCCTAAACCACTGATCGTATTTTGACCAAACTTCACAGGAATGATCCTTAGGTGGTCCCCTTTCAAAGTTGTTCAAATGGTTCCGGTCCGTTGCACATATAGGTCACAGTAGCCAAAAATAGATTTTTTTCACCACAAACTTAAAAAATCTTCTTCTCTGAAACCGCAAGGCCCAGGTCTTTGATATTTGGTATGAAGCTTCATCTAGTGGACCCCTACTAAGATTGTTCAAATTATAGTGCTGGGGCCAAAAATGCCCCCGCACGGGGCCCCTTTGGTTTTACATGGGCTTATATAGGGTAAATCTTGAAAAATCTTCTTCTCTGAAACCGCAAGGCCCAGGTCTTTGATATTTGGTATGAAGCTTCATCTATGGGACCCCTACCAAGATTGTTCAAATTATAGTGCTGGAGCTAAAAATGCCCCCGCACCGGGGCCCTTTGGTTTTACATGGGCTTATATAGGGAAAATCTTGAAAAATCTTCTTCTCTGAAACCGCAAGGCCCAGGTCTTTGATATTAGGTATGAAGCTTTATCTAGTGGACCCCTACCAAGATTGTTCAAATTATAGTGCTGGGGCCAAAAATGCCCCCGCACCAGGGCCCTTTTGTTTTACATAGGCTTATATAGGGAAAATCTTTAAAAATCTTCTTCTCTGGGCCCCTATGCTCACCAGAGCTCAGGGAGCAATGCCCACTGGTAGCAATGTATTTTAATTAACCATGGAAGCCCTGCGCTCAAAATTTGGAGCCAATCAGCCTAGTGGCTTCAGAGGTCTGATGTCACTTGAATGTGTTGTTGCAGGACAACAGCTGACAACTGACAACAAATAGGCCTAAAAGAACATTTTTAAAGGAACGTTTCTATGGAAGTTTGACAAAATATCTTGAAAGGCATAAATGTCATTTTTCCATTTTCCCCCATTTTAAGTCAATTGAAACTCTTAGCTTGCCATAGCAAACAAACCAAAGAGCCGAATTTCATAAACCAGAGCTTAGTTAGGCACTGCCCAATGGCAGACATGTATTTTAACCTGATATGATTTTAATCTACCAATTATAAAGTCTCCCAAACAAACCCCATCTCCACATGAGCACTCATGTGGACTGTATCTGAAAAAATAGGTGTTTTATAAAGTAGAGAGAGATGGGGCATGAACCCAATTGAGCCCTAGTTGGTGTCATTAAATGCGTCTTATCAAAAGGAACAGAGACATATATGGTTTAGCAGTGGGGATATGTATGCCTCCTGAGAGGTAAGGCCTTTTAAGCAGTGGAGGGGGTCGGGCATGGCGGATCCCAGAAAAGCCCAAGATTGTTGTCACTGAATTCTGAATGGTTTCTGAGATATGAGGCCATTTTATGAAGTGGAAAAATGGCCCCTGCGCCCTCCATTCCCAAGATGGGGCTGACTGAATGTGTCTAATAACAATGAAGAAGAATATATGTGATTTTGGGGTGGGGATTTGAATGTTGTTGTTTTTTAGCTCACCTGTCACGTAGTGACAAGGTGAGCTTTTGGGATCACTTTTTGTCCGTCGTCCGTCCGTCCGTCCGTGCGTGCGTCCGTAAACTTTTCTTCAAACGACATCTCCTCCTAAACCACTGATCGGATTTTGACCAAACTTCACAGGAATGATCCTTAGGTGGTCCCCTTTCAAAGTTGTTCAAATGGTTCCGGTCCGTTGCACATATAGGTCACAGGAGCCAAAAATAGATTTTTTTCACTGAAAACTTAAAAAATCTTCTTCTCTGAAACCGCAAGGCCAAGGTCTTTGATATTTGGTATGAAGCTTCATCTAGTGGACCCCTACCAAGATTGTTCAAACTATAGTGCTGGGGCCAAAAATGCCCCCGCACGGGGGCCCTTTGGTTTTACATGGGCTTATATAGGGAAAATCTTTAAAAATCTTCTTCTCTGAAACTGCAAGGCCCAGGTCTTTGATATTTAGTATGAAGCTTCATCTAGTGGACCCCTACCAAGATTGTTCAAATTATAGTGCTGGAGCTAAAAATGCCCCCGCACGGGGGCCCTTTGGTTTTACATGGGCTTATATAGGGAAAATCTTGAAAAATCTTCTTCTCTGAAACCGCAAGGCCCAGGTCTTTGATATTTGGTATGAAGCTTCATCTAGTGGACCCCTACCAAGATTGTTCAAATTATAGTGCTGGGGCCAAAAATGCCCCCGCATGGGGGCCCTTTGGTTTTACATGGGCTTATATAGGGAAAATCTTGAAAAATCTTCTTCTCTGAAACCGCAAGGCCCAGGTCTTTGATATTAGGTATGAAGCTTTATCTAGTGGACCACTACCAAGATTGTTCAAATTATGGTGCTGAAGCTAAAAATGCCCCCGCACGGGGGCCCTTTGGTTTTACATGGGCTTATATAGGGAAAATCTTGAAAAATCTTCTTCTCTGAAACCGCTAGGCCCAGGTCTTTGATATTTGATATGAAGCTTCATCAAGTGGACCCCTACAAAGATTGTTCAAATTATAGTGCTGGGGCCAAAAATGCCCCCGCACCAGGGCCCTTTTGTTTTACATAGGCTTATATAGGGAAAATCTTTAAAAATCTTCTTCTCTGAAACTGCAAGGCCCAGGTCTTTGATATTTGGTATGAAGCTTCATCTAGTGGACCCCTACCAAGATTGTTCAAATTATAGTGCTGGAGCTAAAAATGCCCCCCGAACGGGGGCCCTTAGGTTTTACATGGACTTATATAGGGAAAATCTTTAAAAATCATCTTCTCTGAAATCTCAAGGCCCAGGTCTTTGATATTTGGTATGAAGCTTCATCTAGTAGACCCCTACCAAGATTGTTCAAATTATAATGCTGGGGCCAAAAATGCCCCCGCACCAGGGCCCTTTTGTTTTACATAGGCTTATATAGGGAAAATCTTTAAAAAACTTCTGCTCTGAAACTGCGAGGCCCAGGTCTTTGATATTTGGTATGAAGCTTCATCTTGTGGACCTCTACCAAGATTGTTCAAAAATTATAGCTCTGGGGCAAAAAATGCCCCCGCTCCGGGGCCCTTTGGTTTTACTTAGACTTATATAGGGAAAATCTCTTCTCTGAAACCACAAGGCTTAGGTCTTCGCTATATTTGTTATGACGCTTCAGCTAGTGGACCTCTATAAAGATTGTTCAAATTATAGCCCTGAGACCAAAAATGCCCCCGCCATGTGGCCCTTTGGTTTTACATAGACTTATATAGGGAAAATCTTTAAAAATCATCTTCTCTGAAACACAAGGCTTAGGTCTTTGATATTTGTTATGAAGCTTCAGCTAGTGGACCTCTACCAAGATTGTTCAAATTATAGCACTCGGGCCAAAAATGCCCCCGCTCCGGGGCCCTTTGGTTTAACATAGACTTATATAGGGAAAATCTTGTTTTACATAGACTTCTATATGCAGGGTAAACCTTTAAAATCTTTTTCTCTGAAACCAGAAAGCCCAGGTCTTTCATATTCGATATGAAGCTTCATCTTGTGAACCTCTACCAAGATTGTTCAAATTTTAGCCCTGGGGCCAAAATTGACCCTGCCCGGGGCCCACTTGTTATGCTTTGGATCAGGTGAGCGAACCAGGGCCCTCTGGGCCCTCTTGTTTTAGATATATGGCCTATTATGAAGTGGGGTCTTGTCATAAGGAACAAGAATATATCTGGTTAAGGGGTGGGGATCTGAAAGGTTTCTGAGATATATGGCTTTTAATGAAGTAAAGGGGTGGGGCATGGCCCGTGGCACGCCAGTGGACCCCCACGGTGGTGTCACTGATTGCGTCTTATCATAAGGAACAAGAATATATATGGTTTAGGGGTAGGGCTCTGAAGAGTTTCTCAGGTATATGGTCTTTTGTGAAGTTGAGGAGTGGAGCATGGCCTCGGCAAGACCTGGGTGACCCCTAGGTTGATATCACTGGATGGGTCCTATCATAAGAAACAAGAATATGTATGGTTTAGGTGTGGGGATCTGTAAGGTTTCTGGAATATTTGGTCTTTTATGAAGTGGAGGGGGTTGGGCATGGCCCCGGCACATCCTGAGGGACCCCCAGGTTGGTGCCACTGAGTGTGTCTTATTATATGGAACAAGAATATGTTGTATGGTTTAGGGGAGAGTATCTGAATGGTTTATGAAGTGGACTGGATGGGGCATGCCCCGGGCACATCGGGGGGGGGGGGGGACCCCAGGTTGGTGTCACTTAATGTATCTTATCATAAGGAACAAGAATATATACGGTTTAGGGGTGAGGATCTGTAAGGTTTCTGGATTATTTGGCCGTTTCTTAAATGGAGAGGGTTGTGCACGGGCCCGGCACATCCCGGGTGTCCCCCAGGTTGGTGTCACAGAATGCGACTTATCATAAGGAACGAGAATATGTAAGGTTTAGGGCTGGGGATCTGTAAGGTTTCTGGGATATTAAGCCTTTTATCAATTGGATGGGGTGGAGCATGGTCCCGGCACATCCTGGGGGACCCCCAGATTGATATCACTGAGTGCGTCTTATCATAAGGAACAAGAATATTTATGGTTTAGGGGTAGGGATCTGAATGGTTTCTGAATTGAATAGCATTTTATGAAGTGGAGGGGTGGAGCATGTCCCCAGAACATCTGGGGTCCCTCAGGTTCGTGTCACTTAATGAATCTTATCATAAGGAACAATAATATATATGGTTTAGGAGTGGGGATCTGTAAGGTTTCTGCACGATGCTTCCACACAGAGCTAAATACGACCCGCAGCCGAGTACTGGTAAACCGCTTAGAGGATCTAGCCCGCCCAGGCAAAGTGGTGCGAGTCGGACCATCCATGCTTATAAACCCTATTGGTTTCATTGGGCGACAGGGCTTGAGATGTCATTTCATCTCAACATCAGGTAAAAGTCCCATAAAATTTGAAGCAACGTCTCCAAAATGACCGTTACAGTGTTGACGGGGACGTTAAACCTCAAATCAAACAAAAACAAACTCTCCATTTCTGTCTGTCCACATACATTGCATCATTATACTAATTGATCTATAAAACCTAACAATAGTAGACATAATTTTCTTATTTCTGCCTCTTATAACATAGATTGTGGGTACTCAGCTGTTGCCAGTTACTGTCGGCTGGTGTGTGTGTGTTGGTGGGGTGGGGGGGGGGGGGGTCTCACGCTATGCACTATCCAGGAACAGTCAAGGTAATTGACCAGCCCAACATGGCCTAAACTGTTGATTGTGTCAGTAGGCAGACAGCAAAAACCTAAACGATTGCAAGTCCACAGTGAGTATTAAACTAGCCTGCACATTCTCATGTTCTGATCGAAGTCTTCACTGGACTTCTTCATGCAGACAATGAATGCTCTGATCAGACTGCACCTATGTGTCTTTACTGGACAAACTTGCAAATACAGCATAGAGAAGACCTTTTTTGTGTAATTCACTAACCCTGCAACTAACCTGGCAATGTGTTGGAATATTTATCTGTCTGAATTTCAGGGAACTCAACTAATTAAGAAAGGGCTAGCCGTTGCTCCCTGCTGTTTAATGGCTTCAGCTTCATTAGTAGCTAAGCTAAATTTGAATTTAATGATGGGTCCAAAAGACCCAAGAAATTATGGCTGTTCCTTAGCCTGTATTCATAATATTGATGTACCGGTATCTCCAGAAATGAATCCTATAATCCACCTGTTATACCATGCAGAAGCCTCTGTGGTGTAGTGGTTATGCTACTCGCCTTGTAAACCAGGACTCGCAGGATCGATCCCGGGCTTCTCCAGACTATCGGATGAGTCTTTAAACCGAGGTCCCATCTCCATATGACCATAGCTGTTGGTGAGATGTAAAAATCAAACACTGTTATACCATACTCACCCCGACCCCCACCCCTACCCAATCCCATAATCCATCTAGTGCTACAGATAGCCAATAGCAGTTGTGATGTTCTGCAAAAATGTTGTGTGTTTTTTTTTAATGTGTTTGTTTTGGGGTCCAACAGCCCAGTCAACATTAGTAAGGTCATTTTGAGCCATAACATAACCACACTTTTCTTGGCCAGACTTAGTCCCCAAGCAGTACAATGCACATTGTATTCACAGTAAATACAGTAAAATTCCTATATTAAGACCACCTTTGGGACTGTTCAAAAGTGGTCTTTAAGACCACTTTTGAACAGTCCTAAAGGTGGTCTCTGACCAGAGGGCATTGCATGCAAGAATTACTGGAACCTACTAAATAAGCTTTTTAGCAGAATTAGTCTTAATTTTAGGTGGTCGTAATAGCCGTATTCCTTTTACAATACTAACTGATGACTTCGACCCAGCTCAATTTGGAGAAATATATTTGGCTGTATGGTGCTTCCACGCAGACCTGAAACTGACCACACAATGAGTATTACTGGTAAACCGCTTAGAAGGACTAAGCCTGCCCAGGCAAAGTGGTATGAGTCAGACTGTCCAATGCATATAAACTTTTGGTTTCATTGGGCAGCAGGGCTTGGGATGTTATTTCATCTCAATGTCAGGCAAAAGTCCCATAAAATTGGAAGCAATGCCTCCAAAATGACCTAAATTGTATTGACAGGGATGTTAAACCTCAATTCAAACAAACAAACAAAAAACCGATGACTGCTCTTCTTGAATCAGTGAAAGGAGAAAATATTGCATGGTGAATCTCCACGAACCCAGAGATTGGACCTTTGGACCAGATCTACATCTGGCTGGCTACATAGCTCCAGATAAGAGAAGTAACAAGAGGGCCCAGAGGGCCCTGGTTCGCTCACCTGATCCAAAGCATAACAAGTGGGCCCCGGGCAGGGTCAATTTAGGCCCCAGGGCTAAAATTTGAACAATCTTGGTAGAGGTCCACAAGATGAAGCTTCATATCTAATATGAAAGACCTGGGCTTTCTGGTTTCAGAAAAGAAGATTTTAAAGGTTTACCCTGCATATAGAAGTCTATGTAAAACAAGATTTTCCCTATATAAGTCTATGTAAAACCAATGGGCCCCGGAGCGGGGGCATTTTTGGCCCCAGGGCTATAATTTGAACAGTCTTGGTAGAGGTCCACTAGCTGAAACTTCATAATAAATATCAAAGACCTAAGCCTTGTGTTTCAGAGAAGATGATTTTTAAAGATTTTCCCTATATAAGTCTAGGTAAAACCAAAGGGCCACATGGCGGGGGCATTTTTGGTCTCAGGCCTATAATTTGAACAATCTATAGAGATCCACTAGCTGAAGCGTCATAACAAATATCGAAGACCTAAGCCTTGTGGTTTCAGAGAAGAAGATTTTTCAAGATTTTCCCTATATAAGTCTATGTAAAACCAAAGGGCCCCGGAGCGGGGGCATATTTGGCCCCAGGGCTATAATTTGAACAATCTTGGTACAGGTCCACTAGATTAAGCTTCATACCAAATATCAAAGACCTGGGCCTTGCAGTTTCAGAGAAAAAGATTTTTCAAGATTTTCCCTATATAAGCCTATGTAAAACAAAAGGGCCCTGGTGCGGGGGCATTTTTGGCCCCAGCACTATAATTTGAACAATCTTGGTAGGGGTCTACTAGATGAAGCTTCATACCAAATATCAAAGACCTGGGCCTTGCGGTTTCAGAGAAGAAGATTTTTCAAGATTTTCCCTATATAAGCCCATGTAAAACCAAAGGGCCCCTGTGCAGGGGGCATTTTTAGCTCCAGCACTATAATTTGAACAATCTTGGTAGGGGTCCACTAGATGAAGCTTCATACCAAATATCAAAGACCTGGGCCTTGCGGTTTCAGAGAAGAAGATTTTTAAAGATTTTCCCTATATAAGCCCATGTAAAACCAAAGGGCCCCCGTGCGGGGGCATTTTTAGCTCCAGCACTATAATTTGAACAATCTTGGTAGGGGTCCACTAGATGAAGCTTCATACCAAATATCAAAGACCTGGGCCTTGCGGTTTCAGAGAAGAAGATTTTTCAAGATTTTCCCTATATAAGCCCATGTAAAACCAAAGGGCCCCCGTGCGGGGGCATTTTTAGCTCCAGCACTATAATTTGAACAATCTTGGTAGGGGTCCACTAGATGAACCTTCATACCAAATATCAAAGATCTGGGCCTTGCGGTTTCAGAGAAGAAGATTTTTAAAGATTTTCCCCATATAAGCCCATGCAAAACCAAAGGGCCCCCGTGCGGGGGCATTTTTGGCCCCAGCACTATAATTTGAACAATCTTGGTAGGGGTCCACTAGATGAAGCTTCCTACCAAATATCAAAGACCTGGGCCTTGCGGTTTCAGAGAAGAAGATTTTTCAAGATTTTCCCTATATAAGCCCATGCAAAACCAAAGGGCCCCCGTGCAGGGGCATTTTTAGCTTCAGCACTATAATTTGAACAATCTTGGTAGGGGTTCACTAGATAAAGCTTCATACCTAATATCAAAGACCTGGGCCTTGCGGTTTCAGAGAAGAAGATTTTTAAAGATTTTCCCTATATAAGCCTATGTAAAACCAAAGGGCCCCCGTGCGGGGCATTTTTGGCCCCAGCACTATAATTTGAACAATCATGGTAGGGGTCCACTAGATGAAGCTTCATACCAAATATCAAAGACCTGGGCCTTGCGGTTTCAGAGAAGAAGATTTTTCAAGATTTTCCCTGTATAAGCCCATGTAAAACCAAAGGGCCCCGATGCGGGGGCATTTTTAGCTCCAGCACTATAATTTGAACAATCTTGGTAGGGGTCCACTAGATGAAGCTTCATACCAGATATCAAAGATCTGGGCCTTGCGGTTTCAGAGAAGAAGATTTTTAAAGATTTTCCTATATAAGCCCATGTAAAACCAAAGGGCCCCCATGCGGGGGCATTTTTGGCCCCAGCACTATAATTTGAACAATCTTGGTAGGGGTCCACTAGATGAAGCTTCATACCAAATATCAAAGACCTGGGCCTTGCTGTTTCAGAGAAGAAGATTTTTCAAGATTTTCCCTATATAAGCCCATGTAAAACTAAAGGGCCCCTGTGCGGGGGCATTTTTAGCTCCAGCACTATAATTTGAACAATCTTGGTAGGGGTCCACTAGATGAAGCTTCATACCAAATATCAAAGATCTGGGCCTTGCGGTTTTAGAGAAGAAGATTTTTAAAGATTTTCCCCATATAAGCCCATGCAAAACCAAAGGGCCCCCGTGCGGGGGCATTTTTGGCCCCATCACTATAATTTGAACAATCTTGGTAGGGGTCCACTGGATGAAGCTTCATACCAAATATCAAAGACCTGGGCCTTGCGGTTTCAGAGAAGAAGATTTTTTAAGTTTTCGGTGAAAAAAATCTATTTTTGGCTCCTGTGACCTATATGTGCAATGGACCGGAACCATTTGAACAACTTTGAAAGGGGACCACCTAAGGATCATTCCTGTGAAGTTTGGTCAAAATCCGATCAGTGGTTTAGGAGGAGATGTCGTTTGAAGAAAAGTTTACGGAAGCACGGACGCACGGACGGACGCACGACGGACAAAAAGTGATCCCAAAAGCTCACCTTGTCACTACGTGACAGGTGAGCTAAAAAGGATAACTACAGGATAATTTTCCAAAATTATAGTTAAACAATGTTGTGGGTACTTGCTAGAATGGTGGACAATCACAGGGAGGCTTCAGTGTGTGTGTTGGTGGGGGGAGTGGGGGAGGGGGTTATAAAATCATGTGGACAATCACTGGGAGGCTTCCAGGTCATTTAGTAGCTTTGTGTTGAGGTTGAAACAATCAGCTGTTGTCTTTTTTTTGCATAAAGCAGATTGTCCTACTGCTAAATAATGTAAACAAGAATTCTGTTAAAGGCTATGGCGCATCTGTGGGCCTGTGGAAATCCTAAAACCAAGTATTGTAGGTCAAGGTCAAACACGGATGCTTGTATAAAGGTTGCAATCCCTACATGCAAGTTTGAACCAAATTTCATTAATGAAGCTCTTACTGTTCTTGAGAAATGGACTCTTACACAAAGGTGAATGCTAAGGTCAGTGAACCATGAAATGTAAGTCAAGGTCAAATATGTATGCATACATTATAGTTGCCATCCCTAGATGCAAGTTTGTACCAAGTATAATATATGAAGTTGAAACTTAGTTCTCGAGAAATAAACTCTTTTTTGCAAAGACAGTGAACCATAAAATGTTGGTCAAGGTCAAACATGGATGCTTGTATTGTTTATTTGTTTGTTTGATTTGAGGTTTAATGTCCCCGTCAACACTGTATAGGTCTTTTTGGAGACATTTGTTTGATTCGAGGTTTAATGTCCCCATCAACACTGTATAGGTCATTTTGGAGACGTTGCTCCCAATTTTTGTGGGACTTTCACCTGACATTGAGATGACATATCTCAAGCCCTGTCGCCCAATAAACATTTTTTTTTTTTTTTTTTTTTTTTTGAGAGAGACGTTGCTTCCAATTTTGTGGCACTTTTACTTGACACTGAGATGAAATGACATATCAAGCCCTGTCGCCCAATAAAACCAATAGGATTTATAAGCATGGACGGTCTTGCACCGCTTTGCCTGAGCAGGCTTAGATCCTCTAAACAGTTTACCAGTACTTGTGTGTGGTCAGATTCAGCTCTGCGTGGAAGCATCATGCAGCCCATCTATTTCTTCAAGCCACGATGAGCGGGGGCCGTGGATGCTTGTATAAAAGTTAACATCTCTATATGCAAGTTTGTACCAAGTATTAACATCTCTATATGCAAGTTTGTACCAAGTATTATTAATGAAGCTCTTATAGTTCTTGAGAAATGGACTCTTACATAAGGACGAATGCCAGGGTTGACACAGGCCTCATACGGACCACCATTTTCCATGCCTAAAAGGCCCGATTTTGCAGCTTCAACCCTTATCCTGCTGAACAAGACACAACTTTTACCTTTGCAAACAGTGTAGATCCTGATCAGATGGCTTCTGAAGAAGCCATCTGATCAGGATCTACACTGTTTGTCATAGAGTCTGTGGAAATATAAAGATATTTGGTTGATTTATAGTCAGAAATAAGGGTAAAATAGTTTTTTAAACAGACTATATACACAAAAATCAAAATCTAAAAGCCTGAAATCAAGAAAAGAATCAAGCTCTAAAAGCCTGAAATCCTGCAAATGCCTGAAAAAAATGAGGCCTGTTGACACCATAGTTTATGTAGTGCACCATGAAATGTAGGTCAAGGCCAAATATGGAGGCTTGCATTAAAGTGCAAGATTTTAACAGCTATAATTAATAAAGCTCTTTTAGTTCTTGAGAAATGGACTTGAGCATTAAGGTGAATGCTAGGACTGACGCAATAGTTGACGCAATAAAATCAGTGAACTGTGAAATATAGGTCAAAGCAAAATATGGATGCTTGCATTAAAGTTGTCATTAATGAGGCTATTATAGTTCTTGTGAAATGGACTTTTACATTAGGGTAAACACCAGGGTGAACGTTATTGTGGATGGATAGACACAGACAGATGGAAAACTGGACTCCTATATCGTGTCATATTTAACTTAAACTCTAATCCTGTTGAACATGATAATCCCGAACTTTGCATACAGTGTAGATGGACCAGAAGCCATCAGATCAGCACCTACACTGTTTGTCATTGAGTTTGTGAATTTGAAAGAAAACATACACATGTACATCAAGTAATTTGACTGGCTGATAAGCAACTAGAAAAAGTGTCCATAGGACACAGATGCCCCTGCCAAATACCATTCATAAAAAATATTACAAATGTACTTCAAATCAATCATAAAATATATGCATCAAGGGCAGATAATCCAAAAACCAAAAACGCAAGAGTTGTCTTCCTTATTCATGACACATCGTCTCAGTGTGATGAATGCACCTGTGAAATTTCATGCATATATTCCATACGGTTTAGGAGTTATGGCCCGGACACGGTTTACTATATGGTACTAAGTCAAGGGCAGATAATTCAAAAACCAAAAATGCAAGAGTTGTCTTCCTTGACCATGATACATCGTCTCAGTGTGATGAATGCACCTATGAAGTTTCATGAATATATTCCATACGGTTTAGGAGTTATGGCCCGGACACGGTTTACTATATGGTACTAAGTCAAGGGCAGATAATTCAAAAACCAAAAATGCAAGAGTTGTCTTCCTTGTTCAAGACACATCGTCTCAGTGTGATGAATGCACCTATGAAGTTTCATGAATATATTCCATACGGTTTAGGAGTTATGGCCCGGACACGGTTTACTATATGGTAGTAAGTCAAGGGCAGATAATTCAAAAACCACAAATGCAAGAGTTGTCTTCCTTGTTCATGACACATCGTCTCAGTGTGATGGATGCACTTGTGAAGTTTCATGAATATATTCCATACGGTTTAGGAGTTATGGCCCGGACACGGCTTACTACATGGTACTAAGTCAAGGGCAGTTAATTCAAAAATCAAAAATGCAAGAGTTGTCTTCCTTGTTCATGACACATCTTCTCAGTGTGATGAATGCACCTGTGAAGTTTCATGAATTTATTCCATCCGGTTTAGGAGTTATGGCCCGGACACGATGTTGGGAGTGAGTGTTTGAATTTTACGTCCCACCAACAGCTAAGGTCATATGGAGACGGGACCTCGGTTTTAAAGACTCATCCGAAAGTCTGGAGAAGCCCGGAATCGATCCTGCGATCCCTGGTTTACAAGGCGAGTAGCGTAGCCACTGCACCACGGAGGCTTCTAAACACGATGTTGGGACGGACGAACGGACGGACGGGTAAAACTTAATGCCCTTCTGCTATTCTTTCGAATAGGCGGGGGCATAAAATGGGTGTGGCAAAATTCAGTAGGATAAGGGTTAAGTAAGACTGATGGTAACTGGAGACAGGAAGAAAGTGAATGAGTGGGTTGGGGGCAGGAAGTAAAGGTCTCACAGGACATGACTGTGCTCCCCAATGTAATTAAATACATGTATGATGTAACTTACTATATCCTCTTCTTATTAGTCAACTTTATGCAGGATACCCCAAAAGAGACACAGGAAACAGTGCAGACCAAGATCAGATGCCACAGAATACTTTGTCTGATATAGGCCTTCACTGTTTTGTTTGTTTGATTTGATGTTTAACGTCCCCATCAACACTGTAGGTCATTTTGGAGATGTTGCTTCTAATTTTGTGGGGCTTTTACCCGACATTGAGATGAAATGACATCCCAAGCCCTGTCACCCAATTAAACCAATAGTGTTTATAAGCATGGATGGGCCGACTCCCACCGCTTTGCCTGGGCAGGCTCAGATCCACTGAGCAGTTTACCAGTACTCATGTGCGGTCGGTTTCAGCTCTGCGGTGAAGCATCATGCAGCCCATCTATTTCATCAAGCCCCGATTGGCGGCGGCAAAATGGCCTTCACTGTTTGCAAAAAGTTCAGCTATTTTCAATAACATTTCAAGAGACTGGCAAAAACTGGAGAAGCCAACGAAAAACCACCTGACCTTCTATTGCAAAACTTGAGTGTCTCACATGACCTCAGCGAGGTTCGAACCCACAGCAATGACAGACATAATTATGAAACACTGAGCAATTAAGGCCAAATGACAGATGGGTCAGTCAGGGTGGCTGAATGAAAAGGAGGCATGGGTAGACACTGACCAGCATTAAACAATACTACTACTGTCTGTCCTGAGGTAGAAAACTCTACACTATTTGGGCCCCGTCAAGCGATTTTGGTACTTATCGCCTATTAGAGCAGCGAAGGTTCAGGCGAGCCTGCGCATCAGCGCAGTCTCGCCAGAACCTTCGCTGCTTGCTCATACAAGCAGTGAATCAAGAGGAACCTTCAGACAGAAAGCCATATCCCTGGCCCCTCTGAATGGCTGGGCATGCGCAGTTAAAATTTGTCATGACGGAATGCTCGAAGATACAAATTCGCTTGGCGGGGCTCATTTTGTCACTATTAAATCTGACATGTTTTTGTTTATTTTTTTCCAGTATCTACCTAGTAGTAAACTGATCATGTTACAAGCTACCAACTATTTAGCGGGTCAATGGCCAACTTCAAGTAGAAGAGTTTGAGCTATAGTAAAATGTACCAAATGACATGTTACCATAGGGATGGAGAGGCTGGTTGCTTTTAGAAGGAAATAGTTATTTGAGTGACATGCTTGACAATTAATCCAATAAGGGCAAAAGAAATAAGACTCAACCGCCCGTCATAAAGCTACTATTTCCTGTCTATAATTATAAATCTATGAAAAACCTCATGTAACAAACTATATTAACCCTTATCTTGCTGAATATTCATTTAAGCCACACCCATTTATGTCTATCAACCAATCAAATTACTTGATGTAATTTATTGCTACAAATTCATAAACTGAATGCCAAACAGTGTAGATCCTGATCAGATGGCTTCTTCAGAAGCCATCTGATCTGGATCTACACTGTTTGCAAAGATAGGGGTTGTCGTGAACAGCAAGATAAGGGTTAACCCATTCAATGCGGAAAACCCTTAAAGGGAGTACATCGGCAAACAATGCAGGCCCAGATCAGATGCCGCAGAGCGCGGAGTCTGATGTTCTGCGGCGTCTGATCAGGGTTGGCACTATTTGCTGACAGAATTTTCCGTCAAAAATAGAATAAGAACGAAAAAATAGGCCTGATACCCCTTATATGACAAATGGACTTGTCCAACATATAACAGTGGAAGAATCCACTTGTATATTACAATGTGTTAATTAATAATACTGAATAGAATCTTCCTCACTATATATAGCAGGAGTCAATTTCAAAATTGGTGGGCCCCGGCAGGTTGATTTTTAAAAAAATTTATTTAGAAACAAGAACTCCGCAAACGGGTAATTATATGCCTCTGGGAAGTTAATATGTGTTGGACTGCAACCTCCAAACAATATGCACTGCTCCATATCATGGTCTAACTATATATCAAGTTTCAGCTTGATTGGATCTGGGTTTGCCGGAAGCAAAATGTTTACAGAACTTTCAAAGGGGCATAACTCTATAAATATTTGGTGGACCATAACCTCAAATCAGTAAGCACAGCTCCATGTCATAGTGAAACTAAATATCAAGTTTCAGCTTGATCAAATGTTACCTGCAGGAGAAGTTTAAGCTACATACAAAATGGTTACAGAAATTTTCAAAGGGGCATAACTCAATAATATTTGGTGGACCGTATCCTCGGAATAAAATTAATGTAATATGCATTTCTCCACATAATCCTCTGACTATATATCAAGTTTCAGCTTGATCAGATCTAAATTGTGGGAAGAACTAGCCACAAACAAAATATTTACAGAAATTTGCAAAGGGGAATAACTCTATTAATATTTGTTGAACCATAACCTTGAAACAATATCCACAGCTTCACATTGTGGTCAAACTATATGTCAACTTTCAGCTTGATTTAAGGGGAAATTTTCCACCATTTTTCAAATGGAGACAACTTTCGGGAATTCCTGTTCGCTTTTCTATTGGCTCAGTCTTGCTGAAAATGGGGTCTTCTCTTAAATGAAAGAATTTGCTCCTCAGGAGCAAATTCTTTCCTTTAAGAGTTGACCCCTATTGACATGGGAGACAAAAATACTTTTGCAGGAGTTTCCTCCCCTTAATGCTAACTGCAGGAGATAGTCAGAAACGAAATGTTCGCAGAAATTTTCAAAGGGGCATAATTATACAGCTGGTGCAATTTGACATGAGGCTTACCTCTATGCAAAGAATAAATAAGTCAATGTTATCACCTTATAGGTCGGTTTTCGTAAACTTCTCATGAATTTTCGGCATATCGTGCATGCCAACCCATTTACCGACCTCTATGTATTAAATAACAATAGCGACCTCTTTGGAAAAGGGCAAAGATAAATAAAGTCAGTCCGGTGTGAAATTATGGTAACAGAGGTCATCAGTCTCATGTCAAATTGCATTAGCTATAACTGTTAACTTAATATTTGGTGGACCTTAACCTGGAAACAAAATGCGCTGCTCCACATCATGGTTTAACTATATGTAGTTTCAGCTTGTCTGAATCTAAATTGCTGGCAGAGTTAACCAGAACAAAATGATTCCCGAAATATTCAAAGGGACATAACTCTGTGTATATTTGGTGGAAGGTTAACCTCGAAACTTTATGTGCTACTCCACATCATAGTCTTAATATCTCAGTTTCAAGTTTCAGCTTGAACTGATGAAAACTGTTGGACGATTTATTCGGAAACAGGAGTGTTAACATAAATTTTTCAAAGGGCATGACTCTGTTAATATCTGGTGGACGGTTAACCGCAAAACTTTACACCCTACTCCACATCATTGTCTTACTACTGTATCTACTAAGTTTCAGCTTGATCCGATGAAAACTGTAGGAGGAGTTATCTGGTAAAGAAAAAACTGATGGACGGATGGCAACACCATAACATAAAAATACTAGATGGTTTTTTTTTCAAAACGGGGGTATAAAAATAACAATTTTCGGGTTTCCCTTACAAAATGGAAGTTGACCAAATTGCTAAAATATTTCTTTCTCTAGTTGAAAAGAGGCATAACTTTAGTTTAAATTTTTTGGGGGATAATGAAGGGAAACTTTGACCGAAAAATTGAATTCAAAATTTCTTATTTCCTGGGGCAAGCCGAGGTGCATTAGAACCAACTCATAAGGTGGTTCAAACAAGTATCCACAGTCTTGTGTCTTGAGCAATATCAAATATAGCAGAGGCCCATTCCAAAATCCATTTACTCCAGTTTTTACCGGACTCTGGAATGTAAGGTTGAGCTGATTTTAGTTTAAGTTTTTATTTTAGATTTACTTTGCGAATGGTTGAATATTTTTTAAACCCATTTAGTACCAGAAACCCCAAAAACGGTGCCCTGGCAAACTGCAGGCCCAGATCAGACGCCGCAGAATGCGGCGTCTGATCAGGGCCTCCACTGTTTGCTAAAAGTTCAGTCATTTTCCAAATAAATTTTGAAGAAAACATAACCTGACACCCCAAAATTTTGAAATGAACTCCTGCTACATATAAGGAGGAAGATTCCATTTGATACAAAAAGGGTTAAAGCAATGAGGATTTGCCTTGTTTGCAAAGGTAAGGGTTGAGGTGTTCTAAGGTTCTACTGACACTGAGTGAGTGAGTGTTTGAGTTTTACATCTCACCAACAGCTAAGGTCATACGGAGACAGGACCTACATGTAGGTTTAAAGACTCATCCGAAAGTCTGGAGAAGCCCGGGATTGATCCTGCGACCCCTGGTTTACAAGGCGAGTAGCGTAACCACTACACCACGGAGGCTTCTCTACTGACACTGAGCTTAGTGAGCTATAATGTATAATCTCTCTTGGGAAACACGTAAATTCACAGTACTAGGTTACCGTGGTAATTTATACAGCAATTACATATCAAATATGAAAATTACAATTACATATTGAATATGAAATAACAAGGAAAGTTCTCCATGGAGACCAAACTGGCATTTATCTGATAGCAGACAATCAATGGGACAGGGTTTTTTGTTCTATCAGTTGTTAATCTTTTAAGCCATCCATGATGAATTATGTCAGCTACTCATCCCCTATTAGCTTCTCAATAATACGGAATTGATTCCGTTTCAGGGACATCATCTCTGTCTAAACCTATTTTGTCTCCCTTAACCCTTTTCCTGCTGAGCCCGGATATGTCTTACCCTTTTCCTGCTGAGCCCGGATATGTCTTATCTTTCAAACAATGCAGATCCAGATCAGCCATCTGATCTGGATCTTCAGCCATCTGATCTGGATCTTCATTGTTTGCCATTCAGATTGTGAATTTGTTGCAATAATTTGCATCAAGTAATGTGATTGGTTGATAATCAGTAGCAGGTGTGGCATATTTAAATAATTCAGCAATAAAGTTCCAAACTTTATTGCTGAATTATTTAAATATGCCACACCTAATTCAGCAATAAAGTTCCAAACATTAGGGGTAGCCCCTATGTGCCCTTGGTGCCCGGTTACCTTAAAAACAACAGTCAGTCAGTTCCAAACCTGTTCTTTCTATCTAATGCACCTGTAAACAAGATGTGTTTGTGAAACACAGATGACCCTGAACATGCAAAGCCCTATCACTATAAACCAATCAAAAGGTATGGCCAATGTTCAAGTTTTTGAAAAAGTAGAACAAAGTCACAATGTCAAAAATTATGGTACTGCTAAGGTCTTGTGACAAGGAATGCACATGTGAAATATGAAAGTTCAATCACTTACCAATCGAAAATTATAGCCAATGATAAAGTTTTAAAAAAGCAAGTAAAATGGCAAAGTCAAGGTCAAAAAATTATCGTACCACTGAAAAGATTTTGTGACAAGGAATGCACATGTGAAATATGAAAGCCCAGCTGTCACTTACCAATCCAAAGTTATGGCCAATGTTAAAGTGTTTAAAAAGTAGGTCAAATGTCAAGGTCAAGGTCACAAGGTACAATATTATGGTCCCACTGGTAAGGTTTTGTGACAAGGAATACTCATGTGAAATATGAAAGCCTTATCACTTATGAATCGGAAATGTCTTCAGACACATTTTTGCTTGACATAGTTCATACATTTTTCGTTTTTTTTTTTCTTTATTGTCCCTGCCATACCTGATTTTCCAAAACAGACTCTTCCATCTTAGACTAAGGCAAGCTGATCTGTTTCTACCCTTGGCCCATATACTGAAGACCTATTACGCTTGTCATGACTCATATAAATGTCAACTTTAACCCCTGTCCCGCTGAATACGCCGCTTCGTCCGTGCGTTTGTGCGTCCATGTCCTTGCTACCATCCCGCTCTTGACCACGCGAATTCTCAGAAACTACTGGTCGGATTTCAATGAAACTTCATTGGAATATTAACAACGACAACCCCTATCTTTGCAAACAGTGTAGATCCAGATCAGATGACTTCTGAAGAAGCCATCTGATCAGGATCTACACTGTTTGACAATCAGTTTGTAAATTTTGCAGAAATAAAGTACAAGTAATCTGATTGGTTCAAAGTCAGAAATGGGTGTGGCTAAGTTAATTATTCAGCGGGATAAGGGTTAATCGGATCCACAAAAATTCCCCAAATTAATTTTGGGAAGAGCCCCGAGATACTCCGACTATTTCATGGATGTATTGTAACCTTTCTGGTTGCAAATCAAAGGAAATTTTTTACTGAAAAAAGTTCTCAAGTTTGATCAGATACATCATTTATAGGTCAAAACTCTTCCAGATGAACCATATTATATTCTGACAGAGCAGACTTGAAGAAATATATGGGCTGCGCGATGCTCCCACGCAGAGCTGAATCCGGCAAGCCCACTAGTACTGGTAAACCGCTTAGAGGATCTAAGCCTGTCCAGGAACAGAGGTGCGAGGCGGACCGTCCATGCTAATAAACCCTATTGGTTTCATTGGGCGACAGGGCTTGAGATGTCATTTCATCTCAATGTCGGGTAAAAGTCCCACAAAATTGGAAGCAACGTCTCCAAAATGACCTTTACAGTGTTGACGGGGACGTTAAACCTCAAATCAAACAAACAAAGACAGAGCAGACTGTAGATCTAGACCAGACCATTGCAAAAGGAAACACATAGGCTTATCGATACACTAGAATTACATGTGACTTAATCAAATTAATAAATCAGGATGCGTATAAGTAAGCTAAATTATTCATATTATTATGGTAAATGGCGATGGTGTCAATATTTTAACCCATTTTGTACAGGAGTTCCCAAAATGGGATACTGGCAGAAAGTGCAGGCCCAGATCCGATGATGCATTCTGAGGCATCTGAGCTTCTGATCAGGGCCGACACTGTTAGCAAAAATAAGTCGAACAGATAACACAACCTGACCCCACTAAATTTTGAAACAGACTCTTCACTCTTGTAATGTATAAGGTGGAAGATTCCATTCAGTACAAAATGGGTTGAACCAATCAGATGACTTGATGTAATTTATTCCTACAAATTCATAAATTGATTGTCAAACAGTGTAGATCCTGATCAGATGGCTTCTTCAGAAGCCATTCTGATCTGGATCTACACTGTTTCCAAAGATAGGAGATATCGTGAACAGCAAGGTAAGGGTTAACCCTGTAGTTCCCTTGCAATCAAGGTAAAAACAGTTGTTACAGATGAATCTTACTGTTGCTACTCTCAATATCAGAATCCACACTTTTTAACTCTTGCACCCCTGTGTGTCTGAAGTGGACTTTTCCAACCTTGAATCTGGACATGTCCATTGTTGTCATTTGAGAGGTTGCAGGCACAGCATTTTTGTAAGATAAGATTATTCTCCCTTGATCCCCCATATTGGAGACACCAGGCATGTTTTTGTGTACAAATTTATTCATTTTTGACTGATAAAAACACTGAAGGGGGTAATATGTGTCTGTGATTGTTCTTAAAGATCATAAGAATAAATTAATCAATGTTTAGTCATAATTTTACAAGGGACAAGAAAGTTATTTATAAGGAAAGCACATTAAAGTTCTCTTGGAAATGAGCCTAGGTGTCTCCAGCAAGAAAGATAACTGTATGTGTGTGACGTCATCTGCAACCTCTCAATAGGGGTTTTAAAGTAGGCAAAATCATTAACAGATTGGTAAATAAGTGCAGATCCTGATGAGATGGCTGGCTCATTATGAGCCTACACTGTTTGCAAGGGAACTACAGGGTTAACTCTTATCCTGCTGTTCACGAAAACCCCTATCTTTGGAAACAGTGTAGATCAAGATCAGATGGCTTCTGAAGCCATCTGATCAGGATCTACACTGTTTGACATTCAATTTATGAATTTGTAGGAATAAATTACATCAAGTAATCTGATTGGTTCAAAGTCAGAATTGGGTGTGGCTAAACTGAATATTCAGCAAGATAAGGGTTAAAGCAGTCAGAAAGTTAGTGACTGTCCAAACTAATGAGTAAGAGGTACCTACATTATCCCATTGTATGCGGGGAAACCCATAATGGGGTACCCTTGGCAAATAGTGCAGGCCAAGAACAACTCAGGGCCTGCACTGTTTGCTAACAGAATTTTCCATCAAAAATAGAATAAAAACGAAACAAATGGACTTGTCCAACATATAGCAATGGAAGAGTCCACTAGTAGTGCATCAGTAAAAAGTGCTCAATTAGACAGAGTTAATTAGCTTCTAGTCATTTTGTTTTAACCTACATGACACATAGAATCTTTCAAGTAATCCCTGGGGCAGGTCCATATCAATTTAAGGGTTGTCTGGTAAATCTAATTTATTGGAAGTTTTACCAAAATACTTATTCTTTAGCAGTGGAGAAGCATCAGTGGCGTAGTGGTTAAACTACTTGCCAAATGAACCAGGAGTCATGGGTTTGATTCTGGGCGTCTCCAGATTTCGGATAGAGTCTGTAAACTAAGATCCGGTCGCCATATGACGGTCTCCATTGATGTTGGTGGCATGTAAAACCCAAACCAAAACACACTTTAGCAGTGGCTCTTGTGTTGTTCATTCTACTTGTGGCCTATTGCAACTTTGCTTGTGTGAATTTGGAAGTTTTCACAGACGTTCAAGGAAACGAGACAATAATTCAACAGTGGTTTGTAGAATATATTTTTTGTTGATTGTCAGTAAAATGTTCAATTTTGATATTGGAAGTTGTTCAATACACTAAAAGCAATAGAAATTTAAGCTCAGGCACTATCATGGTACATATGGGCTGCTCTAAGGCCAGGCCCTGGACCACCAAGTTGATATGGCCCTCACCTTCAGTGCTTGGCCATATCAACCCAGCAGTCCAGGCCCTGGCCCAAGGGCCATCCATAAACCTTGATAGTGGCCTTGGCCTAGGTAACTATTGCTATTTCCCATGTTTTTTGTGCCCAACCCCTTGCATTATTTTCCCCACGCTTTTCAAGAAAAAGTGGGGATATTGTAATGGTCTTCACCGTCCGTCTGTCCGTCCAAACGTTACGTCGTCTTACCGGATAACTCCTCCTAGACAGTTATAGATAGAAACTTGAAACTTTCCAAACTGATAGATCTTTGGTCTGGGGAGTGCATGACACTTTCGGAATTTTGATCATACCATAGGGGTGGGCCCAGGGGGTGGGGCCTAGGGGTGGGCCCAGGGGGTGGGGCCCGCTGGGGGTCAAAAATCAAAATTTCCAGAACATGGTCGTGTAACATATCAAACCGAACCGCATGATGATTAGATTATGTACATGCAGTCGCGTGAGGATATGCAATGGCATGCCATCGACTGCGCAATGCTAGTTAGCTAGTATCATGGCACTGGACTGGAAGGCATGTATGAAGGCCAATTATCTACTGGCACCTTGGAACGAAACAATTTCAGGTGAACTAGATGTTTCAGGTAAAGCTCTAACTAATTATCCAGCTTCAGAATCTTTGAACCTACTCATACCATCAGGTAACAGGCTGCATAATGAATTCTACTTGAAACATGTTGGTTGATTTATTTCCTCCCCAACTGTTTTGCCAAAACTTTTGTGTAAAAATACCATACAAACTGCAAAATTTGTGTTAACCCTTATCTTGCTGAATAGTCATCTAAGCCACACCCATTTCTGTCTATCAACCAATCAAAATACTTGATGTAATTTATTGCTACAAATTCATAAATTGAATGCCAAACAGTGTAGATCCAGATCAGATGGCTTCTTCAAACAGTGTAGATCCTGATCAGATGGCTTCTTCCTGGATCTACACTGTTTGCAAAGCTGGGGGTTGTCGTGAACAGCAAGATAAGGGTTAATCCTTGCCCTGCTGAACCAGAAAACCCCTCTTTGCAAACAGTGTAGATCCAGATCAGATGGCTTCTGAATAAGCCATCTGATCAGGATCTACACTGTTGGTAATCTAGCTGGCAAATTTGAATGAATGCATTAAATCAAGAAATTTGATTGCTTGGTAGTCGAAAATGGGAGTGGCAAAATTAATTTATTCAGCAGGAGAATGGATAAAAAATTGTACATTAGCTAACATACATGTAGATAAGTCAACAAACAAGACTCCCTTAATTAACCTTTACATCCCCAAGGGTTTTCAGTGGACCCTTCCATCACTGAATAAGAAAATATCTGGGTTTTGGTCAAAATTGTTAACAGAATGCAAACTGTAATGATGGCCTCAGCTGGATCTACACTATTTCAGTCTACATAGTTGAAAAGTCTAAAGTGGAACAATTCTAGCTATTTTGGTACAGAGCCAACCAGGCAACATTCTTATGAAGTTTGAGCAGCCTCTCCCATCGGGGCCTGGAGAAACAGATTGGGCTGCACGGTGCTTTCGTGCAGAGCTGAAACCAACCAAATTTCAGTACTTGTAAACAGCTTAGGTCTAAGCCTGCCAAGGAAAAGTGATGCCAGTCAGACCGCTCCTTAAACCCTAGCAGTTTAAATGGGCGGTAGGGCTTGGGATGTCATTTCATCTCATTGTCGGATAAAAGTCCCACAAAATCGGAAGAAATGCCTCTAAAATTACCTTTATAGTGTTGACTGGGATGTAAAACCTCAACTGAAACAAATCTTATGAAGTTTGAATGATATTGGGCCAAGGGTTTAGGAGAAGTAGTCTTTTAAAACAAATTGTTGAAGCCGCACGATGGAAGCAAGATGTCCAACTGACATTGACTCATCACAACAGCTCACCGTGACCACGAACCGTGAGCACTTTGTGCTCAGGTGAGCTAAAAAAGTGAATCTGACAAAAACAAGAAGCCCCAGATATTAGACACAGTGATCTGAGCCTTCTCCTTGATAGCAAATTCTAAAAATACTCTCACAGTATTTGGACAGATTGTTTGTTTGATTTGAGGTTTAACGCCCCCATCAACACTTTTTAAGTAATTTTGGAGACACTGCTTCCAATTTTCCTGAGACTTTTACCCGATAATTATGGAGTTGAAATAACATCTCTATCCCTGCTACCCAATGAAATCAATAGGGTTTATATGCGGGAACGGTCAAATAGATTTGCCTGGACAGGCAAATAGACCCTCTAAGCGATTTACGCCTGCACAGTGTGGACCCAGATGAGGCTTGGAGAAATAGAATGGGCTCCATGGTGCTTCCATGCAGAGATATAGCATTTCATCTCTATGTAGGATAAAAGTCCCACAAAACTGGGAGCAACGTCTCCAAAATGACCTAAATAGTGTTGACTGTGACATTAAACCTTAAATCAAACAAACAAAACCAACTACATCAGTAGGAACAACAGCTCAACAAAATACAATGCAAGTCTTCAGAGTATCTAAGGTATTTTCTGATAATGAGGATGATACCAGAAGTTTTCAGGTAAAAATATTAGGGTTGGAATTTCAGCAAGAAGCTATACACAGAGCTACACTGGCATAATATAATGGTAAATCTCTTGAAAACTGAGGCAGCATACTTGATAATGCACTTTCAAAGAATTCCCAACATTTCTTTGGAGAATATGCCTTCTTTTTGCGTGGGCCTATTAGGCCCACGCAGTAAGAATATGGACGAGATTGAAAATTGTCTATGGTAAAACATCAACGTTTGCGAGACGCTTCTCAGCCACGAAATCAAGCACGAAATCAAGCGTTTGCTTCACGTGGATCAATAGATTGGTTCCCTATTAGATTGGTTCCCCTTCGTTATTACCTCCACTAGATTGGTTCCCTTGTCGTAAATGTCTCCGCTAGGTGGCTACAACATAACGATTGGTAGCTAGCAGAAGCCATTACGTCTATTTATAGCATAAGCACTGACGCGGTATTGGAAATACCCGAGTTCAGCAAGGTAAACTGCTGAGTCAGTCATACCTGGTTCCCTCGTCGTTATCTCCGCTAGATGGCTACTTCTTCTTTGGTAGTCTGCTATATCATTAGCAGGGACCAGCTGCGTAAATGTGTTAATAAATAAAATGGGTTTCCCATTGAACTGTAAATAACCCATTAATGCCAAGCGCTTCACTGGCAGTCGGAAGAATTGTCGTCTGCTCGCTGCATGTATTTTGATAAAAGCAGCAAAACCCCTGACCGGACTGTGCATATGCGGAGGCTGATTTCTGTCTCTACTTTTCTGATTTCTGTCTCTACTTTTCGCAAAATTAGTTCAATATTTCTTTGTGCCCTTTATGGAACGCTAGGCAAATGGGGGTAGTCATTTCCAGAAACGTTTTGGGGTTAATAACCTGAAAATATTAGTTCAGTGCACATACGTTGAATTTATCCATGGGGCTTTTCAAAAATGCAAGGTTTTGCAAGGGTGAATGCAACTTCTTTACTACTGCTATAGCACTGAGTAGATTGATATGTATTTGTTAAAACTGCCTCGTCGAGGCGATTCTAACGAGTATCCATATTATCTAAATCTATGTTTGGTCTGAAAAGAAGGAATATTTTAGCAACAGTATTTTATGGCCCTGATTGATTGATTGAATGATTGATTGGTTGATTTAAGGTTTAGCGTTCCCGTCAACACTATAAAGGTCATTTTGGAGACGTTGCTTCCAATTTGCGGGACTTTTACCTTCATCTCAATCCCTGCCGTCCAATGAAACCAATAGAGTTTATTAGCATGGATGGGCCGACTTCCACCGCTTTGCCTGGGCAGGATTAGATTCTCTAAGCTGTTTACCAGTACTCGTGTGCGGGTCGGTTTCAACTCTTTTATGGCCCTGAAAAATCACATTAGTTTGCAAGACTTTCTAACGTAAGAACACACAGAGAAACTAATAAGGACTGAACTAACCGCTTTTATATAGCTAGGTACATTTCCATGTAGAGTTATGTCTACATAATTGTTTAAGATGTATTGGGTTGATTTGCAGAATTGTTTGCGTAACAGTAACAGCTTAGTTGGGGAAATATTAAGTCAAAGCACTGTGAGTACCGGTGGGTCGATCGTCTCTGAGTGTAGGTTGGGAAAATATATCCTGAACTGAGAATTCAGGCTTTCAAGTGACTTCTGGTGAAAAAGTAGGAGAAAAGTAGGAGCCTGAGATATCAAAAAGTAGGAGAAAAGTAGGAAAAAAGTAGGAACCTGATATAAAAAGTAGGAGCTAATGGACACGAACATACCTCCATATGTCTCGCATTTTACCACATGTGGAGGTGATTTTGGGCAGTTTTATTTGTGCATTTGAGTCTAATGTTTTTTCATCAAAGTTAGCAGGCACCTGTAAAATGTTAGTGGCTAACCCATCTAGTACAGTTATTCATGACTGCAGCTTGAACTTCCAATGCTTTTGTCAAGAGTTTGCCACTGGCAGATATCTGTACCTAGATATTGTCAAAATATTAATTCAAAAGAATTATTTACATTTATGAGAAGCATCAGCTACAAGATATCCAGGTGAAGGCATCATAGCACTGGTACAATGAATTCCTGTCATGCAAACTAAGACAGCATTTTAGTTGCTCACTGAAGTCAAGGCTTTAAAGTATTGCTGCAATGAATTTCTGTCATGTCAACAAGACAGGGCTCTAGTTGGTCACTTCAGTCATCACAGCATTGATGCAATGAATTTCTGTCATGCCAAACAAGACAGAGCTCTAGTTGGTCACTTCAGTCATCACAGCATTGCTGCTATGAATTTCTGTCATGCTAAACAAGACAGAGCTCTAGTTAGTCACGCCAGACATCACAGCATTGCTGCAATGAATTTTTGTCAACAAGACAGAGCTCTAGTTAGTCACTCCAGTCATCATAGCATTGCTGCAATGAATTTCTGTCATGCTAAACAAGACAGAGCTCTAGTTGGTCACATCAGACTTCACAGCACTGCTGCAATGAATTTCTGTCAAGCTAAACAAGACAGAGCTCTAGTTAGTCACTCCAGTAACCACAGCATTGCTGCAATGAATTTCTGTCATGCTAAACAAGACAGAGCTCTAGTTGGTCACTCCAGACATCACAGCACTGCTGCAATGAATTTCTGTCAAGCTAAAAAAGACAGAGCTCTAGTTAGTCGCTCCCGACATCACCGCACTGCTGCAATGAATTTCTGTCAAGCTCAACAAGGCAGAGCTCTAGTTGGTCACTCCAGACATCACAGCACTGCTGCAATGAATTTCTGTCATGCTAGACAAGAAAGATCTCCTGCTGGTCGATCAATGCAGTTTAGACATTGCATTACTGCTGCTTTAAATTCCTGTCATCCTCCATAAGACAGATCTCAGATTTTTCACAGCAGTTAAGGCATCATAGCACTGCTTTAATGGTTTTCTGTCAAGCTCAACAAGACACAGCTCTATTTGGTCACTTCAATTAAGGCAACACACTGCTGCAATGAATTCCTTTCATGCTCAACAAGACGGATCTCTAGTTGGTTACTTCAATTAAGGCAACACAGCACGGCTGCAATAAATTGCTGCCATGCTCAACAAGACAGAATTCTAGTTGGTAACTTCAATTAAGGCAACACAGCAATGCTGCAATGAATTCCTGTCAGAACTCTAAATGGCTGTTGCAGTTAAAGGCATCAAAACATGGCAACAATGAATTACTTTCATACTTATCAAGACAATAATTCCAGTTGGTCACTGCATTTAAGGCAAATTTAAGCAGCACTGCTGCAATGAATTTCTGTCATGCTCAAAACGTCAGAGCTCTAGTTGGTAACTCAGTTAAGGCATCACAGAAGTGCTGCAATAAATTCCTGCCATGCTCAACAAGACAGAACCCTAGTGGGTAACTGCAGTTAATGCATCACAGTACTGCTGCAGTGTATCCCTTTCATGCTCAAGACAGAACTCTAGTTGATCACTGCAGTCAAGGCATCAGAGCATTGCTGCAATGAATTTCTGTCTTGCTCAACAAGACTGAGCTCCAGTGGGTCTCTGCAGTTTAGTCATCAGAACATTGCTGTAATGTATTTCTGACATACTCAACAAGACATGGCTCTAGATGGTAACCACAGTTAAGGCATCACAGCATGGCTGCTACAATGAATTTCTATCAAGCTAAACAAGACAGCACTCTAGTTTGTCACTGCAGTTAAGGCATCACAGCACTGCTGAAATTAATTTCTCTTGTGCAAAAGACAGAGATCTAGTTGATCACTGCAGTTAAGGTGTCAAAGCATTGCCGCAATGAACTCCTGTCATGCTAAACAAGACAGAGCTCTAGTAAGGCATCAAAACCATGCTATCAAAGCACTGCTGCTATGAACTGCTGGTCAGTTAAGGCCTCAAAGTACTGCTGCAATGAATTCCTCGCATGCTTACCAAAACATAGCTTTAGCTGATCACTGCAGTTAAGAAATCAAACAACTGCTGCTATGATCTCCTGCCTTGCTTAACAAGACAAAGCTCTAGCTGGGCAATGCAGCTGAGGCATCAAAGCATTGCTGCAATGATTTTTTGTTATGCTAAACAAGACAAAGCTCCAGCTGGTTACTGCAGTTAAGGCATCACTGCACTGCTGAAGTGATTGTTTGACATGCTAACAAGACAGAGTTATAGGTGGTCACTCCAGTTAAGGCATCACTGAACTGCTGCAATGAATTTCTGTAATGCTAAACAAGACAGAACAGTTTGTCTCAGCAGTTAGGGCATCAAAGCATTGCTGTAGTGAATTTTCTACCATTCTCAACAAGACTGAGCTCCAGTTGGTCATTAGAAGCCTCCGTGGTGTAGTGGTTACGCTACTCGCCTTGTAAACCAGGGGTCGCAGGATCGATCCTGGGCTTCTCCAGACTTTCAGATGAGTCTTTAAACCAAGGTCCCGTCTCCGTATGACCTTAGTTGTTGGTCGGACGTAAAACTCAAACACTCACTCACTCACTCCAGTTGGTCATTTAGTTAAAACATCACTACACTACTGACTGCAAAAATTCTTGTCATTTTCAACAAGACAAAACTGTAGATGATCATTGCAATTTTGCTTTTCATCAACATAATTATTCCAATTAGTGGTGCAGCTAAAAACAGCAGATGAATGTCGAGGATCATCAGTACATAATTATGTCTATCTATCTATATATCCTGCAGCACCCTCTCGCGAGGATTATGTGCAGCTGCGCGCGTCAGAAAAAGAAAAGTGTGATAGAAGAAAAAGTATTAGATTTTAGGAGAATTGAAAGTAAAAACAGTGTTAGTAAAGTAGAGATTAAAAGCAGATAAAAACAATGTTTCACGGTTCATGGCATTGGGTGATGGAGGGTGCATATGGTCGATCTGAAAGAATCCAGATCGGAGCACACAACAGCATGAGGAGGAAGGTGATTCCATTGTACCACAGCCAAGGGGAAGAAACTGTATTTATAGTAACTGGCAGTAGTAGGGATTTGAATATAGTGCATAGTATGCATGTTTTTAGTAGTTCTGATTGGATGTCGGATGTATGTAGGGAGCGGAATCTCGACAAGACTATATACTATCTTGTAGAACAATAGGAGGCGAGCATCTGCCCGCCTCTGTTCCAATGATCTCCATTCCAGGGTATTAAGCATCTGGGTCACACTACTATATGAAGAGTAGTCATGTTTGACCCATCTAGCTGCTCTTCTTTGGACTTGCTCAACCTTGTTTATATTTGACTGGGTATATGGGCTCCACACAGGGGAGGCATACTCAAGCTGGGGCCTAACAAGGGTATTATAAGCTGTTTCACGTATGCCTTGATGTTTGGTGCGTATATTTCTACGTATGAAGCCCAGGGTCCGATTTGCTTTGGTGGTCACGTTATGAATGTGGGTGTTCCAAGTTAAATCACGGCTAAACTCAAGGCCCAGGTACTTGGCATGATCAGCCTCCTGGAGGACTTCACCGTGGAGAATGTAATTGTGTCTAATGGGTTCTTTAGAACGGGAAATGTGTAGGACCTGGCATTTACCCGGGTTAAATTCCATTTCCCAGTTCTTTTCCCAAGTTTCAAGCTTTTGGAGGTCCCTTTGCAATAAGGTACAGTCAGCATCACTGCGGACAGCCAAATATATTGCCGTGTCATCTGCAAAAAGTCTGACCTGTGAGTGGATCTGCTCTGGTAGGTCATTGATGTATAAAAGAAACAGGATCGGTCCCAGTACTGATCCTTGGGGAACCCCAGATGTGACCGGAATTTGGGATGAGGTTTCCCCCTCTAGGGCTACACGTTGAGTACGGCCAAAAAGGAAAGCTTTGATCCAGTTTAGGGTGTTTGAGGTTATGCCATGTTGGTGCAGTTTGTGGAGTAATTTAATATGGCTAACCTTATCGAATGCTTTACTAAAATCCAGGAGTATCAGGTCAGTCTGGTGACCTGCTGATAGATTTCGTGCAAGCTCATCAACAAGTTGGATGAGCTGTGTTTCGCAGGACCTCCTTTCCCTAAATCCATGTTGAAGATCATACAAGATGTCATGTAACAAGATGCATTCCACAACTAGTTTGAGATACACGTTATACTTTTAAATGCTTAATTTGTTTATTTGGGATCTTAGTTTTTGGACAAATCAAAAAAGTAGGAGAAGTAGGAGTTTTTCTGGAAAAAGTAGGAACAAAGTAGGAAGAGACCCAAAAAGTAGGAAAAGTAGGAAAAAGTAGGAAAAAGTAGGACTACTTGAAAGCCTGAGAATTGATCTGTTCGTTGAACCATTAAATTCCAGTATTTAAAGCAAGCAGAGTAGGAATAGACCTGATCAGACACCGCGTTATGTGGCATCTGATCAGGTATACACTATTTACCAAAGCCCCCATGCACGAGCACAGCCCAGAATTTACTTTTTACACTGCACCTCTTAGTTGCTACAAGTATAGCTTTTACAAAAAGCTAGGTCTACGCTTAGCACATATTAAATGTGAATCCCAGAAATGTGTTTTATACTTTAACTGTCTTTGGCAATATTCTAATTTGCCATCCTGCCGACTGAAATATAATGTCTAAAAATGCTGTAATATTGTGAAAAAGTACTTTTTCATCTTTAAAAAGGCACGTGCATTACGCAAACACGCCTGTACAAATATATTGCCACCTCTGTCACCGAAAAAATGAAAATTTTACGATGAAAATTGTGATATTTTTCTTATTTCTGCTCCAAATATAGATTGTGGGCACTCGTTAACGAGTACCCACAATCTATATTTTAGAGCAGAAATAAGAAAAATAAGGTATACCCCCGGAAACCCCAGTTTTACATATAAAAGTGGGGTTCAAGGGGGTCAAAATTATATAGACGTGTTTTCGTGATGTATGCTTGTGACATCTTTCAAATTGAATGCTTGAAAACTGTTGGAGAAGTTAGACTTTATAGAAGACTAATTGAAGATTAAGCCTAAAAGTTTACTAACGGCGAGGTATGATTTTTTTTTTGAGCTCACCAGAGCCGAAGGCTGCTGAGTAGCTTATAGGATAGGCAGTGGTCCGTCGTTTTCGAGAGTTTGTAGATGTATATTTTTTTTGTATTAGCCTGTACAGTATGACAGCAGATATAGGCTTGTACAAATGTATTACATGTAGCAATTCTGTGCCAGAGCTCTGCGCGCCGGCCTCTTTTTGTGTGAAAGCTTACACTTGCTATAGGCTGCTCTTTTCTTCTTGTGAAAGCTTATACGTGTTGTGTTGCATAAGAATGGAAAGGTCAACCTGCACTGTGGGTAACTAATGGCTGTACTTCCGTGTTAAACTCAATCTCTATAATGTCTACGCCCATGGGCGTAGACAATAAACAACCAGTCCCGCGATTTTGTTAATTGTCAGCAACAATAAACAGCAGGCGTGAAGTTTCTGTATTAGAGAATGCCTCGTACACGAGCCCAGTGCAGATTTTCTTTGTGTCGATTGATAAGTCAATACCCCGTACAAGAGTCCAGTCTAGATTTTACGTTTTACTCAGCCCTCTGATGGCACAGGGAGAAGACTAAACACTGCTGCCTGGGTTTTGTTCATCGCCAGCAATAGTCACGCGGATAAAAACAACCAACAGCAACACTGCTTTATAGCGTAGATTGTGGGTACTCGTTAAATCGCTTCTTTATAAGAAAAGTATTCAGTGAAAAAAAAAAAGAAAAATAAATGACGTTCTTGGTGTTGTACTGGACGCATTTTCCTTCAAGACATTACGCAAACACGCCTATACAAATACATTGCCACTTTTATCGCCGAAAAAATGAAGGCTTTAAGATGAAAAATTGTGATATTTTTCTTATTTCTGCTCAAAATATAGATTGTGGGCACTCGTTAGAACCGCCACAAATATAGATTGTGGGCACTCGTTAAAGCCGCCTCATCGAGGCGGTTCTAACGAGTACCTACAATCTATATTTTAGAGCAGAAATAAGAAAAATAAGGTAAAACCCCCTGAAACCCCAGTTTTACTATATAAAAGTGGGGTTCAAGGGGGTTAAAATTATATAGGCGTGTTTTCGTGATATTTTCCAAATTATTAACGTATCATTTGTTAATGTGTTTATTCGCCTTCTGTATACACATATATCCAATCATCTCAACAGATTTATAATATTTCCTTGATAATGCTTAGCCTCATATGCAAGACAATATACACTGATATGTGCTTGAAAAGTTATTACAGGTACACGTATATCTCCTGTTTGAAATACCGAGGGAGGTACATGTAGAACAATCCGTTTACGGATTTTTATCCCCCCCCCCCCAATGTTTATTAATACCTCATTTCAAATAGAAGAAATGAATAATCTCTATACTCTATATTACATGCACTTCCATAGACTTTAAGGACCGAATGGATCTTGAATTTGGGGTCTGAATTTCCGTTCAGTTGACTGTTTACAGCTCATGTTAACGGTTCAATCAGCGTAGTGTTACAGAAGCTGGGTGGAAGAAAAACTGGATGGCCGCCATTTTGAAAGCGCTTTCTACAGTTTTGAACATAAACAGAAGAAACAACGTGTTTCAGTGATAAAACGCATGTCCATGTTTTCTTTTGTTTAAGAGTTGCATCCGACCCAAACGTCACTCATTCTGAACGTCTGTTGATGTCTTCCCAGACACCATTGCAATTACGTCATGAATGACGTCGACGAGACTGAAACTTTCCCGCATTTGAATATAACGGTTTTACTGCAAAAGCGGTATCTTGTATCTTGTACATAAAGTAGTTCCAGCTAAAGAGAATCAGATTTATTTCTCCGGCTAAGAGGAAATATTTCTTCTCAGCAAAAAGGAAAATACCAAGATTATGTCTGGTAGAAATCATAGTATTTCTCTTTTATGCATGTAATATAACATTTTATCCAACTTCTCCTTTGCAAACAGTGTAGATCCATCGAATGCTTCTGCTGATCAGGATCCACACTGCCATAGTTTCTCCTCTCTGGCATTTTCTCGCAAGGTCCCACCACTGCATCCCAGGGCTCTACTGAATAACAGTGATTCGGTGCAATGTTTTTAAACAAAGTAATTTGTTCATTCTACCTGTTAATGCAGGCCGCACGCAGGAGTGACAACCCCCACCCACCCCTCCTAATTTGGAAAATTATCTCAAATTCATGCAGTATTTCACATTCTGCAAATTACCCGGAATTCGCACCCTCCCTACATTTTATAGAGTCTGCGTACGGACCTGAATCATGTTCTAAAATGAAAATGTTGCTGTATGTATGGCGAACAGTGCTGGTCCTGATCAGACGCGATGTACTGTCTTTCCGATTTGGGTCTATGCTGTATGTCTAACAACGATACCACCTTTAAAAGTTTTGCTCTAAAATATTCCTAGGTTCTTAGATATGTTATAAGCAGAAGTGTGAAAAGTAACGTTATATTGTCTTTTTTTTTTTTGGTCGGCTTAGCATACATATGTGCAAACGTCCATTTCTTTCTAACAATTTTATTAATAGTATTTTCCGAAAGTCGTCGCGTGAGAGCGCGGGCTATATTAAGATACTGTTTTTGTTTTCCTTTCATGACGGAGGCAGCCTGGCATTGGCCTGACCTATTTCGTTTGATCATTAAATGCCAGTATTTAAGCAAACAGTGTAGTCCTGAGCAGCCGGCTGAGCAGACGCCACATTCCGCGCCACATTCTGATCTGGGTATTCAGTGTTTGAGGAACCCAGCACACGATTCCTTAACAGACTCTATAGATAGCTCTGACTTACATGTAACATCGACAAAAATAGCGCGACGTTTTCTATTTATAATGATAATATTGGTTTCCCCAAATCAGTGATTGTCACGTGGGCAACAGCATTATTTTTTTATTTGCCTCTTAGTAACTTTGGGTCGATTGTAAAACAATCGACCCAAAACAGGTGTTGAATCTTTACATTTCTGATACAGGTTTAAAACTACATGTAGTGGCATGTTTTAGAATTCGTCTTCTTTGCCTTATTCTCGATCATTGGAGGTCCGCTAGAACCGCCTCAGTGAAGCCATTCTAAACTTTCTTTTTAGTGGAGTTACAATACTAATTGCACTTTTTATTATATAAATCATTGCCTTCTCTTCTACTTAACAGCAGTGCTCACTGCAAGGGTGTTAGTGTAATGTACGCACTATAACAAAAATGAAAAGTCCGTAAAATGAACACTCCATCAAACCCACTTTATATAGAGAAAACTGGGGTTATAGGGGTACAAATTATTTTCTTATTTCTGCTCCAAGACATAGGTTGTGTGTAAGAATCGCCTAGCAGAGGTGGACCTAACGAGTGCCCACAACCAATGTTTGCAATATAAATAAGAAAGAATGCACTGTGTCGCACAGGTGTATTATCGTAATGTTTTGAGGAATAATACCCCTTGCCCACTCCACATTTTCTCTCAATAAAGTAATGTTTGCAGGGGTGTTTATTACTTTAACTTTGTAACGTGATGGGAATGTCAAGGAATAAACTTTTTGTTTTTCAGAAAAATACAAGGTCTGCATAAAACCGATCAGAAAAAGCAGAATGCGGTTAAACTTCATTCCTTTATTATAAGCTGCATTTATTACGATGATTTACATAGTAGGTGAAAGTAGATTCATGTAGGTATTTGGATTCTTATCCCTGTCGGTGTTGCAGAGTAATTTTCTATAAACAAACGAGTGAGTGAGTGAGTGTTTCAGTTTTACGTCCCACCAACAGCTAAGGTCATACGGAGACGGGACCTCGGTTTATAGACTCATCCGAAAGTCTGGAGAAGCCCGGGATCGAACCTGCGACCCCTGGTTTACAAGGCGAAAAGCGTAACCACTCGACCACGGAGGCTTCTATATAAACAAACGAAGAGAAACCATCAGGCAGCTTTACAATTCGGTGACGTATATTCATTGACCTACAGTAGCGCTCGGACAAATCACGTAATCAGCCATCAACTACAAGCGTCCGTTTTTAAAATAGAAGTCTGTGTAGCTTTCTACTTCTTTGGGTAAATAAAACATGTAACTGTATGTAAAACTTTAGGTAAAACATGTAACTAAGACTTCTAACCCGAGACGCCGTTCTACGCTTTTGGTAAATATGATACCAAATCTTCGGATTTGAGACGTCTGTATATAAATATAATGTAATAGACAAATGGAGATTGAAGCTGGATACATGTAGTATTCATTTAGCAATGGGCAGAAAAGGTTTGGGAATTCGTAGGCACTAATACTACTAATACATTGAGACTATTACACCACATAGGAAAACTGACGTAAAATAAACATTTACATTAGTTTAGCCTAAGTCAGACTTTGAAACAGCTCTCAAACGATGCACAAAATAAGTCATATAATGGACTGAACGATACAGAGCAGTTAAGTTTAATTTGAAACACTTTCGAATACATGAATGTTTAAACGATTGAAATGATTTCATTGATTTAAGCAAGTTTTAGCATTTTATAATGTGCAGATATTCCTGTCATTTGTTTGTGTTTTTTTTTTTCATAAATTACAGAAAAAATGGTGGCTATTTTTTATATTAATCTTCGCGAGAATCCTATCCGCCATTATTATAACCACTTAAGTGAATCATTTTTCGTGGCAGATCCAGTTTTGATAAGTACTTACGTTACGTTAAATCTAGCCTAAAGATACTTTTGTGTAAAGACAAAATCTAGTCTATAACAATAATATCAAATCAAAATACCTTCGCATGTAATAAGTCATTCAGTTTAAAGAATTATCTAGAAGCAACTTCTAAAACATTTTTAAATTGTATATGACTGCACATCTCTCACCGAAACATGCTTTATTATTGATTTTGTAACAATGTGATTATTATTGCTAAATAAGAGTACCAATAAGCTATTCTAAAATGCTTTGTTTTTCTTTTAATTGCAGACAATTAAAATACTTTAGACAACAAATAGTTTCAATATTTTTGTATTTATTTATTTGTTCTACAAATAAACTGCTGGTGAACTGATGATCTTATGTGTTTTAAAAATAATCCAAAACCCAAAGTTTAGAAAAATTGCAAGCCCACGTATTGGATTCCTTTTTTGAAGGAAGCCAACTTGTTTCTATATCTTGAAGTTTTATCATTACAGGTACTCCGTTAAACCACTCCTCTATCAGAGTGAATAACAGAAAGCATATAGGCCCAGAGAAGGAAGCTTGACAAGGATAATTTTGGAATAACTTTTCTCATTTCTCAACTGAAATATAGAAGCCTCCATGGTGTAGTGGTTATGCTACTCGCCTTATAGAGCAGGGATTGCAGGATCGATCCCGGGCTTCTCCAGACTTTCAGATGAGTCTTTAAACTGAGGTCTCGTCTCCGTATAACCTTAGCTGTTGGCAAGACGTAAAACTCAAACTTATACTCACTCAGTTGAAAAATATGATGTGGGTACCTATTAGAATCGCCTTATCGAGGTGATTCTAACACGCACAAACAGCATACATTTGTAATAAGAAATAAGGAAAGCTATCCCTTAGTTACCCGCGTTTTGTTTGTTTGAATTGCAGTTTAACGGCCCAGTCAACACTATTTTAGGTCATTTTTGAGCCGGTCAGTTTGCTTATCCACACTCTTCCTGGGCAGGCTTATACGTAAGGGGTTAACCAGTACAGTGCACATTCTTTCGCCCGAAACTGACAACTGCCCTTCTTGAATCCGCTTAAGGGAGAGAATGACCGTAGAAAAGATGTCATGATCAATCTCGACGAAAGAATGCCGCCGACCTCGGCAGGTATCTAACCCGCATCCTCCTGATCACCAGTCAGATGCGCATCCGACTGAGCTACCGAGGCCGGCTAGTTACCCGCGTAATACCGCCTTATCTGGAAGTATGCAAAAATAATTATGGTCCAATACTCTTCATGACACACATACATGTACCTGTAGCTATATGCACTGACAAACGGGAGTAACCACGATAATTAAGTGAGAGTTATCCTTAGGCCCCACGCCCTGGGGCTTGAATAAATAGATTGGGCTCCATCATGAGATTCCATGAGATGAAACTGATCCTGCATCATGAGTACTGTAAAACAGCTTAGAAGGTCTAAGCCTGCTCAGGCAAACTGGTTCGAGTCGGACCGTCCCTGCATATAAACCCTATTGGTTTCATTGGGTGGCAGGGCTTGAGATGTCATTTCATCTCAATGTTGAGAAAAGTCCCTAAAAATTCTAACAGGTATGATTATCCTCATTGCCCCTACCCCACCCCACCACTTAGCTAGAGATGCATGTATATACATGTATGTAATGATATCCCACCACTTTTTGGTTCAATTAATTATTAATGGGTTGATCGTTTTACGATTGCCCCAAATTTACTAACTGGCCAAAAGGAATTCATGCAGTTGTCCACGTGACCATCCCTGATATTATGTTTTATTAATAAAACTTGAAACATTGCACTATTTTTATCGATGCAACAAGAGCTATCTATAGAGTCTTGACTCTTGACAGGAATCGTGCGCTGGCTAATACCCAGATCAGAAGCCGCGGAATCTGGCGTCTGATCAGCAGGTTGCAAAGGAACTTCACTGTTTGCTTAAATAGTGGAATTTGAGGGTTAAACGAAATAGTATAAGAATGCCAGGTTGCTCACATAATGAAAGAAAAACAATATCTTAATCCAGGCCACGATGTCATATGACGTCTTTAAGAACATTCTATTTATAAAACTGTTACACAAATGTATGCCAAGGCGAGTAAAAATAGACTTTTCGCACTCCTGCTAAGAACTAAATTTTAGAACCCTGAAATGTTTAAGTGCAAAAATGAGTATTCCAGACTTTATAGGTGGTACCGTTGTTAGACATACAGCGTAGACCAAGATCGGATATAGAGTACATTGCTTCTGATCAGGTGGGCACTGTTCGCCATATGTATGCAACAACAGTTTTGAACATGATTCAGGGCTGTACGCAGACTCTGAAAAGGGGCGGGCTGAGGATGCGAATTTCAGGTATTTTGCCGAGGGTGAAAAACTGTATGAATCTGAAATAATTTCCAAAAGATGGGAAGGGGCTGCATTTGCACCCTCCCCACTCTGTTGAACAGAATCCAAGTACTACCCTAAGACGTCAGAGCGCAGCGTAAGAAGAAAATTCTGGACTGTGCTTGTTTGTTTGATTTAAGGTTTAACATCCCCATAAACACTGTATAGGTCATTTGGAGACATTACTTTCAATGTAACGGGACTATCAGCTCTGCGTGGAAGCACCATGCAGCCCATCTATTTATTCCAGCCCCGATACTGTGCTCGTACACTTGGGCATTGGCAAACAGAATCTACATAATCAGACGCCACATAGCGCAATGTCTGATCAGCTCTACTGTGCTTGCTTAAAATTAAACGAACAGTTGGATTCTCAGCTCAGGACTATTTTCTCAACCTACACTCAAAGACGATCGACCCACCAGTACCCTCAGTGCTTGATTATTGCTTGTCAATATTGACCCAAAGTTACTAAGTTGCCTAGAAGCAACAGTCCTGTGACTAATACAGGTAACCAATAAGATGACAATCACAACAATTGTCACCTGCTTTGTCGTCTGCTGGTTACTATGGAAGTCATTTTTGCAAGATCAGACATCTCCTATAGTCACCAGTAAATTAGCCTGAGGTGAGTGGCTCAGGGGCCAATTGTTCAAAACTAACGACATCATTAGTTAACGTTTTGTTAAAAATTTTATCATTTAATATGGCAAATGTACATATTTTTGCTGAAAAACTGAGAGCAGCTTTGGCAGATGCAAATGTACATAATATTTTTTTCTGCAAAAATCACACTATATAAGATATTGTACTTGCTAGTACAGTTAACAATTCGACCACTAACAAGCTCGTTAAGCTAGCCATACTCTGAACAACTGGCCATACAGCCAGAAAACAGGAACCAGATTCAATCATCAAAACTGATGAAGAACATGGCAGTTATATGAGCTGGGACACAGCATTTCCTACACGTTCCATGTATGCCCAGCAAAGAATCAGATCATCATGCGCATCCATATAGTCTATCCAGAGACTTCTCTTGCTGTATGAAGGAGCACTGGGGCCTTGCTATCCTTAGAGCGCACAACAAAGACTGATCAGACTGCACGGATGCCCAGGCTGATCTGAGTCTTCATTGGGTGCACATGTCTTATTGTAGGTTTTGTCATGCACTGCCTCATATTCTTTCATCATTTGGTACAATTCAAAACTAACCTAAGGAATGGGACATACTTTATTGATTGCCAGGACACACTTGGAGGGGTAAACAATGTAGACCCAGATACAACTCCTCCTGAGCAGTCCAATCTGGGTCTACACTGTTTAGAATTAGTACCATAAGCCTGAAAGATAGTAAAATAAACTTCCTTATAATATTTAGGGTGTTAGTACTGTCGCCACTGTGGCGTCTGAGACTAGTGCAAGCATAATTTCCAAATAACTACCAAAAATAATTGTTTGTGTTTTGTTTGGATTTTTCACAGCCCAGTCATGCTGATCAGGTCATACTGAGCTGGTCAGTTTACCTAACCCTTGTCCTGCTGATCCCGGATATGTCTTATCTTTCAAACAATGAAGATCCAGATCAGATGGCTTCTGAATCGATCTGGATCTGCATTGTTTGTCATTCAGTTTATGAATTTGTTGCAATTAATTGCATCAAGTAATCTGATTGGTTGATAATCAGTAGTGGGTGTGGCATATATGAATAATCAGCAGGACAAGGGCTAACAACACTTCCTGGGCAGGCATATGCATAAGCAGTTAATGTCTTTGACAATTGCCCTTCTTGAATCATGGGAAGGGAGAGAATGACCATAAAAAAGATTTCATGATCAATCCCCACAAAAAAATGTTGTGGACCCTAGAAGGTATCAAACCCTTGACCTCCTGCTCACCAGTCAGGGGCGAGTTGTTCAAAACTAACGACGTCGTTAGCTAACGTATCGTTAAAACTTTGATCATTAAATATGGCAAATATGCTGAAATTTTTGCTAAAAAAATGTGAGCAGCTTTTGCAGACGCAAAAGCTGCTCACATTTTTTTCAGCAAAAATACCAAAAATTTATATATTAAACTTGCTAGAACAGTTAACAATATGACCACTAACGAGCTCGTTAAGCTAACGATGCTTTGAACAACTGGCCCCAGATGTGCATTCTTTTCGTTTACTTGCTCTTTAACTTATGAGGTAAAACCCACTGAATAGGGGGTGGTGTGGGGTGAGGGGATGAGGGGCTTTAGTGGTTGCGGAAAAAAAAAATATATATTTTTTACCAGACCCAGATCCGTGAGTGAGTGTTTTACGTCTCACCAACAGCCAGACCCAGATCAGACTGTTCCTCAGGAGCAGTCTGATCTGGGAGACTGCATCTACACTGTTAGCTATTAGTACTGTAATACCAAATTTTAGAAGCAGTAAGTCAAATAAACTTCCTTATAGTTATAATATTTAGGATAATTAGTAATGTAGTCTGAATGTATAATTTCCAAATACTCGTAACTACCGTAAATCATTGTTTGTTTTGGAGTTTCACAGCTCATATTGAGCTGGCACACTTCTTTGGCAGTCGCCCCTGCCCATCGGGCTTGAAGAAATATAGATGAGCTGCATGATGCTTCCATGCAGAGCTGAAACCGACTGCACACATGTACTGGTAAACCGCTTAAAGGATCTAAGCCTGCCCAGGCAAAGCGGTGTGAGTCGGACCGTCAATGCTTATAAACCTTATTGGTTTCATTGGGCGATAGGGCTTGAGATGTCATTTCATCTCAATGTCGGGTAAAAGTCCCACAAAAATGGAAGCAATGTCTTCAAAATGACCTATTCAGTGTTGACAGGGACGTTAAACCTCAAACACACAAACTTCCTCAGCAGGCATATACATAAAACAAGTACAGTGCACATTCTTTCACCAGAAACTGACAACTGCCAACAGCCCTTCTTGAACCAGAGGCCTGTCAGATATAAAGGAGTTCCTCTTGCTAGATAAATGTCATGCGGTGGGGATCATCTCACATGAATGGAAGCCACAACTGAAGACTGGGAAAGCTGAAGACAAGCCCATTACAACACAGACCTGCCTGATCAGCATAGAGATCAGTCTGTGCTTCCAACCAGTCCAGCCAGTGTTTTAAGACAGCCCAGAGTCTGTACAAGCCCATGTGATCAGCTGAGACTCAGATCAGACTGCCCACCTGGGCTGTCTGATCTGATCTGAGTCTTTGCTGGTTGCACTGTCGTATTGTAGGTTTTGCTGTGCCCTGGCTCAGTGATAGTCAATGAAACTCTCATGCTTGAAGCAAAAGATATATATTCAAATTTCATAATGCTCCATTATTTAACAACCAGGTCAACTCAGTTCAGGTTTAAACCATCGACCATTTTGATCTTCGTACATGTTATTTAAAACCAAGTGATTTGATGCACCCAGGTTATTATTGCTCTTTTGTGGATACCCAAGCAAAGCAAAGGGGACACTCTATCTTTTTATTTTCAGAAAAAAATGTGACTGCTTTACAATCAGATAATTCACATGAAATGACAAACCTTCAATACTCTCTGAAAATAATAGTGAAATGAAATAGCATTTGCTGTGTTTCGGCTTGGTGCTTTAGAGACCTTCATGCTACTTGCCTTGTAAACCTTGTGATCCAAGGCGTCTCGGGAATCTCCAGACTTTAGGATGAGTCTTTAAACCCCCTTCTCCGTAAGACCTTAGCTGTTGGTGAGAAGTAATACTCACACTCACTCGGCTTGGTGCTTGGTGGAAAACAGAGCAGCCCCAAATCAGATGCCGCAGAATATAGTGTTTGATCAAGGCCTTCACTGTTTGAACATCTGAATTGCAAAAATAACAGCCTGGACCCTCCCCCAAACCCCAACTATTAACCAAATTTCAAAATGGTATAGAAAGATTCTATTCAGTTGACAAGAGGGCCATGACGGCCCTGTATCGCTAAACTGATCCATAGTGTAACAAGTGGACCCCAGGGAGGGCCATTATTGGCCCAAGGGCTTTAATGTGCATAATGTTGAGGAGGGTCTTAAAGGTGAAGCTTCATACCAAACATCAACAAAGGCTATAATTTGAACAATCTTGGCAATGAAGCTACACACCAAATATCAAAGACCTGGGCTTTGCGGTTTCAGAGAAAGATATTCCCTACATAAGCCTATAAAAAACCAAATGGCCCCGGGGCTATATAAGTCTATGTAAAACCAAAGGGCCTCGGGGTGGGGGCATTTGTGGCCCCAGGGCTATAATTTGTACAATCTTGGTAGAGGTCCACTAGATGAAGCTCCATACCAAAAGCCTTGCAGTTTCAGAGAAGAAGATTTTTAAAGATTTCTCTTTATAAGTCTATGTAATACTAAAGGGGGACGTCTCGGGGCAGTGACATTTTTGACCCCGAGCTAAATATTGAACAATCTTGGTAGAGGTCCACTAGATGAAGCTTCATACCAGATATCAAAGATCTGGGCCTTCTGGTTTCAGACAAGAAGATTTTTAAAGGTTTTCCCTATATAAGCCTATATAAAACCAGTGGCCCATATTTGGCCCCAGGGATACAATTTGAACAATTTTGGTAGAAGTCCACTAGATGAAGCCTATGTAAAGTCAGTGGGCCCCATCCCAGGGCCATTTTCGCCCCAGGTCTATAATTTGAACAATCTTGGTAGAGGTCCACTAGATGAAGCTTCGTACCATATATCAAAGATTTGGGCCTTCTGGTTTCAGACAAGAAGATTTTTAAAGGTTTTCCCTACATAAGCCTATGTCAAAACAGTGGGCCGGGCACCAGGGCCATTTTTGGCCCCAGGGCTATTATTTGAACAATATTGGTAGAGGTCCACTAGATGAAGTTTCATACCAAATATCAAAGACCTGGGCCTTCTGGTTTCAGACAAGAAGATTTTTAAAGTTTTTTTCCCTTTTTTGTTGCCATGGCAACCAGAGTTCTGCATGGAATGGAATTCTTTGAACAACCTTGAGAGAGGACCACCCAAAGATCATTTCTGCCAAGTTTGGTCAAAATCTATTCAGTGGTTTAGGAGGAGATGTCTTTTAAAGAGATTGTGGATGGACATCCAGACGGACGGACGGACGACGACGACGACGGACGGTGATTGATCACAATAGCTTCCCCGGAGCCTTCACCTCAGGTGAGCTAAAAATGGGTAAACCACTTAAAGCCCTGTGAGGAAACATCATAATGATCCAAAGTATGTGAACAGATAGGCCTAAACGAACAGTGTAGACCCAGATCAGATGAGCAGTCTAATAAGGGCCCACACTGTCTGCCATTCCAGTTGCACTCTTTGGGCGAAACAAATTTGTTAAAATTTTAGGAGAATTACAGCATGTCCTCAAGGTGTCTGATTATTTAGGATTTTTACTTTATCAAGAAGTCATATAAAGCAATAAAACAGCAAAGTTTCAGAGTGTCCAATAACATCTGTTACATGCAATGATATGTGAGACAATTACATATAGGAATGTTTGATCACTGAATTAATGGGCAGATAATTGGCATATAGTAGCTAATTATTGTGCAATAAATGTCAAATATTACCACAATATCTGTGAAATAGAGTTTCATAGACTGTGACTTTATTACATTTTTCTCCACTTTGACCTTCCCTAATTGGGCAAGGCTTCTTAACCCATTTACTACCAGAAACCCCAGAATGGGGACCCTGGCAAACAGTGCAGGCCCAGATCAGACGCTGCAGAATGCGGCGTCTAATCAGGGCCTCCACTGTTTGCTAAAAGTTCAGTCATTTTCCAAATAAATTTTGATGAAAACACAACCTGACACCCCAAATTTTGAAATGGACTCCTGCTATATATAAGCAGGAAAATTCTATTTGGTACAAAAAGGGTTAATTATGCCCTGTTTAGACATGCTGAAGAAATATTGAAAAGAGAAACCAAACAATCCTTTTTTTCAACCCCTATCCTGCTGAATAAACTGTTTTAGCCACACCCATTTTTTACTATCCACCAATCAAATTACTTGATTGTGATATAATGTGTTCAGCAGATGATTCACATGCAATGTCAAGCCTTATTTTCACTGAAAAATAATGAAAAAATTTAGACTGCCATCTACTCTTGAATTTTTTTGAATGCTTCATATTCACTCAGTTAGGCCATCCTCGGTAGCTCAGTCGGATGCGCGTTTGACTTAATTGATCAGTAGGATGCCGGATCAATACCATGCTTCTTATGCATGAAATCTTTTCTGCAGTCATTCTCTCGCTTCTGCTGATTCAAGAAGGGCAGTTGTCAGTTTCTGGCGAAAGAATGTGCACTGTACTGGTTAACTGCTTGCCTGCTCAGAAAAGTGTGGATAGGCAAACTGACTGGCACAAAAATGACCTAAATAGTGTTGACTGGGCCATTAAAATACAATACAAACAAACAAACATTAGTTACATGTACATCACTGTCCTCCTTGAATCCTAACAGAATCTTTCTCTTTTTAACACTTGACCTGTTGAATATACTAATTTTGTCACACCCATTTCTGACTTACCTGATAATCAATTACTTGATATGATCTGTTCATTCAAATTATCAAACTGAATGACAAACAGTGTAGATCCTGATCAGATGGCTTCTTCAGAAGCCATCTGATCAGGATCTACACTGTTTGCAAAGGTAAGGTTATAATGGTTCAGCAGGACAAGGGTTAAAGGGTCACAAAACTTGGGCTCCTCTACATCAAACGTAATGATCCTAAGTGTTGGGACAGATAGAGCAGTCTGCTCAGGGTCTACACTGTTTACCATTCTGTCTGCACCGTCTGAACTCCTTGTTGGATGGTGAAACTAATTTGTTAATATTTTAGGAGAATTACAGCAAGTCCTCAAAGTGTCTGAAATTTTAACATTTTTACGGTACCTACTCATCTTCTTGATGGTTCACTTATTTGTCAGTGAGATTAGTGTTATTACTGGTAACAATAATATTGGTATATTTCCAATCACTTGTTACCTACCAATGATTCCACACCTTGACAGGTAAATAAGAAAGACAAGTTACAGGTGTGACTCCAGACTACAACAGATACAGCAGGTAATCAGGGAGAAGCTACAACAGATCATGCATTCAGAAGAACATGCGATTATGACATACTAGTACCATATCTACTTGCAAGTACACCAAAACTTCTTTATAACGCTATTAATGGGGTCCAAAGCAGAAACCGTGTTAGTTAAACAACCGTGTTATATCCAAACAAAAATGTATAGATTATATAGAAAAATGACCATTTATGGTCATTTTTCTATATAATCTATACATTTTTGGGATCCATCTTGAAACAGTGTTATATGCAAAACCGTGTTATAACGAACCGTGTTACAAACAGACTGACCTGATTATCATGGATTTTGCAAAGGCCTTCGACAAGGTACCTCACAGGAGGCTATTGTACAAACTAGATCATTATGGGATTAGAGGATCCACTCTTAAGTGGGTTAGCTCATGGCTCTCTGGACGCACTCAACAAGTTGTACTTGACGGCCAAGCGTCGGATCCAGTCCCTGTTTTGTCCGGTGTCCCACAAGGTTCGGTACTTGGACCGGTCCTTTTCTTGATATTTATTAATGATCTTCCCGATAATATCAGGTCATCTGTTCGTTTGTTTGCTGATGATTGTGTTTTGTATAGGAACATATATACTACTTCTGACTGTCTTATCTTACAAGATGACCTGGATAGCCTAGCACGTTGGGAGGCCGATTGGCAAATGAAGTTCAATGTGGCCAAATGTCATTCAATGAGGGTGTCACGGCACCCTCCAGACAAGCAGATTAAATTCAACTACTCATTACATCAGCATACTTTGGAACATGTCCAATCCGCAAAATATCTTGGTATCACCATTACTGATAATCTTGATTGGGGTCAACATATTTCTGAGATTACCTCTAAAGCAACTAGGACATTAGGGTTTCTTAGACGTAATTTGGCTTTTGCACCTAGGCAGACAAAGGGTGTTGCATACAAAACCTTGGTTAGACCTCAATTAGAGTATGCATCACCTGTTTGGCACCCCCATGTTAAAACTCAGGTTCAGCAGGTTGAGAAGGTTCAGAGAACGGCTGCCCGATGGACCTGCAGGCGATGGCGGAACAGAAGCAGTGTTGGTGATATGCTCGATGAGCTGGAGTGGCCATCCTTGGAGGCCCGTCGCGAGCAGTCCTCTTTAACCTTCTTTTATAAGATTCACTCTGACACAGTGTCTCTTAATAAAGATAAATACTTGACCCCTGTGACTACTTCAACTCAAACAAGGGCATCAAAACTAAACAACAGTCAATATCGTAGGTACCAGGCCTATAGTGATGCCCTGAAGAATTCTTTCTTCCCTAGAACTATTCCTCAGTGGAATAGTCTTCCCTCCTCTGTGGTAAATGCCAAAACTGCAGAGGAGTTCAAAGCCCGCATAGTGTAGATTGGGATCCAGAGGTGTGCGTTTTAGTACACCTCTGAAAGCAGATTGTAAATAGTTTTAAGAACTCATCCAGTGGGTGTGTTTTTTTTTTTTTTTTTTTTTTTGCTAAATTCTAAATTTAGCGCAATTCTAAATTTAGCGCACCACCTAACTGAGGTAATGGCCAAGTTTGACCGACTCAGTATATGAAGATAGATAGATAGATAATGAGGTTGTGGTGTATTTTGTTTGTATTGGAGTTTAACGGCACAGCCAACACTATTTTAGGTCATTCTTGAGCCGGTCAGTTTACCTATCCACACTTTTCCTGGGCAGGCTTATATGTAAATGGTTAACCAGTACAGTGCACATTCTTTCGCCAGAAACTGACAACTGCCCTTCTTGAATCAGCGGAAGGGAGAGAATGACCATAGAAAAGATTTCACGATCAGTCTCCAAGAAAGAATGCTGCCGACCCGGCAGGTATCGAACCCGCATCCTCCTGATCAGTCAGACACACATCCGACTGAGCTACCGAGGCCGGCCTTGCATAAGTCATACAGTAGTTTGACTCATCTCCCCTTTAAACTGATTAACCGTCACTATGGCAAACAGTTAAGGTCCTGCCGCGAAAGCTCGTTATGAGCCATCCCTTTTGGATCTAAACTGTTTGTACATGGGTTTGCATTGGTTAGGAAACAGACAGGTTAACAATGGTACACGTGAATTGTTCCGATCAACTGCGTTTTTAACACGCCGAGATTATCACAACTTTTGTCACTTTCTTTGACATTTCTGTAAGTAGACAATGCCGCCTTTTATCACGGAAATCTTCCAAATCATTGACACGAGACGGTGTAAGATTAAAGGTTGAGCACCGTGTGTCAGTCTTTACTACAGGCACATGATTTTCTTAGCAGCCGAAAAGGTATTGTGTGTGCTAATTTTAATTGAAAATGCACCTGGACAAATTGGATACTTAAAACATAGTGAGTATTGATGAATTGTTTTCTAAAGGCCTATTACAAAATTGAAGGACCGGACGAATGTTTTTTTTTTTTTTTTTTTCGTTACGTCATGAATCCCTGTTCGAGATACGCAGTAGTAAAAACAGTGAAAAATACATTCAGGGACTGAAAATGATGGGCGAGATAGCCGAAGTGTCGACTTAAAAGTAGTTCGACACATGCAAAGTTGAAATACAATAAATATATAGGGGAAATGTACGGGACTTAGAAATCGGTTCGACATAAGCGATAGGGTCGAGATAAGCGGGTCAAGATAACGAGAGTCAACTGTATTTTAATTAACTGATTGTGTGCATTTCATATTTACATCCCACCAACAGCTATGGTCATGCGGGACCTGGCTCATTTTGTGTCAACACTGTACGGTCATTCTGGACTCATTACTTCCAATTCTATGGGACTTTTGCCCAACATTGAGTGAGATGAAATGACATCTCTAGCCCTGTCACCCAATGAAACCTGAATGTTTTATAAGCATGGCCAGTCCGACTCGCACCGCTTAATTTGCCTGGGCAGGCTTAGATCCTCTAACCAGTTTACCAATACTCATGTGTGGTCACACAATGTACTAAGAGAGAAGCCTCAGTGGTGCAGTGGTTACGCTACTCGCCTTGTAAACCAGGGATCGATCCCGGGCTTCTCCAGACTTTCGGATGAGTCTTTAAACCAAGGTCCCGTCTCCGTATGACCTTAGCTGTTGGTGGGACGTAAAACTAAAACTCACTCACTCACTCACTCAATGTACCAAGGAAAATTTTCTCATGCTTTGACTCAAATTATAGGGTACAATGTTCAAAAGTATTTCTTTACACCTCCTGGTAGTTACCCTCAGTGGCTCAAACTACCCCTGTCTCGAACAGATTTTCGAGGCCCCAAAGGTGTTCGAGCTATTGAAGTTCGACTGTATTAAACCGAGGTCCCGTCTCCGTATGACCTTAGCTGTTGGTGGGACGTAAAACTAAAACTCACTCACTCACTCACTCAATGTACCAAGGAAAATTTTCTCATGCTTTGACTCAAATTATAGGGTACAGTCAGCTCAGTGGACTGGATAGGTCAAAATGATCAAATGACAGAAGAAACGACAACACAAGACAAGGGCATGTCTATCAGAATATATTATAGTAACAAATGCATCTGACACACTAAATCAATGTTTTGCAAGAGTACCTTGGACTTCTTTTTCTTCTCTACAGTAGAACTTCAATGGCTCGAACACCGATGGCTCGTTTACCTTGGCTGAGTCGAACCTGTTCTTGAGCCCCTAGGAAAATCCTTTACATAAGTGATATTGGGGGATAATTTAGGAGATTTTCGTCATTTTCTTGCACATGTATGCCATGTGTACTCATTAGAATCGCCTCGATGAGGCGATTCTAATGAGTACACACCACATGCATTTTCATTATAGTACACCGAAAAAATGTTCAAAAGTATTTCTTTACACCTCCTGGTAGTTACCCTCAGTGGCTCGAACTACCGCTGTCTCGAACAGATTTTCGAGGCCCCAAAGGTGTTCGAGCTATTGAAGTTCGACTGTATTTTTCTTTTGTTGTTAAAATTGTTGTTGTTTGTTTATTTTAGTTTTTATATTATGTTTTTAACCCTAAAACTGCTACGAAAATTCCTACAAAACAATCCCAGCAAAAAATTCACATGAAATGTCAAGCCATTCTCTCAAGACCAAGTATGAAAATGTCTTCTAGTTGTGATGATTAAGATACAAGTAGTGTGACTGTGTTTGTTCTGCAATGGAAGAGTCCACCAGCATATAATGCACAAGACATTTGAAACCACTTCCCCCCCCCCCACCTACGGGGAGAGTGCGGACAATGACTTTTCACTTTTCACAGCCCTGCTAGAAGCCCTGCACTGGGGGGGACTTCCAGAAGGTCACAGCCCCGCTGTTTATAATAGTTCGTTCCACTGGGGGTATATTTGAATAATATCGAAACCCCCGCATTAACCCGGCACTGTGGGACAACACAGAGGGTAACTACCCCGCACATTAGCCCCGCTATCCCCCGTATATTCCGTAGGTGTGTGTGTGGGGGGGGGGGGGGGGGGGGGGCAGTGGTTACAAATGACTAGTGCATAATGGGTTAAACTTAATCCTGTTGTATCTAATAGCCATGGCAATGTGGTCCACTCCCTTCATCTGAAAAAACATTGTGGTCATTACATGTCACCACGAGTTCTCACTGTATCTTTATTGGCAACTCTTTATTTACCCTCCATAATAAAGCTATTAATCCTTAGGCTGCCAATCACAACATTGGCAGATGTCATTTTCAAATAATTTTTCTTAATTTTCCCAACAAACAAGGCTTGACTTCACATGTGAATCATCCGCTGGTCACATGAAATGACAAGCCTTATTTACTCTTATAGATAATTCAATAAACAAAACTGCTATCTGCTCCAAAACATTTCTGTGGCACATGTACTTCAAGAGTTAAAAACATGTTTAAAGCCATAAATAATTTTATGCCTTTGCAATTTAATTCTTGCAGTCCTGTAAACAAAAACACCCTTTGTAAACAGTACAGAGCCAGATGGGATGGTTCTCTATTAGATCAGAAGCCATCTCAACAAGATCTAAAGTTACTAGCTACATGTATTCCGTTTTCGGGGTTTTTTTTTTTTTTTTTTTGGTTTTACGGCTCTTCAAAGATTATTTCACTCATATCGAGCCGATCGTTAATCAGAGGGCGAAAACCGGAGTACCCGGAGAAAAACCACTTGACCTTCCGTTGCAGAATGTGGCGTCTCACATGTGACCCGAGCGAGGCTTGAACCACAGCGGTGAGAGACCTACTGATCTAGAGTCAGCGCTCTTAACCACTAGGCCACGGATGGGTTTTTGGGGTTTGACTGAAAATTATAGAGCTGTGTTTGTTTGTTTGTTTGTTTTGAGGTTTTATGTCCCCATCAACACTAGTTAGGTCATTTTTGATGTAGCTTCTGATTTTGAAATTGAGATGAAATAACATCTCAAGCCCTATCACTCAAAGAAACCGGTAGGGTTAAAGGGACATATGCAGTCTTTCCTGGGCAGGCGTGAACTTTCAGTGTGGTTTACCATTACTTAACCCTTATCTTGCTGTTCACGACAACCCCTATCTTTGCAAACAGTGTAGATCCAGATCAGATGGCATCTGATCAGGATCTACACTGTTTGACATTCAGTTTATGAATTTGTAGGAATAAATTACTTCAAATAATCTGATTGGTTCAAAGTCAGAAATGGGTGTGGCTGAATTGAATATTCAGCAAGAGAAGGGTTAAGTTTGGTCTGTTTCAGCTCTGCACGGAAGCAGTCAGCAGCCAGATCTACTTCTTCAAGTCCCGATGGTCGGGGGCATTTAAAACTGTTTACTACAGAGGAAATTAAAAGATGATAAATTAACTTATTTAGTAACGGAAACCCCAAAATGGGTACCCCCGCAAACAATGCAGGCTCAGATTAGATGCAGCTGAACCACAGCAGTGAGAGACCTAATGATTAAGAGTCAGCACTCTTACCCACTAGTCTTAGGCCATGGAGGCCCGTACAGTTTTGGATATACCATGATTGAAAGGTGAATCTCAAAAAAAGCATAGCTTGTACAGTGTTCAATCTAGGCATTTGGACAAGGTGTCAACTTTTCGGATGCACTGGACCTGATTGAAGTTCAAATGGACCGAAGACAGAGGAAATTAAAAGATGATAAATTAACCCATTTAGTACCCGAAACCTCAAAACGGGTACCCTGGCAAACAGTGCAGGCCCAGATCAGATGCAGCAGAACCACAGCAGTGAGAGGTGAGAGACCTAATGATTAAACCCTTGTCCTGCTGAACCCGGATATGCCTTGCCTTTCAAACAATGAAGATCCTGATCAGATGGATCAGTTTGCCATTCAGATTGTGAATTTGTTGCAATAATTTGCATCAAGTAATCTGATTGGTGGATAATCGGTAGTGGGTGTGGCAGATTAAAATATTCAGCAGGACAAGTGTTAAGAGTCAGCACTCTTACCCACTAGTCTTAGGCCATGGAGGCCCATACAGTTTTGGACATACATGTACCATGATTGAAAGGTGAATCTCAAAAAAGCATAGCTTGTACAGTGTTCAATCTAGGCATTTGGACAAGGTGTCAACTCTTCGGATGCACTGGACCTGATCTAAGTTCAAATGGACCGAAGAAATGGTGAAAATCATACTTAGTGATACGTTAGTTCTACAATCATCAGATTATTAATAAAGTGAGTGAGTGTTAGAGTTTTACATCCCATCAACAGCTAAGGTCATACGGAGACTGGACCTCGGTTTAAAGACTCATTCGAAAGTCTGGAGAAGCCAGGGATCGATCCTGCGATCCCTGGTTTACAAGGCGAGTAGCGTAACCACTACACCACAGGGGCTTCTTTTACATAGATAGTAAAACAACTGCAACAAATTGAAAACAGAAACGAGTAGATCTGCCAGTACCAGAATTGAAATGTGAAGTCTAATTTCAGGACCGCTTTTCCGGCCTGCAAACAGGGGCGATCGATCCCACCAGTGCAGAACAGTCTTTGAAACTATGTTACTCTTTTGTCAGACAGGAAAAATTTAATTACAGGGATTTTATTATTTCTGGTTACTGAATACAGCTGGGACATGAAATTTAATCATTTAATTTTCACTCTACCTCACTAAACCAACAAATTCACTGAATATACACTATGTAATCAGTAGATTTAACGTATTAACCATTTTTGTAAAAAATGGATACTTCCTCCTTGTTTATAGCAGGAGTCCATTTCCAAATTTAGGGGTGTCAGGCTGTGTTTTCATCAAAACTTATTTGGAAAAGCAAAAAGTGGAGGCCCTGATCGGACACCACAATTTGCAGCATCTGATCTTGGCCAGCACAGTATGTCAGGGTACCCGTTTTGTGGTATCCGGTACAAAATGGGTTAACCCTTCTCCTGCTAATCCCCGATATGCCTTATCTTTGAAACAATGTAGATCCAGATCAGATGGCTTCTGACGAAGCCATCTGATCAGGATCTACATTGTTTGCCATTCAGATTGTGAATTTGTTGTAATAATTTGCATCAAGTAATCTGATTGGTTGTTAATCGATAGTGGGTGTGGCATATATAAATATTCAGCAGGACAAGGGTTAAGTCCTGAGCACTGGCAGCACTGATGGGTCGACTGTCAATGTGTATCGGCTGGAAAATGGTCTGAACGGGGACATACTGTTTAACTTTAGTGAACTGTTCTTTAAGCAACCAGTGCATACCCTGATCAGATGCCACATTCTGCCTGATCTGGGTCTATTGATTGATTGTTTGGGTTTAATGACAAGTCAACCCTTGTGGGTCATTTTGTGTCATCTCCCAGAGAAAGGGAGAAAAAGAGATGGTAGAAGAGATGAAAATGAGGGACAGGTTGTTTGGTTTGATGTTTAACTTCCCCGTAAACACTAGATACAGTCGAACCTCAATGGCTCGAACACCTTTGGAACCTCGAAAATCTGTTCGAGACAGGGGTAGTTCGAGCCACTGAGATTACTGTCAGGAGGCATAACGAGATACTTTTAGACATATTTTCGGTGTTCTATAATGAAAATGTATGCTGTGTGTACTCATTAGTAACCAGAAATAATAAAATCCCTGTACACACATCATACATTTGCAAGATAAAAGACTAAAATCTCCTTAATTATCCCCCACTTTTTTATGTAGAGGATATCGCTAGCCGCTAGGGGCTAAAGAATTGGTTCGACACATCCATGGTAAACGAGCCATCGCTGTTTGAGCCATCAAAGTTCTACTGTAGGTCATTTTGGAGGTGTTGCTTCCAATTTTGTGGGACTTTTACCCGACATTACGATGAGATGACATCTCAAGCCCTGTCACCCAATGAAACCAATAGGGTTTATAAGCATGGACAGTCTGACTTCCATCCCTTTGCCTGGGCAGGCTTAGATCCTCTAAGCGGTTTACCAGTACTTGTGTGCGGTCAGTTTCAGTTCTGCGTGGAAGCATCATGCAGACCATCTATTTCTTCCAAGCCCGATGGGCGGGGGCTGTTAGTGAGGGACAGTGGAGAAAGAAGAAAATAAATGGAAGAGAGGAGACAGAAGAAATAAAAACATTCCCCACTCAAACCTTGTTACTTTACCTATTTCAAAGACAGCAGGCCTTACCCAACTGTAGGCCAATATCAGATGGACACCCCTGTGACGCATGGTAAGCATCACTTTTGCCTCACTCAACTACCCCCTGATCTGGGTCTACATTTCTTGTCAATCTCTGTGTTTCCCGGACCCTGGCAATGCATGTTCATGTACTGTATATGGGCACTAAAACAAACCTTAGATAAACCTAAAATGTATTCCCATTCAAGCCTAAACCCAGCACAAATGCCCAGTCCAGGTTTCACTGATAACAATCTTTGCACAGCACTTAGATGTCACAACGACTAGAATGGCATGGCTTATGATGGCTATAAATATAAACCATTAACCCATTGCATGCGGGAAACAGAATGCCGCAGAACGCGACGTCTGATCAGGACCTGCACTATTTGCTAGAAATAGAATTTTCCGTCAAAAAAAGAATAAAAACGAAAAAAATAGGCCTTCCGGTCCCCTTAAATGACAAATGGACTTGTCCAGAAGGGTCCACTAGTATACAATGGGTTAATGAATTTGTAAAAGTTTCAAGACAAACAGTGTTGTGTGTGTGTGTGTGTGTGTGGGGGGGGGGGGGGGGAAGGGGGAAGAGGAAAATGAATGAAAGTGTAGAAACAGAAGAAATAATAATGCTCCCCCCTCCCTATCCTGCAGCAAGGATAGCAAGCCATGTCTAACTGTATCTGCTGGATGCCCCAGTAACTTAATCCTTCTCTTGCTGAATATTCATTTAAGCCACACCCATCTCTGGCTTTGAACCAATCTGATTACTTCATGTAATTTATTCCTACAAATTCATAAACTAAATGTCAAACAGTGTAGATCCTGATCAGATGGCTTCGGCTTCTGATCTGGATCTACACTGTTTGCAAAAATAGGGGTTGTCGTGAACAGCAAGAGAAGGGTTAAGATACGCAAGATTTTTACTGCACCCTACTACCCCTGAATCACAGACTTTGGTTCATCTGTGATCCAAACAGTACACAGGGAAGACTTTGATAAGACTGTGCTGATACGAGTCCTCACTGTGTACACAATTGCCCAAAGACATTTCTTTAATATTATTCTCTATTGGTGGCTGATACATGTAATATTTACAAATGTATATGATGGGATGAAAATTGAGCTTCATCAAGACAGAACTTGTCTTCAGGGTGCTCAGAATTGTTTGAATTGTGGTTTAATGTCCATGTCAACACTATTTAGATCATTTTGGAGGCAGTGCTTCCAATTTTGTGGGACTTTTACCCGACATTGAGATGAAATGATATCTCAAGCCCTGCCGCCCAAAGAAACCAAAAGGCTTATATGCACTGGGAGGTCTGACTCACGACACTTTACCTGGGCAGGCATAGTCCTTAAAGGACTATGCCTGAATATAAACGGTTTACCAGTACTCATGTGTGGTCAGTTTCAGCTCTGCGTGGAATCACCATACAGCCCAATCTACTTCTCCAAAACCTGTTGGGCAGGGGCAATAACATGGCACTCAGATACATACCGAATACAGAAGAGACACTAGAGGTACACGTTTGTTTGTTTGATTTGCGGTTTAACATCCCCGTCAACACTATAGGTCATTTTGGAGACGTTGCTGGACTTTTACCCGGCATTGAGTTGAAATGACATCTCATTAGCCCTGTAACCCAATGAAACCAACGAAGTTGTCCGACTCGCACCACCTTGCCTGGGCAGGCTTAGATCCTCTAAGCGGTTTACCAGTACTCATGTGCAGTCATTTTCAGCCATGCGTGGAAGCATCATGCAACCCATCCATTTCTTCAGGCCTGACGGGCGAGGGCTGCTTAGGTACATATAGCATTCAAACAGATAAGGCGGGTAGTTTGTGACAGTTGAAGGATAGATTTCCTTATTTCTCCAGATAAACCTATGATGTGGGTATTCATTACAACAACCTCAGTGAGGTGGTTCTAATGAATACGTAGGTTTTCATACAGAATTGACAAAAACTATCCTTCAGTTGTCTGAGGCAGTGTACACTAAGGTCTGCACCATCTTGGTTTAGAAAACATGTACACTCCATATTTTCCAGTTCTGTGGTAAAAGGATAAACCTTTTATAGAACATATTTCACATGACATGGCTCTGTTGATAGGTTTTCCACCATTCTTTATGAAGAGTACAGCTGATAAATCTATTAAGGTTATAGGCTTTATCTAGTGCTTATGTTGAAGACACCAGTGATAAAACTTTAGAAGACTCAAGTCTGATGCTCCTGGAACAGGTGATGTATTCACTGAACTTAATGAACTACTAGCTACACCTTCAATACTCAGGTGATGTGGCTCCAGTTAAGGAGGAGAATTGAGAACAATTTGCGGATAATTTTTCATACTTCGCCATTTTTTTTTTTTTTTTGGTTTGGGTTTTACGGCCCTTTCAAGATAATTCACTCATATCAAGCCGATCGTTAATCAGAGGTGGGCGAAAACCGGAGTACCCGGAGAAAAACCACCTGACCTTCCGTTGCAGAACTCGGCGTCTCACACGTGGCCCGAGCGAGACTCGAACCTACGGCAGTGAGAGACCTAATGACTAAGAGTCAGCGCTCTTATCCACTAGGCCACGGAGGCCCGTTCATACTTCTCCATTAAAACATAATGTGGTACTTGTTAGAAATGCCTCAAAGAGGCGATTCTAACAAGTACCCGCAATGTATGTTTCTAACAAGACTTAAGGGGAATGGGAACACCTGGCTGTTTTTTCTGCAATTTTTCAAAGGGAGACAACTTTCGGGACTTCCTGTTCGCTTTCTTATAAACTCTGTCTCACTGAAAAAGGGGTCAACTCTTAAAGGAAAGAATTTGCTCCTCAGTAGCAAATTCTTCCCTTTAAGAGTTGACTCCTGTTGACATGGGAGACAAAAATACTTTTGCAGGAGTTGCCTCCCCTGAAGATGTTCTCATTCCCCTTAAGTAAACATATCCTTTAATTATCATGGGTTCTCCTCAACAAACAAATTCATTATTTGGATATACAGAATTGTGATGATCTAATGTTCCGCAAAAAAAAGAAACCACTGTGTTCAGTATGAAGCACTGAACCAGTCTGTTAAACTTGCCAGTTCTAAGTATGGAGCACCAAACCAGTCTGTTACACTTGCATATGTTCAGCGGCTCAGCCAGCCTCGGTAGCTCAGATGGATGCGCGTCTGACTGGTGATTAGGACGTTGTTACTTGCTGGGGTCGGCAACATTCTTTCGTGGAGACTGATCATGAAATCTTTTCTACAGTCATCACCAGTAACAATTCTGAATCTGATTCTCTCCCTTCCGCTGATTCAAGAAGGGCAGTTGTCAGATTCTGGAGAAAGAATGTGCATTGTACTGGTTAACCGCTTACGTATAAGCTTGCCCAGGAAAAGTGTGGATAGGTAAATTGACCAGCTCAAAAATGACCTAAAATAGTGTTGACTGGGCCATTAAACTTGAATACAAACAAACAAACACTTGCATGTGTTCAAAGTATGAAGCACTAAACCAGTCTGTTACACTTGCCAGTTGTTCAGATGAAGCATGATACCAGTCTGTTACACTAACTATATATACATGTAGTTCGAACAACTTGACATGAGACTGGTGACCTCTATTAACATAATTTCACACCTGACTGAATGCATATATTTATCGCCACCATCTTTCGAAAAGGTCGATGTTGTTATTCAATACATAGAGGAACATGTAGGTAAAGGAGTCGCCATTCAGAAGATGCCGAAAAATCTCGAGAAGTTTACGAAAAAGATACATTAAGCGATGACACTAAATTATTCTTTGCATAATGGTCAGTCTCATGTCAAATTGAACTAGCTATATATGTTCAAAACCAGTCTGTCAAAATGAGCCAGACTGTTTTTTGGTTTTGGTGTTACGGCACTTTCAAGATTATTTCACTTATTTTGAGCTGACTGTTAATCAGAGGTGGGTACATGTAGTAGCTGCTTGTTTTTTGTTGAGGGTTTACATCCCTGTCAACACTATTTAGGTCATTTTGGAGATGTTGCTTCTGATTTTGTAGAACTTTTACCCAGCATTGAGATGAAATGAACTTTCAAGTCATGCTGCCCAAAGAAACCACCAGAGATTATTCCAATTTAAGGGACGATCCAACTCGCAACAGTTTTTTAACTTCTAAATACATGTAGTTTACCAATACTCAAAAGTTTGGTAGTTTCAGCTCTGTGTGGAAGCACTATGCAGCCCAATCTATTTCTCCAAGACCCGATGGGTAGGGGTGCTTTGGCTTTATCAATCACACACTCTGACAGAAACATTAGCACCTTTTCACCACACACAGCCAGCTCATAGTCAATGCATTTTATGTCACATGCTGTAGAATAATTTGCAATACATTAGTCAAGACACACACGATGGTTCTTTAACCCATTGCAGGCGGGAAATCCCTAAAGGGGTACCTTGGCAGATCAGACGCCGCAGAATGTGGCATCTGATCAGGGCCTGCACTATTAACTACAAGAATTTTCCGTGAAAAATTGAATAAAAACGAAAAACACAACTAAGTACCGGTAATAAAATTGTACTTGTTCAAATTTTAGAAAAAGTATTGTAAGGTGTCCGAATATTTTATAAAAATAATTTAGGGTGAAAGCAGTACCCATGTGGTTCATAGTTATCTGATTCAAAGGCAACAAAGAATTTATTAGTCATGTTTTTTTCTTGGAAAACCGACTTTTTTTTTTACAAATAATTGTATCATGTTAATATCAGAAAGGATCAGATATGTATGTAAATAATCAAATATGATTAATTCAATACAACAGGGTAATATACTTCTGAAATACAGAAATATTTTTATTAACCTATTTTGTAAAGGAAACCACAAAATGGCAGAACTTTTTGCTTTACAGTGTACATGTAGGTTTGTTTGTTTGATTTAAGGTTTTTCCAATATTGACAATGTGCAAACTGGGAGCCAGCATATAATGTAAATACCGTATTCTATCTATTTACCACGCCGTGCGCTTATTTTTTTCAAAATTGTATGAAAATATTGTGGTGAAAAATCTATACCTATTAAGCGCACACTCAATACGAAAAAAAATGGAAGTGTCTGCTGACAGCCGGCTGGCACCAGACTTTTAGGTCTAGCGACAGCCGGCTGTCACCAGACCTAAAAGTCTGCTGACAGCCAGCTATAATATTTACTCAATAATAAGCATGTTCTTTTTAACTAAATAACTTATCCTGTTTCATGAGCTACCATACCGCTTGAAGAACTTTGTTGAACAGTGAAGGATGCAATAATTTCTAATGGGGACTTGTATTTTTGTTCAAACTTTGTGTAACAATGCTGGTATTATTGCAGCTTAGTTCTAAATCATAAACCATAAAGTGATTTCTAGCCATACCATCAGCAGAACTTACATGTACAAACTTGAGAAGAGTGGTGGGCACATAATTCATCTGGGTTTGAACAGCACTGACAGAACTAGAAATGTGTCAATATGACACAGATGCCCCCGTCTAGGGGCTCATCTCACCCCAAAAAAGTCATGTAACAACAGTTGTCATCAGACAGCATATCTCACCTGGAATAGTGTCTTTGAGGTTATTGGCATAGGTGTTTGTGTGGTGGTGGGGTGTATTGCTGATTAAACCTGCACCCGCCCATCGGGGCTTGGAGAAATAGATTGGGCTGCATGAAGCTTCCACGCAGAGCTGAAACTGACCACACATGAGTACTGGTAAACCGCTTCGAAGGACTAAGCCTGCCAAGGTAAAGTGGAATGAGCCAGACTGTCCAATGCATATAAGCCTTTTGGTTTCATTGGGTGGCAGGGCTTGAGATGTCATTTCATCTCAATGTCAGGTAAAAGTCCAACAAAATTGGAAGCAACATCTCCAAAATGACCTAAATAAGTGTTGACATGGATGTTAAACCTCAATTCAAACAAACACATTCCAAATATGGATCCAATCCATCAAATGGTTTGGAAAATATGAGTGCTTAAAAACTAGACAAAGAGTCACACATACCCCCGGTCAGCGCCACCCTTTGATATATCTTTCAAGCTTTATGTAATATGAATGAAGAAGTCAAGAAGCTATAAGAATCTACAAATGTGCTTGTAAAAGCTAAACCAAACATAAAATTTCTAAATGGACCAATGGAGTGAGGGCATCAAAGTTACTGAAGGGTGGGGACATCCATGTTACTGAAGCAGCAGGGTGGGGTATACATCAATGAAATCTTTGGACTGGTATGCAACATCGATGCAAGTATCAATTGGATTTGTCTTAGAGTTTAGAAAATACAGGCATCTACATGTATAAACTTTGTCATAAAACTTTTAACCAAATGTAAAATTTCTAAGTCTGTGACCTTGAGGTCAAGGTCACCGTGGATGGGGGAAGGGACATACATCACAAAATCTTTGGACTGGTATGCAACATTGATGCAAGCATCAACTCAGTTTGTCTTAGAGTTTAGAACATACATGCATCTATAAACTTTGTCTTAAAACTTTAACCAAATGTCAGGGATGTAAAATTCCACTCGCCCGCTCGCATTTGCGAGTAAGTTTTAAGGCAGGGCGAGTGAGGTTTTCAAAACTGACCTTACTTTTTCTTCATTTTCAGCACCTAAATGAAAAGTTTAGAGGATAAGGGCGAGTAAGTTTGAGGGAAATTTTACACCTATGAATGTGAAATTTCTGAGTCTGTGACCTTGACCTCAAGGTCACTGTGGGGGTGGGACATGCATCAATGAAATTTTGAGACCAGTACATGTATGTAACTTCAATGTAAGTATCAACTATATCTACGAAAGGGTTCAGAAGATAAAATCTCTTAGAAACTTTGACGCAAAACTTGAACCAAGCACCCCCCCATGGGGGCCTGGAGAAATAGATTGGGCTGCACGGTGCTTCCGCGCAGAGCTGAAACAGACCGAACTTGAATACTGGTAAACAGCTTAGGTCTAAGTCTGCCCAGGAAAAGTGATGCGAGTCAGATGGCTCCTTAAACCCTAACGGTTTTTATGGGTGGTAGGGCTTGAGATGTCATTTCATCTCTGAATGTTGGGTAAAAGTCCCACAAAATTGGAAGCAATGTCTCCAAAATTACCTTAATAGCGTTAATGGGGATGTGAAAACGGCAACTCAAACAAAACAGAAACTTTAACCTAAATGTTACCGGATGGACGGACAGACTGACACATGGACGGATGGACAGACAAATGGTCGAATGACAAGCTAAAAACTATATACCCCCATAGCATACTTCATATGCCGGGGGTATAATTAGTCTAGCTTCTAAGACATCCCAGAACATAATGTCAGTGTAGGTAGAATCAATGCTTTGTTATGACTATCAAGTATGACTAGAATTATGTCCCCCAACAAATAGACTTCAAGGCCTAGTGGGTAAAAGTACCATTGAACTGTTAATCATTAGGAGGTTCTGCAAGGGACGGTCATGTGGTTTTTATCCGGGAACTCTGGTTTTTTGCCCGCCACTGATTAACAACCAGCTCAAAATAAGCGAAACTTGAAAGGGCCATAAAACCAAAACAAAAACAAGAGGTCCATAGGCCACTTTGCTCACCAGATCTCAGGTGGGCACTGTCCACTGGCAGCAATATATTGTTACGGGCTCGAGGTCTTCCACAACAGACAACGCCCTTCAATGGGATCAGGGGGCTACTAAACCAGTAATAACTGCACGAGACCGGTTACTCTAGATACTCGTTCAAATAAACAAACTAAAATTGGACTTCAACGGAAATGACCTTTGGACAGACGTACGATTCCTGTTAGACTTAATGGAAGGAAAATAATACTAAAGACGTATGCATACTTTGCTTTGTTTGGTTTATTGCATTTTTGGCAGTACTTTTAGTACTTTGATTAAATTTTCAACCTTAACGCAATAATGATAAACAAGTAACAAGAAGACTGTTAATACAAAGCATTTATGAAACGATGAAATTAAGGGAAAATGGTAGCATGGGACTGAGACTAACGTAGAAAATCGTGTGAATCACTTGCAAACACACACGCACTAGGCTGTGTCAGCTTCAGCAACAATGAGACTTAATGAGTGCAATGAGATATTAAATGGAAATGTGATCATGGTGAACTGTGGGTATAATTTCTCTTGCTTTACGCTTTAAAATGGTAAATTTCGACGACAGCTATAACAAGAAGCTTCCTGCATCCATTTTAGTATTTTTTATGGCTTTAGAATTAAAAGAAGTGGAAATTATTTCGAAAAATGAATAAAAACGTAGAGAGACCTAAAAACACGGCCGTTCAGAGCAGTAGCCAAAAGGTGAAGTCCTTGAAAATCCTACGGTCTGCCTTTATATAGTATACGATCCTACACCCTACAATCCTACGAAATTTGATTGAAAGTCATACATTCCCACGATTATTGAGCGTAAGATCGTACGTTCCTGCAAAAAAAGTCTGTAGGATCACGTGATCCTACGACGTCTCCTTGCAGGAAAACAACAACAATATCGCGGAATACGTCAATGGCGGCCGATAAACAGATAGAAAATCGCCGGGTAGTTGCAAAGAAACAGCGATAACTCGACAGAACTGAATGGAATGCAGTATAAAATATATGCGAAACGATGGAGAAATGAATGGTCTGTACGATACACGCAATGATGCAAAAGGATTAAAAAGGGTTCTTTGATTATTTTTGAGCAAACCCGAGGATTTTGACTTTGACAGTTCACCTACGATACACAGCGTCTGACAGACAGCCTCGCTTTCGCTCAATATTGGACTTACACAAAGTAATCAATACACAGAAACATGTAAACAATAATCGGTGCAGAATAGTGGGACATTTTATGATAAAAATGCGTTTAAACTAACAGCCTAAACTGAATAATTACATGCAACAGGTAAGTAAACATCCCCTGTCTTGACCGGGTAAATGGGAGGGCATGACAACCGAATTGAACCATGAAATACTCATAAAATGTCCCATCGAAACATAAACCACATAAGATTCGTAGGTACCGATGTTCGGCCAGCCACAGAGTGGGCACATTACAATATTTTAACATACCGATTTTAAAGTCTCCCAAACATACCCCCAATACCCCGGAGCACCCATGTCGACACTGTATCTGAAATATTTGTTATTTTATGAAGTGGCGGGGATGGGGCATGGACCCAATGAAGCCATGGTTGGTATCACTGAATGCGCCATATCAAAAGGAACAAGAATATATATGGATTAAGGGTGGGGATCTGTACGATTCTTGAGATACAATGCCTTTTCGGCATCGGAGGGGTTGGGGCATGGCCCTGCTGGACACCAGAAAAGCTCTAGATTGTGTTGTCTCTGAATGTGTCTTATCAAAAGGACCAAGAATATATATGGTTTAAGGGTGTGGATTTGAACAGTTTTTGAGATATGAGGCCCTTTTGTGAAATGGAGGGGAGAGGACCCCACAAGTTGGTGTGATTTACCGTAATATGTCTAATTATAAGGAATGAGAATGCATATGATTATGGGTCTGGATCTGAATGGCTTCTATGATATATGGCATTTTATGAAGTGGAGGGGCGGGGCATGCCCCCAGCACATTGCTGCAGCACAAAGAGACCCTCAGGTTGGTGTGACTGAATGAGTCTTACCATAATGAATAAGAAAATATATGGTTTAGGGGCGGGGATCTTAATGGTTTCTGAAATATAGAGCTTTTTATGCAGTGGAGGGATGGGCCGGCCGAGCCGGAACACCCCCTGGGCCAACATGTTGGTATCACTGAATGCGTCTTATCATAAGGAAAAAATTTAATGTGGTTTAGGGATGGGGTAACCTGAACAGTTTCTCAGATATTTCACCTTTTTTGAAGTGGAAGGTCGGGACATGGCACTCAGGCACACCCGGGAGACCCCTAGGTTGGTATCACTGAATGTGTCTTATAAGGAACAAGAATATATATGGTAATTGGTTTAGGGGTGCGGATTTGAACGGTTTGAGATATTGGATTAACTAAGTGGAGGGGGTGGGGCATGGCCCCAGCACAACCAGGGGATCCCCAGGTTGGTGTCACTGAGTGTGTCTTATCACAAAGAACACGAATATATGGTTTGGGGGTGGGGATCTGAATGGTTTCCAAGTTACATGGCCTTTTATGCAATGGAGGGGATGGGACATGGTCTCGGCACACCCTGGGGGATCCCCAGGTTGGCATAAAAGTATATGGCTGAAAGAAATTTACTCAAGGAACATTTCTATAAATTTTTTGTCAAAGGCTTAGCAGTAAATGCCATTTTTCTATTTTCCCCATGGAAACTCCAAGTTGCCACAGCAACCAAACTAATGAGCCCATTTTCATAAAAAAAAACACAAAAAAACACAAACTTTCGATCCCCCAGCCCAAGGATACTCAGATTAAGTTTGGGCTGAATCGGCCCAGTGGCTTCAGAGGAGTTGTCATTTAAAAGTGTTGACGTCAGACAATGACAGATAACTGCCTATCCCATAAGCTTCGGCTCTGGTGAGCTAAAAAAAATAACAGGGGGAGAAGGATATGTTGTTTTAGGTGCAGATCCTGTTTGCATCAGCGACAGCGGCTCGGCATATCCTGATTTAGGCACTATATCTCCTGAACATATGGATGGATTGTGAATTTGTGACCAATCTAACATGGTTCACTAGGAGGGGGAAATCAGTCATGTTTTGGTTTTAAAAGGCACAGGTCCCTAAAAAGTGTCAACTTTGGACAAAAAATGGCTTATCTGCACCCTATCTCATGAACAAATCAGTGGATTTTGGTCAACTTTTCAATATACATGTAGCAGCAACAAAAAATTTAATAAGACTTTGGTGACCTTGTCCTAATTTTTAAGGTCATAGGCTCCAGAAAACTTGATTTTCAGCCAAAAATTGGTTTTCTGCACCCAAGCTCATGCCCAATTGATGAATTTTAATCAAACTTTATACATTTCTAGTTCTATAATTGGATCCAGACATATGGTGAAGATAAGAATATGAAAATGTACTTAGTATTGAAGAAATATTATTGCTGGCTGTCAGCAGACTTTTAGGTCTGGTGACAGCCGGCTGTCACTAGACCTAAAAGTCTGGTGCCAGCCGGCTGTCAGCAGACCTCGCCAAAAAAAAATACGAAAAAAAAGCTTCTGACATGATTACTTCATAGAGTTGAATTTCAGCAGAGGGGTTCACCACATATACATATGATTGTCTGGGTCAAAGATGCAGCAAAACTCAGTATGAATTTGTTGGAAGGTTACTGTAAAGTGTGCACTTGTGTATTTTTTCCAGAAAAAGCTTGGGTGTGCGCTTATAGGAGCATGTGTGGTAAATAGGTCGAATACGGTATGGTGAATAGGTGCATGCAGAATGGCAAACGGTGTAGACCTTGATCAGAATGCTAGAAGCAGTCTGATCTGGGTTAGCACTGTTTGCTTAGGCCTGTCTGTCCCAATACTTAGGATCATTACGATTTATATAGCAAGAGGTCTCCAGTTGTGTGATCTTTAAAATTAGGTGAATTGGACTCCTTATTTTTGGAGAATTACAGCAACTTCTCCAGGTGTCCCAATTTTTAGGATATTTACGGTGAGGGGGAAGATTACATTCACTATAAAAATGGATAAAGGATGGGCCCCGTCACTAGCTCTTCATCCGTCACAAAAACTGTTTTGAACGTAAGATCTTGAAACACTGACATCACTGGTCTTGTGGGTTGCTTGTCTCTGAGTGTAGGCTGGGAAAATGGTACTGAACAGGGGCTTATACTGTTTCGTTTAACCTTAAATTCCTGTACTGTAAGCATGTAAACCATTGCGCAAACAAGCCTATAAAAATACATTGCCACCTTTATCGCCGAAAAATATGAAAATTTAAGATGAAAAATTGTGATATTTTTCTCATTTCTGCTCTAAAATATAGAGTGTGAGCACTCGTTAGAACCGCCTCATAGAAGAGGTTCTAACGAATACCCACAATCTATATTTTAGAGCAGAAATAAGAAAAATAAGGTATACCCCCGGAAATCCCAGTTTTACTACATAAAAGTGGGGTTCAAGGGGGTCAAAATTATATAGGCGTGTTTTCGTGATGCTCTGATCAAATGCCCTGTCTGATCTGGGTATACACTGTCTGCAATAAGAATAGCATGGCTATTTTCTACCAAAAAAAAAAAAACAAAAAAAAACATTATCTGGATTTCCTACTACATGCACCATTAAGTCCTTGTAAAGAATACCCCTTTAAACCCAACTTGATATATTGAAAAGTGGGGTATAACGGGTATACATTCATCATTTTATTCTTGCTCAAAAATAAATTGTGGGTACTCATAAGGACCAGCTCAATGAGTACCCAAATTCTGTGTTGGAGCTGAAAAAAGGAAAATATATGTATATAATCGCTGAAATTTATAACCAGGGAAGATGCCATCAACATGCGGGAATATTACATGAATCATAAATAAACATTTGTCACAAATAATATTACTGTTCTGATTCAAATGTTACAAAATACTGTAAAATTCCTTAAATTTCAGGCACCCTGAGAACTTGCTGTATCTATCTATCTATCTTCTTATACAGTTGTAATACTCCAAAAATTCACCTTATTTGCATTATCTGCTGGTTCCTAGTCTGAAGGCTATCAGTGTTGGAAAAACAGGTAACCAGACCCCCCTGACCTTTCAAGGTCAGGGGGGTCTGGTTACCTGTTTTTCCAGTATTGATGAAGTGTAAGCTGGGAGCCAGTAAATAATGCAAAAAATTAATGGTCAATTTTAACAAATTTGTTTCACGATCCAGCAACAAGTCCCACAAGGAGCAGACAGAATGACAAACAGTGTAGAACCTAATTAGACTGTCTCAGGTCTGCACTGTTTGCTTATGCCTATCTTCCCCAACACTTAGGAACATTACGGTAGGTGCTGTCTTCTCTTACAGTTAGTAGTTAGAGTAAACCTGTAAGCAAGGATATATGGTAAAATTCAATAAACTTTAGAATGTAGCTGTAAAAAAGAAATGTTGCAAGCAATAATTACCTTGTAAGCTGGCATAACCTATTAACACAGTTAATCCTAAGAGTTTTGTCAATAATTCACTGACTGAAAAGATTCTCATTGTCCAGAAATTCTCAATAATTGATATTTTACAGTTAATTGTTTGTGAAAAACTTATCAAGTTTGACAGGAAACTGATAAATATCTCATGGTTAATCCTCTAAATAAACGAATAAAACATAATAACTGAATATTCCAATTAATAAAAATGAGATCTCAAATACTTAAGAGTATCACTATCACCTGATATACACAATGACTCAATTATTTATTTTATTTTAGGTCACTGAATACACAACTTTACTTCCAACCTATTTTTCTTGCTGCTATCCATCAATCAAACATTCGATCCTTTCCGTGAACTATTCCGTGACTAACCGTTTCCAATTGAATATTTTCGGGTGATCTCGGATTGTTATACAAGTAACAACTTTCTATAAAGTCTACAGTTTTTCTCCCGCTGCCAAATTAGTAATGACAAACGATTTTTCGATTCCATGACATTTGCTCACAAGACAATTGCTCACATGACAGTTGCTCACAAGACAATTGCTCACAAGACAACTGCCCACAAGCATTATGGAAAATAGGACAATTGCTCACAACATTTTTTTTTCTTTTTTTTCTTTTTTTTTTCTTTTTTATTTTGAAAGTCTTTTATTTATATTTTCTATAGGTTATGGAAACCATTTCTTTCTGAAAGTATTATGTAACAGATAATCAGCTGGATTTCAACTAATTAGTGATAATTAAAACATCAGTAGTTGGATGAAATGATAGCCAACTAATCACCAATCACAAAGCAGCTTGATAAATATACTCATCATTAATTAAAATGAACCATTATTTATTTATTTATTTATTTTATTTATTTATTTATTTATTTTTCCAAAGTTTTATAAGAATTCATTTGATTTCCTTAAATGTGAGCATTTTTACATGTACCACCTAAAATTGGTGATATGATTCAATTTGATTACTTAATGTTATTAATAAACTACTGATGTTTTAATTATCACTAATTACATGTACTTGAAATCCAAAGGAAGAAATAGTTACCATAATTAAAGATGATATAAATAAAAGACTTTCATAATAATAATAAAATCATGAAAAAATGTTTTGTGAGCAATTGTTCTATTTTCCATTAAGGTTGTGGGCAAATGTCTTGTGGGCAATTGTCTTGTGAGCAACTGTTTTGTGGGATATTTTCTTGTGAGCAAATGTCTGCGCGCCGATTTTTCTAGTACCGATGAATGAATGCCATTGGAAAATTGTGATTCTGAAATAAGTTTTGGTGAACACCTTGATCTTGGTTGGTAGCTACATTTTTTTTTTCAATTAAAAGATGTTCTTTAAACTAAGCATTTTGTTGTTGCCTGCATTTTTTCTATCTCTCTTTATTGTTGTCGGTCATATCTGATTAAATATTACAATATATCTAAGTATGTGGCCTTGGCCTTGCGGTCATGGGCAGGGTAGGTGGTATTGTTTGAATAAAACTTTGGACCTGTATCTATCACCATTCCAAATATGAAGCCAAGCCATATGGTGGTTTGGAAAATATCATCACAAAAACACGCCTGTATAATTTTGACCCCCTTGAACCCCAGTTTTATACAGTAAAACTGGGGTTTCCGGGGGGTATACCTTATTTTTCTTATTTCTGCTCTGAAATATAGATTGTGGGTACTCGTAAGAACCGCCTCGATGAGGCGGTTCTAACGAGTGCCCACAATCTATATTTTGAGCAGAAATAAGAAAAATATCACAATTTTTCAACATAAGATTTTCATATTTTCGGCGATAAAGGTGGCAATGTATTTGTATAGGCGTGTTTGCGTAATGGAGCCCTAAAACATCATAAAAGCTAAGTCTGTGACATTGACTTTGAGGTGGGGATATGGCTAAATAAAACTCTGGACCTGTAACTATCATCATTCCAAATATGAAACAAATCCATGATATGGTTATGAAAGTATGAGCTTTTAAAAAACTTTAATTAAAAAATTCTATGTCTATGACCATGACTTTTAGGTCACGTGGGGGTATTGCTAAACATCTTTTTGGATCGGTATCTATCATCATACCAAATATAAAAAAGTAGAAGTGGAGGCAATGATCAGGAATCGATACAATTAACCCGCAGCTCCCATCAGAGACACCAAAGGGGAAGAAACACAAACATGAAACAACAGACCCTAATGGAAATGTCAATAGCAGAAAGCCAAAAGGACAGTTACTTTCCCATAAAATGACCAATAGCTTTCGAAATAAAATAAATCCAATGCATCATATGATTTGTCAAATTTCTACTCTTAAAATATCTAACTAAATTTTCTACGCCTGGGACCTTAATCTTGAAGCCATATAGGCATTGGTGGGGGTGTTGCCAAATAAATGTTTGACCTGTATGTATCATCATAGCAAATATAAACCAAATTCATATTATGGTTAGGAAAATTTGAACTCTTTAAAATACATTAAAAATTTCTGAGTCTATAACCTTGACCTTGAGGTCATAGGCATGGGTGGGGGTAATGCTGAATAAAACATTGAACCTATATCTATCATCAAACCAAATATGAACCAAATCCATCATAAAAGATCAGGTTCCACCTGGAACAAACACCTTAACCTAAGTCTTTGACATTGACAATTTCTAAATAGTGTGACAGACTGCATTCATGGTAGTTAACCCAATGACGGTGACAACTTTGCACCCCTCTTCTATTGCAAAATAGAAGTGGAGGCAATGATCAGGAATCGATACAATCAACCCACAGCTCCCATCAGAGACACCAAAGGGAAAGAAACACAAACATGAAACAACAGACCTAATGGAAACATCAATAGCGGAAAGCCAAAAGGACAGTTACTTTCCCACAAAATGGCCAATAGGATATCCAAAATAAAATAATATAAGCGACACAAACACCCAAAGACAAACCATAACAAAAATAAACCGCAACAGAAGAACCGCCTTGGAACGGTCAGCGGAAACGAATTCCACCGGGGGGGGGGGGGGGGGGGGGCTTAAATCAATTTTACCTGGCCACAATCCTCGCCCTTACTTCCGTCGCGATTTAGACAAATAATTTGTTCAGTCCGTATGAAGGCCTCCTAACTCATCAGTGCAACAACTCCGTGAACACAAATAATCAAACAACAGTGAGGACTCGACAGCAAGAAACCACTGAAATGCTGAAGCAAAAGAAAACAAACAGTTAGACTCCAACATAAGTCCGTAACCTTGGCCTTCTGGTCCGTAACCTTGGCCTTGTGGTCATGGACATGGGTGGGGGTATTGCTGAACTGTGGACCTCTATCTAGTCTACCATCATACCAAATAAAAACCAATTCCATTGGTTTGGAAAATATGAGCTCTAAAACGTTCAGGCTCTACCTGTTACAAACATTACAGGATAATGTACGTACATAATCCTGTAACCTCAGGTTAAGGTTTTTGTATCAGTTAGAGCCTGTTCCAAGGCGGTTCTTCTGTCGCGGATTATTTTTGTTATGGTTTGTCTTTGAGAGTGTGTATCGGGTATATATTTTTTGTTTTGAATAGCGGATTGGCCATTTTGTGGGAAGGTAAATGTCCTTTTGGCTTTCCTCTTTTGATGTTTCCATTAGGGTTTAGTTATTTCATGTTTGTGTTTCTTTCCCTTTGAGCTGTGGGTTTGTTTGTTTGAATTGAGGTTCAATGTCCCCGTAAACACATTATAGGTCATTTTGGAGACGATGCTTCCAATTTTGTGGGACTTTTACCCGACATTGACATGAAATGACATCTCAAGCCCTGTCGCCCAATGAAACTAATAGGGATAATAAACATGGACGGACCGACTCGCACTGCTGTGCCTGGGCAGGCTTAGATCCTCTAAGCGGTTTACTCGTGTACGGGTCGGTTTCAGCTCTGCGTGGAAGCATCATGCAGCCCATCTATTTCTTCAAGCCCTGATGGGCGGGGGTCGGGTAGCTATGGGTTAATTGCATAGATTCCTGATCATTGCCTTCTCTTCTATTTTTCAACAGGGTAGTCAGCCAGATAACCCACCCCTTACAGTAATCAACCGCCACATTGCTTTTAATCCTTTCAACTTCTGCCACTTTTACTTTCCAATTAAATTTCACGACTTTGCCTTTCTAAAATAGAAGTGAAGGCAATGATCAGGACTCGATACAAATTAACCCACAGCTCTCATCAGAGACACCAAAGGGAAAGAAATACAAACCTGAAACAACAGACCTTAATGGAAGCATCAATAGCGGAAAGCCAAAAGGACAGTTACTTTCCCACAAAATGGCCAATTGGCAATCCAAAACAAAATAATATATGCGATACAAACACTCAAAGACAAACATTAACAAAAATAAACCGCGACAGAAGAACCGCCTTGGAACGGTCAGCGGAAACGGATTCCACGGGGGTGGGGGGGTGGTGGGGGTGGGGCTTAAATCGATTTTAAGTGGCTACAATCCTTGCCCTTACTTCCGTCTCGATTTGACAAATTATTTGTATAGTCCGCATGATTGTCTTCTAACTCATCAGTGAAACATCTCCGTGAACACAAAAATTCAAACAACCACAGAGATGAAACGACGGCGAGGACTCGACAGCAAGAAAACAATGAAATGCTGGAGCAAAGGAAAACCAACAATTAGACACCGATGGACCTAACCAGCCTGGTTTTACACTCACATGCTGCAAGTCCCAGCAATGGGTTAAGCATTATTGGAAGATGGATAGGCAGAGAAAATATAACTTGAGATTCCATGAGAATCATCTTCTGCCAGATGATTCACATCAGAATAAATGAGTTAAGATACTTCAGGAATTGATCGAACCAGAACCCATAGCCCATGGACAAACTCACATTAACAAACAACAAAATCGCAGGCGACAAGCAGATATTTCCTAAACAGATGGCAACTCAGTCACCCTTATCGAACTGAACAATTTGGACACACAGAAGTGTTAAAATGTATACATTTAAACATTGAACAGCACCGCTCGTGAATGTAAATGTATCGATAATAATAACTGGGAGAGGAGATTCAAACCGGTTTCTCAGGACCCCAGCCTTCGCCCTCAACTTCCGCTGCGGTTTACACAATTTATTTGGCTTTTCGGCTTCCGTGAAGGTTTCCTAGCTCACCAATGTGTAACACGGGCAAAAATTAAAACTAACGAAAATAGAAGTGAAGCCAATGGTCAGGAATCCATACAATTAACCCACAGCTCCCATCAGAGACACCAAAGGGAAAGACACACAAACATGGAATAATTAGACCCTAATGGAAACATCAATAACGGAAAGCCAAACTGACAGTTACTTTCCCACAAAATGGCAAATTGGCTATCCGACATAAAATGGAGAGACACACTCAAATACAAACCATAACAAAAATAATCCGAGACAGAAGAACCGCCTTGGAACGGTCAGTGAAAAGAATTTCACTGGGGGGGGGGGGGGGGGGGGGGCTTAAATCGATTTTACGCGACTCCAATCCTCGGCCTAACTTTCGTCGCGATATAGACAAATAAATTGTTTAGTCCGCATGAAGGCCTCCCAACTCTTCAGTGTAACATCTCCGGAAACACAAAACTCAAACAAACACACAGCTGAAACAACGGTAAGGACCCGACAGCAAGAAACCACTGTAATACTGGAGCAAATGAAACCCAACAGTTACACTCCGACGAACCCAAACAGAAACCTAGCATTGGGCACCAACCAACATTACATAAAATTAAATTCTAGTTCTCAGTAAGCCTTTACGCTAGGACCGTCATAAAATCTGAGGCCTGACCCACCGTTCTTCTCTTGCGGTTTATTTTTGTTATGGTTTGTCTTTGGGTGTTTGTGTCGCTTATATTATTTTATTCTGGGTAGTCGATTGGCCATTTTATGGGAAAGTAACTGTCCTTTTGGCTTTCCGCTGTTGATGTTTCCATTGGGGTCTGTTGTTTCATGTTTGTGTTTCGTTCCCTTTGGTGTCTCTGATGGGAGCTGTGGGTTGATTGTATCGATTCCTGGTCATTGCCTCCACTTCGAATTTGCAATAGAAGAGGGGTGCAAAGTTGTCAACCGTGATTCGGTTAACTACCATGAATGCAGTCTGTCGTATAACATTTATGGTGTACCCAACCTTTTTATATCGAAGAATGATTTTACGAAATTGGGTGCTGAAGTCTTTGTAATTATATATTTTTCTGAATTTATTTACTAAATATTTTCTATAAAAGGGTTATCCTTTGGAAGCAAGGAATACACCACAGAACTTGAAAATATGGAATGTGCATGTTTTCTGGGCGAGACTAGCTAGTTTCGGTCAATTAGGCCTCATCAGTGACCCTCAAATATTTTCAAAATTCTAAAATGGAATCAATGATCCCAAAGGACAAGTAAATATAAACTACACTATGGTGTAGGGCAGGAAGACGTTTTACGGCCGCCACACATTCCCAGACACAAGTTGTAGTGACGTTAAATATGTTTTATAAAGGGTTATCCTTTGGAAGCAAGGAATACACCACAGAACTGAAAAATATGGAGTGTGCATGTTTTCTGGGCCAGACTAGCTAGTTTCGGTCAATTAGGCCTCGTCAGTGACCCTCAAATATTTTCAAAATTCCACAACGGAATCAATGATCCCAAAGGTCAGTATAAAATTCTGGTTCCGATAGACCTTGTTGTAGAAGAGATCTAAGTCCAACATTGTATTTTGAAATTAAATCGGAATGACGTCTATAATTTTTTTTATAAAACCTTGAAATTTTTGATAGCCGTTTGGCCATTTTGTTGTTAAGACAGTTTCTACTTATAACGTTTTAATTAAGGGGAAATGATACAATTTCAGGGGAGGCAACTCCTTCAAAAGTATTTTTGTCTCTCATGTCAATAGGGGTCAACTGTTAAAGGAAAGAAATTGCTCCAGAGGTGCAAATTCTGTGACCCACCGTTAAGGAAAGCCTTGATCCAGGAAAAGGTTTTGCCATGGATACCATAGCCATGCAGCTTGTGTATTAGCTTCTCGTGGTTCACCTTGTTGAACGCTTTACTAAAATCTAGCAAAATGCCATCCATTTGTTTGCCCTCTGACAGGTTTTGATGTGATTCCTCAACAAGCATGACGAGTTGTGTTTTACATGACCTCCTGGCGCGGAAGTGGAGGCAATGATCAGGAATCGATACAATCAACCCACAGCTCCCATCAGAGACACCAAAGGGAAAGAAACACAAACATGAAACAACAGACCTAATGGAAACATCAATAGCGGAAAGCCAAAAGGATAGTTACTTTCCCACAAAATGGCCAATAGGCTATCCAAAATAAAATAATATAAGCAGCACAAACACCCGAGGACAAACCATAACAAAAATAAACCGCGACAAAAGAACCGCCTTGGAACAATCAGCGGAAACGAATTCCACTGGGGAGGGGGGGGGGGGGGGCTTAAATCGATTTTAAGTGGCTACAATCCTTGCCCTTACTTCCGTCGCGATTTTTAATCAAATTATTTGTTCAGTCCGCATGAAGGCCTCCTAACTCATCAGTGCAACATCTCCGTGAACACAAATAATCAAACAACCACAGAGATGAAACAACGGTGAGGACTCGACAGCAAGAAACCACTGAAATACTGAAGCAAAAGAAAACCAACAGTTAGACTCCGGTGGGCCCGACCAGAGATAGAGCATCAGGCACCAACCAACATTACCTTGAATTAGATCTCTCTAATTCTCAATAAGCCTTTACGCTGGAACCGTCATAGAATCTGAGGCCTGAACCACCGGAAAGCCTACACAGTAATCACGCACAGGGGTGGCTCCAGTTGACGTCCCGATCCGAAGGACGGTGCACTTTATGACATTCATCCCTGCAAATGATGCCAATGGAGCGCGTTCGGACACCGAAATTTTATCGCCGCTGCCGGGGATCGAACCCGGGACCTCTAGCCACTGAGCTATCACAGTCCACACATTTTGTTAAGGAAGGAAAATATTTTTTTTTTTTTTTTTTTTTTGGGGGGGGGGGGTATTTTGGAGGGGACCTTCTGTGTCTGGGGTCTCATCTATGATGCCGACAAGGCTATTGAGGTAGGAGTTGTCTGATGTTTTTGTCATACAATCTACATCATACTTGGCTTTTTTTTAAAAAAAAAAAAAAAAAAAAAAAAAAACTCTCGGTCAGCATCCTTACCTGAGGCTTTTTGGACCTGGTAGACACGGGCACATACCTACCAATGAGCGTTTCAGTCTCACCCTTAAACTCTTGTCAGAGCTGTTCGTTATGTTTCCCTTCACAGGTGGTCAGAAATGTTGATTCGAATTCCTGCATACCCTGCCTCTTACTGTCCCAGTCTGCTTTTGAGTACAGGTGAACAGTTCTAGGCTTACCTTTTGTATTTTGGGCCGAAGTCTAACAACTGCCATCACAGCCAGATGATCGGCAATACAGGGTACCACACTGACAGAGTCTACCAGTGTGGGACTACTTGTCAAGAACAGATCCAAGAGATTATCACCGCGTGTTGGTTCGCATACCATCTGGGTGAGGCAGTTGTCATCTATAACAGACACAAAGTCTAGATATGCTTCCTGGTTAAGACAAGTTTGTTTGATAATCGGCTGACTATCCTTCAGGCCAATAACTGAAGTCACCCTGAACCCAGACATAAATGCTTGGATGGGTCAGCAAGTGCTAGGGATTTTTGTAATTCTTCAGCACTTACCTGGTCATGATCTGAGGGGCGATAGTAGGCAGCAATAAGTAGTGCAATTTGTAGAAAGCCGATACCACAAGCTTCTGGCTTACCAGAATGAAGACGCCACCACTTGCCACCAGGTCTGTCTTTCCGAATTGGTGGATTGTATCCAAGGGACGCGGGGAAAACTTCAAAGTCTGGGATGTCTTTGTGCAACCATGACTCTGTGCCTATCCAAATATCAGGTTTATCAAGACAAATAAGTGTTTACTTGTAGTAGCCTGTGTGGGTGTAAATCTGACTGTGTGCAAGGGGATGGTTGTGGGCTGATTGTCTAGAATTGCGGAAAAGGTACTCAGATACGGGTATTGCAACAAAATCATAAATGATCTTATACATCATAGGAGACGGTTGTCAAGGGGTACCAATTTAGGTCATTCAGCATAGCTGTAACATTTTAAGTGTAGCTATAATCACGTGTTGCCAACCTGGTAGCCCTTCTTTTGACTGCTTCCTTAGGCTGATGTGACAGGGCGATGATGCTCCTTAAATAGTTGCCTCTTCTGAAATGTGTCTGTTAAAGATGTATAAGAGTCTGTAAGTCGTAATCCCTCGCGAGGGTGTGTTACGGTATATAAAGAAAGAAGGAAAGAAAGAGTTCCACAGTGGAATGGAAAGTGGGCAACACGACTTGTGGGACGAAACGACCGGGGGCGAAACGACTAGGTGGAAACGACCAAGGAGCAAACGTCTTGGGTGAATAAACTAGGGGAGGAAATGCTTTGGGGGCGAAACGACTCGGATTCTCAACGAATCCGAGTCGTTTCGCCCCAAAACAATTTCCTGTCCTAGTCGTTTCGCCCCCAAGACGTTTCCTCCCTGGTCGTTTTCCCCTAATCGTTTCGCCCTTGGTCGTTTCGCCCCCCTAATCGTTTCGCACTCTTTCTGAGATAAAACTAATTTCATGGGTAACCATTAAACTAATTTCATGGGTAAACATTAAATGCCTAAAATACTATGCAATGAACTAAACAAACTATAAATATATAAATCTATATGTGAAAAAGATATAAAGAGTTAAAAGACAATAAATTTGTCATAAAGCACGCGTTTTCATCTTCACCATTAATCGCTGCCAGCCGACACTGTAAACCTATCAATTTAAAACAAAACTGATTAAGGTGCTTTATACCGAAGAAACTTTACTCCCTTATAAAGAATGCAAGGCAGGACTCGCAGGGAATCCAATCACTTTTTGATAAAAAAGAAAATACTTTGGTTACTGAAAACACATCTAAAGCTACCCTCTTAAATTAACAATTTCAGAACGTTTTTTCGCAGTTGAATCCAATACGTTTTGGCCACTTTTGCATTGATAAAGTCCAAGAACTATTTGAAAACATTCCAAAAAGCCTTTATCCTCACATGCCCGAAATTATCATAGATGAAAAAGGAATTTTGAAATTACTGTCAAATTTGAAGGTTGATAAAGCTGCAGGTCCGGACGATATCAAACATATTGTTTTAAAAGAACTAAGAAATGAGATAACCCCTGTGATCAAAGTTATATTTGAGAAGTCGCTTGAGACAGGCCAACTGCCAAAGGACTGGACAACAGCCAGAGTTAGTCCTCTTTTTAAAAAGGGCGACAAGTGTGATCCCGCAAACTACAGGCCAATATCTTTGACCTGTATTTTGTGCAAAGTTATGGAGCACATTGTCGCCTCAAACCTAGCCCGGCACTTGAACGAAAATAATATACTATATGGCTTACAACACGGCTTTCGCGAGAAACGTTCTTGCGAAACGTAGCTGATAGAATTAGTGGAGGAACTAGGAAAAAACTCTCTGATGGTCACCAAGTCGATTTAGTTTTGCTGGAATTCAGCAAGGCTTTCGACAAGGTGAATCACTTGAAATTGCTTTTTAAACTTTCAACCCACGGGGTCCAAGGCAGAACCCTCAAATGGATCAGCTCCTTCCTAGGGGGTCGAACCCAGGCTGTAGTGCTCGAGGGGAAATGTTCATCAGAAGTACCCGTCACATCAGGCGTGCCACAGGGCTCAGTCTTGGGCCCACTTCTCTTCTTGCTCTACATAAATGACCTCCCGGAACACATTCAATCCCAGGTCAGGTTATTTGCTGATGATACAGCAGTTTACCTCACTGTGAGAAACCAAAATGACAGCTGCATTCTCCAAATGGATCTTGATACATTACAAGAATGGGAACGAACCTGGGACTTGGAATTTAATCCAAGTAAATGTCAAGTTCTGCACATTAGCAGAGCTAGACAGCTTATTCGCTCTCAGAATACCCTCCATGGCGAGGTATTGGAGTCTGTAGACTGCGCACGCTACCTTGGGGTAAAGTAGAAGTAAAACAAAGATCAGGAATTGATACAATAAACTTACTCCATCCATAAAAGACACCAAAGGGAAAGAAATACAAACATTAAGCGACCAGACCATAATGGAAACCTAAACAAAGGAAGGCCATATGGACAGTTACTTTCCCACAAAATGGCCATATGGCCATCCAAAATTAAAAGACACAAGTGATACACACAGTAAGTAACAAACAACAACATAAATAAATCGCCACAGAAGAGCCGCCTTGGAACGGTCAGTGGAAGATTTCCACTGGGGGCTTAAATCGATTTTACGTGGCCACAATCCTCGCCCTTACTTCCGTCGCGATTTAGACAAATAATTTGTTCAGTCCGCATGAAGGCCTCCTAACTCATCAGTGCAACATCTCCGTGAACACAGAAATCAAAGAACCACAGAGGTGAGACAACGGTGAGGACTCGACAGCAAGAAACCACTGAAATGCTGGAGCAAAAGAAAACCAACAGTTAGACTCCGATGAGCCCGACCAGAGACAGAGCATCAGGCACCAACCAACATTATCTCTTTAATTTTCAATAAGCCTTTACGTTGGAGCCGTCATAGAATCCGAGGCCTGACCCACCGGCGTGCAATTAAAGAGGGAAGCAAAGTTGCCAACCGTGATTGGGTTGACTACCATGCATGCAGTCTGTCGTATAATATCCATGTTGTACCCAATCTTTTTATATCGAAGAATGATTTTACGAAATTTGGTGCTGAAGTCATTGCGTTTATATATTTTTCTGAATTTATATACTAAGTCACCATAAAATTCGGGTTCCGATAGACCTTGTTGCAGAAGAGATTTAAGTCCAATATTGAATTTTGAAATTAAATCAGAACTGCGTCTATAAAATTTTGAAAAGGCTTTGCGTAGTTTATGGTACCGATAACCCTGATTAAGAAGTTTAGCCGTTAATAATTTATTACGAGTGTTGAAGTCAGTTACATGACTACACACTCTAGCAAATCGAATTAATTGCGAAATATAAACGCCATAGGATGGCGCACGAGGAACATCACCATCCAAAAAAGGAAAATTTACAATCTCAAAATCAAAGTCATCGCGTTTATCATAAATTTTGCACGAAACAAATCCATCTACAATAGATAGATGTAAATCCAAAAACGGGGCCTCGGTATCAGAAGAATTTGCTTTATTTAACTGAAGTTCTAGGGGGTAAATCTGACTGATCAAACCATCAAAATAGGTATTATCAATATTTAATAAATCATCTAAATATCTAGAAGTAGAGCTAAAAGCTTCAATAATTTCAGATTGGTTATCAATGGAAAGCGACAAAATGAAGTCTCTTTCATAACAATACAAGAACAGATCAGCCACAAGAGGTGCGCAATTAGTACCCATCGGAATACCCACAACTTGTCTAAATAACTTAGTATCTCAAAAGACCTGAACTGGAATACACATATCAAGGAAATTACTACTAAGGCTAATCAAACTTTGGGATTTGTTAAAAGGAATGTAAAAACTAAAAACCAGTCAGTAAAAGAATTAGCCTACAAAACATTTGTTAGACCAAAAGTTGAATATGCCTCCACCGTGTGGAGCCCCCATACCAAGAAAAACATAGATCAGATTGAAATGGTTCAAAGGCGGGCCGCACGGTGGGTTACAAATAGATATTCCTCGTACGATAGTATTTCTGCGATGCTGGGCAACCTCGGTTGGCGCTCCCTTGAGTATCGTCGTTGCGATTCACGTCTCGCGATGTTTCATAAAATACAGTATGGCCTTGTAGCAGTGCAAATGTCCTCATATTTTGAGCGTCCCAGGAGAATCACTCGCCACAGCCTTCAAAATCCGCTAGGTTTCCGCCAGGTATATGTTTCTGCTGATTATTACAGGTGTTCGTTCTTTCCGATGACGGTAGTTTTGTGGAACAGGCTCCCTGTAGAAATTGCTCTCCTAAATGATTTTGACTCCTTCAAGAGAGAAGTGAGCAAGATCGATTACTCAATGCCATAGAAAGTACATTGTTTTTATCTTGCTTTTAATCTCACTCTTAATAACACTCTAACGCTATCATCTTTTTCATTCTTCACTATTACTCTTTTAACTCTCACTATAAATTTCTTACTTTTAGCCTCGCACGCATCCCTGCGCATAATACTCAGAAATAACACTCTAACGCTATCATCTTGTTCATTCTTCACTATTACTCTTTTAACTCTCACTATAAATTTCTTACTTTTAGCCTCGCACGCATCCCTGCGCATAATACTCAGAAATGAGGGTGCCGCAGTATCGATAGATAGATAGATAGATCATTAAAGATGTTTAGCTTTGCATGTGTTTTCACACCTCATCATTAATCGCATTAACTGTGTGATAAATGTGTCAAACCAAATAAACAATGGTTTGGGAGCGAAACGACTAGGGTTTGGGGGCGAAATGACAAGGGGCCAAGAAGGGGGGCGAAACGACTAGGGGAAACGACGAGGGAGGAAACTTCTTGTGGGGCGAAACGTCTTGTAACCCCGCCAAGTATTGGGTGACAGTTTGTCTACGCCCGAATGCGTAGCCAATAACATTGCACCCGAAAACCAGTTTTCAAGCCAGAAACCAGTAAAGACCACCGGAAGTTTACTTTTTGTTCATCATGGTGAGAGAAAAAAAGCTTTATTTTATCTTATTAACCCATTACACTTATATTTGTAGTCTCAGACAAGATTTCATCCGAATTTTAATGTCAATTAATGAAAGTAGCGGACTTAATTATCGCAAGTAACACAGACTAAACAAAAATCGCATATCATCGTTACCCCACCCAGATCAGAACTGTTTCTCTGAGTACTGGTTACACATCAAATCACGTTCATTCACCAGGACCTGTCACAAAGCTCCAGTTAAGGTGCTTTTTTATTTTAAAAATAGTGCTATTTTTCTTATTTCTGCATGAACTTGGATTGATCCCTGACCCTAGTGGAGTGGACAATTCTGCAAAACAGAACAACAAATAACATTTTACTGGTGTATGAATGCCGTTTGACATGTCACCAGTAATAATTCTGATGAAATTATACATGAAGGTATTCCTAATGGAGCGTGATAGCTAAATGGTTTGCGCACTTGGTTCTGGGACAACACGGCACAAATCAGAATTGTTACTAGTGACACGTCAAATGGGGTAGGTATAATATACGAAATGAACTTGTCACAACAGTCACAAGAGAAAAGATTGTGACTAAAGATGTTCTAGAAGCTCTTTGGAGTTTTTCAGGATCCACATCTGATTCACACCACTCCTGGCATATGCAGGGTCACAATATTTCTGAAGGCAATCTTTAATTGCAGTAAGGATTCATGTTAGGATCTGTGAAAGAGGCTTGGTTGAGCACTATTGATCATTCTAGCAGCCAAAGAAACCATTTTTTTACGACGGCGTCTGAACTGTCGGAAATGGATAAAACGTGTGTTCAATTTTTGTAAAAAACTTGGCCATTCAGTATTTTTACACGGGAACAAGACAGTTCCCCGACACATTTGAAGACAGTTCCCCGACACTTTTGAAGACAGTTCCCCGACACTATTGTTCATAGTGAAATGACCTGTGACTGATAATTATAATTGGCAATTAGTTCCCAGACACCTTTGAAGACAGTTCCCCGACACTATTGTTCATAGTCTTAATGACCTAATTGGCAATTAGAGATAACTGGGGATAAGAAAGGCTAAGTGATCATTGTGAATAGATCCTGTGATTTGTAGAGGCAATGTCTTTCTGTGTCGGGGAATTGTCTTAAGATGTATTAGTTATAATTTGGACGTTTCTTGCTAAGGCAACTATATTAATGAGTTGCCTGAAAGTTCCTCGTTGATTTCAAGACAGTTCGTCGACATTTGTTCTTACGATGATCTGTCTGGAAGTCTAAGCCAGAGGAGAGGTAAAAACATTTTTGTTTTGTTTAAATGTGTGCATGTTCAGTAACTGAACATGCTAGTTCGCTTAATTTGAGGTGTATTCATTAAACTTATTAATAATGGTATCAAGTATAAGCTTTTATTTTATACACGTAAAAGTCTGTCGGGGAACTGTCTTAAAAAATGTCGATGAACCCATAATTTAATATTTCTAAACGTATGTCGGTGAACTGTCTTCAAAATATTGATGAACACATAATAAATATCAATTATGATAATCATCATGATCAGTCACAGGTCATTTGACTTTGAACAATAGTGTCGGGGAACTGTCTTCAAAAGTGTCGGGGAACTGTCTTCAAATATGTCGGGGAACTGTCTCCAAAAAACGTGTCGGGGGAACTGTCTTGTCGGGGAACTGTCTTGATTCCTTTTTACACCGCGAAGGATCAAAATGGATACAATCTCAATTTGTTATCATCAAAATCATTATAATAGAATACAGGGGTGTAAAATTCCACTCGCCCGCTCGCATTGGCGAGTTAATTTTAAAGCAGGGCGAGTGAGATTTTCTAAACTTTCTTCACTTTTTCTTCATTTTTAGCATCTAAATAAAAATTTAGATCATAAGGGCAAGTATGTTTTAAGGAAATTTTACACCCCTGGAATACCCGAATGAATGTCAAATTTGTGTCAAAATTTACTTTAATTGTGCCAGTAACAGTGAAAACATCAACACTTGCTTTGACGAACATTGCGCTATTTTTCTTCTGTAACATTTCTGGTTTTTAACGTCAGTTGTACTGGAAAATAGAAGAAGAGGCAATGATCAGGAATCGATACAATTAACCCATAGCTCCTATCAGAGACACCAAAGGGAAACACGAAGCAACAGACCCCAACGGAAACACCAACAGCGGAAAGCCAAAAGGACAGTTACTTTCCCACAAAATGGCCAAAAGGCTAGCCAAAATAAAATAATATAGCAACACAAACACCCAAAGACAAACCATAACAAAAATAAACCGTGGCAGAAGAACCGCCTTGGAACGGTCAGCGGAAACAAATTCCACCTGGGGCTTAAATTGATTTTAAGTGGCCACAATCCTCGCCCTTACTTCCGTCGCGATGTAAGACAAATAATTTGTTCAGTCCGCATGAAGGCCTCCTAACTCATCAGTGCAACATCTCCATGAATACAAAAAGCAAACAACTACAGAGATGAAACAACAGTGAGGACTCGTAGTTTGGGGGTTTTTTTTGGATTTAAGAGGGATCCTGGGTCAAGGTCAAGGTCCCTGTGGTCATTTTTTTTTTAAAAATTGTCATCGCTCTAGTGCCTACATTTATTGATGGATTTTAATATAATTTCACACAAATGTTGAGTATGATAATATCTTGAGTAACTACAACTTTCAGGGTTCTGGGCTCGTGGTCAAGGTCACTGCGGCAATTTTTAGAAAAAAAAACTTTGTCATCGCTCTAGCATCGTCATTTGCTGACGGATTTTAATATATCTTCACACAAATGTTGGGTATAATAATATCTCAAGCAAGTTCGACTTTCAGGATCCTGGGCTCACACTCAAGGTCACTGTGGTTTTTTCTAGAAAAAAACTTTGTCATCGCTCTAGTGCCTACATTTATTAATGGATTTTAATATAAATTCACACAAATGTTAGGTATGATAATATCTCGAGCAAGTTTGACTTTCAGGGTCCTGGGCTCAAGGTCAAGGTCACTGCAGCTATTTTTAGAAAAAAACTTTGTCATTGTTCTAGCGTCGTCCTTTGCTGATGGATTTTAATAAATCTTCACACAAATGTTGGGTATAATAATTTCTCAAGCAAGTTTGACTTTCAGGATCCTGGGCTCACGGTCAAGGTCACTGGTTATTTTTAGAAAAAAAAAACTTTGTCATCGCTCTAGTGCCCACATTTATTGATGGATTTTAATATAAATTCACACAAATGTTAGGTATGATAATATCTCGAGCAAGTTTGACTTTCAGGATCCTGGGCTCAAGGTAAAGGTAACTGCGGATATTTTTAGAAAAAACTTTGTCATGGCTCTAGCGTCGTCCTTTGCTGATCGATTTTAATATAACTTCACACAAATGTTGGGTATGATAATATCTTGAGCAAGTTTGACTTTCAGGGTCCTGGGCTGAAGGTCAAGGGCACTGCAGCTATTTTTCGAAAAACTTTGTCATCGCTCTAGCGTCTGCATTTGGTGATCATCATCGTCAACAGATTTTTGATTAACGTGCAGGTACAGAGGCAAAGTCCACATCGTGAGCCCCTTTTCAGGTAGCTGGCTTGCTGCACGCATGGCAGATCTTAAACAAGATCTCCAGGTTTGTCTATCGTGAGAATTGATAGAAGAGAGCTTCCATTCTCTGCAATCTCTTTCTGTTAGCTGCTTTCAGGTCATCTTGGGCCTTCTAGGCCCCCGCTTTCCACCTACCTGTATGCCACAGGCAGTCTTGACTGCACTGTTGGAGCATTCCACATGTCCATACCAGCGAAGCCTTCTCTCTTTCAGGATGCGTTCCAGGTCCTCAATGCCAAGACGCTCAAGTAACTCACTGGACCGGATGGTGACAGTGTCGTTTGGCTTGACATTGCAGATCTGTCGGATCATTGGCCTGTCATTCCGCTGTAGACGTTGGACGTTTGGCATTGTCAATGGCCATGTCTCACTGGCATGGAGCATTGCGCTCCGCACTCAAGAGCTATACACATGGCCAATTTGGCCATGTGTTTTGAACGAGAGGTGGCGGGAAGAGAGAACTGGTAGCAACTCCTTGAATTTCTTCCCGGCTGTTTTCACACATGATGTAGTTGAAAGGTCGCAACCACCCGCTGCAGAGAGCATATCACCTAGGTAGCAACAGGAAGCTACAGCTTCCAGCTTGTCGGATCCGACTTGAACTTCCCTCTGTGGTCTGCCATGTAAGGGGCGTGCAGTTCCTTGGCACCGTGTACACCTGTAATCAGGGTCCTCTATCAGGCGTTTGAGCCCACTGCATTTCTTGCGCACCCAGAACTTGCAGCCATTACAAAAGATACTCTTGCTGCCCACTCCAGTGCGACATACAGCGCATGGGAACTGGCCTGTACTCTGCAAGATGTCCAGACCTGTACCATAGATCATGATCTTTGTCTTTCCTGCATTCACTCTCAGCCCTTTCGCCTCCATTGCATCTTTCCAAGTTAAAAGCCTCCTGACACATTCCTCAAGGGATTCAGCTATGATGACAAGGTCATCCGCATACAGGTCCTCCCAGGGGACTCCAGAGTAGAACTCGCGTGACAAGGCTTCAAGCACAATGATGAAAAACAGTGGGCTGAGAACAGAGCCTTGATGAACACCCACCTTCACCTCAAATTCTTCTGTATACATCACCAATGCGGACACGGCTCCAAGCATTAGCATACATCACTTGGACCAGTTGCACAATCCGCTCGTCCACTCCCAAGTTTTCTTAGCCCACCAGATGACTTTCTGAGGCACTCAGTCAAATACCTTCTCCAGGTCTACAAAAGCCATGTAGAGTCTTCTTTGTCCGCCAGATACTTCTCTACAACAAAAATTGATGGATTTTAATATAATTTTTGAACCTGTCTGATATTTTATATGCATTTAAAGTCACCCAATAAGGAACCATACCTGGAGGCGTCTTATGAGGATTGCCTCTGTGTACCAGAGTTAGTTTTCAATAATTTGTATTAAACAGTTTTACCCAATTAATATAGCTAAACTACCACCCAGAATCTTGGGGTATGGTATCATACCTGGAGACACTTCCTTTCATTTATTCCGACTTTTGTGTTGCTGATGTTTGTATGACAGTGCCATTAGGCAAGCTAATCTGTCCACCGACAGGTTTTGTTATACTATTGCACCTTTGGGGAGCATCCATCGGTTTCACCGATATTCTTGTTTAGTATTGCCTTGGTCAACCCTTTTTGTACCAAATGGAATCTTCCTCCCTATATATAGCAGGAGTCCATTTCAAAATTTAGGGGTGACAGCTTGTTTTTTTGTCAAACTGATCTGTTTGGAAACTGGCTGAACGTTTTGCAAACATTGTAGGCCCTGATCAGACACCACATTTTGCGGCGTCTGATCTAGGTCTGCACTGTTTGTAAGGGTACCAGTTTTGGTGTTTCCGGTACAAATTGGGTTAAACAAAACAGTCTACTATATTTGCAGTTTGTATTCAGACAGACAGGCTTGTGCAAACAAAGTAGATCCTGATGAGATACTGCAAAATAGAGCGTCTTTTGTCAGGTTCTACACTGTTTGCCACTGGTCCAGTCCTGTTTCTCCCACAAAATTGGAAGCAACGTCTCTAAAATGACCTTTACAGTGTTGAAGGGGACGTTAAACCTCAAATCAAACAGACAAACAAACCAGTCCTGTTTTAGACGCAACATTGGGTAGTAAATTTTACTTGTTCAAATTTTCGAGCAAGTATGGTAAGGAGTTGAGGTGAGGTGCCTTTGGGTAACTTACAGTAATTCTAAGTTTAGGACCATTCTTCCAGCCTTAACACAGGAATATAGAAACCTCTGTGTTGTATTCGTTAAGCTTTTTGTACCAAATAGAATCATCCTCCTTATATATAACAGGAGTTCATTTCAAAATTTAGGGGTGTCAGGTTGTGTTTTCTTCATTTCTTTATTTGGAAAATGGCTGAACCTTTAGCAAACAGTGTAGGCCCTGATCAGATGCCCCATTCTGGGGCGTCTGATCTGGGCCTGCACTGTTTGCCAATTACCCATTTTTGGGTTTCTGGTACAAAACGGGTTAAGCTACTTGCCTCATAAACCAGCGGCTGTGCATTTGATTTCTGTCTTCTCTAGGCTTTTGGAGGAGTTTTTGAACCTAATTTCCATCACCATATCACCTTAGCTGTTTGTGTGACGTAAAACTTAAACAGACAGACACTCAGAGACTGTTGACCCCCCATGCTGTCAGTGCTTTGATTTCTACCGGACCTGCCAGTATCTGAAGAGCTTTCAAGTTCATCTTCAATTTCCTTTAAACCTTTTTGTACCAAATGGAATCTTCCTCCTTATATATAGCGGGAGTCCATTTCAAAATTTAGGGATGGCAGGTTGTGTTATCTTTAAAATATAACCGGAAATTAGCCGAACCTTTTGCAGATAGTGTAGGCCCTGATCAGACGGCGCACATCGTCTACATCGTCTGATCTGGGCCTGCACTGTTTGCCAGGGTACCTGTTTTAGGGTTTCCGGTACAAAATGGGTTAAACTGCTGGAAGCCTAGATTTTAATCAGGATTAACAAGTTTAAAACAAACATAGACTTCCCTTATTAAATGGGATTCCCTTGAAATTTTGAAATTAAAGAGCTTTTGTGTGTTTGTAGTTTGGCTTCTGGGTTAAAAGAAGTATGTTTAAATTAATATCTTATCTTCCATAATCAAACCTGGCCGCTCTCCAGACTCTAAAGATGAGCCTTTGAGATGCAAAACCTTCTATCACAGATGAAGAAAGCTTTTTTTACATACAAACCACAACGTGGTAAGGGTTCGAAGTAGAGACTTTGTTAGTTAAACAACTGTGTTTTGTGTTATTAAACAAAGGTTAAATGGGTAGCAGTGGTGTAAAAGCCACTTCCTCTCTCTCTAGCGTGCTTGAAAACACCCAGAATGAGTGTTCAAGAGCGATTCAATAAGCTTGAAGCTTACATCGCAATCAAACTAAAATAAATTGGTATAAACTAAATGTGTTGTATGTATTTGAGTTTTATGTCCCACAAACAACACAAGGTCATATGCAGACAGGACCTCGGTAAAAGATTCATCCGAAAGTCTTGAGAAGCGTGGAATTGAACCCACGACCCCTGGTCTATGAGGCCAGTAGCTAAACCCTTGTCCTGCTGAGCCTAGTTGTCTCATCATTCAAACAATGTAGATCCTGATCAGATGGCTTCTGGCTTCTGAAGAAGCCATCTGATCAGGATCTTCATTGTTTGTCATTCAGCTTAAGAATTTGTTGTAATAATTTGCATCTGATTGGTTCAAAGGCAGAAATGGGTGTGGCTAAATTGATTATTGAGTTGGATAAGGTTTAACTCTTAACCTGCTGAATATTTATATATGCCACACCCACTACTGATTATCAACCAATCAGATTACTTGATGAAAATTGTTGCAACAAATTCACAATCTGAATGGCAAACAATGTAGATCCTGATCAGATGGCTTCGTCAGAAGCCATCTGATCTGGATCTTCATTGTTTGGAAAATAAGGCATATCCGGGCTCAGCAGGACAAGGGTTAAACAACTGTGTTTTGTGTAGTTAAACAACTGTGTTGTGTGTGTGTTTGAGTTTTATGTCCCACAAACAGCACAAGATCATATGGAGGTGGGACTTCGCGCTTTAAAGACTCATCAGAAATTCTGTAGAAGCCTGGAATTGAACTCATCACCCCTGGGTTATGAGGTGAGTTGCTTAACCACTACACTATGGAGGCTTCTAACCATGTTATGTCAGAAAAAAATGTATAGGTTATAGAAAAAATGACCATTTTTAAACCTTGTTATATCAAAAACCATGTTCTATTGAATAGTGTTACAAAAGATGTTTATTTGTTTGTGTTGGCTTAGCAACGGCATGGTGTAATCATTACCAATCGGCTTACGCTACAATATTCGGTGCAGTTTAATCATTGACTGATTCATATGGATATCTTCTATTGTCTTCTTTGACTTTGTAAACAACGGACAGAAAAACAAAATACGCTCTCGAAAAACATTTGATGCGTAATGCTTATTTGTTTTTCGTACCTGATACGAACCAGATTTGAAAAAAGGAGTATCCCCCCAAATATTTTTATAATTTACGTGGTACACAGCCTTATCTTAAGCCCTGATTATAACCCTGGAGCCAAAATTGCCCCTGCCCTGAAGCCCTTTGGTTTTACATTGACTTATATGGGGAAACCTTTAAAAAATATTCTTGTCTGAAACCAGAAGGCCCGGGTGTTTGATATTTAAGACTGTTCAAATTTAAGACTGGCCTAATATAGCCCTGCCCCGGGGCCCACAGGTTTTATTCAGACTTATATAAGGAAAACCTTTAAAAATCTTTTTGTTTGAAACCAGAAGGCTTCGGTCTTTGATATTTGGTATGAAGCTTCACCTTTTAGACCTCCCTCAAGATAATGCAAATTATAGTCCTGGGGCCAATAATGGCCCTCGCAGGGCCCACTTGTTACACTATGTATCAGGTGAGCAATCCAGGGGCATCATGGCCCTCTTGTTGTACAAAATGGAATCTTCCTCTTTATATAACAGGAGTTCATTTCAAAATAAAGGGGTGTCAGGTTGTGTTTTCTTCAAAATTTATTAGGAAATTGGCTGAAAATCTTGCAAACATTGTAAGACCTGATCAGATGCCACATTCTGCGGCGTCTGATCTGGGTCTGCACTGTTTGCCAACTACCCATTTTGTGAATTCCGGTACAAAATGGGTTAAACTGGTTGATGGCTTAGAAAGGGCTTGCTCATGAAAAGTGTGCTTATGTTGATTGGCTGGCTAGATATGGCCTTAATAGTGTTGTCTTGGTAATTAAACTCAAAAACAAACAAACAAATGTTACAGTACATGATGTAGTGCTCAGTTATCTTGGGCTATGTTAAGTGCCAAATGTCAGATTTTCAGGACTCTAGATACTGAAGACAACAAGCATATCATATTTACCCTAAATATTCAGACACCTACTGCAGAAATCCTAAAAAATGGGACACATTGAGGACTCTGTAATTCTCCTAAAATTTAACAAAATTGTTTCACAATCCAGCAAGGAGTCCGAAAAGTAGAGACAGAATGGCAAATAGTATAGACCAGATCAGACTCCTTCGGGGTCTGCATTGTTTGCTTCAGGCCAATCTGTCCCAATACTTAGGATCATTATTGTAACTTCAATGGCTCGAACACCTTTGGGACCTCGAAAATCTGTTCGAGACAGGGGTAGTTCGAGCCACTGAGGTTACTGTCAGGAGGCATAATGAGATACTTTTAGACATCTTTTCGGTGTTCTATAATGAAAAAGTATGCTGTGTGTACTCATTAGAATCGCCTCATCGAGGCGATTCTAATGAGTACACACAGCATACATTTGCAAGATAAAAGACTAAAATCTCCTTAATTATCCCTCACTATTTCTTATGTAGAGGATTTCGCTAGGGACTCAAGAGCGGGTTCGACTCATCCATGGTAAACGAGCCATCGATGTTCGAGCCATCGAAGTTCTACTGTAGTTCTAAACTTTTATAAAATAAATAGCGGGGTAATGCATTAGAAACAGTGTAGAACATGATGGGATGCTGTGTATTGAGGCATCTCATCTGGATTGACACTGTCTGCTGAAGCCTTTTTCTCCAAATACATTCCAGTGCCGGCTCAGATCAGATGGCAAAATATGATCAGGGCCTTCACTGTTTGCAAAATTTCAAATAATTTTTAAAAACAACACCGCCATTTTTCAGTACACTCCTGCTTAGATCAGTTGGGTGCATGTCTGACTGGTGATAGTGAAGTTGAAGACTCAATACTGGCTGGGTCTGCGTCATTCTTTAGTTGATCGTCAAACCTTTTCTACAGTCATACTCTGTTTCTGACGAAATTAGGTGTAAACTGACCCCTCGATATGGCCCAAATAGTGTTCACTGGGCTGTTAACCCTTTTGGTTAACAAATGGAATCTAACGCAGTCCATTTCAAAATTTAGAGGTGTCGCCGGGTTGTGTTTTCTTCAAAATTTATTTGGAAAATGTTTGAACTTCTTGCAAACAGTGTAGGCCCTGATCAGACGCCGCAAAACGCAGCATCTGATCTGTGTAGGCCCTGATCAGATGCCACAAAATGTACTGGTACCGGGCTTTCCGGTACAAAATGGGTTAAACTCCAAACTAACAAAATAAGTTGCAAGATTCCATTCAGTACAAAATGGGGTTAAAATAGTAGTAGCTTGTTACTCTTGTAGAGAGTCTGTAGTAATGATATTGATGCTACCTGAAGGCGTTGCTGGTGCAGTTCATGTCTTTTCCACATGTTTTCAGTATCTATTTATAGCCTTGGTAATGGATTTATTTTGAAGTTGTTGCAACAAAAACATGCACCGAGTACGAAATGTGATATTTCATAATTCTCACAGATGTGTTTTTCTTCTTGGTCTATGGCCAGGGTGAATCTGGGGGGCAATTGTCCCTTTCTGAAATAAGCACTCGGAGGGGTGGGGGGGGGGGGGGATGTCCATACCAAAAATAAGCAGTGGGGGGCAAATGTCCAGGTTGTATTTTCAACTGGGGGGCAAATGTCTGTTAAAACAAATGTTCTGGAATTGTTATATGTTTTAGCCTATGAATTCAATTTTGGTGTAATTGAAAATTTGTTTTTCTGAAAGATCACATCTTATATTTATCTCTTAAAGCACTGCAATTCTAGAGCAGGTTGAATCTTTTTTGAAATAATATACTCGGCTGGTACTTTGAAAATGTCATTTGTAAAATGTACTTGGTGTTTGAGGGTTAGGTGAAATCATGTTTGGGAGTCAATTTTTGGGGCTCATGGTCAAAACCTAACTTGCTACTGAAATGAAAGGAATTAAGTCATTTGTCGTTGCTTTTCAATAAATTGAAACACATTGTCATAGGGTTGCAGTTTTATGTTAATGTCTGTAAAAATATTCTTTTTCAACCATCTGACAAGGAAGTCTACAGAATGCCAAACATTACGAAAACACGCCTATACAAATACAATGTAACCTTTATCGCAGAAAAAAAAGAACATTTTATGATGAAAAATTATGATATTTTTCTTATTTTTGCTCAAAATATAGATTGTTGGTACTTGTTAGAACCGCCTCATTGAGGCGCCACAATCTATAATTTAGAGCAGAATTAGGCGGTTCTAACAAGTACCAATAATCTATATTTTGAGCAGAAATAAGAAAAATAAGGTTTACCCCTGTAAACCCCAGTTTTACTATATAAAAGTGGGGTTCGATGGGGTCAAAATTATATAGGCGTGTTTCGTGATGAATGCCGGATTTTGAGATTTGGGCATTTTGGTCAGTGAAAATAGAAATCGAGTCCCGAGGAAAAGTCAGTGTGAAAAGTGAAGGACTGATAGTGGAAAAATTGTCATTTCAAATCTCAATTAGAAACCACATGTCTTGAGGTACCCCTGGCATGATTCCACCAATTGTCTAAAGGGGGACAACTTCAATGAGTTCTTGTTTGATTTCCTGTAAAGTCTCTCTGAAAAGGAGGTAAGAGTTTGCTCCTCAGGTGAATTTTCTTTTCTTTAAGATTTGTCCCTTGTTGATATGGGCCTTATAGTATTTTGAAAGATTTACCTCATCTGAAAGTGTATATGTTTTCCCTTGTCCTGCTGAATAAATTAATTTTGCCACACCCATTTCTGACTATCAGCCAATCAGATAACTTGATATAAAATTTAATACTTTTCATTAAAAATCACAAACTGAATGAGTGCAGAGCCAAATCAGATGGCTTCTTCATCAGACTTCTGAACTGGATCTGTACTATTTGTAAAAGGGGTGGGTGGGTGAGATAAAAGTGACATGTATCTTGCGTCACTGGGTTGTCCAGCTGATATTGGCTTACAGTTGGGCAAGGCCTGCTGTCCTTGCAGCAGGTACAATGTAAGAGTAGAGGGGGAATGTTGTTATTTCTTCCATTTATCCTGAAGGAGCAGTCTGATCAGGGTCTTCACTGTTTACTATTCTGTCTGCACCTTTTGTACTCCTTGCTTGATCATGTAACATTTGGAAAACTTTTAGGAGAATTACAGCAAGTCCTCAAGGTGTCTGAGTATTTAGGATTAAGTTCAGCAGGACAAGGGTTAGGGACCTTAGTTACTAATGTATAAGCCTGCCCAGGAAAAGTGTGATCAGGTAGACTAATTGGCCAGATAGAGCCATAATTGATTGCTTGTCCAAGGGAAAGTCAATTTGAAATGAAAGCAAAAGCTCTGATCAGCGAATATGATACTGATCTTAGTCTTTTTTGGCTAGCCATGTTATAAAGCATGTTTTTTTGTGGCACAGCATTTCTTTTTTCATGGGGGTACTGGGTGGTGGTGGGGTGGGGGTGGGGCTAGGGTGAGGAGGGGGGTTGCAGAACTCCTTATTTCACCAAAACTCCCCTTCTTTTTTTCTGGATATTATCCCTTGTCCTGCTGAGCCCTGATATGCCTTATTTTCCAAACAATGAAGATCCAGATCAGATGGCTTCGTCAGAAGCCATCTGATAAGGATCTACATTGTTTGCCATTCTGATTGTGAATTTGTTGCAATAATTTGCATCAAGTAATCTGATTGGTTGATAAACGGTAGTGGGTGTGGCATATATGAATATTCAGCAGGACAAGGGTTATGATTGTACCAAGGTGCTTCACAATATGTGGTGTAACACAGTAGCAGGTTAACAGCCACAGACACTAAAGATGTTTTTATTATGATAACAAACAGATGCTGGTTGTCGATCATTTCAACCTTAATTTGACTGGATCCAGGCTGCAGTTCAGGATCATTGGTTCCAATCCCAGTTTTACTGGATTTCATTTTTGCTTCTGTAACATGACTTACCAAGATAAACGGGTGTAGCTTGGGGCAAAAAAAAAACAGTACGCACCTAAGAAGTTCTCCCCCAATAGGGGTTAAGGGGGCTGAGCTCCTTAAGGGAGACACGGGGTTTGGGGTGTGGGGGAGGTGTGCAGCACTTGAACAAAAACCAAAAAATAGAACAATTCGTGAGCTCTCCGAGTTCGTTTTTACTCTCTTTTTTTCCCTTCAACTAGCTCATACTTGTGGATCCAGTGTGTATGCATTGTGCGTACATTGCAGCTACACCCCTGATAAAGATAATTTCCACAACCACTTTACGCCCCCGCCCATCGGGGCTTGAAGAAATATATGGGCTGCATGATGCTTCCACGCAGAGCTGAATCTGACCACACGAGTACTGGTAAACTGCTTAGAGGATCTAAGCCTGCCCAGCCAAAGCGGTGCGCACGAGTCCGACCGTCCATGCTTATAAACCGTATTGGTTTCATTGGGTGACAGGCCTTGAGATGTCATTTCATCTCTATGTCGGGTAAAAGTCCCACAAGATTGGAAGCAACATCCCCAAAATGACCTTTGCAGTGTTGACGGGGACATTAAACCTCAAATCAAACAAACAAATCCACAACCACTTATAACATTGATTTGATCCACTTTGTACCACGTGTAATCAGCATTATATAAAAGCAGGAGTCCATTTTGAAATTTAGGGGTGTGAGGTTGAGTTATTTTTTTTTCTAGAAATTTCTTTAGAAAATGGCTGAATATTTTGTCACATTCTGCAGTATCTGATCAGGGTCTGCAATGTTTGCCAGAGACACATTTGTGGATTCCTGTCTAAAATGTGTCAAATTCAGTCACTTCATATATGCCTCCGTGACCGATTAGGTATGAGTGCTGACTCTTAAATATTAGGTCTCTCACCGCTGTGGTTCAAGCCTCACTTGGCTGGCATGAGATGCCAAGTTCTGCAACGGAAGGTCAAATGGTTTTTCTCCAAGTACTCCAGTTTTCACCCACTTGTGATTAACTATCAGCTTAAAATAAGTGAATTCAATGAAGTATTCTTGAAAGTTGTCAGAAATCAGGTTTCTTTCTGTCTCTTTTACACCTTTTTGTCTGTACCTAAATCTTTTTGTCTGTGTTTATTATATACATAGGGTTTAACATGGAAGTACAGTCATTAGTTACCCACAATGCATGTTGACCTTTATATTTATGCAACAAGTATAAGTTTTCACAAGAAAAAAGCGGCCCTTAACAAGTATAAGCTTTCACACAAAAAGGCTCTGGCAGAATTGCTGTCACATTTGTATAGTTGGAACAAATTGACCTGAGACTGGTGAACTCCATTAACATAATTTCACACCTGACTGAATGCATGTATTTATCTTTGCTGTCTCCGGAAGATTGCGATATTGTTATTCAATACATAGAGGTAGGTAAATGGGTCACAATTCACGAGATGCCGAAAATCCACGAGAAGTTTACGAAAGCTGACGTATCAGGCGATAACAAATGACTAATTTATTCCTTGAATAAAGGTCAGTCTCGTGTCAAATTGTTTGAATCATACAAGCCCATATTTGCTGTCATATTTATACAGGCTAATACAAAATATACATCTACAAACTCTCAACCATGATGGACCACTGCCTATCTTATAAGCGACCCAGGAGCCTTTGGTGAGGTAACCTCCCCCTTTGCAAAATTTTTGGGTTAATCTTCAATAAGTCTTCTATATTGTCTACTTAACTTCTCCAGCAGTTTTCAAGCATTCCATTTGATAAGATATAACAAAGAAAGTTGCACATGTGCCTTTTTAGCTCACCTGTCACATAGTGACAAGGTGAGCTTTAGTGATCACATTTTGTCCGTTGTGCGTGCGTGCATTCGTGCATGCATCGGTGTGTGCATCCGTAAACAATTTCAAATAAGTATATCTCTAATACCCCATGGCCAATCTTGATCAAATTTCATGAGAAGCATCATCAGGTTACTAAGGGGGAAAGGTTGCATAAGGTTTTTGGGCTGATCGTATTGGAATTCTGGTAGCCATGGCAACATATACTGTAGCTCCCATAGACTTACAATGGGAAAAATTTAAAAAATCTTCTCCGAAACCACAGGGCCCAGAGCTTAGGTATTTCGCTTGTAGCAATGTCACCTACATAAATCCTGCCAATCATGCCCCTGGGGTCCATATTGACAACACCCGGGGCCCCTTTGCTCCCATAGACTCAGAATGGAAACAAGCTTCAAAAATCTTTTTCTCAGAAATCATGAAGCACAGTGCTTAGATATTTAGTATGTAGCAACATAAAATAGTGACCTACACAAATCCTGCTAACCATACTCCTGGGGCCAAAATTGGCCATGCCCCGGGGCTCATCAGCTCCCATTCACTTATAAGGGGAAAAACTTCAAAAATCTTCTTCTCTGAAACCACAGAGCCCAGAGCTTAGATATTTAGCATGTAGCAATGGCAAGTGGTCACCTACATATATCCTGCTAACCCTGCCCCTGGGGTCAAAACTGGCCACGCCCAAGCTCATCAGCTCCCATTGACTTATAATGGAAAAAACTTCAAAAATCTTCTTTCTCTGAAACCATAAGGCCCAGAGCTTAGATATTTAGTATGTAGCAACGTCAAGTGGCCGCCTACATAAATCCTGCCAATTATGCCCCTGGGATCCAAATTGGCCACACCCCAAGGCTCTTTAGCTCCCATAGACTTACAATTGGAAAAACTTCAAAAATCTTTTCTGTAACCACAGGGTCCAGAGCTTAAATATATAGCTTGTAGCAATGTCAAGTGGACACCTACATGAATATATTCTATAAAAGTGTACATGGTTTCTGCGCCAAACTAGCTCGTTTCGGCCAATTAGGCCTCATCAGTGACCCTCAGATATTTTCTAAATTCCACAATGGAATCAATGATCCCAAAGGACAAGAAAATATAAACTACACTATGATGTAGGGCAGGGAGACTTTTTACCGCGGCCAAACATTCCCAGACACCAGCTGTAGTGACGTTAAACATATGGAAACCAACCATGCCCCTGGGGTCAAAATTGGCAATGTCCATGGGCCAATTAGCTCCCATAGACTTATAGTAGAAAAAAAACTTCAAACATCTCCTGAAACCATTAGTTCCAGAGGTTAGATATTTGGTATGTAGCAACATGAAATGGTCACCTTACTAAATTCTGCCAACCATGCTGCTTGGGTCAAAATTGGCCCTTGGGCCCATTAGCTACCATAGACTTAAAATGGAAAAAAAAACTTAAAATGGGAGAACAAAACTTCAAAAAATCTTCTGAAACCATAAGGCCCAGAGCTTAGGTATATAGCATGTAGCAATGTCAAGTGGTCGTCTACATGAATCCTGCCAGTCATGCCCCTTGGGTCCAAATTGGCTAAATCCTTTGGGCCCTTAACTCCAATAACTTTTTAATGGGAAAACAGCTTCAAAAATCTTCTCTCAAACCATGAAGTACAGACCTTAGATATTTAGTATATAGCAACATAAAATGGTCGCCTACATAAATCATGCCAATTATGCCTTTTGGATCAAAATTGGCCACGCCTCAGGGCTCATTAGCTCCTATAGACTTATATTGGAAAAAACTTAAAAAGTCTTCTTCTCCGAAACCATAAGGCCAAGAGCTTAGATATTTAGTATGTAGCAATGTCAAGTGGTCTCCAACATAAATCCTGCCAACCATGCCCTTTGGGTCAAAATTGGCCACACCCAAGGGCTCATTAGCACCTATAGGCCTATACTGGAAAAAACTTCAGAAATCTTCTTCTCAGAAACCATAAGGCCCAGAGCTTAGATATTTAGTATGTAGCAATGTCAAGTGGTCTCCTATTTTCTGGTACACGGGTGAGCGATATAGGGCCATTTGGCCCTCTTGTTTAAGATAAAAAAGTACTTTAATATGTGCTAAGCATAGACCTAGCCAGCTTTTATTTTCAACAAGAACTTAATGCTATAGCAGCCCTTTTAAAAATTCTCTTCTCTTTCAATATGGGATGGAACCAAAGTAAGATCTTTTAACACTTAAAGCACCACATACAATTCCAGAGCAGATGACAAACTAGTTTTCAAAGAAAACAAGGTTTGATATTACATGTACTTGTGAATTTTCTGCCCATGCAATGTCAATCCATATTCTCTCTAAAAAATCAGACAAAAAATATTGTTTGCTAGTCCTAACTGGCAATTTAAAGGTTTACCCTTATCTTGCTGTTCACAACAACCCCTATCTTTGCAAACAGTGTAGATCCAGATCAGATGGCTTCTGAAGAAGCCATCTGATCAGGATCTACACTGTTTGGCATTCAGTTTATGAATATGTAGCAATAAATTAGACCAAGTAATTTGATTGGTTGATAGACAGAAATGGGTGTGGCTTAAATGAATATTCAGCAAGATAAGGGTTAAAGCTTCAAAAGAAACAATATGGTAGACGGTTTATTGGCTTTATCTGTGAAGTTTGGCAGAAAGTGCTTCTTTTATTACTTTATATTCTCAGATCATGCTGCACAAGATAGCCAAATATTTTATATGAAGCTGATGGACGGCAAAACCTAAAATTGTTTTTCTTTTGGTTTTATTTTGAATATTACATGTACACCACAACCTCTTTATGTGGCGAATATAAACACAACTGAGAAATATAAACCTTTACTGTCAAACCACACAAGAGATTTAAAGTTTATTCCCTAAATGTTCTTAAAACCCTTTAAATTTACTTCTACATGTTTTGTCTTTCAATGTCCATCTTTACTGTATCTAACGTCATCAAACTCTGTTTCCGACGTCAAGTGACGTTGACGTCAACTGACTTCACCTTATTAATAGAATATGTGCAAATTAAGCTTAGAACACTAAAATAAGTTAATAAAGTTAATTGAAAATTAAGCATAACAATAAAATCGTGGTTTATCCACGACACTCCCGACAGCAAGTTAGTGTCACTGTTGTTCCTTTATTTTTGCCATTGCCCTTATGGCTGATTCTCGTCTAGGCTGTTGACGTCGTGTAATTTCAGCTCCTTGTTTAGATGTTAATTGTTTATTAATTTGTTTCGCCTCTGCTGCATTGTCCCTTCCATGTGCACATTCAACTGGATATAGTAGGTTTAACGGCCGACCTACTATTTTGTTGCTGGGAAGCTTGATTTTCGCTGATCGCGTCTGTCCATCTCGACTGGGTACAAGTTCATGTATGCGGCCCATTCTCCACATTCCTCGGGGTAGATCATCTTTGATGAGTATCACGTCACCAACTTTCGGGTTGATTGGTGACTGCGGTTTTGACTCCTTTAGATTCCTTTGTGATCGCTCTCTCAGGTTTAATAGATAGTCATCACGCCATATTTTCCAGAAACTATCTAAGTGTTTCAGTCCCCTTTTCCATGTAGCTGTGATGCGTTCTGTTGAAGTCATTTCTGGTATGTAGTCGTCGTCGTCCGTATCATCCTGTTTGTAAGTTGGTAATCCTACATGTGGATTTAATGACAGAAAATGTGCGGGTGTCAATGCCACAGACGAGTTTATATCGTCCCCAACATATGTAAGCGGTCTTGAATTGATCACAGCCTGTGATTCCTTTAACAATGTGAGAAGCTGTTCAGAGGTTAGACATGTTCTCCCTGACAATATCCATCCAAGTTTGGATCCAAGCATATAAAGACCCCGTTGTACCTCAATTTTCTGTGGTAATATGATGTTGAGGTAGTAGTCGTTGCCTATAAGCAGTTCTACGGAGGATGTCTCTGTTTCCTTTGGTAAGTCGTCTGCCAGTGGAAATTCGCCCCACAGATAATCCCAATTTTTTAAAGACTTGAGGTGAACTGGTCTCCTTTGAATGGACCCTGCAATTTGTGGGACCACATTTGCATTAATCTGTAGGGAGCTACCATCCTTCAAGATAATGTTGAGTTGAGTAGTCGGAGATCTGATCTTTTTAGGTTTTCTGAGCCAAAAGTAACTAACATTATTTCATCACTGTTACCCATTTTTAAGTTCAACCTGTTTGCCAGAGATTCCGTGATATACGTGCGCTGACTACCAGAGTCAAGTAGCATTCTAGTATTGTGTCTGTGACCATTCACTGCGTTTTGAATATCTGCCCTAGCAGTCTGCATTAAGACCATTTCCCCGGAAGAGATAAGGCTGTTTTCTGTGTATACTGGTTCATCTTCCAATGGTATTTCCTCGGCTAATTTGGCCGACTCTCTGTGGGTTGTGCCAAATTTCTGAGGACAGAGGCTCCGGTGGTGATGATACTGTTGCCTGCAATAATAACATCTGCTTCCCCGTTTTAGGCACTCATTGGCATTGTGCCCATCCCTTAAACAGATATAACAACAACCCTTAATTCTCTGTTTCCTCGCGTCCATAGTTGTATACCTTGGGCACTCATCACTCCAGTGGTTCCCGTCACAAAAGCTGCATGTAGATGACAATGTTGGTTTCTCCTTCCTTTTGTTGACTCCATGAGCTCCTGCCACTAGAGCTTCTGCCGAGCTTACCATAACCATTGGCTTATATGGTTCGCCAGTTGACTCTGTCTTTGTAGGAGAATACTGCTGTTCAGCTCTCTCTCTGGCTGCAACATATTGTTTGAACAGCTCTCTCAACTCCTTCACTGTCCATTTGTTGCAGGCTCCTTTCTGTATTTCTAACTGTATTAAAACCTCCTTAGGAATTTTAGACGTTATCATTGAGATAAAAACATCCTGGTTGATATCCTGATCCAGGGCCTGTAAACTCCGGAAGTGTTTCTCAATTTGATCATACAAACTGCGAAGCCCTCTCGGGGTGTTTTGAGCTGATTTTAAATTCATCAACTCCACATAATGTGAGTTTATTACAGTCTGTGTGTCACCATATCTCTCTTTCAGCAGATCCACTACAACAATATAATTTTCATTTGATAGCAGGATACCAGACACAGAGTGCTTTGCTTCTCCAGATAACTTACTCAATAAATAATTCAATTTTTCAATATCTGAGATTTTTGTATTTTTGTCTACCGAAGCTTCAAAAGTGTCCCAGAACTCAGTCCATTTAAGTCTATCTCCGCTAAATGTAGGGATCTCTAAAACTGGCAGTCTTACTGAAGCTGTTTGACTACAATTTAATTGTCCAATACTTATCTGTTGCTGTTGTTGTAGCTGTTGTTGTCCAATTATTACCTGTTGCATCTGACTAGTCAGCTGGATCATTTGATCAAACTTGTTCTCTGTTACCGTTACCGATGACCAATCGCCTGTGGGCGACTTTTGCTCTGATTTTGTAATGTTCACAAGTTCATCCCGACAGTCTGTCACTGTAGAAATAAAATCCCAGTCTTCCCTTATTAGTGTGTCAATTTCCTGTGCGCCATCCCGCCCTTCTATTGCTGTAGACAATTTTTCATTCGCCTCTTCCAATCTTGAAATATAGTCATTGAGTCTCTTGATGCAGTTGTTCACATCCCGTATGTATGTGCTGGACTCATGCTCAATGTCCTCATCTAACAAAGCCTTACCCTTCGCCAGCTCCTTAGCCAGCAGATTCCTGAATCTGGTCCTGTTTCCCTTCAGAAATGATAAAGACATCTTCTTATAGTCTCTGAATTAAAGCCAATTATCTGTTCTAGTTCCAAAAGTATAAGTTCCCGGGTTCCGGCACCAATTGTGTGGCGAATATAAACACAACTGAGAAATATAAACCTTTACTGTCAAACCACACAAGAGATTTAAAGTTTATTCCCTAAATGTTCTTAAAACCCTTTAAATTTACTTCTACATGTTTTGTCTTTCAATGTCCATCTTTACTGTATCTAACGTCATCAAACTCTGTTTCCGACGTCAAGCATAACAATAAAATCGTGGTTTATCCACGACACTTTATAACACTATTAATGGGGTCCAAAACAGAAACCGTGTTAGTTAAACAACCGTGTTATATCCAAACAAAAATGTATAGATTCAGTGTTCAATCCAGGATTCAGGGTTTGGGGGCCCTCTGGGCCCACAGGCCTTGGAAAAGGGGGCCATTTGGAAATTTAGGGGGCCCCTAAATCATACTATATAAAGTTACCAGTCATCTTAAGGTTTTAGCTGCATGATAAAAATGGACACAAAATAAGTTTAACAGCACAGACAAAATCAATTTAGTTTATCTATCCTTCTTCTAATACTGAGTTGGTCACATTTGCTCATTACCTCATTTAACCAGTACAAAACCATTTGGATAAAGTGTCTTGCTCAAGTGCTAAATGCATGTTTTATCTAGAATGAATGCCATTAAAAATATTTTTGGAAGAGAAGAGCGCTATAATAATTAGCGCCCGCCTGGGTATATTGCGGTATTTCGGTCCGGTATTTAGTGTAAGCCGCACGGCGCACACGAATTTGGCGTAAGCCGCCCGGCGCACACAAGTATACCGAACATGGCCGCATCCCCGGTAAATAAAATAAAATAAAATGCCTTATAGATATACAACAACAACGGTAAACAAAACGTCGATCTGGGTTTATTAAAAATAAGAATTGTTACTAGTAAAACAGATGAAACAAAATGTTTTTCTAAGTTATTTTGATCAGGCAACATGCAGTTTTTGATCAACTCAACAATACGCATCAGGCAGCCGAAAAACAGCGAGAAAATCGCAAAAATGAACTCCCGAAGAAACAGTCTCTAAATTCTACAGTTGCGCCCGACGGGGCCCATTGAATGATCTCAAGTGCGCCCATCATGTAAAAAGTGGGCCCAGGGCGCAATGGCGCAGCCTAGATTGAACACTGTAGATTATATAGAAAAAAGACCATTTATGGTCATTTTTCTATATAATCTATACATTTTTGGGATCCATCTTGAAACCGTGTTATATTCATAACCGTGCTATAACGAACCGTGTTATAACGAGGTTGTGGTGTATTTCAATTATTTTGAACTGATGGTTAAGCAATAATCAGAGGTGGGCAAAACCTGGAGTACCCAAAGAAAAAACGCCTGACCTTCCGTCTCACATGTGACCAGAGTGAGGCTCAAACCACAGGGTGAGAGACCTTATGATTAAAAGCTCTAACCCACTAGCTCACAACGGCTAGTTGAAGTCAATGTTCATTAAGTTGTCAGAAATCAGGTCTGTCTCTTCATGGACCTTTTTGTCATAACCTGAATCTGCCTGACCTGAGAGTTTAGAAGAACCTAATGTCTCAGCCCTTTGGGAAATAGTCCTCTCTTTCAATATAAGAGTGTTTTAACCCTTGAAACAACACATACAGTTCTAGAGCAGATGGCAAACTACTTCTCAGAGAAAATAAGGCTTGACAACACATGTGAATTGTCTACCTGGCAGATTGGCCCTCGCCCATAGGGGCTTGAAGAAATATATGGGCTGCATGATGCTTCCACGCAGAGCTGAATCCGGCCCACACACTAGTACTGGTAAACCGCTTAGAGGATCTAAGCCTGTCCAAGAACCGCGGTGCAAGGCGGACCGTCCATGGTTATAAACCCTATTGGTTTCATTGGGAGACAGGCTTGAGATGTCATTTCATCTCAATGTCGGGTAAAAGACCCACAAAGTTTGAAGCAACGTCTCTAAAATGACCTTTGCGGTGTTGACGGGGACGTTAAACCTCAAATAAAACAAAATCTGTAAAGTTTGGCAGAAAGTGCTTCTTTTATTACTTTATATTCTCAGATCATGCTGCACAAGATAGCCAAATATTTTATATGAAGCTGATGGACGGAATAACCTAAAATTGTTTTTCTTTTGGTTTTATTTTGAATATTACATGTATTTCAATTATTTTGAACCGATGGTTAAGCAATAATCAGAGGTGGGCAAAACCTGGAGTACCCAAAGAAAAAAACGCCTGACCTTCTGTCTCACATGTGACCAGAGTGAGGCTCAAACCACAGGGTGAGAGACCTTATGATTAAAAGCTCTAACCCACTAGCTCACAACGGCTAGTTGAAGTCAATGTTCATTAAGTTGTCAGAAATCAGGTCTGTCTCTTCATGGACCTTTTTGTCATAACCTGAATCTGCCTGACCTGAGAGTTTAGAAGAACCTAATACCTCAGCCCTTTGGGAAATAGTCCTCTCTTTCAATATAAGAGTGTTTTAACCCTTAACCCTTCTCTTGCTGAATATTCAGTTAAGCCACACCCATTTCTGATTTTGAACAAATCAGATTTCTTCATGTAATTTATTCCTACAAATTCATAAACTGAATGTCAAACAGTGTCGATCCTGATCAGATGGCTTCTTCAGAAGCCATCTGATCTGGATCTACACTGTTTCCAAAGATATGGGTTGTAGTGAACAGCATGATAAGAGTTAAAGCAACACATACAGTTCTAGAGCAGCAACTGCTTTTAAGAGAAAATAAGGCTTGACAATGCATGTGAATTGTCTACCTGGCAGACAATTCACATACAATGACAAACCTTATTTCCTCTGAAAAAAAAACAACAACAACAAAAATACTGTTTGTTAGTCCCCGGATTGGTTGCTTCAGAAGAAACAATATGGAAGACTGTTTATTGGCTTTTTCTGTAAACTTAGGCAGAAAATGTTTCTTTTGTAACTTTATTTCCTCAGATCATGCTACAGAACATAGCCAAATATTTCTCATCAAGCTGACGGATAGTAAAACCTATATATTGCCACAAGTCTGTGGAAATAACAGAATTGACCAAACTTGTACACATATTGCTTAGGGAATGCAGATGTGCATGAAGGTATCCAAATTTTGATTTGACCCTCCTGGGGTCATGGGGTGAGGTCAAAGGTTAAATTTAGAAAAAGCGGGTATTTGCAGTGGTGCACCATTGATATCTGTACTTGATGATATGTAGTACAAACTTGCATCTAGGGATGGCAACTTAAATGTAAGCATCCACATTTGACTTTGACCTACGTTTCGTGGTTCACTGACTGTGCGGAGTATTGTGTCAACCCTAGCATTCACCCTATTGTTCAAGTCCATTTCACAAGAAATGAAAGAGCTTAACCCTTCTCTTGCTGAATATTCATTTATGCCACACCCATTTCTGTCTATCAACCAATCAAATTACTTGATGTAATTTATTGCTACAAATTCATAAACTAAATACCAAACAGTGTAGATCCTGATCAGATGGCTTCTTCAGAAGCCATCTGATCTGGATCTACACTGTTTTCAAAGATAGGGATTGTCGTGGACAGCAGGATAAGAGCTTAATTAATGATACTTGCTACAAACTTGCATCTAGGGATGGCAATGTTTATGCAAGCAGTTCTGTTTGACCTTGACCTACTTTTCATGGCTCAGTGACTTGGCATCAGCCACAGGGGCCACATAGCCCTCGGCAGAATTCTTGTTACATAAAAATGTTTCATTAACCCATTGAATGCGGGAAACCCCTAAAGAGGTACCTTGGCACACAATGCAGGCCCAGATCACACGCCGCCGTATGCGGTGTCTGATCAGGGCCTGCACTATTTGCTAACTGACTTTTCTGTCAATAATAGAATAAAAACGAAAAAAATAGGCCTGGCACCCCTTATATGACAAATGGACTTGTCCAACATATAGCAATGGAAGAGTCTTCTAGCATACAATTGGTTGATAAATGGATTCTCACTGATTTGGCTGGTCAGATTTTGCCAGGTAAGGGAGTTTGTTTGTGCAGATAAAAAGTCCAGGAGGAGAACTTAACCCTTGACCTGCTGAATATTTAAGTATGCCACATCAACCACTGATTATCAACCAATCAGGTTTCTGATGCAAATCATTGCAACAAATTCGGAATGACAAACAATGAAGATCCTGATCAGATGGCTTCTTCAGAAGCCATCTGATCTGGATCTACATTGTTTGAAAGATAAGACATACCTGGGCTCAGCAGGACAAGGGTTAGTCTGTGTTAGAAACCTAGAAGTCAAAGGCGGGGAGACTTAGGAATAATTTTCTGATTCTGTGTACAATAAAGGTATGTTGTGTGTACTCATTAGAATCGCCCCATTGAGGGGATTCTAATGAGTACACTCAATATACATTTTGTTGATAACTTAAGAAAGTTATTCCTAAGTTATTGCCATCTATTTTTTATCTGAAATTTCAGGAAGAATCTCCTTTGGACGCAAGAACATGTTCGATTCAGCCGATTTGTTTGTTTGTTTGATTTGAGGTTTAACGTCCCCGTCAACACTGTAAAGGTCATTTTGGAGACGTTGCTTCCAATTTTGTGGGACTTTTACCTGACATTGAGATGAAATGACTTCTCAAGCCCTGTCACCCAATGAAACCAATAGGGTTTATTAGCATGGACGGTCCGCCTCGCACCGCGGTTTCTGGACAGGCTTAGATCCTCTTAGCGGTTTACCAGTACTAGTGTGCGGGCTGGATTCAGCTCTGCGTGGAAGCATCATGCAGCCCATATATTTCTTCAAGCCCCTATGGGCGGGGGCCGCCGATTCAGCCGAGCCATCAGGGTTTGAGCCATCAGTTTTATTGTATCTTCTGTTGTGTTTTTGTTGGTGCGGTAACCCTTATCCTGCTGCTCACGACAAAACCTACCTTTGCAAACAGTGTAGATCCGACGACAATCCCTACCTTTGACAACAGTGTAGATCCAGATCAGATGGCTTCTAAAGAAGCCATCTGATCAGGATCTACACTGTTTGTCATTCAGTTTGTGAATTTGAATGAAAACGTTGCAATCTGATTGGCTGAGGCTGATAATCAGAAATCGGTGCGGCTGATAAAATTATTCTGCAGGGTAAGGATTATGGGCCAAAACCTGATCAGAATTTGCTATTATGCCGTGTTTCACTTGTTTTACTACCTGACCCATATTTTGGGAGAAAGTACCAGGATGAGCATCTATGTGGCAGCAAGCCAGTGCAGATGTTATTGTTTTAATGAGGCACTCAAGTGTTGGGAACAAATAGAATGCTAAGTTTTAATCCAGAAATGTTTGTAATATGAATATCATTTCTGCAAGTACATGGTATTGAAGGATTCCCCTTTTGTATTTGAAAGCTTCTGTGTTAACCCATTTAGTACCAGAAACCCCAAAACGGGTACCCTGGCAAAAAGTGCAGGCCCAGATCAGACGCCGCAGAACGCGGCGTCTGATCAGGGCCTCCACTGTTTGCTAAAAGTTCAGTCATTTTCCAAATAAATTTTGAAGAAAACACAACCTGACACCCCTAAATTTAGAAATAAACTCCTGCTATATGTTAGGAGGAAGATTCCATTTGGTACAAAAAGGGTTAAACCAAATAGCAGTGGTTTTTGTTTGATTTGAGGTTTAACGTCCCCGTCAACACTGTAAAGGTCATTTTGGAGACGTTGCTTCCAATTTTGTGGGACTTTTACCCGACATTGAGATGAAATGACATCTCAATCCCTGTCGCCCAATGAAACCAATAGGGTTTATTAGCATGGACGGTCCGCCTCGCACCGCGGTTCCTGGACAGGCTTAGATCCTCTAAGCGGTTTACCAGTACTAGTGTGCGGGCCAGATTCAGCTCTGCGTGGAAGCATCGTGCAGCCCATATATTTCTTCAAGCCCCTATGGGCGGGGGCGGGAAATAGCAGTGGTACATCATACTCTAACCTGCTCTTGGTTAAACTCATTTATGTTTTATAATGCCTGTTATGATTAAAGGTCCTGTGATTGATTGATTGATTTGAGGTTTAATGTCCCCATCAACACTAGGTCATTTTGGAGACGTTGCTTCCAATTTTGTGGGACATTTACCAGGCATTGAGATGAAATGACATCTCAAGCCCTGCTGCCCAATGAAACCAATAGGGTTTATAACATGGACGGTCCAACTCACACAGCTTTGCCTGGGCAGGCTTAGATCCTCTACGCGGTTTACCAGTTCTCGTGTGCGGTCTGTTTCAGCTCTGCGTGGAAGCATTGTGCAGCTCATCTATTTCTTCAAGCCCCCATGGGTGGGGGCCGAACGTTTTCACCCACCATTTTCAGGTATTAGGACAGCGCCCAGGCAACTCCTTTCAATATTTCTGCTTTTGACAAAGTGATTCTATCACATAAACACATCTGTGTAATGAACACTTTGGTAAACCATACTGTATAAAAATAAGTTTGGTTTTCCAGGGTAAACAATTTAATGTGATACCGTATTTACCCCAAGAATTCGGACATCTCAATTCTTTGCCATAATTGGTCTAAAATTTGATCAAGTGCAGTTTAATGCTTAATGTTGTGTATAAAAACAGCTGGATGAGTGGCAATCAGTGTTGACCCTGATAAGATGCCACTTTCTGCGGTATCTCATCCAGGTCTAGAATGTTTGGTCAATCCTGTCTGTCCAAATATGTACGGTAACTACGGATGTACACTACTTATTCAGAACTGCCTCAGTAAGACAAAAATGTCTGTTTTTGAGATACTGTAATGGACAAAAAGGCCTAAGCAAACAGTGCAGACCCAGATCAGAATGCTCCTGCTAGTGAATGGGATTTTCAAAATACTTTTTCCTGTTTTCAGTGAAAATAAGGCTTGACATTACATGTGAATCTCCGCTAGGCAGACAGTTAGGCAGACAGTTCCCATGAAATTTCAAGCCTTATTTTCACGGAATTTCTGCAGAGACAATTCACTTGAAATGTCAAGGCTTAAGTCTGCAACAGACATAAAAGTGCGGCCCCCGCCCATAGGGGCTTGAAGAAATATATGGGCTGCATGATGCTTCCAAGCAGAGCTGAATCTGGCCCGCACACTAGTACTGGTAAACTGCTTAGAGGTTCTAGCCTGTCCAGGAACTGTGGTGCGAGGAGGACCGTCCATGCTAATAAACCCAATTGGTTTCATTGGGCGACAGGGCTTGAGATGTTATTTCATCTCAATGTCGGTTAAAAGTCCCACAAAATTGGAAGCAACGTCTCCAAAAATGACCTTTACAGTGTTGACGGGGACGTTAAACCTCAAATCAAACAAACAAACAAAGACATAAAAGTCAGTTTAAGGTTATGTTTACATGTTAAGGTATAGTTTAGCTGAAGTTGTCATCTCTGTTTTTCAGGCTTCGGGGTATCCCACTGTGCGACCAGAGCTGGAAGGCAGCCATGTTGTTGATTTACCCAAAGGAACTTACGGTGTTCCAGATCTCATGCTTCATGGGTAGGTAGAGCTTTTAGTCTCACACTAGAATATGAGCCACATCACAAAAAACAAACAGATGCCTTTGTGGTGTAGTGGATACGTTACTGGCCTCATAAACCAGAGGTTGTGGGTTCAATTCTGGGTTTCTCCAGGCTCTTGGATGAGGCTTGAAAACCGAGGTCCCAACTCTGTATGACCTTTGTTGTTGGTGGGATGTAAAACTTGTACACACACACGTTTGCACCCACACACACAAGAAAACCAAATATATTGGCTCAATGTCCTTCCATACAGCACACATAGATGGGCTGCATGGTGCTTCCACACAGACTGTCCAAACATGAGTTCTGGTAAACCACTTAGAAGGAATAAGCCTGCCCAGGCAAAGTAGTATGAGTCAGACTGTCCAATGCATGTAAGCCTTTTGATTTCATTGAGCAGCTGGGTTTGAGATGTCATTTCATCTCAGTGTTGGCTAAAAGTCCCACAAACTTGGAAGCAACATCTCCAAAATGACTTATATAATGTTGACGGGGATGTTAAACCTTGATTCAAACAAACAAATACAGTGCACAGGAGTGAATCAAATCAGCTCTGTAGCATTTCCAGTCTGCAAAGGAATTGAGGTAGCTGCAAAAGACTGCTCCTTCAGAAGTACAAATACCATAAGCCTAAGTTTTGGGACAGACAGGCCTAAGCAAACAGTGCAGACCCAAATCAGACTGCTGCTCCAGGAGCAAGGAGCAGTCTGATCAGGATCTACACCATTTGCCATTCCATCTGCACTTATTGGACTCCTTGCTGGACCATGAAACTTTGTTAAAATTTTAGCAGAATTACTGCAAGTTCTCAAGGTGTCCAAGCTTTTAGAATTTTTATAGTACTAGGAGAAAGCACAAATGCCCCCAAGGAGTCTAGACCACAAGAAAAGGGAGGCAATTACTATTGATAGACCTGGATGTTTTTACCCTAAACGTTTTCGATGACCAATAGAATATTACTATTGATAGACCTGGATGTTTTTACCCTAAACGTTTTCGATGACCAATAGAATATTACTTTCAGTACACTTGGGCAAGTCCATTAACCCTTATCTTGCTGAATATTCATTTAAGCCACACCCATTTATGTCTATCATCCAATCAAATTACTTGATGTAATTTATTGCTACAAATTCATAAACTGAATGCCAAACAGTGTAGATCCTGATCAGATGGCTTCTTTAGAAGCCATCTGATCTGGATCTACACTGTTTCCAAAGATACGGGTTGTGAACAGCAAGATAAGGGTTAATTTGCAATAGAAGGGGCTTCAGGTTTATTTTGTTCATTGTATGGTGCATGAATGTTCATACTAAGGGAACAATGAAGACTTTGATCACATGCCAGCATTGATGCCAAAGTCAAATTTTTGGGACGCTAGGCGTAAATGGGTTAACCGGTTGTGTTTGTTGCATTTCCTTATTGGCAGAACTGCAGATTGTCTGATGATAACCGCTTACAACAGTCTGGATATTGTGTGAACATCATTTATTAATTATTGATGCTGAAACTTTCACAACTACAATGGGTTTTTCTTGTACAACAGCGACTAGGGAAAGCTTGGCAATACTAAATTTTTCCAAATATAGATATCTAGTGCATACATAAAAAATACTTGTTTGTATGGAACTGACAACATACTTTTAGACTAAAAGTTTTGACTGAATCTTCCTTTGGTTTAAAATAAAATCAACACTCCTAGGAAAAACTTGACACCAATCATTTTTCCATATTTAGATAAAATCATTTGTCAACAAATAGTGCATATTTGAAAAAATACTTATTTCTATGAACCTGATGCATACTGCAATACTAGCCAAATGTTGTCTGTTTTTTGTCGTCTGCTGAATCTTCTTGCAAACTTTTCAAACATTTTTATATACAGGCAAACATTGTGGACCCTGATCAGACTGCTCCAAGAGGAGCAATCTGATCTGTGTCAACACTGTTTGCAATGTTCAATGACTTTTAAAGTAACCAGCAGATAACAAAGCAGATAGCGTCTTAATGGCTTAGAACTTTTATGAATATGAGTGAAATGATCTTGAAAGGGCCATAAAACCAAGTTAGTTGGTTCTTAAAACTTTTATCCCTAAGTATTTTAAGTGGACTGTGCCAACATTGAATTGGGACACATCTGGTCCTGTAAACCGGTGGTTTAGTCTAAATTTACAGGATGGCTAACAGTGTACATCCAGATGAGATGGCTCATTGTGTCCATTTCATGCACATTGGGTTGCTGACACTGGGAATTTAACAGGCAAATGAAATAACCACTTTGAAAAGGGAAAAAATCATGTTCTGTGTGTATACTCCATTTCTTAGCCTTTCAGACATTGCAGAAAATTCTAGAGCAGGCAGAAAATAAGGCTTTCTTTCTTTTCTTTCTTTTCTTTCTTTTCTTTCTCAGTATACTGCCTCACTCCCTCGGGGGTATTCTAGGCAGATGTGTGCTAGCATGCTGAAAGAACAAATGAATAAAGAGAGGATAGTGAGAGGATAAGACTTGATAGGCTTAAAAACAGTTAGTGGTGTAGAAGGGTTAAAAACAAAATTAAAAACATCACTTTCAGGCCCTAGGGGCGGGTGTGGTGCAGTTTTCCAATTGCTTCATTGAATGCATCAAGGGTTGGCAAACAAACAACTGACTCAGGGAGGGCATTCCACTGAACTATGGCTAGTGGAAAAAATGAGTTCTTATAGAAATTCTTGTGGGTATGGATCTGAAGAAAGGTCAATGAGGGGCAATTTTTAGAGGATCAAGTTTTTGGTTGTATGTAGTCGGGGATAGGAATTGCCACAAGCCATAGACAATGCACTAAAATAAGCACAATCAGGCATCAGACCTACTTTGTTGGTGGGTCTGCCATAAACAAGCTGAAAAATAAGATAAAACTACTTTGAAAGTGAGCAGTATGCTGAGCACTGAAGGGTTTTATGTAATTGTCATCAGCATAAGCATGCTGTCTGTAGGTACATATGCACAAATTTTATATGTTGTTTTAACATAAATATTTGTGATCTATACTCACGACAATGTAACTTATGCTACCCTCTATTCCCCCAGAAGTGCCGACTTTGACTACCAGCCGTTCAAGACCACCGCAACCTTTATTCCCCACTTGTCACCCAGTGACTGAAAATCACTAACCATAAAATCACGGACTTTGTGACAACACACCGGTAAAATAACCTCTTTACGAGGAAATTAAAACAGATTAGCGGGGAGGTTGGGAGTTTATATAAATATATAAATACGGGTCTTGTCGTTACATTGTCGTGAATATAGATCACAAATATTTATGTTAAAACAACATATAAAATTTGTTTCTCTAGTACTCACGACAATGTAACTTATGCTAATTAGATTTAATCTCACATGGAAGGTGGGGAAATCTGATAAATTCACAATAAAAATAAGAATAAAGGAACTTACCGATTTCTCATGAGGTAACGTTGTGCAACTGAAGGTGGTCTGATTATTAGGACGACAGTGGATCGTATGTAAGGAGACTCCAGGCTGGCAATAGAGCAAGATGCCAGAAAAACCCGGTCATGTCGAATTTGACACTTACAATTAGGACTTTAGAAAAAACAGGCGTGCTGTTTTCCCGGAAAATCCAGACCCAAAGCAGCGTTGCAAAAGCACTCCCCTAAAGAGGAGTGAAACAATAAAACGAAACCCCAAAACAAAATAAGCGAAAAAACGCTCAAAAATGGTCAAAATAAACTTTACTTTCATTTTTTGACCACAAATGTATTAATCCGCTGTGCATAATTATGACGTCACAGAAGCCGGCCTCAGTGGCTCAGTCGGATGCGCGTCTGACTGGTGATCAGGAGGACGCGGGTTCGACTCCCGCCGGGGCCGGCAACATTCTTTCGTGGAGATTGATCATGAAATATTTTCTACGGTCATTCTCTCCCTTCCGCTGATTCAAGAAGGGCAGTTGTCAGTTTCTGGCGAAAGAATGTGCACTGTACTGGTTAACCGCTTACGTATAAGCCTGCCCAGGAAAGTGTTGATAGGTAAACTGACCGGCTCAAAAATGACCTAAATAGTGTTGACTGGGCCGTTAAACTCCAATACAAACAAACAAAATGACATCACAGAAGGCGGAACTAAAATATTTAACACGGTGTTCAACCGTAAGGTCAATGATCACCGGACCAAGAATTAAACAGAAGAGGAAATTACTGTCTGTGATGCCACAACAGGGCCCAGAGAAAATAACTTCCCATTGATTCCTGCTGTATCTCTTAGATAAAACCTAATGAAGGAATTCTCAGAGCGCCAAAAACCGGCTCTGAGAACAGAATCCAAGGGGACCCCATTTAGCCAAGCAAAAGTTGCACTCAAAGCCCTTAGCTCATGAGCACAAATCTTGTAAGATTTGGAACTGCCTTTTTGATCATAAGCAAAACGAACAGTCTCCACAATACACCTGGATATAGTAGAAGGACTTATTTCCTTGTCATAATTCTTAACATAGGAAATAAAGAGTCTTTCTCTTTTTCTCCGAAAACTTTTTGTCCTTCTCAAATAAAAACGCAAAGCACAAACTGGACACAGAAATGTGCCAGAACGACCTTTATCCATAGAAAGAGCTGGAATTTCAACGGGAATTCCTGCTACTGAAGGAACCTGATTTTTAGCCAAAAATCCAGGGAAAAAATGAAGTTTAACAGAGTTTTTGTCTGCTGAAAAATTTATAGAGCCGGAAGAGGCAGATAGTGCATGAATTTCACTACGCCTCCGACCTGAAGCAAGGGCGATCAGAAAAACTGTTTTCTGAGTCAAGCATTTGAGTGAACAAGAAGACATCAGCTCAAAGGGAGATCTTTGAGACAGTCTAAAACCAGAGAAAGATCCCAATGAGGAACAACCCTGCTTACAACTGGTTTTTCCAATTCCATACACTTTATGATATCAGAGAGAACAGGATCGGAGGAAAAATCGACTGAAGATAAATGCTTCAGCGTGGATGAAATGGCTGACCTGTACCCTTTAACAGAAACAGGAGACAGCTTCTTCTCTTCAAACAGGAAGAAAAGGAAGTCTGCCAAAACCATTACAGATGGATCGATGGGATCCATTTCCCGTTCGAGACACCAATCCATCCAAGCATTCCAACGGTAATTGTAGAGAGACTGTGTGGAAGCTCTTTTAGCGGCACAGACTCTCTCGGCAGACCTTTTAGAAAATCCTGCCTTCTCGAGACCTCCCTGCAGCACAACCAAGCGTGCAGGTTGAATATTTCCGGTTTCAGATGAGCCAGACGAGAGTGTGGTTGGATCAAAAGATCCCGCCGACAAGGGAGTTTGATCGCTGGAGCAACCAGCAGAGACAACAGCACTGGAAAGCACGGGTGACTTTCCCAGCATGGAGCTATCAGAATGACCAAGCATGTCTCTTTCTCCATTTTCAATAGCACCTTAAAAGAAGGGGAACGGGAGGGAATGCGTACGCTAACATTCCCTCCCAGGACTGGGACATCGCATCCACTGCCCAAGCTAAGGGGTCGTGAAATGGAGACACAAAGGTCGGAAGTTGATTGTTTAGTCTCATTGCAAACAGATCTATATGAGGGACTTCCCAGATGTGAAAAATCTGAGACAGTGTGCCCCTGTGGAGCGTCCACTCTGTATGAATGATCTGCCCTTTCCTCGACAGAGAATCCGCGAGAACGTTCAGCTTGCTTGGAACGAATTTGGCTGTGAGAGACACCTGTCGCTTCGCACACCATGCTAGCAGCTTGGTTGCCATAAACGACAGGGTTCGAGACCTGGCCCCCCCCTCCTTTGTTCAGATAAGCCGCCACGGTTGTGTTGTCTGTCGACAACAACACCTGACAGCCCGAAATTATCTGACAAAAGGACTTCAGAGCCAACCAAACTGCTCGGAGTTCCAGAACATTTATGTGTTCTTTGCTCCATTGAACAGACCACTGGCCTGAAACTGAGCGATCGTCCAAATGGGCACCCCATCCAACCAGACTCGCATCCGTGAACAGATAGAAATCGGGTTGTGGCTGAACCAGCGGAACCATAGCATATAGAAATTCCTTGTTCAGCCATTGCGCTACTGCTTGTCTGAACCAAGGACCCAGTGAAATACGGTAGTCCCAAGACTGAGTTGCCTGAGACCAACGGTCTTTCACATGCCATTGTAGTAACGTTTGTGAGCCCGGCCATAAGGTAGAAGACGGGCCACAGATTCCATCTGTCCGAGAAAAGGATGAACTTCCCGGGCAGACGCTGACTGAGAAGCAAACATCTTCTGTATACTTGTTTGCAATCTCACTATCCTGTCCAGAGAAGGTCCAATCACACCCTTCTCCAGATCGGAACGAGCACCCAGGAAACAGAATATTTGACGGTGAATTAGCTTTGATTTGTCCCAATTCGGGACAAATCCGAGGTTCAAAACCGTCCTCAGTAACAGATCCCGGTGCTGAATGGACAGGAACTGAGAGGCTGAAGGCTGAAGCCAATCGTCCAGGTGTGCATGCAAACGCATTCCCTGGAGATGACAGTGCTTCACTACCGTTTTCACTACTCTGGTGAAAACGTAGTGGGCTGGAGAGAGCCCGAAAGCTAGTGCTCGAAATTGGTATGTTCTCCCCATAAAATGGCAGCGGAGATACCTCCTGGACTTGCAGTGGATCAGAATGTGGAAGTATGCATCCCTTAAGTCCACTGATATGGCCCAGTTGTTCTTCCGTAATGCAAGACGAACTGAGTCTACAGTTTCCATTTTGAAATGAGGAGTAAGAATGTACCGGTTCAATCTGGAAAGATCGATTACCGGTCTCCATCCTCCTGATTTTTTCTGAACCAGAAATAATCAGCTGTAAAAGCCCCCCTTGGGGTGATGTGAAGTGACTGGTTCTATGGCACGTTTTTCCAGCATAGATTCTATCTCCTCTTGAAGGAGTCGAATTTTCTCTGGATCTGCTGGAGGTTTCCTAAAAAAATGAGGAACTACTCTGGCCAATTTGGGTTGGACACGAAATTGAATTCGAAACCCGCTTCTTATCACCGACTGTGTCCACTGGTCTGTGGTGATCTTTTGCCAGGCCTGACAAAAGTGATACAGTCTGCCACCGGTGGGAATGTCCGGTTTTGGCAAACTGTACTTGATCGAGCCCGATGACTCCAAAGAGTCCGGGCAGGCCTGGCAGAAGCGGACACCCCTATTTTTGATTCTTGTTCCTCTTCCCTTTAGGTTTTCTAAACCTGCTGGGATGAGAACCTTGCTGCGGAGCTTGAGTGGAGGCAGCCGGTTTGGAAATAACCTGACGCTGTCCACTCTCTGAAGAGCTAACAACTAATTTGACATCTTCAGACTTAGTCTTTTCTTCTTAGGGTGAGGAGGTGCCGCTGCCCTCTGCAGACTTCTCCTTGTCAAGTCCTCCTTATAAGATTTTGCCACTTCGGGAATCTTAGAGCCAAAAAAGGGTTGAAGACTCCAAAGGCTGAACTCTAAGTGAGGCTTTTATTGAAGAGTCTAAAGCACACTTGTCAAGATACGCATCACGTCTGGCAAGCAATGGACCACTAACCAGTCTAACCAATACATCAAACAGATGCATATGTGACTGTGCTAAAGCTTCCAAATACCTACGCACTTCCGCCAGATCTGACTGAGAAGGCGTTGAGCTCCCCAATGCTGAAAGAATGCCATATAGAAACATATCAGCATGGGAAGTAACATGTACACCTGCTCTTGCCAAATTCTCCCAAATCTACAGGTGCAACAGCTGGATATTGTGAGAAGTAGGCAATGATGCCCCCTGCTTAAGAACCTCTCTGAATGATGGATCTATTGGGGGAGGATTTAGTTGTAAAGTAGGATCCGCTATTCTATAAGAATCCTGACCAAACACTTTAGGTTTCATCATCAAACTGGGAAACCTATTGGTCCCCATGTCCTTAGGATAACTGTCCAATGGTGATCCTTGAATAGGATTGGGTCCTTGGATTTTCGAATTAATTTTGGAAATTTGCTCCAAAATTAAACGACTTTGAGGAAGGACCGGTTGAACAGTTTCCGTGGATTTCTTAGTAAAGAAGTCCAAGGCTGACGCACCTGATTGGGGTTCAGGTTGAGCCACTTCGGGACAAAGTTGAGGACCTAGCCTTCTGCGTAGCGAGTCCAAGGCCTCAACATATGACAATTGTGCAGCCAATGAAGGTTGTACCAAATTGTCAGCCTCATTCTCTTGATCACACGATTCATCAGCCGAATCGTCAATTTTCTCTCCAGGTTCCGGCCTGAGAAGTATTTCCTGTTCCTGAATAACAGAGGGAATACTATCAGTGGACTCTTTAACCACTGGGGATTTAGCCCTTGGGCCCTTATCCCCAACGTCAGTACTATCCTCATTACAAGTTGACTGACAGGTTTTTTCCACGTTTGATGGATTAGAAAGAGATGAAGAATTTCTTCTAACCCTTCTATCACGATCTTCCGAGGATGAAAGGGATCGAGACCTTTTCTGACTGGCGGTATTGGTACTCAATTCTTCGGACAAAATTTGACGAATCAAATTTCGCATATCCGGTTGTACACTGTGAACCAAATTTTCACGAGTACTAGAACATGAAAACCCACTCGCTGTGCTTACAGAAACCAGCGGGGGATTACTTTCATTCTGGAACCTAAGCCTTCTTGTTGGTTTCAGAAAAGGTTGACTTGAACCGCTCGACCTGGAAGGTGAGAGGGAAATCTGCCTACGAACATGCGAAGGGGAGCGTCTGCCCCTATGATGGCTGGTCGTTTTAGAGCGTGAACGTTGGTTTCGAGGAGACCTGTGGACACGCCTGGAGCGACGGCTATGGCTACGCCTGGAGCGACGGCTATGGCTACGCCTGGAGTGGCGGCCATGGCTACGCATGGAGTGGCGGCTATGGCTACGCTTGGGTCGCGAGCCATGGCTGCTGAAAGAACCCGAGCTTGATCTTGAAAATCTCCGAGAGCAAGATCTAGAGCGACAGTTCTTCGTAGTACTATTTGAGCGGTAACGGCCGCGGCTACGGGAACGAATAGCCGTGCGGCTTTTACCACGGCTTCGAGAGCGGTAGGCTCTTGGACGCCGGTAAGTACTTAAAGACGGGGAACGATGGACCCGCCTCGAGCGAGAACGGGAGCCATGGACCCTATCATCGTGTCAAATGGCCAGACGTTTTAATGGAGATTGAGAAGGTCTGGGCCGCTGGTCACCTGAATTACCTTCAGATTCCCTTCGACACGTAGACTGGGAAGAGTTTCCAGTACCGTTTCCAGCTGTGAAACACTCAGGAAGAGGAGCCCCAAGGTTTGAACCAGCGGTCAAAGCAAGGGAGGAGGGAACTTCCACATCACTAACCGTTTGGTTGGTGACAACAGGAGCCTCGTTACCCTCTTGCAAGGGTCGGGAGAACTCCCTAGAAGCACCCTCCGTCTGCACCTTTTCCCCAGTCTTGTCTAAGTTAGACCGTCTGGACAACTTAGACATGGCCTTAATAGATTTGGACCGTGTCAAAGTTGACCAGTCGGAACAAACATTACAGGGATTATCCTGCGAACAATCCCTGCATGAATGGCAAAGAAGGTGGTTGTCCCACTCAGCGAGGAAGCGTGAACAACCCCTTCCCTGAACATCTATTTAGCATTTCAAACTGAACTCCAAATTCTGAAATAAAACAGAAAAAAGAGAAAACAGCACGGCAATAATAATAAGTCTAAACAAAAATAATTTGAAAGCAAACCGGGGTTAATAGGGCTCGAGCCAAGGAATACCCTGAATAAATTATCCAACACGTCCTTTTTGACTTCGAAAAGCGCCGAGCAAAGAGGATATTTTACCGGTGTGTTGTCACGAAGTCCGTGATTTTACAGTTAGTGATTTTCAGTCACTGGGTGACAAGTGGGGAATAAAGGTTGCGGTGGTCTTGAACGGCTGGTAGTCGAAGTCGGCGCTTCTTGGGGAATAGAGGGTAGGATATGATACATTGTCGTGAGTACTAGAGAAACAAATTTTCATATTTGTGCCAACTAATTATGTATGTGTTGGCTTTTTTAAGCTGGACAGGGTTGACTTTGTAAGAAGATAAGGTTGCAGGTAGTTTGAAGCAGTTTCTAGTTTATATTGATTTAAAGTTACTCTTTCATTTCTTTTTGAAGACAAATAAATACACCCGAGATAGTATTTGGTATTTGCTTCTATTTTTATGCCCTCGCCATTCGAAGAATGGTGGAAAGGGCATATAGCGTTGCCCCTGTCCGTCCGTTCGTTCGTCCGTGCGTCCGTCCGTCCGTGCGTCCGAAACTTAAACGCAGTCAATAACTTCCTTATTTCTTGATGGATTTTAAAATTACTTTGCATAAATGTTAACCATCATGAGACGACGTGTCACGTGCAAAACCCAGGTCCGTACCTCCAAGGTCAAGGTCATACTTAGCGGTCAAAGGTCAAAAAAAGGGTCTGAAACTTAAACGCAGTCAATAACTTTCTTATTTCCGGATGGATTTTGAAATTACTTTGTAGAAATGTTAACCATCATGAGGCGATGTGTCACATGCAAAACCCAGGTCGTTACCTACAAGGTCAAGGTCATACTTAGAGGTCAAAGGTCAATAAAAGGGTCCGAAACTTAAACGCAGTCAATAACTTACTTATTGCTGGATGGATTTTGAAATTACTTTGAAGAAATGTTAACCATCATGAGACGATGTGTCACGTGCAAACCCAGATCCGAATCTCCAAGGTCAAGGTCATACTTAGAGGTCAAAGGTAAAAAAATGGTCCGAAACGCAGTCAATAACTTCCTTATCTCTGGATGGATTTTGAAATTACTTGGCAGAAATGTTGGCCATCATGAGACAATCTGCCTCACACTAAACCAAGGTCCTTACCTCCAAGGTCAAGGTCATACTTAGGGGTCACATGTGAAAAAAGGGTCCAAAACTTAAACACGGTCAATAACTTTCTATGGATGAATACGAACATAGAGATTTTTTCAGGCGGGGGCATCCGTGTCCTATGGACGCATTTCTAGTTATAATAATAGTTACATAATGTAAAAATCCCCAAAAATTGGACACCTGAAGGACTTGCCATAATTCTCCTAAAATTTTGATCAATTTGTTCACATTTAACAAGGAGTCCAAAAGGTGCAGATGGAATGGTAAACAGTGTAGGCCTGATCAGATTGTTCCTCTGACTGCTCCTTTAGGTCTAATCTGGGTCTTCACTGTTTGCTTAAGCCTATCTGTCCAAGTACTTAGGAACATAATGGTACTGTTTATCTGAAAAAAGAGAGAGAAAAAAAACAAACAAAAAAACAGGAATTTGTACTCCTCATGAAGTTTTTATGTTCTCATGAAATGATGACATGTATTGATTCTTGTGCTGGCTTATTTGGTATTATAATACAGTAAAATTCCTATATTAAGACCACCTTTGGGACTGTTCAAAAGTGGTCTTAAATTGAAAGTTCCAAAGGTGGTCTCTGACCAGAGGACGTTGTAGGCAGAAAAAAAAGAAGAAAAATTAAGTGTACCCTTCAAAATAAGCTTTTTAAAGCAGAATTAGTCTTAATTTTAGGTGATCTTAATAGTGGAATTTCACTGTACATGTATATTTACCCCTTGTCCTGCTGAATAAATTTTACCACACTCATTTTTGACTATCAACCAGTCAGATTACTTGAATTACCGTAATTCCCTGTGTAAACCATGCACTTTTTTCACCCAGAAAACGGTGAAAAAATCCCCTGCGTGTAATACAATGGCATAGAAAAATGACATTGTTTTTCTCGAAAAGTCAGCAGGTCACGAAAACCCATTACAAATACAATGTGACACTTTGAGACCCTCATAAAGATTGTTTGACATATTAATTCATTGAATCATTCATACCATTAAAAATGCAATCAATATTCCTATCTCAGACATCAACCTTTCATGCATATTACCTTTTATTAGTACAAAAATAACTTCCATATTTTCCACATTTTCACAGGCATATATACCCAAATTTACGTAATGAACTAATTTGCTGAATCTGAATAGACTGGTCACAAAACAGTGGTTTGTTGGAAATACAGAAATTCTGCATTTTTTTTGAAAACTTCTAATAATAATAATAATAAAAATAATAATATTATTATTAATAAATATACTTATAGTATTAATTATGATAATTAATGTATGTCAACAAAGTTCCAAATTGTACAGGACATCGGTTTCCTTGAAGTCAGGCATGAATCACCGTTTTATTAACAGTAAATGCAAATTGGGCTTCTTTAATTGAGTGAGATGTTTGGCTCATGCTGAGAAGGTGTTAATTATGGGATTAGCATAGAGAACGTGTGAAAAACCAGAGGTGTCAAACTACTCAATCTACCTGTAGATACCTTTAATTTCTGTCAATAACGCTATGGAGCACCTGCTTTAGCGACAGGACACATGCACTCCTGAAGCAAAGGGGAAGACAAAATATAAGCCCCACCGAGACCTGGAAAGGTCACGGCACCGTTTCACAAACCTCTCAGGACGGAGCTCGGCGATTGGCTACAGGGTAAGGGGATGCCCGTGGGCTCGGAGACACCTGAGACGTTAGACGACAAACATGAGACGGACGGGGCTGGAGCCGAGCGATGGTCTCCCTGTTCACCGGCAACGGGGAATGGGGGTACCACCGAACGGCTACGGTGTAGTGCCAGCATGGATTCGTTCCCTGGGACCCCACCAGCTGATGACCCGCGACACGGGGAAACTGGAAAACAACAACAATGGAGCACCTGCCTTGGAGGCATGTTGTCACAATTTTACCTTTGGAAAGAAACATGTTTATATCTTTCCTTGTGAAAGAAAACTGTCAAAACGCATTGTCATCTTTCATAACAAATGAATAACCGCAGACTTAAAATGTCACCTTGTCACACACCACCGTTATGGGTAAAGGGAGAACTGCCTATGCTACAAGAGAGAAACTAACCACTATTCTGTTCTATAACTACTGGGAAATATACCTATAACCAGTCAGGCTATTTGATAGTAGCCAATCAAAATTCGTGTACTTTCATTTTCAATCAAAATGGCGTCTGAGAAAAGCATTCTGTGATACTTGGGAAAAGCATGTGCTGTTTTAGACTGGAATATCTTTTTTTACACATATCTTGGACTCAGAATTGAGGTGCGTGTTATAGATGAGTGCGTGGTATACACAGGGAATTACGGTATGTGTTTATTAAAATCAAACTCAATGAAAAACTGAATGACAATGACAAACAGAGTAGATCCAGATCAGATGGCTTCTGAGCTGGATCTACACTATTTGCAAAAGTAGGGGTTATCATGTTCAACAGGACAAGAGTTAGAGAATTTTTTTAGTTTTTCTTTCCTTGTGATTTCTACATCCAATGTCTTCTAGCAAAAGACTGCCTTTGGGACTGTTCAAAAGTGATCTTAAAGACTATTTTTGAACAGTCCCAAAGGTGGTCTGAATATGAACTTGACCATACTTAAAGGGGAATGGATACACCTTCAGGGGAGGCAACTCCTGCTAAAGTATTTTTTGTCACCCATGTTAATAGGGGTCAACCCTTAAAGGAAAGAATTTGCTCCTGAGTAGTAAATTCTTTCCTTTAAGAGTAGACCCCTTGTTCCGTGGGACAGGGCTTATAGAAAGGCGTATAGGAAGTCCCGAAAGATGCTTCCCTTTGAAAAATGGCCGAAAAATCTGCCAGGTGTTCCCATTCCCCTTAAGTGATGTTTTCTGTTGTTTTTAGTTTTCAGAGTGTAAGAGGACAGAATATAACATCTCATCCTTTAGAACATACAGAACAAAGTGTAAGTCCCTTTGATAAAATGCTTGTGACCATTTAGACCATCTACATTTCATTAGTTGTTCAAAGCATTGTTATTTTTATGAACTTGAAAGTAGTCAAACTGTTAACTGTTCCAGTATGCTCTGTTATTTTTGCTGATTTGTTTGATCCCAGTCAACAGGTCATTTTGGAGATGTGGAACTTTTACCCGACATTGAGATGAAATGACATCTCAAGCCTCGTCGCCCAATGAAACCAATAGGGTTTATAGGCATGGATGGTCTGACTCGCACCGCTTTGCCTGCGCAGTCTTAGACCCGCTAAGGGGTTTACCAGTATTCGTGTGTGGCCGGTTTCAGCTCTGCGTGGAAGCATCATGCAGCCCATCTATTTCTTCAAGCCCCGATGGGCGGAGGCCGGAAATTTGGTCAAACTAGGTACAATATATCATTGCAACTTACCAAAGATTTGATTAGATTTTGGTAACCTTGATTTTGGTGATATTGACCTTGCTTACAACCCCCCTGCCCCACTCCCTCTCCCAACACACACACCAAACTGTCAATTTGTGTTTGTCTGCACACAGTTTCATGAACAAATCAATGAAATTTGGTCAAACTTGGTGCAATATAGCATTGTAACCTACCAAACATTTGATTAGATTTTGATGACCTTGACCTTATTTTCAAGGGCACAGGTCCCAAAAAATTAGTTTTGGCTTGTCTGCACACTATCTCCTTGAACAATATGATGACATTTGGTCATGGTGCAATATATCATTGCAACCTACCAAGGATTCAATTGGATTGTGGTGACCTTGACCTTATTTTCAAGGTCATGGGCTCCTGAAAACTGTCAGTTTTGTGCAAATAATATCTTTTCTGCACCCTGTCTCATTTAAGAATTGATCAAACTTTGATACAATATACAGTGGAACTTCAGTGGCTCAAACACCTTTGGGACCTCGAAAATCTGTTCGAGAAAGGGGTAGTTCGAGCCACTTAGGTTTACTCCCAGGAGGCATAAATAGATCCTTTTTGACATCTTTTCGGTGTTCTATAATGAAGATGTATTTTGTGTGTACTCATTAGAATCGCCTCATTGAGGCGATTCTAATGAGTACACACAGCATACATTTGCAAGTAAAAAAGGCGAAACCACTTAAACTATCCCCACTATTTCTTATGTATAGGATTTCTCTAGGGGCTCAATAATGGGTTCGACTGGCCATGGTAAACAAGCCATTGGTGTTCGAGGCATCGAAGTTCTACTGTAGATTGGACATTATTTTCTGCTGAAAACATTTCTAGGTGACCCAGATATCAATCAATTGACTGTATTCATTTCTGTTCGGCTACAATAATTGTTTTTTGTTTGTGGCTCTGTGCAATTTTGAAGGGAGTCTCTGTTCAAAATTATCATTCAAGCAGAATGTCTTAGAATTGCATTTATGGATTTGTTGTAAAATTTGACACAATCATTAATCTTGTTACAATGTCATTTAACACTGAAAATAATCCAAAGATGTTTGTTTTCTGTCCTTCCTCCTACTTTGGGATTACGTCAAGTTAAAATATTGCCTTGGCGCATAACAACCTTTGTAGTGGATCAAAATCATGAGGTCCTTTTCTATCTACAGCCATTGGCTTCTTGGGTCATTGGCTTTCATTGCAGCAGCCAGCCAAGACTCTGATGAGCCTGCAGTACTACACTAATGTGCAGGCTAATCAGAGTCATTGCTGGGTGCAGATGTGTGAGAATATAAGAATCTTATATGGGTTTGAGGGGTGGATTAAAAAATCCGTCCCAAGGGACACTGTCCGGCATCACGAGGCTTGCCGAGTGATGCCGGAAAGTGATCCCGAGGGACGGATTTTTTTATCCACCCCTCACACCCATATTGGATTCTTTTTCTTGCATACCTTCCATTTCTATTGCGAATTTTTAATGCTGCTCGGTTACCGACGTCCGCCATTTTGTGATGAAACAACAGGAATGTTTAGAGATGTCACGCATGACGCCGCCGCGCATGAGGTTGTAATCAACCAGTGCATTTCTCAAACACACGATTATATATTCGATTTGGGGTCTGAACACCAGGGTCAGAACATAAATTTCTATCCCAGGGTAAAATCACGGATTTCCTTGTCTGGTGTGCAAGAATGCATATTCTCACATGATTTAGTTTGTGTAATTTCTCTAAGTTCAGGGACATATTTGCCTGACTATTGCCTGGTCACAATATTTTCATTGACAGCTCTGCTACAACATTTTGAGCCTTAACCCTTCTCTTGCTGAATATTCAGTTTAGCCACACCCATCTCTGACTTTGAACCAATCAGATTACTTGATGTAATTTATTCCTACAACTTCATAAATTGAATGTCAAACAGTGTAGATCCTGATCAGATGGCTTCTTCAGAAGCCATCTGATCTGGATCTACACTGTTTGCAAAGATAGGGGTTGTCGTGAACAGCAAGATAAGAGTTAATTGGATAACAATATTGCCAACTGGAAGTTTTGGGACAGCTAATGTAATTGGTTAATTTGTTTCAGTTTTAGAATGTTAAACCTATTCTAACCTGCAAACCCGTAAAAGCGACTTATGCAAACTGTGCAGACCCAGACCAGACCTTGCATTATTCAGTGTCTGATCAGGATCTACATTGTTTGCTAACAGGATTTTCTGTCAAAAATAGAATAAAAAGGAAAAAATAGACCTTTCCCACCTTAAATGACAAATAGAAATTTCCAACATATAACAATGGAAGAGTCATCAGTATACAATGGGTTACTATATCAGTCTGATACCATATTTTCTTTGATTAAGCTGCATACCATTTAGACCATAATACCAGGACAGTGTAGTTAGATATGTGCTTGTCTACAGCCTGGGGCCAGTTGTTCAAAGCATTGTTAGCTTAACGAGCTCGTTAGTGGTCATATTGTTAACTCTTCTAACAAGTACAATATCGTAAATTTTGGTATTTTTGCTGAAAAAATGTGAGCAGCTTTTGCGTCCGCAAAAGCTGCTCACATTTTTTCAGCAAAAATTTCGGCATGTTTACCATATTTAATGATCAAAGTTTTAACGATACGTTAACTAACGACGTCGTTAGTTTTGAACAACTGGCCCCTGGTCACAATATCGTATTTACTGTATGCATTCAGACAGATAGGGCTGAGCAAATAGTGCAGACCCAAATCAGATGCCACATTTTGTGGCATCTCATCAGGGTCTACACTATTTGTCACTCATCCTGCTATTAGATATAGCATCAGGAAGTAAATTGTACTTTTTCAAATTTTAGAACAAGTATGATAAGGAGTTGAGGTGTCCAAATACTTGGGGGTGGCCTCCGTGGCCTAATGGATAAGAGCGCTGACTCTTAGTCATTAGGTCTCTCACCTCGCTCAGGTCACTTGTGAGACGCCAAGTTCTGCAACGGAAGGTCAGGTGGTTTTTCTCCGGGTACTCCGGTTTTCGCCCACCTATGATTAACGATCGGCTCGATATGAGTGAAATAATCTTGAAAGGGCCGTAAAACCCAAACCAAAAAAAAAAAAAATACTTGGGGTAAATACGGTATTTCTATTGACAGCTCGGCTATTACATTTTGAACCTTAATCCATTTAATACAGTAAACTCCAAAATGGGTACTCTGGCAAACACTGCAGGCTCAGATATCAGACACTGCAGAATGTAGAGACCCAGATCAGACTCTGATCTGGGTCTGCACTGTTTGCTTAGGCCCATCTGTCCCAATACTTAGGATTATTACGGTAACTGAGCTGATAAATTTTGAAATCAACTCCTGTGCTGTATATAAAGGGGAAGATTTAACACAGTAAAAAATAGGTTAAGGGGAATGGGAACACCTGGCAGATTTGTCCGCCATTTTTCAAAGGGAGACAACTTTCGGAATTTCCTGTTCATTTTTCTATAAGCCCTGGCCCACAGAAAAAGGGGTCTACTCTTAAAGGAAAGAATTTGCTCCTCAGGAGCAAATTCTTTCCTTTAAGTGTTGATCCCTATTGATATGGGAGACAAAAATACTTTTGCAAGAGTTGCCTCCCCTGCAGGTGTTCCCATTCCCCATAAAACCAGATCCCAATTTTCTTATGTCATAGCGTTTTTTTTTGGATGTAAATGAAACTTAAGAAGATGCATTTTCAGAGTATCTTCTGCAATTATCTTCCTGTCACAGAAGCTTTTATTGCCTATAATGGGAAAAACATGGAATTTCATAAACGGCAATAAAAACATTTGTGACAGGAACTACAATTACAACAGCTTTACCGTATGTACCCTAATTATTCGGACACCTCAGCTCCTTACCATACTTGTACTAAAATTTGCATAAGTTCCATTAACCCTTCTCTTGCTGAATATTCAGTTTAGCCACACCTGTTTCTGATTTTGAACCAATCAGATTACTTGATGTAATTTATTCCTACAAATTCATAAATTGAATGTCAAACAGTGTAGATCCTGATCAGATGGCTTCTTCAGAAGCCATCTGATCTGGATCTACACTGTTTGCAAAGAAAGGGGTTGTCATGAACAGCAAGATAAGGGTTAATTACCTGATGTTTGTTTGTTTGTATTGGAGTTTAACAGCCTAGTCAACACTATTGAGGTCATTTTTAGCTCGTCTGTTTTTTGAAAAAAAACTTTCGAGCTATTGTCATCACTCCGGCGTCTGCGTTGTCGTCCTGCGTCGTCTTGCGTCGTTCCAAAAAAACTTAACCTTGGCTATAACTTAAAAAGTATTAGACCTAGCCTCATGAAACTTCATACACACACTCATCATCACAAGAGCTACATTTTGACCAAGGACCATAACAACATTGTTGATTTTGGCTGAATTATCTCCCCTTTTCCAATTTTTTTCTGAAACACATTTTTTGCTCTCATTTTAATACTATTCACAACAGAGCCTTCAAACTTCATATGAATGTTCCTTGGGACAAGACCTTTTCAGTGATACCACACTTTTTGATCTGTGACCTTGACCTTTGAACTTTGACCTATTTTTCGAAAACTTAACCGAAAACCTTAACCTTGACCATATTTCCAAAAGTATTTGGCCTACCTTCATGAAACTTCATACACATACCCACCATCACAAGAGCTACATTCCCTACAAGTTTTATAACTCCATCTTGCAATTTGATTGAATTATCTCCCCTTTTCTCTCCGTTTTTTTTAAATTGTTTTTGTCTCTTATTTCAATACTATCCACAACAGAGCCTTCCAACTTCACATGAATGTTCCTTGGGACAAGACCTTTTCAGTCATACCACGCTTTTTGACCTGTGACCTTGACCTTTGAACTTTGACCTATTTTTCGAAAAATTAACCAAAAAACTTAACCTTGACCATATTTCCAAAAGTATTTGGCCTACCTTCATGATACTTCATACACATACTCACCATCACAAGAGCTACATTCCTTACAAGTTTTATAACTCCATCTTGCAATTTGATTGAATTATCTCCCCTTTTCTCTCCGTTTTTTTTTAAATTGTTTTTGTCTCTTATTTCAATACTATTCACAACAGAGCCTTCCAACTTCACATGAATGTTCCTTGGGACAAGACCTTTTCAGTCATACCACGCTTTTTGACCTGTGACCTTGACCTTTGAACTTTGATCTATTTTTTCAAAAAATTAACCAAAAAACTTAACCTTGACCATATTTCCAAAAGTATTTGGCCTACCTTCATGAAATTTCATACACATACTCACCATCACAAGAGCTACATTCCCTACAAGTTTTATAACTCCATCTTGCAATTTGATTTGACTTAGAACTTTTGTTTTCTAAAAGAAACTGCAGACGAGCGTTGGCACCCGCTTGCGGTGCTCTTGTTGAGCCACACTTTTCTTGGGCAGGCTTATACATAAGGGGTTAACCATGACAGTGCACATTCTTTTGCCAGAAATTACAACTGCCCTTCTTTAATCAGCTTTTACTTGATGTTGTGTCTTAAAATAAATGGATAAGTGGCAAACAATGTTGGCCCTGATGAAACGCCGCATTCTGCAGCATCTCATCTGGGTCAACACTGTTTGCTAAGATCTTTCTGTCCAAATGATCGATCCCGGGCTTCTCCAGACTTTCGGATGAGTCTTTAAACCGAGGTCCCGTCTCCGTATGACCTTAGTTGTTGGTGGGACGTAAAACTCAAACACTCACTCTGTCCAAATACATATTGAAATACGGTAATATTACATGATAGAATTTCATAAATTTTATTGTTTTGCAGTGGAATGAAAACAAACTAAACATGGACTTCGCTATGTTGAGAAACATGCAGGGAAGGCATGCCCCACTGAAACTGCAGATGGAGTTGAATACTGCCAGACAGGTGACAATATTATTTGTTGCGAAACTTCAGTGACTTGTACATGACCATGGCTACCATGATGATCCTAAGTATTTGGACAGATAGGCCTAAGGGCGCAGTGCAGACCCAGATTAGACTACTCCTGTAGGAGCAGTCTGATCAGGGTCTACTGTGTTTGCCATTCCATCTGCACCTTTTGGACTCCTTGCTGGCTCATGAAACAAATTTGTATTGGGACAGATAGGCCTAAGCAAACAGTGCAGACCCAGATCAGACTTAGGAGCAGTCTGATCGGGGTCTACACTGTTTGCCATTCTATCTGCACCTTTTGGACTCCTTGCTGGATCATATAGCAAATTTGTTGCAATTGTAGGAGAATTATAAGAAGTCATGAAGGTGGCTGAATTATCAGGATTTTATGGTAACGTGAACTACATACACCACCTCTTTTTACACTGCTGTTGGGGTCCATTACTCAAACAGCTGTGTTATATCCAAGCAAAAATGTATAGATTACATGGAAAAAATGTCACTACCTATGGTTATTTTTATGCCATCGCCACAAAAGTGGCGGGGTATAATGTTATACCGCCTGAAACAGAGTATATGTCCTTTTTTTCAGTGCTTCATATTTTATGTTCACTCCATAATTCTGATACTGTTAGAGATATTTTCACGAAACTTACATAAATATTAAAGCTTATGAGGCGATGTGCAGAACACAGGAAACAAACATGACTACTTTTGGGGTTGTTGCCCTTTGAAATATGAGCATAGCCATTTCTCCAAGTACTCCTGTCTACTCTGTAAGTTAAAAAGTGTTGAAGATAATTTCATGAAATTCCTCACAAATGTAAAGCATCATGAGATGATGTGCAGAACATGAGAACTGTAACTCTGGTTATCTTACTTTTGAAGTTATGGCCCTTTGAAAATAATGTACATGTATACTGAAAATTCTACCTTGTTCTTTTGTCTGCTCTGTAAGTTGAGAACAAGTCCAGTTATTTTGATGAAACCTCACAGAAATGTTAACCCATATCTTGCTGTTCATGACAACCCCTATCTTTGCAAACAGTGTAGATCCAGATCAGATGGCTTCTGAAGAAGCCATCTGATCTGGATCTACATTGTTTGGCATTCAGTTTAGGAATGTGTAGCAATAAACTACATCAAGTAATTTGATTGGTTGATAGACAGAAATGGGTATTGAGTTTTCAGCAAGATAAAGGCTAAGCATCATGAGATAATATGCGGAACACAAAAACATTGATGTTTTATTCCTTTTCTCATACTTCATGAAGAAGACCTAGTGACTTATTCATATGCAAGCTTGACTGGTGATTAGGAGTCGGTGGGTTTGATAACTACTAGATCTGGCTAAATTCTTTTAGGGGGACTGTTCCGGAAGTATTTTCTACGATCACTCTGTCCTTTCCACTGATTCAAGAAGGCTTGTGGTCAGTTTCCAGTGCAAGAATGTGCACTGTACTGGTAAAGTTAAGCTTGCCCAGGAAAGGAATATTCAGGTAAAGAGACGGCTTGATGTGTCATAATAGTGTTGATGGCTGTTTAACTCCAAACAAACAAAGCAACAGTTTGTAAAATGGAAAAAATCGTTTCTACCAATATTAAGCCATTTACAAACAGTGCATCTGTGAGGTACTTCTAATTGGATTTATTGAACCTGGTTTTGTAAATCAGAAAGTTGTATTCCGCTTACAGAAAATGGATACACTTTCAGGCGAGGCAACTCATTTAACACATTGACTACTTTGTTCAGTGGGATCTTGTTTTTTGGTTTTGGTTGCACGGCCCTTTCAAGATTATTTCACTTATTTTGAGCCGATCATTAATCTGATCGTTAATCAGAGGTGGTCTAAAATGGGAGTACCCGGAGAAAAACCACCTGACCTTCCATTGCAGAACTCCTTTGGGATCTACCCTTAATGGAAAGAAATTGCTTCTGAGGAGCAACTGCCTTCCTTTAGTAGACCCTTAGAGTATAGAGTAGACCTTGTTGGTAGGGCTTCAGTCAACAGGGAAGGAAATAGAAGTCACAAAAGTTGTCTCCCTTGTATAATTGTTATATATTCCCCTCAAGCTAGTACTAGGGACTGGCATTGAATGATCTTTATAGTGTTGGCTAGGCTGTTGAATAAAACAAAATAAAGCTAGCGAGCTCATGAGAAAAGGTACTTTGCACATCGGCAACCAGCAAACACTCAGGCAAGCCTAACCCTAACCCTACATCTATCCCTATTGTTTGGCTGCATCTAGCCCTATTATTTGGCTGCATTTAGCCCTATTGTTTGGCTGCATCTAGCCCTATTGTTCAGCTGCATCTAGCCCTATTGTTTGGCTGCATCTAGCCCTATTGTTCAGCTGCATCTAGCCCTATTGTTTGGCTGCATCTAGCCCTATTGTTCAGCTGCATCTAGCCCTATTCTTTGGCTGCATCTAGCCCTATTGTTCAGCTGCTTCTAGCCCTATTGTTTGGCTGCATCTAGCACATCTAGCCCTATTGTTCAGCTGCATCTAGCCCTACTGTTTGGCTACCCTACTGTTTGGCTACATCTATCCCTATTATTTGGCTGCATCTAGCCCTATTGTTTGGCTGCATCTAGCCCTCTTGTTTGGCTGCATCTAGCCCTATTGTTCAGCTGCATCTAGCCCTATTGTTTGGCTGCATCTAGCCCTATTGTTCAGCTGCATCTAGCCCTATTGTTTGGCTGCATCTAGCTCTATTGTTCAGCTGCTTCTAGCCCTATTGTTTGGCTGCATCTAGCATATCTAGCCCTATTGTTCAGCTGCATCTAGCCCTACTGTTTGGCTACCCTACTGTTAGGCTACATCTATCCCTATTGTTTGGCTGCATCTAGCCCTATTGTTTGGCTGCACCTAACCCTATTGTTCGGCTGCATCTAGCCCTATTGTTTGGCTGCATCTAGCCCTATTGTTTGGCTGCACCTAGCCCTATTGGCTGCATCTAGCCCTTTTGTTCAGCTGCTTCTAGCCCTATTGTTTGGCTGCACCTAGCCCTATTGTTTGGCTGCATCTAGCCCTATTGTTTGGCTGCATCTAGCCCTATTGTTTAGCTGCACCAACACATGTGAAGAATATAAATCAAGAATGCTAAAGACCCTTTTGCCATGGCCGGTGCATATTATGTTATGACCAGCATTTCTGGCTTCTTTACTTCAGGAGTTATCTGCCCTTGTCCTGTCTGTAGATAAGGACTTTGATATTCCACAACGCGAGGGCCTGAGGTTATAAATTTTTTCTCAACCTCGACCTACTTAAATGAGAAATTTTTCATACTCATAAATTGTTGGCATTTTAAAATTTATATGCACGACAGTCAACATTCTTTGCTGATCCAAGCAGAAAAATTGTCTTGTTTGTTGGAATTTTAATAATTATGAGCATTACAGATTTCCTGCTCAAATGTGTTGAGCATGCAAAATGTTTTATAACCTTTGTCCCAAGATATCATGCAATGCTTTTGTTTTACAGATGCAGCGGCTTCCAGGTTTACCAAGCTCTCGGCTGATGGAGGACACACTTACGGGGAGAAATGAACTGATAGACTTTGATGATATACTAAATGGTAAAGTATACTCTACATTTACATGCAGAGTACCTAAAAATGGGCCATGTCATGAAAAAACTTGAGTTTGCCATTTGGGAACAACAAAGATTTTGTTTGTCATTGCGAAAACATGCCTATTTAAGTGCATATATATTGAAAATTTTACTGCCCAAAACTGAAAATTTTTCAGATAAAAAATTCGGATATTTTTCTTATTTCTATTCAAAGCATAGATTGTGGGTGCTTGTTAGAACTGTCTGAGTAAGGCAATTCTAACAAATACAAAAAAATCTATGTTGGTGAAGCAGTTCTAACGAGTACCCACAATCTATGTTTTGGAGCGAGGCGGTTCTAACGTGTTTCCACAATCTGTTTTTTTTCAGCAGAAATAAGAAAAATAATGTTCACCCCTGTAAATCCCAGATTTACTGTATAAAAGTGGTGTTTAATTGGGGTGTGGGGGAGGGGTCAAAGTCATGTAAGTTTCTTTTCGTGGTGGTTATTTGGAGAATAACAGCCAGTGAACACTGTTCAGGTCATATTAAGCCTGTCAGTTGATCCAATCACACTTTCCCTGGAGAGGCTTGTTCATACGTGGTTAGACTGTACAGTGCACTTTTGCCAGACCCTGACAACTGCCCTACTTAAATCAGCAGAAAGGTGGGAATAATAGTAGAGAAGATTTCATGATCAATCTCAAAGCATCCACACAGTCTAATCAGGACATGGTGTTTACTATATCTAGTGTTGTTGTATCTAAAAATTATTTCAAGACTTGCTAATCTGTTTAGCTGACCAGTCCAGACCCCCTGAAACCTCACCTTTATATAGTAAAACTGGGTTTTTTCTTATTCCTGCTCAAAAACATAGATTGTGAGTACTCATAGAGGCAGTTCTAACGAGCACCCATGGCCCCCGCCCATCAGGGCTTGAAGAAATAGATGGGCTGCATGATGCTTCCACGCAGAACTGAAATCCGACCTCACACGAGTACTGGTAAACCGCTTAGAGGATTTAAGCCTGCCCAGGCAAAGTGGTGCGAGTTTGACCGTCCATGCTTATAAACCCTATTGGTTTCATTGGGCGACAGGGGTTGAGATGTAATTTCATCTCAATGTCGGGTAAAAGTCAGACAAAATTGGAAGCAATGTCTCCAAAATGACCTTTACAGTGTTGACGGGGACGTTAAACCTCAAATCCAACAAAATCTAACAAGCAACCATAATCTATGTTTTAAGCAGAAATAAGAAATATTTCAGAAGTTTTATCTGAAAATATTCATTTTTTTGGTGTTAAAATTTCAATATTCTTGAATAAGCTTGTTTTTATAATGCTTACCTGGTCAAAAACCCAGACAACAGATTTTCTTATGACTGGTCTCATATTGCTGGCTTATGATAGACACTGACATTTGGGTCTTCCTGGAATTAATTTCACCCAAAAAATAGTAAGCCATTTGCATATTTGTGTGTACCAGCTCACTTCCTGGAACCAGGCTTCAAGGTTGAAAGAAACTTCTATATGCTGAATTCAACTGAGAATAATACTTGTCACAGTCATAGATCCTAAAAGGGCAAAACTTGTGTCAGTATTTTATGAGCATGGCAAATATAATTCACATGTAGTGAATATTATCCTGAGGAGCAAATTTTTACCGTTAGACTCCTTTTTAATGGAGGCTTGGTCAAAAAGCCATAAAAGCTGAGTGTGTCTATTTCAAATAATGATTTTGGCCTACTGCTGGGCAAGGTCTGCTGCCCTTGCAGCTAATTCAAGCAGAGTTTTTTTACAATAATTCTTCACTACCTCCGACGTTTCGGCTTCTTACGGCCTTTTTCACGAATTGTTCTTTCAAGCTGACTAGTTTCTTGTAACTTGCCTTGATTTTCCTATTCAACTCCATCTCAACCTTTTCCATTGAAAGAAAAAACCCAAGTCTGTGAAGAATTCGTCACATGCTTGGTTTTTTTCTTTCAATGGAAAAGGTTGAGATGGAGTTGAATAGGAAAATCAAGGCAAGTTACAAGAAACTAGTCAGCTTGAAAGAACAATTCGTGAAAAAGGCCGTAAGAAGCCGAAACGTCGGAGGTAGTGAAGAATTATTGCGAAAATAAATGTTATACAACTGTTTGTGCGTCAGAGTTTTTTTAGCTTGGCTGTTTTCGAAGAAAACAACGAGGTATTGTCATAGCTCTAGCGTCGTCATCGTGCAAAAACGTGGACATTTTCGTCTGCGTCGTCGTGCAAAAACTTGGGCATTTTGTAATATCTCTGTCATTACTGAACATATTTACTTGAAACTCTGACTAGTTGTTCATTATGAAAAGGGGCTGCAGTCGAGCGTTGGCACAAGCATGCGGTGCTCTTGTTTATATTTCTTTTGTTTCTCTACTTTCTATCTTTCTTCATTCTTCCCACCCATTTCTTTAAGGTCTCTTTTCTCCCTTCTCATTGATGGCACAAAATGACACTTAGGGTTGACATGCTGTTAAACCACTGCCCTAGTAACACATAATTCGCGCCAGTGACTGGTTGGAGTTTGTTGCTTCATGTTTGTGTTTCTTTCCCTTTGGTGTCTCTGATGGGAGCTGTGGGTTAATTGTATTGATTCCTGATCATTGCCTCCACTTCTGCTTTGTACATGTTGTGGTTAAAGCACTGATTGGGAAACACTAGGTCAAATGGCCTATGCTGTTGGAGTTTTGGTGTCATATAATATTTTGATTAATTATGATTCATGGGTCTACTGAACAGTCTAAATAAGTTGTTTGTTAAGTACTTCACAAAACTTTATTTGAACCCTCTTTTTTTTTCTTTGTCCATACAAGGAAGTTTGGTGTTTTATTTTCTGAATATCCTGTTGCTAGTCTTTTTTCACATATTTTAGGAAGCTTTTAACCCATTTTAGACAGTATACCCAGATCGGGACATTGGCAAACAGTGCAGGCCCAGATCAGATGCCGCAGGATGCGGCATCTGATCTGGGCCTTCACTGTTTGTAAAAATCTCAGCCATTTTGTAAATAAATTTCAAAAATTAGTTCAACAGAACACCCTTAAATTTCAAAATGGACTAATGCTATGTATAAGGAGAAGGCTGCGTTCGTGACAAAATGGGTTCATAATTAAAGACCACCATACAGTAGCTAAGGAATGTCATGATTTAATTAGTCAGAGATCAAGTGAACCACAGCATGAGTAAACCTGCTTTTTTTTCATTTGTGGACATTAGAGATACAGATCAGCCTTGACATCCATGCAGCCTGACCATCACATTTATGTTTTTATCTTAGGTCGTACAATCCCTCTAGTTTCTATATTTAAAATTTCAACACTTGCTAGTCTGTGTGGCTTGGGTTTCCATGTCAAAATCCCAAAGACAGATTTTCTTGTGATGGGCTTCAAGTGGTTCAGCTTCAGACCTCTTGGAGCCACTTTAGCATTTCCTTTTATATAGGAATTGTAGTCACTCTAAACTTTGGGACAGTAAGGCATGAGTATACACTCACACCAGTCTTCTTGAAGGAGCAGTCTGATCTGTGTCCAGTGGCATAGCAAATAGCAAGTAAACTGAACACATACCATAGGAAATTCTAGAAATAATTTTAGAAGCCTCCATGGTGTAGTTTTTATGCTGCTGGCTTCATAAACCAGGGGTCGGGGTTTGGTGACTTTCGGATGAGTCTTTAAACTGAGGTCCCTTCTCCGTATCACCTTAGCTGTTGTTTGGACATAAACCACACACACACCTGTTGTTTTCTTATTCTTTAATTTAAAGAGTGTTACTGAGCATGCTGGTTTGTGTCTTACCGGGTCAAAAACTCCCCTCAAAGACAAGTTTTTCACATGATGGGGCTCATTTGTAGGTCACAACAGTCACAACCATTACTGACTATCAGCCAGTAAAGTTACTTGATATAATGCAGTCATTCAATTCACAATCTGCATGACAAAAAGTGTAGATCCTGATCAGATGACTTCTTTAGAAACCATTAAAGAAGCCATCTGATCCAGATCCACACTGTATGCAAAGATAAGGGCTAAGAGTTCAGAGGTTAAGTCCAGCGGGATAAGAGTTAAGTGCAATCCCTCCATTCCATGAATTCAAGAAGGGCATTTGTCAGTTACTGACAATAGAATGTTCACTGCTTAGGAATACAATACAAATCCTAAATATTCAGACCCCTAAGACTTTCTGCAATTCTCATAAAATCGTAACAAGTTTGATTCATGATCCAGCAAGGAGTCCAAAAGGTGCAGAGAGACTGGCAAACAGTGTAGACCCTGATCAGACTGCACCTTCAGGACCAGTCTGATCTGGGTCTGCACTGTTTGCTTAGGCCTATTTGTCCCAATACTTAGGATCATTACGGTACTTAGCCTGCTTCCTGATCTTTTTTTTACTTCTACTTAGCTTGACTGACTGGCTTGATATGACCTTAATAATGATGACTTGGCTGCTTAAACTTGTTATGAAACAAAAAGTGTTGTGTGGTGACCATTTACAGTCTCTCCATGTTCCAATAAGACAGAGTACCACTAAACCAGGAACCAGTTTTTTATGTACTGGTCATGAACAGACTCAGTGAAACAGAGTCTACTGTTTTTGCCACGCCTGATATTAGCATGGCGCGATATAGGCGCCCAGTTTTCCGTTCGTTCGGTCGTCCATCCGTTTGTTAAGGCGTCAACATTTGCTACCACCCTAGTGTTCACCCTAATGGTCAAGTTTATTTCTCAAGAACTATAAGAGCTTCATTAATGATACTTGGTACAAACTTCTGTCTGGGGATGACAACTTACATGCAAGCATCCATATTTGACCTTGACCTACATTTCATGGTTCACTGACTTTGTAAAATATTGCCACCACCCTAGCGTTCACCCTAATGGTTAAGTTCATTTCTCAAGAATTATTTGAACCTCATTAATGATACTTAGTACAAGCCTTTTATGCAAGCATCTATGTTTGATCTTGGCCTAGATGTCATGGTACGGTGACTTTGTGCCCCCACAGGCGCGACATAGCCTTCGGCGGAATTCTTGTTGTGATTTAGACATCCTCTGTATTTCTGGATGATCTTTTCTAGCAAGTATAATATCTAATGCACAAATATATTTGCTGAATAAATGTGAGGAGCATTCACGTTTTCAGCCCCCAGAAAAAAAAAACATTAACATGTTTGTCATACTTTTAATATTGTCTACTATTACAGTAAAATTCCTCTATTAAAGACCACTTTTGAAGAGTCCCAAAGGTGGTCTCTGACCAGAGGACACTGTGGCCAGAAAACACAAAGAGATATTAAGTGCATGCTTTTGAAAGCAGAATAAGTATTAATTTTAGGTGGTCTTAATAGCTGAATTTCACTGTATTTGTTCGGATAGAACACAGTGGGTAAACTAACAGTTTCTGCTTTGTACACCCAAAATAGTGTTATAGAGAGGTTGTGGTGTATTTTCTTAACTCTTATTGATCTAAATGTAGCCACACCCATTTCTGACTCATCCACCAATCAAATTGCTTGGTATAATGCATTTGTTTAATTCACAAAATGCATGACAAACAGTGAAGATCCTGATCAGATGGCTTCTTCAGAAGCCATCTGATCTGGATCTACACTGTTTGCAAAGGTAGGGGTTTGTAGTGTTCAGCGGGATAAGGGTTAACTATAATAATAATAGGAAGTATTGGGTGAAGGTGCCCTATTTTTTATGTAAATACTATGCAAGTGAACCTTTGGGAGTGAATTAAAGCAAGTGGTTGTATCAAGTTACTTTTAGAAGATCAACTTTAATAGCCAAGTGGGGTCAGTAGAGTTTCCATTTTCAGAGCAGTGCTTTATTTTTCTTTATTTGAAGATACTTAAGTATAAAGTAGCCAGGAAACGGTGAACTTGACCCAGTAAATTAAACAGAACGCCAGACGACAAGGAATCCATTAGAAAACAGAGAGAGAGAGAGAGAGAGCAATGCTCAGTCTGGTGGATGCCAGAGAGAGAGAGAGAGAGAGAGAGAGAGAGAGACAGAGAGAGAGAGACAGAGAGAGAGAGAGAGAGAGAGAGAGAGAGAGAGAGAGAGAGAGAGAGAGAGAGAGAGAGAGAGAGAGCCACATATGCATGCTCTGGTCAGTGCCACATGTATACAGTCTGATCAGAGCCACAAACATCACAGTCTGATTCAAAACATATATATGCACAGTCTGATCAGAGCCATGCATGCTTAGTCAAGTCTGGTGAGTGCCACATATAGTCTGATCAGAGCCACACATATGCACAGTCTTATCAGAGGTGCACATGTGCACAGTCTGATTGGAGTCACATATGCAGTCTGATTAGTGCCACATATATACAGTCTTACCAGAGACACACATATGCACAGTCTGATCAGAGCCATTCATTATTGGTTCTAGTCTGGTCAGTGCCACATATAGTCTGATCAGAGCCACACATATGCACAGTCTGGTTAGTGCTACATATATGTAGTCTTGTCAGAGACAGACATATGCACAGTCGGATTAGTGGCACATATATACAGTCTTAACAGAGCCACACATATGCACAGGATAATCAGAGCCATACATCTGCTCTACTGGTCAGAGAACACATATGCTCAGCCTGGTTAGAGCACATATGTTTAGTCTTGTCAGAGCAACACATATGCACAGTCTGATCACAGGCACAGATATTCTTAGTCTGGTCGGAGTCTGGTCAGTGCTACTCATATGCTCAGTCTGATCAGAGCCACATATATGCAGTCTGATCAGAGCCACATGCATGCTCAGTCTTATCTGAGCCACAAAAGTGCTGATGTCTAATCAGAGCTACACATATACACAGTCTGATCGGAGCAACATGTGCAGGCTGATCAGAGCAACACATATGTAGTCTGATCAGAGCCACATCATAAGCCTGTTTGTCTTGCATCTCCTTTACCTCTGTCTATCACCTATGCTATCTTTAATCTTTTCTTCATTTCTCTGGGAGATGACACAAAGCGACACTTAACTTGGCAGCTTGTCATTTAACCACAATCTAAACAACAACAACAGGAAGAAAAATCATGTTCAATGGTCTGATTTTGATGTAACCAATGTGTAATTGTGGTAGTGTGTCAGTACGTGGGTACTTAACATTCCTTATGTTAATTTACGTCAAAGATGCTCAGGAACAACAAGTTCCGCTGTGTGACTAACATGAAGGAGCATCTATATTTGGCTAGGATGGACTTCAGCCTGTTTGTTTTTATTGACTGATCAGTCATTGATATTAAGATAATGTCATGAGGAATAAACACACCAGGGCTCAGTTGATCAAAGCTAACAATGTCACTAGAAGGCCTCTGCCAATCAGGGGCTTGGAGAAATAGATTGGGCAGCATGATGCTTTCAGGCAGAGCTGAAACTGACCTCATATGAGTACTGGTAAACCACATAAAGCGTTTAAGCCTGCCAGGCAAATGGTGGGAGTCGGACCATCCCTAAATATTAACCTTCTGGTTTGTTTGGGCGGCAGGGGTTGAGATGTCTTTTCATCTCAGTGTTGGGTAAAAGTCCCACAAAATTGGAAGATTCATTTCCAAAATGATCTAAATAGTGTTGATGGGGACATAAAACCTCAGTTCAAACAATGTCGCTAGTAACATAATTAAATATTTGATCATTTAATATAGCAAATGTGCTTATATTTTTGCTGAAAAATTTGAGTAGCTTCTGCATTTTTCCAGCAAAAATACCATAGTATAGATATTGGACTTCATAGATCAGATAACAGTTTGGCTACTTACAAACTTGTTAAGCTAACTATGCTTGGAACAGCTGTTGTATATAGTTAACAAGTCATTAAAGATTTGATCATTTAATATGGCAAATATGCTAGTATTTTTGCTGAAAAATGAGAGTAGCTTTTGCAAAAGCTACTTTCATTTTTCCAGCAAAACAAATATCAGAATACAGTAGAACTTCGATGGCTTGAACACCGATGGCTCGTTTACCATGGATGTGTCGAACCCATTCTTGAGCCCCTAGCGAAATCATCTACATAAGAAATAGTGGGGGATAATTAAGGAGATTTTAGTCTTTTATCTTGCAAATGTATGCTGTGTGTACTCATTAGAATCGCCTCAATGAGGCGATTCTAATGAGTACACACAACATACATTTTCATTATAGAACACCGAAAAGATGTCTAAAAGTATCTCGTTATGCCTCTTGACAGTAACCTCAGTGGCTCGAACTACCCCTGCCTTGAACAGATTTTCGAGGTCCCTGAGGTGTTCGAGCCATTGAAGTTCGACTGTATTAGTTGTTGCACTTACTAAAATAACAGTTTGACCACCACAGTTTGTTGTGTATCTTGTGTCACTGGGGTGTCCAACTGATACTGGCTTACATTTGGCAAGGCCTGCTGTCATTGTAGCAGGTACAGGTGTATGTGTGTGTGTGTGGGGGGGGGGGGTGAATGTTGTTACTTCTTCTGTTTCTACACTTTCGTTCTTTATTTTTCCTTTTCTGCCCTGTCCCTCATTTTCAACTCTACTTTCTCTTTTCTCCTTTTCTCTGGTAAAGGACACAAAATGACCCACAAAAGTTGATGTGTCATTATATAGCTCGAACAAATTGACCTAATATGGTGAACTCTCTAAACATAATTTCACACCCTGAATGCATGTATTTATCTTCGCCGTCTCCCGAAAATGGCGATATTGTTATTTGATACATAGAGGTCGGTAAATGGGAATCAATTCACGGGATGCCGAAAATTCACGAGGAGTTTACGAAAGTCGACGTATTAGGCGATAACAATGACTAATTTATTCCTTGCATAAAGGTCAGTCTCATGTCAATTTGTTTGAACTATATCCCAGCACAATCAATTGTAAAGTTCTGTCATTTTCCAAATAAATTTTGATGAAAACACAACCTGACACCCCTAAATTTTGAAATGAACTCCTGCTGGATATAAGGAGGAAGATTCAATGTGGTACCAAAAGGGTTAAACAACTGGGACTTGGCATATTTTCAACCATTTCAACTGCAGACAACAAAGCAGAAGACAATGACTTTGAATGGCCTCTTAATGGCTTTAGCAAAAAAAAAAGGGAGGGTCACTGATGAGGCCTAATTGTCAGAAACTAGCTACTATGGCCCAGAAAAAAAAGTACACTCCATAGTTTTGAGTTCTGTCTTGAAGTCCTTGTGCCAAAGAATTACTTATCCCTTTTATAGAACATTTAACTTCACCACAGGTGGTGTTAATTGAATATGTGGTGGCCGTAAAAAGTCTCCTTGCCCTTCATCATAGTGTGGGTTTTATTTTCTAGTCCTCCCGGATGATTGTTAAAAAAAAAAAACTTTTATAGAACATTATTGTTCATCGTATGTATGTCTATTCCATTGCAGGAGAGACAACTTATGTTAATTCTTTATGCTTGGCCAAACATGATTAGGGTTCTTCTCCAAATGGAAATAAGATCTGAAGAGACCCTGTGAATAAGGACAGGAAATGAATTTTGAAAAAGAGTTGTTTCCCTTGAAGATGGTTTCATATGCGTTAGCATTACAATAATGCATCCATGTAATACAGTGAATTCTTTCCTACCGCTAAAATGCTAATTTTTCTGACGAAAATTTGTGACATTTTCTTATTTATACTCCAAATATAGGTGTTACGGTGCTAAAGAATTGTACATGTAGTAGGAAACATAGAGTTGTCATTAGCAGTGTTATGATGTTAAACACCATTAACCATGTGTTATTACATCTTTGGGAATATCGGTTTTATGAGTTAAATGGCTCAGTCATCACTGTTTAGGTTATTTCAAGCCAGTCAGGTGATTACCTAACCACACTTTCCCTGGAAGGCTTATTTCACATTCTTTCGTCAAAACCTGATAACAGCCCTTCTTAAATCAGTGGAAGGGAGAGAATGACTGTAGAAAAGAGTTCATAGTCAATCTCCAGAAAAGACTGGTGACGTTCCGACATGGTATTGAAGCTGCAACCTCCTGCTGCTCATTTTTATGGCATGATATTTTCCACAAAATGACAATGATGTTGTACAATAAAGAGATTTATGTATACTGTAAATACATATTTATGCCCTTGAGGGGCATATTGCTCGGGGGCATATTGCTTCTGCTTCGTTCGTCCGTTCATTACGCTTTTGATGCATAGCATAACTTAAGCACCGTGTATGCTAGGGTTTTGAAATTTCATATATGGATTCCTCATGGAAAATTAGGGGATGCGTATTTTTTTCTCTCGTCCAGATTATGCCCCTTTCAAGTGTTCTTGCCCTTTGAAGTTTTTTGGATAAAATCTTGTCAGCAAAATATCTCAAAAACTGTAAGAGCTAGAGCCTTGAAAGTTGGTGAATAGATTGGTGGTGATGAGTAGCTGGCCTGATTAACTTTTGACTTCATTCCCCCAAATACTTCATGAGTTATGGCCCTTTGTCACTTTGGATATTTTTACATTGTACCTCTATGTGCTTAGTGATGCATCGCATAACTTTATAACCGTGTTTGCTAGGGTTTTGAAATTTCATATATGGATTCCTCATTGAAAATTAGGGGACACATATTTTTTTCCCATACGGATTATGCCCCTTTCAAGAGTTATTGCCCTTTGAAATTTTTTTTTATAAAATAAAATCTGGTCAGCAAAATATCTCAAAAACTATAAGAGCTAGAGCCTTGAAAGTTGGTAAATAGATTGGTGGTGATGAGTAGATGACCTGATTAACTTTTGACTAAGTTCCAAAAAAATACTTAATGAGTTCTGGACCTTTGTCACTTTGGGTATTTTTACATTGTACCTCTATATGCTTTGTGATGCATAGCATAACTTTATAACCGTGTATGCTAGGGTTTTGAAATTACATATAAAATTATGGATTCCTCATGGAATATAATGTTTCAATTGTTGCCTAGAAACTTGACAGGCTGATAGGGAATGACTAGTACATGACCTGAGAAACATTTGAAAAAACTCTGAAAAATTATCTTTGGTTATGGCCCTGGGAAAATTAGGCATTTAATAGCAAGCATTATAAACCATTTCTAGTTCATATTTATTACTTTTATTTTTCAGTTCCAGAAGAAAGTGAAGCCATGGTACAACCTCATATTCTAGTGGAGAAGAGACTACATATTCTCTGATACTTAGCACACTAGTGCTAGCCTCTGTTTGATTGACATAACTTTCAAAGTGCCTGTCACAAGTAGCAGATGATATTTTCAAAAGGCTGACATGTAACCCTTATCCCGCTGCATCCATTTATATTTCAGCCAATCAAATTACTTGATGTAATTTATTCATTCAAATTCACAAACTGAATGACAAACAGTGAAGATCCTGATCAGATGGCTTCTTGCTTGATCTACACTGTTTGCAAAGGTAGGGGTTGTCCTGAACAGCAGGGTAAGGGTTAAATTTCATGTTTCACATAAATTGAAAGATGAATAGGAGGTCAGGTGCTAGATACCTGTTGGATTGGCAGCATTCTTTTGTGATAATTGATCTACCATCATTCTTCAAGAAGGGCAGTTGTCAGTTTCTGGCAAAAGAATATGCACTGATCTGGAGACCAGCTTATGACTATAAGCCTGCCAAGGAAAAGTGTGGTTAGGTAAACTGGCTGACCCGGTGTGACCTAAATAATATTGATTGGGCTGTTAACCCTTGTCCTGCTGAGCCTTGATATGTCTTATCATTCAAACTCTGTAGTGTGCACGTGATAACATCTGAAACGAGCTAAGAAAAAACATTGAAGAAAAATATCACCTGCTACAATTGTGTTGGTGCTTTATGAGTTTTCAATTTGTGCTCATCATAAACTCATTCATTTAAGAAAAAAACTTATGTTTGAAGTTCTCTGCAACTGCTAGTGCTTTAACGTTTTGGTCAGCAGAAGTTAATATATTGCCTTCTGATACAGTAGAAATCTAGATGATACAGTTTACAAAGATACATTTCCTTACCCTGTTCTGTTTGGGACTATATTTTATTAGTCCAACTTCATACAAAATAAATGATGTTGACTATGATTGGCATTGTGAAAAAACAGGGCCCATTTGTTCAGAGTGAGTGAGTGAGTGAGTTTAAGTTTTACATCCCACCAACAGCTAAGGTCATATGGAGACGGGACCTCGGTTTATAGACCCATCCGAAAGTCTGGAGAAGCCCGGGATCGATCCTGAGATCCCTGGTTTACAAGGCGAGTAGCATAACCACTGCACCACGAAGGCTTCTTCCCATTTGTTCAGAACTAACAGTGTTATTCGTTAACAAATCATTAAACTTTAATCATTTAACAAGGTATAATATGCTAATATTTTTGCTGAAAAAATATGAGTAGCTTTTGCATTTGCAAAAGCTACTCACATTTTTCCAGTAAAAATACCATAGACAGTCTACTTCCTAGAATAGTTACAATTTTGACAAGTTTGTCAAACTAACAATGCTTTGAACAACTGGCACCTTGTTCGGGGTTCACCAACCAATGTGTGTATCAGTGCCTGATGGTTTTTGTTTTCTTTCTCAATTCAGTCGAGCTGGATTTCTGTATCTGTTAAAATACCAGCAATTGTTGCTCCTTTTCTGTTCCAGATAGCAGAAAATAAAGCTTATCCTGTACATAAATATATAGGTGCCTTATATAGGGTAATATTTATGAGCAAGACAAAATCATGGCCAATTGACCTGAGCTGAAAAAGTTTAATAACATCAGAGCCAGGCTTTGTGCTTTCTGTTGTTGTTTTTTGAAAGCCTAGGGTCCAGTAAAGTTTTAATTGGCCATTTTGTGGGAAATAACTGTCCTTTTTGATGTTTCCATTTGGGTCTAGTTATTTCATGTCTGTATTTCTTTCCCTTTTGTGTCTCTGATGGGAGCTGTAGGTTAATTGTATTGATTCCTGACCATTGTCTTCACTTCTATTTTAACTTCGACAGGGAAGGCATTGACCAGGGCCCATTTCAAAACTTATGGCAGTAGTAAACTAACTGTTAAATCTTTGGATTTTAAATATGCCTTATAAAAATATGGCTTATACACTAATATTTTTGCTGAAAAAAAAATACCACTGTTTCTGATATTTTACTTATTAGAAAGTTAATAATGTTCTTCTAACGAGCTTATAAACCCATTGTATGCAGGAAACCCCTAACAGTGCAGGCCCAGATCAGATGCCGCAGAATGTGGTGTCTGATCAAGGCCTGCACAATTTGCTAAAAAAAATTCCTTCAAAAGTGGAATGAAAATAGGCCTGACCCCCCTTTTATGACAAATGGACTTGTCCATCATATAGCAATGGAAGAGTCCACTAGTATTCAATGGGTTAAGCTATCAGTGCTTTGAACAAATGGACCAAGAATGCAGTGGCTTGAAAATTTTAAGTTCTGTCATAAACTAAAATGAGCAGTGTAAAGTGAAAATGTGTCTGACCATTTTTATGTCCCTTTTAAGGTTATTTCACTTACATTGGGCTGATTGTTAATCAGAGCTGGGCATAAACCTGAGTACCTGGAGAAAACCCTCCTGACCAAGGTGTCTTTGAGCGAGCCTCAAACCCACCATGGCATAGAGAACCAGTATGCACAATCAGATAGTCAGGACATTGCCTTCAGTCCCTTTCTGTCACTGTCTTGGAAGTTTTGTGGCATCCATATAGTGCCCAGCAAAGTTTGACTAGAATAGTGCATCTGGAAATGTTTTTTGCTTGGGCATGCATAACATAGCACTTCCGTGTGACATAGTGTATTTTTCACATCTCAAAAATGGGCATTTTTCTGCTGAAAATCCGTGATATTTTTCTTATATATACTGCAGACATAGGTTGTGGGTGCTAGTTAGAACTGCCTCATTGAGGCGGTTCTAACGAGTACCCAAAACCTAGGTCTTGGAGCAAAAATAAGAAAAATAAAGTATACCCTCGTAAATATAAAGTGGGGTATAGTGGGGTCTTCATTTCATGGATGTATGTCATTGACACATTTTGGATTTTTGCAGCTCATATGTTTGTTCTCAGTGAAAGTTTGTTTGCTTGTAAAATATGACAAAGAAACTATTCTTATGGAAGTGCATACTTGCTTTACATATAGCACTGTACATGCCAGAGATGGGATTCCAGAAGAATTCCTCATTTTGGCTACATTCTTTTTTTTTTTTTTTTAAAACAAAATCTCATCATGCTGAATAAATTAATTTCCCACACCCATTACTGACTACCAGCCAATCAAATGGGTTGAACTAATGTATTTATTCAAATTTGCAAACTAAATGATAAACAGTGTAGATCCTGATAAGATTGATGGCTTCTACACAAGCCATCTCATCTGGATCTACACTGTTTGCAAGGATAGGGGTTGTTGTGAACAGCAGGATAAGGGTTTATTTTTCAGAGAAGGGAATTGGGGTTTTCCTGTTTTCTTTAGATTTTCCATCCAAGGTGAAGGGGTCCATTCACATCCCTGACATGTATTTCAGGTATCATCAGATTCATGATTTATATTAAATTATTTCAGGCACCAGTTTGTTTATTTGCTTTCGTTTCCTGTAGACCAGGGGCCAGCTGTTCAAAACTAAAGACCTCGTTAGTTAACATATCGTTAAAACTTTGATCATTTAATATGGGAAATATGCTAGTTTTTTGCTGAAAAAATTGTGAGCAGCTGCTCACATTTTTTCAGCAAAAATAACAAAATTTTAGATATTGTACTTGCTAGAACAGCTAACAGATTGACCAATAACGAGCTTGTTAAGCTAATGTTTTGAACACCTGGCCCTTGTAGAATATTCCACCAAATAGTTTTGGAAAGATCCAGTTACAAGATAGGGTGTGTAAGGTTTATCTTGTACACTGTAAGTGTAATATAAAAATCTTATGTTGGTGTGAGGGGTGGATTGAAAATTCTGTTCAGAGGGTCACTGTCTGGCATCAGGAGGCTTGCCGAGTGATGCCAGGCAGTGATCCCGAGGGACAGATTTTTCTACCCACCCCTTACACTCATATAGGATTATTTTCTTGCATCTCTTCCATTTCGTGGATTTTTAGCTAACCTGAGCTGGAGGCTCACTCGCCTGAGCTGAAGGCTCACAGGTGAGCTTATATTATGGCAAGGCTCTGTTGTCTGTCATCATTTTCAAACCTCTTCTCCACGGGACCGATTGAAGTCAAATTTCATGTGGAGCATCCATGGGATGGGGGAATGAAAGTTTGTTTGCAGAGTCCAGGTAACATGACAAAGATGGCTGCCATGGTCATATATGGTAAAACCCCTTCAAAATCTTCTCCAGAACCAATGGGTCTATTGCCATGAAACTTGGTTGGTAGCATTGGGAACTTGGGCCCATCATAGTTTGTTCAAATGTTGACCCTCGGATGACCTTGACTTACGAGGACTGTTCAAATATGAATGCAACTAAGCACATAAAAATGATTCTGTGATAGATTTCGATGAAAAATTTATTTTGTCCCCTCAAAGTATTCCCCTTTAACAGATAAACAAACTTTCAGTCTTCTGATCTAATCATTGAATGCATTTTGATAGTCTTTTTGAGGTATACTATGAAGGCACTGGAATATTGCAGAACCGAGGAGTTTGCGCTGTACAAATTTTCGACCAGAAAGGTATTTTTGCAGCCGCGGGAACAAAAAAAGTCACACGGGGCAAGGTCAGGGGAATACGGGGGATGAGGGAGTTCAACAACCTTTTCCTGCTTCAGATAGTCTTGCACAATGAACGCCTTGTGCGATGACGCATTGTCATGTAGCAATCTGACATTGGCCAAACCAGTTGCGGGTTTTCGTTCTTTGAAATATTTCTTCAATTTTCGAAGAACTTTATTCTTGTAAAACTTCGCATTTACAGATTTGCCTTTAGGCACAACAACCTGAATAGCAGGGCCCTGATTTGAAAAGAATATGGCATACATTACCTTCTTGACACTCATGGTCCGCTTTGCAGTGCATGGTCTTTTGCAATACTTTGTTGCCCATATTTTGTTCTGAATCTTTCGTTTTGGCTAAAAAAAGTGAACCCATGTCTCGTCACCTGTGACGACATTAGCGAAAGATGGTGCATTGTAATTTGGAAACTTTTTAATCAACTTCTTGGCGCACTGAACGCGTGTCTTTTTCTGCTCATCTGTCAACAGATGGGGAATCCATCTAGCACAGATCTTTCTCATTTTCAAATACCGTTTCAGAATTGTATGAGCTGCTCCTAATGAGATGCCAACCATACTAGCTATTTGCCTAGTGGTGTATCGTGCATCGGTAGCAACTATTTCTTTCACTCTAGCAACCATCTTGGCAGATGTTGCTCTTTTCGGCTGATGATCATGTGGTGCATCTTCTGTTGAGCCTAGCCCACAGCTGAATTTCTTACACCAAGGAAAAACTGTCGGAAAAGACATTTCATTATGCCCATAAAGCGAACATATTCCATCAAAAATGTCTTTGCACCGTATACCAAGAATTCTTAATATAGGACCGTATTTCAACGGCGTACTCTGACCGTCTTCCAACCATGTTTTGTATTAGTATACAAGAGTAGACAGTGTTTATCGAACGATATACATGTACATGGCTAAAGTGGACGGATTTTAACAGGTTTGGTATCAATGTATAGGTAAAATGTTTTTCTACGCTGTGATATTTATTTCCAGGTGATTTTGGCATTAGTGCATGAGAAAACGTTCTACTTGCATTCATATCTGAACAGTCCTCATATTTTACGACAATGTCAAATTGGGACTTGTATGGGAAAAATTCAAAACAGTATTTTTCAGCAACTATTGCAGCCTATGATCTGAAAATTGGTAGATGCAGGTACTGGTAGCTAAATTGGTGGATGAAACTACATCAGTATTCAAGGTCAGTCATTATATGACCTTGGCTCGAGGTCATTTATATTTGAAAATTAAAACTTATTTTCCTCAGAAACCACAAAGCCATTTGTAACCCAGTTTCATGTAAATGCCTTTAGTAACAAGGAAATGAAAATGAATTTAAATGAGTTTGGTCATATGATCAAGATGGCTGCCATGCCCATATAAGGTAAAAAACCCTTCATAAATCTTGTCCTCCAGAACCAGTGGTCCGATCACCATGAAATTTGGTTTGTAGCATTGTTCAAATGATGACCTTTGGGTGACCTTGACCTATTTTACATAGACTTTTGTATGGGAAAACGTCGAAATTGTGTATTTTTCGGAAACTATTGCAGCCTGTGATCTGAAAATCGGTAGCTAAATGAGTGGATGAAACAACATCAGTATTCAAGGTCCGGGTCATTATTTGACCTTTGCCAAAAGTCATTCAGATATGAAAATTGAAACTTAATTTCCTCAGAAAGCACTCATCCATTTGTAACCAAATTGCATATAAAAGCCTGCAGGAATAAGGAAATGAAAATTAGTTAATGAGTTTGGTCACATGACCAAGATGGCCATCATGCCCAAATAAGGTAAAAACACTTAAAAAATCTTCTCCCAAACAAGAGGGCTAATTGCCATGAAACTTATTATGCAGCATTGCACACTTGGGCCCATCATGGTTTGTTAAAATGATTACCTTCAGATGACTTTGCCTTATTTTACGCCAAGGTCAAATGTGGTCACATAGACTTTTGTATCAAAAAAAGTCAGAATCTAAAAATTGGTAGATTTGTTTTGTTGTGGGAGGGGCTTCGTGATGTCCCTTCCTGTTGAAGGCCGGTCTGGGATCGTAGAAGCTTTTAGCTCGACTTCTAGATAATTGGATGATCTATTAAATATTGACAATACCTATTTCAATGGATTGATCAGTCAAATTTACCCCCTCCTCCCAGAATTTCAGTTAAATAAAGCAAAATCTTCTGATACAGAGGCCCCTTTTTAGCTCACCTGAGCACGAAGTGCTCAAGGTGAGCTTTTGGGATCAGTCTTTGTCCGTCGTCCGTCGTGCGTGCGTCCGTCGTCAACTTTTGCTTTAAACAACATCTCCTCCAAAACTGCTGGACAGATTTTGATCTAATTTCACAGGAATGCTCCTTGGGTGATCCTCTACCAAAATTGCTCAAACTGTTCCGCTCGGGTGAACAAGATGGCCGCCAGAGCTAAAAATAGAAAATTCTTTAAACGACTTCTCCTGCTTAACAAGTGGATGGATTTTGAAATTGTTTCACAGGAATGTTCCTTGGATGACCCTCTACCAAAATTGCTCAAACCGTTCAGCTCTGGTGAACAAAATGGCCGCCAGAGCTAAAAATAGAAAAACCTTTAAACAACTTCTTCTCCTTAACCAGCGGATGGATTTTGAAATTATTGCACAGGAAGGTTTCTTGGGTGCCCCTCTACTAAAATTGCTCAAACCAATCCGCTCGGGTGAACAAAATGGCCACCAGAGCTAAAAATAGAAAAACCTTTAAAGGACTTCTTCTCCTTAACCAGTGGATGGATTTCGAAATTACTTGACAGGAATGTTCCTGCGGTGACTCTCTACCAAAATTGCTCAAACCGCTCCGCTCGAGTGAACAAAATGGCCGCCAGAGCTAAAAATAGAAAAAGCTTTAAACGACTTTTTCTCCTTAACTAGTGGATGGATTTTGAAATTACTTCACAGGAATGTTCCTTCGGTGACCCTCTACCAAATTGCCCAACCGTTCCCCTCGGGTGAACAAAATGGCCACCAGAGCTAAAAATAGAAAAAGCTTTAAACGACTTTTTCTCCTTAACCAGTGGATGGATTTTAAAATTATTTCACTGGAAGGTTCCTTGGGGGATCCTCTACCAAAATTGCTCAAACTGTTCAGTTTTAAACCCCATTGGTTTCATTGGGCGGCCGGTCTTGAGATGAGATGTCATTTCATCAAAAATGACTTTTACTTCTCAAAATGACTTCTACTCCTAAACAGGCAGACTGATTTTGAATTAATTTCACAGAAATGGTCTTTGGGTCCAACCAAAATTGCTCAAACCTTCCACTCCACCATATATTACCCACAATTCCGTTTGTACAATAGGATCAGGTGAGCGATCCAGGGCCATCATGGCCCTCTTGTTTGGATTTACATTTATCTGTTGTAGAAAGGTTTGTTTCTTGCAAAATGTATGATAAACGCGATGATTTTGATTTTGAGATTGTAAATTTTCCTTTTTAGCTCACCTGTCACGTAGTGACAAGGTGAGCTTTTGGGATCACTTTTTGTTCGTCCATGCGTGCGTGCGTCCGTAAACTTTTTCTTCAAACAACATCTCCTCCTAAACCACTGATCGGATTTTGACAAAACTTCACAGGAATGATCCTTAGGTGGTCCCCTTTCAAAGTTGTTCAAATGGTTCCGGACTGTTGCACATCTAGGTCACAGGAGCTAAAAATAGATTTTTTTTACTGAAAATCTTTAAAAATCTTCTTCTCTGAAACCACAAGGCCCAGGTCTTTGATATTTGGTATGAAGCTTCATCTAGTGGACCTCTATGAAGATTGTTCAAATTATAGCCCTGGGGCCAAAAATGTCCCCGCCCGGGGGCCTTTGGTTTTACATAGGCTTATATAGGGAAAAATCTTTAAAAATCTTCTTCTCTTTTACCGCAAGGCCCAAATCTTTGATATGTGATGTCAAGCTTCAACTAGTGGACCTCTATCAAGATTGTTCAAATTATAGCCCTAGGGCCAAAAATGCCCCCGCCCCGGGGCCCTTTGGTTTTACATAGGCTTATATAGGGAAAATCTTTTAAAAATCTTCTTCTCTGAAACTGCAAGGCCCAAGTCTTTGATATTTGGTGTGAAGCTTCATCTAGTGGACCTCTATCAAGATTGTTCAAATTATAACCCTGGGGCCAAAAATGCCCCTGCCCAGAGGGCATATAGGGAAAATCTTTAAAAATCTTCTTCTCTGAAATCACAAGGCCCAGGTCTTTGATATTTGGTATGAAGCTTCATCTAGTGGACCTCTACCAAGATTGTTCAAATTATAGCCCTGGGGCTAATAATGCCCCCGCCCTGGGGGCCTTTGGTTTTACATAGGCTTATATAGTGAAAATCTTTAAAAAATCTTCTTCTCTGAAACCACAAGGCCCAGGTCTTTGATATTTGGTATGAAGCTTCATCTAGTGGACCTCTACCAAGATTGTTCAAATTATAGCCCTGGGGCCAAAAATGCCCCCGCCGCGGGGGCCTTTGGTTTTACATAGGCTAATGTAGGGAAAATCTTTAAAAATCTTCTTCTCTGAAACCACAAGGCTCAAGTCTTTGATATTTGGTGTGAAGCTTCATCTAGTGGACCTCTATCAAGATTGTTCAAATTATAGCCCTAGGGCCAAAAATGCCCCCGCCCCGGGGCCCTTTGGTTTTACATAGGCTTATATAGGGAGAATCTTTTAAAAATCTTCTTCTCTGAAAACACATGGCCCAGGTCTTTAATATTTGGTATGAAGCTTCATCTAGTGGACCTTTACCAAGATTGTTCAAATTATAGCCCTGGGGCCAAAAATGCCCCGCCGCGGGGCCTTTGGTTTTTTTATAGGGAAAATCTTTAAAAATCTTCTTCTCTGAAACCGCAAGGCTTCTCCAGACTTTCGGATGAGTCTTTAAACCGAGGTCCCGTCTTCGTATGACCTTTGCTGTTGGTGGGACGTGAAACTGAAACTCACTCACTCTTCTCTGAAACCGCAAGGCCCAGTTCTTTGATATTTGGTGTGAAGCTTCATCTAGTGGTCCTTGACCAAGATTATTCAAATTATAGCCCTGAGGCCAAAAATGCCCCTGCCCCTGGGGCCTTTGGTTTTACATAGACTTATATAGGGAAAATCTTTAAAAATCTTCTTCTCTGAAACCACAAGGCCCAGTTCTTTGATATTTGGTGTGAAGCTTCATCTAGTGGACCTCTATCAAGATTGTACAAATTATAGGCCTAGGGCGAAAAATGCCCCCACCTGCAGGCCCTTTGGCTTTACATTGGCTTATACAGTGAAATTCTTTAAAAATCTTCTTCTCCAAAATCTGATGGCCCAGTTCTTTGAATTTGGTGTGTAGCCTCATCTAGTGGACTTCTACCAAGATTGTTCAAATCATAGCCCTTGGGTCAAAAATGCCCCCGCCCCGGGGCCCTTTCGTTTTTACATTGACTTATATAGGGAAATTTAAAAAAAAATTCAACTCCGAAACTGCAAGGCCCAGGTCTTTGATATTTGGTGTGAAGCTCCATCTAAATTGTTCAAATTTAGCCCTAGGAAATAGAAGTCAAGGCAATAAAAACCTTTGAAAATCTTCTTGTCTGAAAGCAGAAGGCCAAGGTCTTTGATATTTGGTATGAAGCTTTGTCTTGTGGATTTCTACCAAGATGGTTCAAATTATAGCCCCGTGGGCCCCTACCAAGATTGTTCAAATTATAGTGCTGGGGCAAAAAATGCCCCCCCCCTCCCCACCCCCCTCCCCCCCCAGGGCCCTTTGGTTTTACATGGGCTTATATAGGGAAAATCTTTAAAAATCATCTTCTCTGAAACCGCAAGGCCAAGGTCTTTGATAATTGTTATGAAGCTTTATCTAGAGGACCCCTACCAAGATTGTTCAAATTATAGTGCTGGGCCCAAAAATGCCCCTGCCCCGGGCCTTTTGGTTTTACAAAGGCTTATATAAGGAAAATCTTTAAAAATCTTCTTCTCTGAAACCCTAAGGCCCAGGTCTCTGATATTTGGTATGAAGCTTCATCTTGTGGACCTCTACCAAGATTGTTCAAATTATAGTACTAGGGCCAAAGATGCCCCCGCCCCGGGGCCCTTTGATTTTACATGGGCTTATATAGGGAAAATCTTTAAAAATCTTCTTCTCTGAAACCGCAAGGCCCAGGTCTTTGCTATTTGGTATGAAGCTTCATCTAGTGGACCCCTACCAAGATTGTTCAAATTATAGTGCTGGGGTCAAAAATGCCCCTTGCCCCGGGCCCTTCGGATTTACACAGGCTTATATAGGGAAAATCTTTAAAAACTTCTTTCCTGAAACCGCAAGGCCCAGATCTTTGATATTTGGTATGAAGCTTCATCTAGTGGACCCCTACCAAGATTGTTCAAATTATAGTGCTGGGGCCAAAAATGCCCCCGCCCCAGGCCCTTTGGTTTCACATGGGCTTACATCTATATATGGAAAATCTTTAAAAATCTTCTTCTCTGAAACTGCAAGGCCCAGGTCTTTGCTATTTGGTATGAAGCTTCATCTAGTGGACCCCTACCAAGATTGTTCAAATTATAGTGCTGGGGTCAAAAATGCCCCTTGCCCCGGGCCCTTTGGTTTTACACAGGCTTATATAGGGAAAATCTTTAAAAACTTCTTTCCTGAAACCGCAAGGCCCAGATCTTTGATATTTGATATGAAGCTTTAGCTTGTGGACCTCTACCAAGGTTGTTCAAATCATAGCCCTGGGCCAAAAATGCCCCCGCTCCGGAGCCCTTTCGTTTTACATAGACTTACATAGGGAAAATCTTTAAAATCTTCTTCTGTGAAACCACAAGGCCTATGTCTTTGATATTTGTTGTGAAATTTCATCTAGTGGTGGACCTCTATCAAGATTGTTTAAATTATAGCCCTGAGGCCAAAAATGCCCCCAACCCGGGGTTATTTGGTTTTACATAGGCTTATGTAGGGAATATCTTTAAAAACATCTTCTTCTCATGAACCGCGAGGCCCAGGTCTTTAATTTTTGGTGTGTAGCTTCATATAGTGGACCTTTGCCAAGATTGTTCAAATTATAGCCTTTGTTGATATTTGGTATGAAGCTTCAACTTTTTAGACCTCCCTCAACATTATGCACATTATAGCCCTGGGGTCAATAATGGCCCTCCCCGGTGCCAACTTGTTACTCATGGATCAGGTGAGCGATCCAGGGCCAGCATGGCCCTCTTGTTTGGATGGTGAAGTTCCTCGTTCGCCATCCTATGGCGTTTATTTTTCGCAACTGATTTGATTTGCCAGAGTGTGTAGTCATGTAACTGACTTCAACACTCGAAATAAATTGTTAACTGCTAAACTTCTTAATTAGGGTTATCGGCACTATAAACTCTGCAAAGCCTTTTCTAAATTTTATACTGTCATTCTGATTTAATTTCAAAATTCAATTTTGGACTTAAATCTCTTCTGCAACTCGGTCAATCGGAACCCGAATTTTATGGTGACTTAGTATATAAATTCAGAAAAATATGTAACTGCAGCCATTTCGTAGAATCATTTTTCTATATAAAAAGATTGGGTACAACATAGATGTTATACGGCAGACTGCATGCATGGTAGTTAACCCAATCAGTGTTGACAACTTTGCTTCTCTCTTTAATTGCACGCCGCTGGGTCAGGCCTCAGATTCTATGACAGTTCCAGCGTAAAGGCTTACTGAGAATTCGAGATTATCGAATTCTATGTAATGTTGGTTGGTGTCTGATGCTCTGTCTCTGGTCGGGCCCATTAGAGTCTAATTATTTTCTTTTGCTCCAGCATTTTAGTGGTTTCCTGCTGTCGTGTCCTCACCATTGTTTCATCTCTGTGGTTGTTTGATTTTTTGTTTTCTCGGAGATGTTGCACTGATGAGTTGGGAGGCCTTCATGAGGACTGAACAAATTATTTGTCTAAATCACGATGGAAGCAAGGGCGAGGATTGTCACCACGTAAAATCGATTTAAGCCCCCAGTGGAATTCGTTTTACTGACCGTTCCAAGGCGGTTCATCTGTCTCAGTTTATTTTTTTATGGTTTGTCGGAAGGCTTACGGGGTCTTTGACGTGCCCTTCTCGGTGTTTACGCCTTTTCTTCGTTCGGGTCGATGGGCATGGTGGGCGAGGCTTGCTTGCCAAGTAATGCTTACTATGCGCGGACGCCTGATTACACTCTTCTGGGGTCCATGTCTGTTGATCTGAACATTGAGATTTGCCATTTTGTCTGTGGACTAATGATTTTGGATTGGCGCTTTGGTACTGCGACCTAAACTACTTATATTATCTTGTTTTGGATAGCCAATTGGCCACTTTGTGGGAAAGTAACTGTCCGTTTGGCTTTCCGCTATTGATGTTTCCATTTGGGTCTGTTGTTTCATGTTTGTGTTTCTTTTCCTTCGGTGTCTCTGATGGAAGCTGAGGGTTAATTGTATTGATTCCTGATCATTGCCTTCACTTCCATTTTTGGATGGTTAGTTTGCAACATGCGCCAATATTTACAGAGATAGGGCCATTAACAACCCCCATTAAATGATTTTTGATCTTTTTTATCCATTTATATCGTGGAATATTTGGATAAATGTTCACAGATAAATATACCGCTAAAGGAAGCATGTTTGGGTTTCTTTGTGAGCAAAATCTGTTAACATTTGACAACGTTATGGCCGTTAACAATTTCCATTAAATGGTTGTTCCTTTACCTAATGGAATATTTGGATGAAATCACAGCTATATAGACAACTGTAGGAAGCATATCATAGCCAAGGACCACCACAATGACCATCCTTGAACTTGAGTGATCTGAATCAGAATCAGAATTGTTACTGGTGACACGTCAAATGACATTCATACACCAGGACCTGTGATGTGGGAAGTTAGTCCCTAGCTCTAACCAAAGAGGTAAATTTAGCTACACAATTATCAGCACCTTCAGCTGTCGAAATAATCGAATCGGGAAGGGCATTCCAATCTCTAATGGTTCTGGGGAAGAACGACTCTTTATAAATATCAGTTCTTGCGCCAAGGGTCTGAAACGCCAACGAATGGTGATTTCTACAGTGTCTAGCTGGGGGAACAAGGTCATCTGTTGGAATGCTGGCAGCACCCTTTAGACCTTTGTATAAAAGGATCAGCCTACTGTCTTTTCTCCTTTTCTTGAGAGACTCCCATTTTAATTTTCCAAGTATTCCAGTCATGCTCCCAGTTTAAAAGCAGTAATTGCCTGTTACAAATCTAGCAGCTCTATTCTGAACTTTCTCAATTTCATCGTTAAGGACCACTCCACTGGGGTCCCAGATACAACTACCATATTCCAAGATTGGGCGAACAAGACCTTTATATGCTGCCTCTTTTACATCCTGAGGGCACTGATGAAGATTTCGCCTCAGGAAACCAAGCGTTCTATTTGCCTTAGTACACATGTTGCTAATATGAGTATTCCATCTCAGCTGGGAACCTGTGAGATTGTCACTCCAAGGTATTTAATGGAGTCCACATTCTCGAGAACCGTTCCCTCTAAGGTGTAAGAAGCCTCAACTTTATTAGATCTCTTCCTAGTTATCTGCATAATATTGCATTTAACTGGCTGAAATCTCATGCCCCATTTACGTGCCCAACATCCTAATCTATCTATGTCAGCCTGAAGTTTCAATGAGTCATCTGTATCTCTAATTTCCCGGTAACAAACACAGTCATCTGCGAACAGTCTTATTTCTGAGTCAATGTCAGTGGAAATATCATTAATGTACAGGGAGAACAAAAGTGGACCAAGAACGGTCCCTTGTGAGTCTCCAGACAAAACTGGAGCCAACTCCGAAGATTCACCATTAACAACAACCCGCTGTTTTCTGTAGCAAAGAAAGGAATCTATCCATTTGAGGGTCTTACCCCCAATTCCATAACCAAATAAGTTAGATTTAAGTAGTTCATCAGGAGGGGTGTCAAAAGCCTTCTCGAAGTCCAGAATAAATGTGTCCACCTGTCCCCCTTTGTCCAAGATTTTTGCCCAGTCATTAATAACTGTGCTTAGCTGAGTTTCACAACTGTGCCTTTTCCTAAATGCATGTTGTCTGTCTGACAAAAGTTTATGTTCGTCCAAGTGGGCCATGATGTTTGAGCAGACTATATGTTCCAGCAATTTACACAGAACACAAGTCAGAGACACAGGGCGATAATTACGGGCAAGAGCCCTATCTCCTTTTTTGAAGAGTGGACAAATATTTGCTAAGAGCCATTCTTTGGGGATTTCACCCGTATCAAGAGACTGTTGAAACAAGTGTGCAAAAACTGGACCCAACTCGTTTGCTAGTTCCTTCAGGACTCTAGGATGAAGCTCATCAGGTCCTAAGGCCTTACTGGGGTTTAAGCCGTGAAGTAATTTGATCACTCCTGCAGCTGTCACAACAATATTATTCATGAATGGGGCCGATCTTCCAGTCAATGGAACCTCCGTGAACTTAGTTTTATTAAATGCATCAATGAATTGACCAACTAGTTCCTCTGCCCTTTCAGAGTCTGATTCAGCAACCCCGTCCCCTCCTCTTTTATCAAGGGGCGGGATACCTTGCCTATCTTTCTTCTGGCTATTAATATATCTGTAGAAGTCTCTGGGATTTGCCTTTACATCACCTACCAAGTTATTCACATACAAATCATGCTGATTTTTTATATCAGTCTTGATTTCACGTCTCAAGTTTTCAAATTTTGTCCGGAGTTTACCACTTCCCGTCTTTTTTGCCTTTGCATGAATCTTATTCCTTCTGCGAATTTTCCTTCTTATCTCTAGAGTGATCCAGGGAATAGAACATACAGACCTACTAGTTTTTGAGGGGATATGATTTTCGGCCGAAGTATGAATGAAAGAAGTTATCAAATCAAAATTCTCCTGTACAGACCGAGCATCTGAATGACCATTAAAGTAATTCTCCTTTGCACATCTGAGTGCTTCCTTCCTCATAGTTTCATAGTCACCTTTCTGATATGAGTACACCTTCCTCCGAGGTTTCTTTATTGGTGGGATGTGAATTTTTAAATATCCGGAGACAACATCGTGGTCACTTAGTTTATCTGGGGAATGAATGTCTTCGAATTGTCCTGGCAAAGTCGAAAGGATCAGATCCAATGTGTTCTTATCACGAGTGGGGAAGTTAACAATTTGTTCAAGGCCATGATCGTTCATAATGTCAATTAATATTTGTCCTTCCGACTGACTCAGCATTGTGCCCTGTTTGCTGAGCCTGTCGGGCCAAGCAATGTCTCTGAAGTTGAGGTCACCTAAAACATGTACAGCCGGGAGTTTTTTACCCCTATGCTGCGATTTAATGCAATCCAGTTGGTCTTTAAACAACTGGAAGTTTTCGATTGTACCATTTGGTGGTCGATACCAACTTGCTACGAAGTGGGAAGTTTTATTTGCAAAAACCTTAACCCAGACCGATTCGGTGTCACTTTCAAGTTCCATGAAAGGCATGTGAGGGATGTCTCTATGAATGAGCAACATCACCCCACCGCCATGAGAGTTCCTATCTTTTCTGTACACACAGTACTCACAAGTTTCAGGGAAAAGCTCAGATGTAGTAATTGAACTGTCAATCTTTGTTTCCTGAATAGCAACAATATGAGGTTGAGATGTATCGAGGAAGCTAAAAGTTCAAGAATTTTCCCTCTAATTCCATTTATGTTATACTGCAAAGTTTCAAACCTTTCACAAAATTTGACTTAGTTTCATCAGCAGTCAAAGATTTGCCTCTCTTATCCTCTGACAGAGGTTCAAACCTGTATGGCTTACTCAGTTCTACATATTCATCAAAGAAGGAGTCTGAAAAGTTACAGACCTCACATTTTGGACATATCCAGTGGCAGCTTGAATTTACCAAAGTGCCATATTCTGCATCTGAAATGAAGGAGCAGTCAGTGTGTATCCACATTTCACATTGATCACACTGAACGGCTTTGTGGCCATTAAGGACAGCACCACTGCAAAGACCACAGTCAGCTTTGCAGTCTTTGCAATACCAAGTTCCAGTTCTGGATTCAATTTCTAACAACTGACGGTTATCCAAATCAGAACATGAGGAGTGAAAGCGCTTGTTACAGTCCTCACATTCTATCCATTTCTCGGAACCTTTGCAATATTTTTTGCAGAGTCCGCAGCGAAACCTTGGGCCGGGGTTAGTTTCAATGTCTCCGGCCAAGATTAGAAGTAAAGCCAAGTTTGTACCGCACGAGGACTTGAAGTTTCGCAAGCCCTCCGAACACCTTCTGTTCCCATTCTTCCTTGTAAATGCCAAGTACTGGGAAATTCTAGTACTACTCTCCTTAATTGTAATATTGCACTCCTGATTTCCATCATCTGGATGCATTCTATGAGTTGTTTTCCAAAGAGTGAACCAAAGAATTAAGACCATGGGAAACAGGGAGACCTTCATTTTAATATACCGGGTAGTGATTTGATGATTTCTAATGATTTATTATGGGGTGTCAAGCATCAATCCTGATTCCGAGTTTGTCACAGCCAGCACACTGACAGCTACAAAGGACTATTCAGTATACTGGTCCAATTATTATATACAGCTCAGCACACTCAAATATCTGACAACACACAGGCTCTCCAGAAAAATGAATGTGACAAGCGACCTCATTTTGATCCTAAGAATTTCAGTTTACGTTACCCCACCCACTAGTGAGGTAATGGCGGGAAAGAATGTCAGCAATTTTTTCAATCTACAAGACAAACAAATCACAATCTAGGGTAACCAGCAATAAAATGTTGCTGGTTTACGCTTGTCTGTTATGAATCAGACAAGAAACCAAACAGATATCCAAGAAAAAAACTTCTCTTTTAGTGAGCCATTTTTTTCCAATTCCGTCCAGGTCCTGAAAGGATGTGAAAAATGGTTTTGGCCCTTTTCTCCTTTGCTGTATGGAATACCTTGAAGAACTGTTACAGGTTCCCAAAAATACTAAAGGAAGCATATTATGGCCAAGGGCCGTCACTGCCAATTCTTGTAATTGTATTATCTGCCCTTGATATATGTAAGGAATGATTGTAGGCAAAAAGCTCCTTTACAATATGAAATACTTTGAACAAAGTGAAATTTTACAGATATATAGAACATTAAAGGAAGCTTATTGTGGCCAAATATCCAACCATATTGGCCTGCAGTGGTGGAGTATGATGCAGTGTTAGCGATGCTTGAATGATAAGAGGTCATCCTAGAATTTTTTGCAAAGCATTTCATTGTGCATGAGATGGATTTAAGGTTGTGAATAGTACCAGTGTAATATCTGGTGTGGCTGGTACCCTGACCATCTTGCAAAAATTATTTTGCTGTTTGTCTCAGAATAGCAATTCGGATTGAACTTAACCCATTTCATGCTGAATGGAATCTCCCACTTAATATTGCGGGCGTTAATCTCGAAATCTGGGGAGTCAGATTAAGTTGTTTTTAGAAATTTATTTTAGAAAATTGGCTTCATGAACTTTTTATATTATTGCAAAGAGTGAAGGTCTTTATAATTGCGTGCTATGGCATCTCATCTCGACCTAATCTGTTTGTCAGTGTCCCGCCCAGGGGTTCCTGAATAACATGTGTTAAAGTTAGCATGAAGCATCAGGGCAACATATGCATGGGCATGCTAAAGTTTACAAATTGTGCTGAATTAGTATACAATATGGCTACTTGGTTGACCATCTTGAAAACATTAGAAACTTCTCCAGAACTGCTTTTTTGACTAAGCTACAGTTGTGACTGGAACGTCAGGGTATCATGTTCATTTTCATGGGTCACCATGGTAACCATTTTGGAATTTTATGTAACCAAGGGGAGTGGGTCTGGGTTCATTAAGCAACTAGGAGCAGCAGCATGATAGTCAACATTTTTGTCTCCTCCTCAAGATTTCAGTTGTATGCTAAAAAACAACATAAATTGACACAAAGGTTTTCAAACAGTAATTGTAGGAAATAAGTTTATTTGACATGATTTTTGTGTTTCTCAAAAGTGTCTTGTTACAAGACAAGCATAGCAGAAAGAATTTTAGAGTGTGTGTGTGAATTCGGATTTAACGTCGCTTTCAACAATTTTTCAGTCATATCACGACGGTGTCTGGTTGCGACAGGGAGCTCAATGCTCACTTTTATAGTGCTGCCTCACTGACGTATCATGTCCCAGACACATTACATGATACAACACCCAGTCACATTATCCTGACACTGGATCGACCAGTCCAAGCTCTTCCCCGTAAATCTGAGTGCCAAGCGAGGAGCAGCTAGTACCATTTTTAACGACTTTGGTATGTCGCGGCCCGGGATCGAACCCGTGACCTCCCGTTCCCCGGAGCGGACACTCTACCAACTGAGCTATCGGGGCCGGTAAGAAATTATGAAATTAAGTAATAACAAAAGGTTAAAATAGTCTGTAAATAAATTTTATTATTTTTTCTTAAGAAATTAAGAAAAAATATTAAAATTTATTTACAGACTATTTTAACCTTTTGTTATTACTGTAATGAAGTAATAAAGAAACGAATACTTAGCTCTTGCTTGTCTGACCCCGCGTAATGTACACTAAGTCCTAAATGAATAATAATCCACAAGTAATACAACACAATTTTGTTCAAATACCCAAAAACTGAAAACAAAGAGAAATATAAACTAAGCGAACTTTACAGAATGCTGTGGAAAGAATATTAGCTCATATGCTAAAAATATTGAGATGTGGAACCTGTAAGATTATACCTAAATCCTTTTTCTTGTAAACAAAGTGTTAACCAACTTCTTATATTCTCTGACTTAATATTCCAGAGCCTTCTATTTTGTAGTAAGTTAGTAAATAAAATATTTACAACATGTAAATATTCTGTGACTCAATTATCTAGATAAATACTTCTGCCAATAGGTGAAGTAAACAAAAAATATACATAACAATACAGACTAACTTTAACCCTTAAGACGCCATGAAAAACTGTATCTGAAAATGTTGCTTGTTGAGTCTTCTTGCAAACGCTTTAACCATATTTTGTTTTGAATACTGGCAAATAGTATTGACCATGATCAGAGCAGTCTGACATTGGTACACACTCTTTGCAACAATGACTTTTGAAGTAATCGTCAGACAACAGAATCGACGATAGTTGTTGTTACTGACATCTTAAGGGCAATGGAACACCTGGCAGATTTTTCCGCCATTTTTTCAAAGGGAGACAACTTTCAGGACTTCATGTTCGCTTTTCTATAGGCCCTGTCCCACTGTAAAAGGGGTCTACTCTTAAAGGAAGGAATGTGCTCCTATTGACGTGAGAGACAAAAATACTTGGCCAGGAGTTGTCTCCCATTCCCCTTAAGGGTTAACATTTCGTAGAATAAAAGCTTGAGTCTCTGATTCTCTGGCGCTCATTTCTTTGGAGAGATAATGAATATCCACCAAATGTTTTTCTGTGTGGTTGGGAGTTGAGATTTTTAATTTATGTCTTTGCTGGTAGATTTTTGTTCCTTAACTATATAGTCTGGCGCCTATCTGTCTGTCTGTAGAGGAAAGCATGGCCAAAAATGAAGACCATGAAGGAGAACATAAATTATGTCTGCTTTGTTCTTTTTTTTTTTTTTTTGTTTTGTTTTTTAATACTCTTTATTTCTCTAAATCGCGACAAAAACAAATATGACAAATAATACAAAGAAGCCTCCGTGGTGCAGTGGTTACGCTACTCGCCTTGTAAACCAGGGATCGCAGGATCGATCCCGGGCTTCTGCCGACTTTCGGATGAGTCTTTAAACCGAGGTCCCGTCTCCGTATGACCTTAGCTGTTGGTAGGACGTAAAACTAAAACCCACTCACTACTCACAAATAATACAAATTATTTATATAAATCGCGACTGAGGTAAGGGCGAGGGTTGTGGCCGCGTAAAATTGATTTAAGCCCCAGTGGGATTCGTTTCGCTGACCGTTCAATCGTGAATTATTTTTGTTATAGCTTGTCTTTGAGTGTGTGTACCGCTTATATTATTTTGTTTTGGATAGCCAATTGCCCATTTTGTGGGTAAGTTACTGTCCTTTTGGCTTTCCGCTTTTGGTGTTTTCGTTGGGGTCTAGTTGTTTCATGTTCGTGTTTCTTTACCTTTGGTATCTCTGATGGGAGCTATGGGTTAATTGTATCGATTCCTGATCATTGCCTTCACTTCTGTTTTGAGGAGAGATCTCGCTGGGATACCTGTTTGGCAGGATCAACTTATAAGTGCCGCAGTTTGAAATCTGTTGTATAGTCCTATAGACTTTTTTCCCAGTAAAAATCAGATAATTTATTCAATTTAGCAATTTTGCACTTATTGAAAAAAAAAAAAATCTTTACAAGTAATGTTCATAGAGGGTCACAGTTTCAAGGCAATTCCCAATAGTAACTAATAGAAAGCGGGGTATGCAGTTTGTCCATACAGATGACCCATTTTTTGGTTTCAACGGAATCTTATGAAAAACAATATTTGTGAACAGTAATGTTTTAATGGCAAAACTAAATGGTAATCTGTCTTCTACTCTGATGACATTAGATATTAGAATATTTACAACCTACATACACGTAGGTTAATCTCGAGTCCAATAGCCTTTGCCTTCGGTAATGTATTGCAGGAATGTAGATCATGACCAGTAGTTTTACACTGGGCGGGAGTGGTTGGTCACACTTAACCTTTTCATAACCGAAATTTTGTGTATGCCAAAACTACCATGTCATGTGAAGTTTCATTTTCTAATGGAAACTTTGTCACAATAAACACTATATGGGGGCCTATAATGACTGTAACAGGTTTTGCCTCTACTTCTATTTTAGCTCACCTGTCATGTAATGACGAGGTGAGCTTTAGGGATCACTTTTTGTCCGTCGTGCGTAAACGATTTCTTCCAACGACAACTCCTAAACCACTGATCGGATTTGGACCTAACTTCACAAGAATGATCCTTAGGTGGTTCCCTTTCAAAGTTGTTCAAATGGTTCTGGTCCGTTGAGCATCAAGGTCAGAGGGAGCCAAAAATAGATTTTTTAATGAAAACTTAAAAAATCTTCTTCTCTGAAACCGCAAGGCCCATGTCTTTGATATTTGGTGTGTAGCTTCATCTAGTGGACCTCTACCAAGATTGTTCAAATTATAGCCCTGGGGCCAAAAATGCCACCGTCCCAGGACCCTTTGATAGGGAAAAGATTTAAAAATCTTCTTGTCTGAAACCAGAAGGCTCAGGTTTTTGATATTTGGTATGAAGCTTTGTGTTGTTGACCTTTATCAAGATTGTTCAAATTATAACCTTGGGGCCAGAAATGCCCCCGCCACGGGGCCCTTTGGTTTTACATAGACTTATATAGGAAAAATCTTTAAAAATCTTCTTGTCTAAAACCAGAAGGCTCAGGTGTTTGATTTATGGGATGAAGCTTCGAATAAAGGAACTATATCAAGATAGTTCAAATTATAGCCCTGGGGCCAAAATGCACCCGCCCCGGGGCCCTTTGATATTACATTGACTTATATAGGAAAAATCTTAGAAAATATTTTCCTCTGAAACCAAAAGGCTAAGGTGTTTGATATTTGGTATGAAGCTTCATCTTGCCGACCTCTATCAAGATTGTTCAAATTATAGCCCTGAGGCCAAAAAAGCCCCTGCCCTGGGGCCCTTTGATTTTACATTGACTTATATAGAGAAAACCTTTGAAAATCTTGTTTGAAACCAGAAGGCTTAAGTGTTTGATATTTGGTATAAAGCTTTGTCTAGTGGACGTCGACCAAGGTTGTTCAAATTATAGACATGGGGCCAAAAATGGCTCCACCCCCTGGGCCAACTGGTTTTACATAGACTTACATAAGGAAAACCTTTAAAATCTTCTTGCCTGAAACCAGAAAGCTCAGGTCTTTTATATTTGGTATGGAGCTTTGTGTAGCAGACCTCTGCCAAGATTGCTCAAATTATAGCCCTTGGGCCAAAAAATGGGCCCACCCCGTTGCCCACTGGTTTTACATAGACTTATACAGGAAAACCTTTAAAATCTTCTTATTTGAAACCAGAAAGCTCCGGTCTTTGATATTTGGTATGAAGCTTCACCTTTTAGACCTCCCTCAAGAATATGCAAATTATAGCCCTGGGGCCAACAATTCCCCTCCCCGGGGCTAACTTGTTACACCATGGATCAGGTGAGCGATCCAGGGCCATTATGGCCCTCTTGTTTCTTGATTGATGTCTGTTAATAATATGGGACGTTGAATGAGCCCCGTTATTAGAAAATTGCTTTTTCCATGTGCTAACAACAAAGGTGCTGATCACCTGTGCGGAACACCTTTGTGTTAGCTGCTTGAACTGTGTCATTTTTGATAGCACACCCGTACAACAAAGTGCATTCTCCAAAACGGTTGTTTCAGATGAAAGTTCCTCATATTTATCTTATGTTTACTCCAAACATAGGTTGTGGGTGCTTGTTAGAACTGCGGTTCTAACGAGTACCTACATCCTATATCTTGGAGCTCCAATCATAGGTTGTGGGTGCTCGTTAGAACCGCACGAGTACCCACATCCTATATCTTGGAGTTCCAATCATAGGTTGTGGGTGCTCGTTAGAACCGCGGTTCTAACGAGTACCCACATCCTATATCTTGGGGCTCAAAACACAGGTTATGGATGTTCGTTAGAACTGCGGTTCTAACGAGTACCCACTTCCTATATCTTGGAGCAGAAAAAAAGAAAAGTAATGAAAACCCTTCTAAACTCCAGTTTTCTCTATATAAATTGGGGTTTAGAGGGGTGTTCATTGCATTGTATTCTTTCGCTCCAGCATTTCAGTGGTTTGTTGCTATTGACTCCTCACCGTGTTTCATCTCTGTGGTTGTCTGATTTCTGTGTTCTCAGAGATGTTGCACTGATGAGTTAGGAAAACAGAAGTGGAGACAATGATCAGGAATCGATACAGTTAACCCACAGCTCTATCAGAGAAACCAAGAAAAAAAACACAAACATAAAATAAAGAGACGCTAATGGAAACATCAGTAGCGGAAATCCTAAAGGACAGTTACTTCCCCACAAAATGACCAATTGATTATCCAACACAAACATATACAAGCGATACACACACTCAAAGACACAAACCATAACAAAAATAAACCGCGACAGAAGAACCGCCTTGGAACAGTCAGTGAAACGAATTCCACTGGGGGTGCTTAAATCGAGTTTATGCGGCCGCATTCCTTGCCCTTACTTCCGTCGCGATTTAGACAAATGGGCCCCGTCAAGCGATTTTGTACTTATCGCCTATGCGAGCAGCGAAGGTTCAGGCGAGACTGCGCATTCGTGCAGTCTCGCCAGAACCTTCGCTGCTCGCTCATACAAGCAGTCAATCAAGAGGAACCTTCAGACAGGAAGCCATATCCCTGGCCCCTCTGAATGGCTGGGCATGCGCAGTTAAAATTTGTCATGACGGAATGCTCGAAGACACAAAATCGCTTGGCGGGCTCAAATGATTTGTTCAGTTCGCATGAAGGCTTCTTACTCATCAGCGTAACATCTCCGTGAACACAAAAATCAAACAACCACAGAGATGAAACAACGGCGAAGACTCGACAGCAAGAAACCGCTGAAATGCTAGAGCAAAAGAATACCAACATTAGACTCCGATGGGCCCAACCAGAGACAGAGCATCAGGCACCAACCAACATAACATAAATTAAATTCTTTCTCAGTAAGCCTTTACGCTGGAACCGCCATAGAATCTGAGGCCTGACACATCGGCGTGCAATTAAAGAGGGAAGCAAAATTTCAATCCTGATTGGGTTAACTACCATGCATGCAGTCTTTCGTATAACATTTATGTTGTACCCAATCTTATTTATATCGAAGAATGATTTTACAAAGTTGGGTGCTGAAGTCATTGCAAGCATACATTTGTCTGAATATACATACTAAGTCACCATACAATTCGGGTTCTGATAGACCTTTTTGGAGAAGAGATTTAAGTCCAACACGAATTTTGAAATTAAATCGAAATGACGTTTTTAAAATTTTGAAAAGGCTATGCGTAGTTCATGATACCGATAACCCTGATTAAGAAGTTTAGCAGTTAACAATTTATTACGAGTGTTAAAGTCACTAACATGACTAGACACTCCGGCAAATCGAATCAAGTTTCAAATATAAACGCCATAGGATGCCGCACGAGGAACATCACCATCCAAGAAAGGAAAACAACCTCAAAATCAAAATCATCGCGTTTATCATAAATTTTGCAGGAAACACACCCATCTACAATAGATAGATGTTAATCCAAATACGGGGCTATGGTATCAGAAGAATTTGCTTTATTTAACTGAAGTTCTGTGTGTGTGTGTGTGTGGGGGGGGGGGTTGTAAATTTGACTGGTCAATAGATATTCTCGATATTTAATCAATCATCCAAATATCTATAAGTCGAGCTGAAGGCTTCAGTGAATTCAGATTGGTTTTCAACGGAAAGGGGCATCATGAAGTCTCTTTCATAACAAAAGAACAGATCAGCTACAAGGGGTGCACAATTCGTACCAATCGGAATACCCACACTTTGTCTATATAGCTTAGTACCAAATCTTATGTAGAAAGGTGAGAGCTTCACACACTTTCTGATCTGACCATAAAGTATACTTTTTATGCTATTTAGAAGTGAAAAAAGCATTTCTTACATTATATGCAAGATAGAGGGAACCTTCCCTTTGAAATATCCATTCAATTAAATTATTAAGTTTTTCTTTTATAAGATTATGGGGAAGTGTAGTGTAAAGGGTGCACAAATAATAAGTAGACAGACTGGAAGCACGAAATCATATGGATTTCAATTTATTTAAATCTTCATTAGAATTTTTTTGTAGACCAAAACAGATTTCTCCCGGATCTTTCAATAAAAGACTTTGTCGCAATATTTAATCACATGTTTTTGATTGCAGTAATGCATGAAGTTAATAATTTGGAATGTTCAGTGGAAGGCTCATGCGGAATGAACAAATTATTTGTCTAAATCGCGACGGAATCAAGGCCGAGGATTGCGGACGCGCAAAATCGATTTAAGCATTCCTCACCCCTACAGTGAAATTCCTTTCACTGACCGTTCCAAGGCGGTTATTCTGTCGCCGTTTATTTTTGTTATGGTTTGTCTTTGAGTGTGTATATCACTTATATATATATATTTTTGTTTTGGCTAGCCAATTGGTCATTTTATGGGAATGTAACTGTCCTTTTGGCATTCCGCTATTGATGTTTCCATTAGGGTCTAGTTATTTGATATTTGTGTATATTTCCCTTTTGTGTCTCTGATGGGAGGTCTGGGTCAATTGTATCGATTCCTGATCATTGACTTCACTTCTATTTTGTTAAGCTGATGATTGACTCGAGTTTCTTTGTTGACTTCACTTCTATTTTGTTAAGATGATGATTGCCTTTGTCAAAAATTTCAGGACACTAACTAGTCTGTGTATCTGAGCAGGCCGGTTAGTGTTTTTCCTGGTCGCATTCTCCGAAGACAGGCTCTCAAATAAAACGTTTTTTATCTTTTAAGGGGAATGGGAACACCTTCTGGAGAAGCAACTCCTGCAGAACTTTTTTTGGCTCCCATGTCAAAAGGGGTCATCTCTCTTTCCTTTAAGAGTAGACCCCTTTTTCAGTGGGACAGGGTTTCTAGAAAAGGGAACAGGAAGTCCCGAAAGTTGTCTCCCTTTGAAAAATGGTAGAAAAATATACCAGGTGTTCCCATTCCCCTTAAGTCTAATCCTTCAAGTCTTATCTTTCTGTAAAGTAGAGAAGGTTACCGTCCCATTTGGTTTCTTTCTGTTTCTCTGTCTTTCACTATGTTTGTTAACAAGATTGTAGTGTGAGTTCTTGTCATTGAAAGACGACGCCAAAATACCAATGGGCATCGCTAGCAAGACTACCCCTAGGACGGCACATACGGCCCCGACCACACGGCCACCAGCACTCAGAGGATAATGGTCGCCGTAGCCGACTGTTGTCATGGTAACCAATGCCCACCAGATTGAGGTAAACAAGTCGTTTATATTTCCATCAGCGTTGAACTCGGCCAGTACAACCAATGGACCGAGAAGAGTTGTAAAAGTCAGGACACACAAAAACAAAAAACTAAGTTCATGAGAGCTGGACTGTAAAGATGTCTGCATTAACTTCACTGCTGTGAGGTTCAAACATAATCAGAAAAGTATTTTTGACTCCGCATGCCAATAGGGGTCAACTCTTAAAGGAAAGAATTTGCTCCTAAGGAGCAAATTCTTTCCTTTAAGAGTAGACCCCTTTTTCAGTTGGACAGGGTTTCTAGAAAAGCGAACAGAAAGTGCAGAAAGTTGTCTTCCTTTGAAAAATGGCAGAACAATCTGCCAGGTGTTCCCATTCCCCTTAAGCCTTATCTTTCTGTAAAGAAGAGAACGTTACCGCCCCACTTGGTTTCTTTCTGTTTCTCTGTCTCTCACTATGTTTGTTAACCAGGTTGTAGTGTGAGTTCTTGTCATTGAAAGACGACGCCAAAATACCAATGGGCATCGCTAGCAAGACTACCCCTAGGACGGCACATACGGCCCCGACCACACGGCCACCAGCACTCACAGGATAATGGTCGCCGTAGCCGACTGTTGTCATGGTAACCAATGCCCACCAGATTGAGGTAAACAAGTCGTTTATATTTCCATCAGCGTTGAACTCGGCCAGTACAACCAATGGACCGAGAAGAGTTGTAAAAGTCAGGACACACAAAAACAAAAAACTAAGTTCATGAGAGCTGGACTGTAAAGATGTCTGCATTAACTTCACTGCTGTGAGGTTCAAACATAATCGGAAAAGGCGCATTACTTTAAAGCAGTCCATTGCCTTTAAAATCACCCATAGCCATAAAGCGTGAGTCCCGCCTTCTATCTTCATAATTCCACTCGCGAACAGGGACGATAGCAGAACAAATCCAAACAGGTGTACTATGTCAGCCAGATTTATAATGCATTTGAGATATTGGCGCTTGTTAGGTGAAAAGATTAGCCGTAATAGCGTATCCACACACAAAAATATACCGAAGATCATATCAGCTAGCAAAGCTCCCTGTGACGGTCGTGTTGTTATATTCACCAGCTTTGGATTAGTGCTGTCCATGCCAAGCTTTACTGCAACGGCTTTGACAGAATCTTCAGACAGCTTTTGTCCTTCAAACATGTTGACACTTCTAAAGGCTGTCATCAAAAGAGTGCCTATCGTACAGCAGAATACGAGGATTGCGTATATCTGGAAAGAGAGAAGAGTGAAATCGTTAACCTTTATGAGGACAAGAAAAACTGCACCTCTTAACCTGTAAATGGTGTCTCTTTTTTCGTCTGCTGCGACATTTTAACTTTTTAAACATATTTTACATACAAACAGTGCGGACCCTCAAAGGACTAAATTCTAGAATCCTCCATGTTGAAGTGGTTCAGCCAAGCTACTCTCCTTTGAACCCTGGGTCGTGGGTTCGGTTCCGGGCTTCTCAAGACTTTCGGGCTCACGAGCCTTTTTACTAGGGTATCCGTCTCCGTTTGACTTGACTCAAGTTGTTGATACATAAAAACACCGCTGAAAAAAAAACAACGAACATTTTAAGGTGAACAAATTGTGATATTTTTTGTATTTCTGTTCAAAATATAGATTGTGGATACTCTTTAGAACCGCCTCATCGGTTCTAACGAGTGCTCACAATCTATATGTTAGAGCAGAAATAATGAAAATAAGGTTTATCCCTGTAAACCCAAGTTTTTCTATAAAAAGTGGGGTTCAAGAGGGTAAAAATTATAAAGGCGTGTTTTCGTGATGGACTGCCTGTGTTCTGTGATTGTGAAACATCCTTACCATCTTTAATTTTATATTATGTCCAATCAAAGATTTTTAATAGAGGATGTTACACGAGTGTTCATGTATTACTGAATTTATTAAACGCATTGATAAAAAAGGAATGGAATGCAATGCTTCGCCCAGCATGTAATCCCCTTTTCTCAACGAGTTGAATAAATTAGTTAAGGAAACGGAATAAAATGCAAGGGTTCGCCCAGCATTTTATCCCTTTACCTAAACGAGTTTAATAATTTTAATAACACATATACACGAATGCAAGATCCTTTCATTATATGACATTTAAAACACATTTCATTCACTATTTTTAACAACCACCACCAGTACGTACACGCGACGTCATTAAGGACACTGAGCGTGTAACGTTATGGGGTGTATCTTATTTGCATTGCATATCTAATCCTCTTGTGGATTATCGAGTTTATTACACGGCGGTATAACACTCTCAGACGCGACGTAATATGATAAAGAAAGCCTATGCAATGTTTTTAGGAATTAGAATTTAACCTTTCAAATTTCGCAAACCTGCGCAGAAAAACTGACAAAAGGCATCAAAAAGAAACAAGAAGTTTGCAGGGATCCAAAAGATTTCAAGACATTAAAGAGGAGTAACCGAGGAAAGTAAAAGTCTTATATCAGACCACAATTTGGACTGTTCAAGCGTGGGTCCAAATGTGGTCTATTACTAGATGACACTTATTTGAGAATAAACAAAAAATTAAGTTGAAACATTTTAAATATATTTTTAAGTTAGAATTAGTCTAAATTTAGCTGGACTTAATAGTGGATTTTCACTGAGTGTTTTCTATGAAGTTTCCTGAAAACTGAGACGACGGTTACGAAGCTTTTCTTATGACACGTGACAATAATGAACAAGATCACAAGGTCAACTGGAAAGGTCTTGTGACAAGTAATGTGCACGTGAAATATGAAAGCCCTGTCACTTGACAACCGAAAATTATAGCCAATGTTAAAGTCTTAAAAAATAGGCCAAACGTCAAGGTCAAGGTCACAAGGTCAAACATTCTGGTACCAAGAAAGGTATTGTGACAAGGTATGCACATGTGAAATATGAAAGCCCTGTTACTTACTAATCGAAAGTTATGGCCGATGTTAAGTTTTTAAAAAGTAGGTCAAATGTCAAGGTCAAAAGGTCAAAACTAAAGGGAACACTGGAAAAGTCTTGTGACAAGGAATGCACATATGAAATATGAAAGCCCTGTCACTTACCAATCGAAAGTTCTTGCTGTGAAATGGTTTGGTCAGTAGCTTCTGAAAAGAATATTTGTTTAAAGTACTTCGATAACTGGCATGGCTGTCAGAATTATGAAATGACCACAGCTATTGAATAAATGAGAGATCAACGACAGCTATCCTATTGGTTACGAAGAAAAAGGCTTTAAGGGAAATTGACCCTTGCTAGGTTGACAATCTAAAATGAGTTGTTTTAAATGGTCTGGTGTAGTGTCAGTGTATTGTTAAAAAGCAAGCTGCTACTGTAAAGCTGTAAAAGAAAGTTTGTTATTGCTACTTACTAATGCTGGCCTTGAAGACTTTGCGTCATCGACAAGTTTCCAAATTTTTGTCATTTTTGAACGACGTTGAACCTCCGTAAATGCACCATCCCGAAGCTTGAGGTGTTCAAAAATTTCATACAAAGACTCGATGACCTGAACGCTTTCATCTTGTCCATATAAAGCTTTCAGACAACATGGCTGTACCGCATCTAGTGGCAACTCCCAAAATTCTATTTCTTCTTGCAGATAAGTGCTGCATATATCGTGAGGAACATGTATTGAGCCATAGCGATAACTGTCCAATATAAAACTGAAGATGTAAGGATTTCGGTCAAAAAATAAATCCGCATTTTCCTGGTTGCTTAATTTGGATAATCTGCTGCCCGGAAATTTTCGGAGCGTTGATAAATCGGTTTCAAACTTAATTCCGCCAACGTTTATAGTAATTCTGTTCATTTTGTCTCTCAGTGACTTTGAGCGGCATATATATGTACATATATTTTCCTGTCCAAACTATCACATTAATAGAACATAAACATTGTTAAGCCTATTTTAGAATGTATAAAGCAAATTTTACGTTTGGTATGCATATTAGTGATTGTTGACACAATATGAACAGATGAGCAGCCTAAACCTCTTTGGAGTATAAATTTAAAACATCACAAAATCACTTTTCTTGAAGATAATTTATTTTGTGTGTGTGTGTGTGTGTGTGTGTGAGTGTTTATTAGAGTACGTCCCACCAACAACTAAGGTCATATGGAGACGGGCCTCGGTTCAAAGACTCGTCCGTAAGTTTGGAGACGCCCGGAACCGAAGTATTATTGTGTATGTATTAAGGAAACAATAAACATGTATTTTAGTCGCTCCAAGTTAAGTTAGTTTTCGGACTTGTGCGCCAGCAAAGACTCATTTCAGCCTGAATATATACACAGGCTGATCTATATGAACAGGCTGATCTGAGTCTTGGTTTTGTACCAAATAAGAATTGTCACATAACGTTTTCATGCGCACAAGTGCATATCTCGAAGGAACCTTTTCGTTCGCCCATTCATCACGAGAATACGCCTATATAAATTTAACCCCTTTGCACCCCACTTTTATACAATAAAACTAGGTTTTACAGGGACAAACCTTATTTGCCTTATTTCTATTCTAAAATATAGATTGCGGGTACTCGATGCTAACGAGTACCCACATTAGAACCGAGTACCCGCAACCTATATTTTGAGCAGAAATAAGAAAAAATATCACCCTTTTTATCAGAAAATTGTCGATTTTTCTGCGCTAAAGTTTACAATGTATTTGTATAGGTGTGTTTTCGTAATGTAAGCAGTTTTGTTTGTTTGAAATTTAACGGTTTACTCAATACTGTTTAGGTCATATTGAGCTTGTCAGTTTACTAAAACACATTTTTTTCTGGGCAGACTTTTGCATAGGCAGTTAACCAGTACATTGCATATTCTTTCACAAGAAACTGACAGCCGCCCTAAAGGACATATTGTCCGTAGAAAAAATATCATGATCAATCTCCACAAAAGAAAATTGCTGTGACGCCACATGGTTATATATCTAATTCTTTGCCTCATAACTTTATAGTTCCGAAAAAATGTACACTGTGATCAACAATAAAGCAACATTTTTCTCGAATTGACTGGAGAGACTTCCAAGAGCTATCAAAAAGCTTATCCTTGGTTACAACGAACTAACTGAAAACGTATTTCGAAGAATATCGTCAGTGAATTTTCATATATCATAATGCGTGTTTGTGACAATGCCACTGTCATTAAGTGAGTTGTGTTAAGCAAATAGTGTCTTTGAAAATCTCAACTGAGCGAAGACACAGATCAGCTTGCGTAATCACCTTATCGGACATATTACGAAGCAATGTGGTACAGACTGTGCATTTAGCACCCAGTGAAAACTATGACCAGACAGCGAAAATGCGCAGTCTTATTTGGGTCATCGCTTGGCGCACATGTCCGAAAGCATGTTTCCACTTGACACGAATAAAACATCATTATCACTTGACATTAGTATCGGAATTTATTCAATCATAATTCAATTATTCTTCAGTTTTTCAGATTGCGGCTAATTGCATTTTCCAACAATTTAAAGTTCTATGACTTATTCATGACCAATCAATACCTTTTAACATCTAAATATGCGTATCGGATTTATACTGTATCTAAATGGCTTCATTACAATATTTCAAAAGTAAATATCATTATTATGGAAGAACACAATAATGGAAAATAAAGGCTTGAACTGCGGACTGAACAAATTATTTGTATAAATCGCGACGGAAGTAAGGGCGAGGATTGTGGCCACGTAAAATCAATTTAAGCCCCTCCAATGAAAGTAGAAGTGGAGGCAATGGTCAGGAATCGATACAATTAACCCACAGCTCCCAATTCGTTTCACTGACCGTTCCAATGCGGTTCTTCTGTCACAGGTTATTTTTGTTATGGTTTGTCTTCGAGTGTTTGTATTGCTTATATTTTTTTGTTTTGGATAGCCAATCGCCATTTTGTGGGAAAGTGACTGTGCTTTTGGCTTTCCGCTAGTGATGTTTCTATTAGGGTCTGTTGTTTCATGTTTGTGTTTCTTTCCCTTTGGTGTCTCTGATGGGAGCTGTGGGTTAACTGTATCGATTATTCCTGATCACTGCCTTCACTTCTATTTTGGTATTATATTGAAAAACGCTTTAGCATGAACGCCACACAGCATTTAAACTTAGTCCCATTAGGTTTAATGAAATTAAAAAAAATGAAAACAAGCTCTTTCAATTTATAAAGCATAAAGTTTGATTCAAGACAGAATGGGTCAACACCAACTACTCAGGAAATGGAACCGAAAGGAACAGGAATTTGATGAATTCTTTAACATAACAACATTAAAGAAGTCAGTAACTTCCATCCAATAGGCGTTAACACTGAACAGAGAACGAACCCAAAGAACGAACACGACATAAAAAGCAACAAAAACAAAAACAATACAATAACAACACAACAACGACAACATCAATGGCAAAATATTAAGCTACACAAAGCGGATATATATATATCGACTAAAAGTGCATTAGAGCCAAACAAAGCAGAAACGAAATATTCATTAAAAAACGATGAAAAGCTTTAAAATATTTAAGGAAATGTAAGTTAATCTTTCTGATTTTACAGTAGAGATAAATAAAACACAAAATAAACTTTGACCCTAAATTTATTCCTAATGTTCATAAATGAAAATTAAAAAGAGAAACGATCAGGAACTAATACAATAAGATCCCAAATTCTTCCAACAATATCACTAGGGAAAGAAATCGGAAGCTGGAGTGACGACAGTAAACAAAACGCACAACAAGTATACCGAGTCAGCATCTCTTTCCCAAACAGGTAGTGACTCAGAATATCCAAACCTAACTAAAAAGGAGCAATATACATAATGGGGGAAAAGAATCAGAATCACCAACATGACAGATATTAAACTGGAAGGACAAACGTAGCTAAAACGAACAACCAAAAAGGGCTCAATCGTCTATGTAACAACATATATGATTAGGGAAAGAATCAGAACTACCAACACAAAACATGAAGGAACCACAACAAAAGCACCGACTTGGAACGGTCAGTAAAAATTACTGATCTGATTCCATAGTGTATAGCCCATAAAGTCAAAAATTGAATATTAAACTTTCTTTCAAACACAGAATTCAGAAAAAAATGTATGTTGACTAATTTCATAAGAAAAACTTTCTCTAAAAAAGATTCACAGAAAATGGTTTAATCTTCCATTCACTCTTAACGCTGAAATAGTGAAACACAGAAATTTCTGGCAGGATATATTATGTTGTGAAGTAAAAACAATTCTTAGTATTCCAGATCATTCTTTATAAAATTATTGTAAACAGTATGAAATAGTTCGGAAAATGGGTCACAGGTAAATTACTGACTGAAATAAGTTTGTTATAGACAACGCTAACGCATATACCTTTGATTCTTGCATTATTTGGAACAAGACGGATTTTGGTATCTGAGGTAGCCCTCCAAAATAGAGGTGAAGGCAATGATCAGTAAGAACTTGGTCAGTGGGACGCATGGGATAGCTTATCAATCTTAAGAGTCACGATACTGGCGCTACGGACTATGAAAAACACTGATGACAATTTCTTGTAATATTTTCTCTTCGAGAGACCATAAAAAATGCGTTGCGCTATTTTTGTTAATGTTGCAAGTACCCCAGCAGGCACACAGCGTTGTTTCAATATATCAACGAGAGACAATATATTCAAAAGTATTTTCTCGTTAATTAAACATGACATGCCTCCAAGCAAGCCCAAACCTCGGACAAAAGTCGAGCTCCATCGATATGAAGTTGCTACCTTGCATTGATGGCGGCTCGATGTTGGCCCGGCATGTTTGCTGGCTGTCCTGCTAGCTAGCGATTCATTGAGATTTCGAGACTTGTTTCACTTCATCACTATGAGTGATATTCAATATTGTAGTTTGTAAGTACAATAAAACTTTAAAAACTACCTGGAAAGTATATAATGTGTACTCAATAGAAAATCAAAATGGAGGCAATGAAGCATCGCATTGAGGTGAATCTAATAATTACACACAACATGCCTTGATTTTAAAATGAATTGTTTGATTTGTGGTTTAACGTCCCCGTCAACACTGTATAGGTCATTTTCAGACGTTGCTTCCAATTTTGTGGGACTTTTACCCGACACTGAGATGAAATGACATCTCAAGCCCTGTGGCCCAATGAAACCAATAGGGTTTATAAACATGGGCGGTTCGACACGCACCGCTTTGCCATCTTCTTTCTTATGAATGTTTTCATTGCTCTTAAAGGAACTTAGTTTTGATTTTTATTAGATACTCTTAGCGGATTACCAGCACTCGTGTGCGGTCAGATTAAACTCTGCGCGGAAGCATTATGCAGCCCATTTATTTTGGGGGCCGGTGGGCGGGGCCGTTTTTTTTTAAATAAAAATCATAATAAATAAGATATTAAAAAGCCTCAAGTCAGCTATTGCAGGATGTTGTCAGACAGACAGAAACGTTTATTACCCTCAGATCAAACTTATTTGACATATGAGGCAATAAGCATAAATAATACATACAATACCCAACAACATACATGTTATCCCGTTTAATTTCTTTTAGATCCTGCTTTTGCACTTACAGTGTCAATGTCTGTCCATCTTGCGCACCGAATCAGTGGGAGAAAATAAATATGCCGTGTATGCCACATCACGAAAAAACGTCTAAATAATAATGATCCCCTTGAACCCCTATTCTATACAGTTAAACTGGGGTTCTAATCTATATTTTGATCAGAAGTAAGAAAAATATCACAATTTTCATCTGAAAATGTTCAAAGTTTCGGAGGGAAATTTTACGATGTATTAGTATAGGCGTGTTTTCGTTTTTGTGGAGAGGAGGAATATTACTGTAAAGCAGGGTGAAGTTCACTCTCGAAATACCATTTTATCTTTTTCTTCATCTAATAGATTCAATACTTGGCTGATTTCTGTTCCGAAGCGTGAATATGAACAATTTTCGAACATTACTCTTCACAATTTGCATATAGGCGCTTTAGAAATTTACTTAAAGTCTTATGCAATCATCTCCATTTGTAACATTCCCATGGAAACCTGGTAAACACGTGCAATCAGCAATATCAGTCTTAGCTACACCATCGGTGATAGAATATTTTGGACATCTAACACATTCTGGGTCATCTTGGCGACGATAGGTGCCTTTACCACAAGCTGGAAAGCAGAATCAATACGGATAAAGCAAATCAAAATCATATATACGTTTAGTCACTGGAGAAATTTTTCATTTTCTGTAAAGACTGAAAAAAGCTTTTATTTATGTATGGTAGCATATGGTTTGATACTGATATAAACAAAGGAGCTTGAATTTGTTCATTCCAGGCATTGTACATTTATTGACTATATTCAGGGTACTAGAACAAAAGTAGCTGAGTTCAAACGTCAAAAGAAGTGACAAAATTAGATTGTTGAGAATGCAAAAGCCCCCTGCCTAATCTACAGACCATGATCAACAACTCAAAATGATCAGTATAAAATTGTATGGGCTGCACAAAAGGGATAAAAAGGAGAAGCATCTTTGCTCCAACAGAAAACAAAAACATACTGGGCCACTTCTATTGCTATGTATGGAATTTCATATCTCAAGCTATGGCTCTAACCATTTGGTACCGGCTATAAAATAAAGTACCGTTCACACCAGTCTTGACTCCCTTGTTAACTAGGCGTCATCTACAATCAGACAATGTGTTAATTTATTAAAACAATTGAGTATAACAAAGTGTTAATTTATTAAAACAATTGAGTATAGTTAACTTCTGATTTACCTGTAGTTAACTTTGATGTCTAGTCATAGCCTTTTCATAGTCGACTCCTTGTTAACTAGGAGTAAAGAATGGTGTAAACGCTACTGTACTTTAATAGTATTTAAACCAAAAATGGATCCAAAAACGAAAAAAAAAAAAAGTGAAATAAATTAAATTGGCGATCCAGCCAAAATCACGATCACATAAACAGACCATGATTATAGCAAAGTTTCCAATTGATTGGTAAAAAATTAGTATGACAAACAACCCACTATCTTGTCATCAAAGGCCTAAGTAGAAAACGGGGGATTACTCTGCAAGGAGAGTCCCCTCGAAAAGACAACAACAACAAAAAAAAAAAAAAAAAAAAACGACAAATATTGCTCTGCCTATATTTTTTACTGACGCTATCCATATTGCAAGATTCTAACGCAATCCATTTGGTTTTGTTTGAATTGAGGTTTAACGTCCCAGTCAACACTATAGAGGTCATTTTGGAGACGTTACTTCCAATGTTGTGGGACGGTACTTTTACTCGACATTGAGATGAAATAACTTCTCAACTCCTGCCGTCGAATGAAACCAATAGGGTTTATTAGTTTGGACGGCCCAACTCGCACCACTTTGCCTGCAATGACTTCAGTACCCAATTTCGTGTGTGTGTGTGTGTGTGTGTGTGTGTGTGTGTGTGTGTGTGTGTGTGTGTGTGTGTGTGAATTCGGGTTTAACGTCGCTTTCAACAATTTTTCGGGCTTGAAGAAATATATGGGCTGCATGATGCTTCCACGCAGAGCTGAATCCGGCCCGCACACTAGTACTGGTTAACAGCTTAGGGGATCTAAGCCTGTCCAGGAACCGCGGTGCGAGGTGGACCGTCCATGCTAATAAACCCTATTGGTTTCATTGGGCGACAGGGCTTGAGATGTCATTTCATCTGAATGTCGGGTAAAAGTCCCACAAAATTGGAAGCAACGTCTCCAAAATGACCTTTACAGTGTTGACGGGGACGTTAAACCTCAAATCAAACAAAACAAATCAACAATTTTTCAGTCATATCACGACGGTGTCTGGTTGCGACAGGGAGCTCAATGCTCACGTTTACAGTACCCAATTTCCTAAAATCATTCTTCGATATAAAAAGATTGGGTACAACATGGATGTTATACGACAGACTGCATGCATGGTAGTTAACCCAAATCACTGTTGGCAACTTTGCTTCCCTCTTTAATTGCACGCCGGTGGGTCAGGCCTCAGATTCTATGACGGTTCCAACGTAAAGGCTTATTGAGAATTAGAGAGATCTAATTCAAGGTAATGTTGGTTGGTGCTTGATGCCCTGTCTCTGGTTGGGCCCATCGGAGTCTTACTGTTGGTTTTCTTTTGCTCCAACATTTCAGTGGTTTTTTGCTGTCGATCCTCACCGTTGTCTCACCTCTGTGGTTCTTTGATTTTTTGTGTTCACGGAGATGTTGCCCTGATGTGTTAGGAGGCCTTCATACGGACTGAACAAATTATTTGTCTAAATCGCGACGGAAGTAAGGTCGAGGATTGTGGCCACGTAAAATCGATTTAAGCCCCCCAATGGAATTCTTTCCACTCACGTTCCAAGGCGGTTCTTCTGTGGCGGTTTATTTATGTTGTTGTTTGTTACTACTCACTGTGTATCACTTGTGTCTTTTAATTTTGGATGGCCATTTGGCCATTTTGCGGGAAAGTAACTGTCCTTATGGCCATCCTTTGTTTAGGTTTCCATTATTGTCTGGTCGCTTCATGTTTGTGTTTCTTTCCCTTTTGTGTCTTCGATGGGTGGAGTAATTTTATTGTATCGATTCCTGATCTTTGTTTTACTTCTACTTAAGATAATATAAGCGGATTACCAGTACTCATGTTCGACCAGATTCAGCTCTGCGTGGAAGCATCATGCAGCTTATCTATTACTTAAAGCCCCGATTGGCGAGGACCGACTAACCATTTGGTATTCATCATGTACTTACCCCACCCCAAATCGCTAAGTTCAAAAGTTGAATTGATGATAATGGCAAAATCACATGAACATCTACAATCCATAACTAATAAATGTTCAAATTCCAAATTCATCGCGAAAACACGCCTATAAAATTCTGTTTCTGATGCCCTTTTTTGTACCCCATTTTTATTTTGTAAAACTGGCGTTCACAGGGGTAAACCTTATTTTTATTATCTCTGCTCTAAAATATAGATTGTGAATAATCGATTGAACCCCCTTGATGAGGCGGTTCTAACGAGTACATACAATCTATATTTTGAGCAGAAATAAGACAAGTATCACGATTTTTCATCTTAAAATCTTCGCATTTGGGGCAGTAAAATTTACTATGTATTCGTGTACGCGTGTATTTGTAATATTGTCAGTATACAACTGTATGCGGAATTGCGCACAAAAATAGCCATCATCAAACGTCAAATGCCCAAGCCGAATAGGGGTAGAAGGGTAATAAGACTCTAGCTCTAATCATTTACTACTAATTTAATAACAACGATTTTTTTTTGGTTTACAGTTTACTGTTAATAAAAGGCCGTTGGCGAAGTTTCCCCCGACGTTTGAAATGTCAGTATGTGGTGAATATGTCTTAAACAATGTTTTGAAATTTTACAACCCTTTCAACTAACCAATATCTTAATATTCCTAAATACTGTAAGGAATAATTTACGGACACATGTGATCTCAAAATCTGTAAATGAAGATTGTTAGAGGTGAATGACGAGTTGCATAAACAAATTCTGTTGACAACATGACTAAAACTAACAAAGGGCCGTAAAAAGTAATCAAAAGCACCTTGGCATAATATGATCCTTCAGGTCATGGGAACAATAACTGAAAGGTTTCGTCTAAATTCACTGAAAACTTGAAGGAGTGTTAAAGGGCCAAACATCATATAGAAAAAAGTAACAAAGAGAATTAACTTCGGAAACGATCAGCACAGCATGACCTCTATAAAATAGGAAAATCTTTAGGTCACAATAACCGGAATCTCATCAAACTCCCTTGAAAAGTAGAAGTGAATGTATTGATCAGGAATCGATACAATTAACCCACACCTCTCACCAGAGACACCAAAGGGAAAGAAACACAAACATGAAATAACTAGACACTAATGGAGACATCAATAGCGCAAAGCCAACAGGACAATTACTTTCCCACAAAATGACCAATTGGCCACCCAAAACAAAAAGATACACACATTCAAAGACAAGCTATAACAAACAAGTGGTCCATGATGGCCCTGGATCGCTCACCTGATCCATAGGGTAACAAGTGGGTCCCTAGGAGAGTCATTATTGGCCCCGGGCTATAATTTGAATAATCTTGGTAGTGGTCTAAAAGGTGAAGCTTCATACCAAATATCAAAGACTGGATCCTTCTGCTTTCAGACAAGAAGATTTTCAAAGGTTTTCATTGCCTTGACTTATATTTCCTAGGGCTATAATTTGAACAATTTTGATAGAGGTCCACTATATGAAGCCTCACGCCAAATATTAAAGACCTAGGCCTTGCAGTTTCAGAGAAGAAGATTTTTTTAAATTTTCTTATAAAACCAAAGGGCCCTTTTGGCCCAAGGGCTATGATGTGAACATTTGAACAATCTTGGTGGAGGTGCACTAGATGAAGCTACACAGCAAATATATTAAACCTGGGCCATGCGGTTTCGGAGAAGAAGATTAAAGATTTTCCCTGTATAAGCCAATCTACAAGAGGACCATGATGGTCTTATAACGCTCACCTGAGCTACGAGATTTTTATGCGGGTGCCCGGACAGGGCGATCTTTGGCCTCAGGTTCATAAATTGAATAATTTTGGTAGAGGTCAACTAAATGAAGCTTAATAACAAATATCAAAGTACCGGGCCTTCTGGTTTCAGACAAGAACAAGAAGATTCCTAATAGTTTAACTATGTAAGTCTATGTATGTCCCCACCCCGCCCCCGGGATATGATTTGAACAATCGTGGTAGAGGTCCACCAGATGAAGCTTCAAACCAAATATCTAAGACCTGGGCCTTTTGGATTCAGACATGAATATTTTCAAATGTTTTCTCTATGACAGTCTATGTAAAGCCAGTTGGTCACAGGCTTGGCAATATTTGGCCTAAGGGCTATAATTTGAACAATCATGGTAGAGGTCCACTAGATCAAGCTTCATACCAAACATCAAAGACCTGGGTCCTCTGGTTTCAGACAAGACGTTTTTTAAAGGTTGCCCTATAACGCCTTTGTAAAACCAGGGGGCCCTGGTGTCGGGGCTATTTTGGCCCCAGGACTATAATTTGAACAATCTTGGTAGAGATCCACTAGATGATGGTTCATACCAAATATCAAAGACATGGACGTTTTTGGCCCCAGGGCTATAATCTGAACAATCTTGGAAGAGGTCCACTAGATGAAGCTTCATGCCAAATATCAAAGACCTGGGTCTTCTGAAGATTTTTATATGTTTTCCCTATATAAGCCTATATAAAACCAGTGGGCCCCGGGGCGGGGCCGTTTTTGGCCCATGGGTTATAATTTGAACAATCTTGGTAGAGGTCCACTAGATGAAGCTTCATACCAAACATCATAGACCTGGGCCTCCTGGTTTCAGACAAGAAGATTTTTAAAGGTTTTTCCTATATAAGCCTATGTAAAACCTTTGGGCCCGTCGCGGGGGCATATTTGGCCCCAGGGCTATAATTTGAACAATCTTGGTAGAGGTCCACTAGATGAAGCATCATACCAAAGATCAAAGACGTGGGTCTTCTTTTTTCAGACAAGAAGATTTTTATATGTTTTCCCAATATAAGCCTATATAAAACCAGTGGGCCCCGGGTCGGGGCCGTTTTTGGCCCCAGGGCTTAAATTTGAACAATCTTGGTAGAGGTCCACTAGATGAAGCTTCATACCAAATATCAAAGACCTGGGCCTTCTGGTTTCAGACAAGAAGATTTTTTTTTTTTTTATTTTCCCCTTTTTGTTGCCATGGCAACCAGAGTTCTGCATGGAATGGAATTCTTTGAACAACTTTGAGAGAGGACCACCCAAAGATCATTTCTGCTAAGTTCTGCTGGTCAAAATCTGTTCAGTGGTTTAGGAGGAGATATCGTTTAAAGGAATTGTGGACGGACATCCGGACGGACGACGACGACGGACGGTGACCGATCACAATAGCTCCACCGGAGCCTTCGGCTCAGGTGAGCTAAAAACCAAAGGGCCCGCAGGTGGGGGCATTTTTCGCCCTAGGCTTATAATTTGAACAACCTTGATAGAGGTCGACTAGATGAAGCTTCACACCAAATATCGAAGAACTGGGCCTTGTGATCATTGTCTTCACTCCTATCTTGTGGTTTCAGAGAAGATTTTGAAAGATTTTCCCTATTTAATTATGTTCTATAAAAGGGTTATCCATTGGAAGCAAAGAATACACCACAGGACTGAAAAATATGGAGTGTACATGTTTTCTGGGCAAGACTAGCTAGTTTCGGCCAATTAGGCCTCATCAGTGACCCTCAGATATTTTCAAAATTCCACAATGGAATCCATGATCCCAAAGGACAAGAAATTATAATCTACACTATGATGTTAAGTCTATGTAAAACCAAATTGCCCTGGGGCGGGGGCATTTTTTGGCCCCTGGGCTATAATCTGAACAATCTTGGTAGAGGTCCACTAGATGAAGCCTCATACCAGATATCAAAGACCTGGGCCATGCGGTTTCAGAGAAGAAGATTTTTAAATATTTTCCCTTTATAAGACTATGAAAAACCAAAGGGCCCTGGGGCGGGGGCATTTTTTTCCTATGGCTATAATTTGAATAATCTTGATAGAGGTCCACTAGATGAAGCTTCATACCAAATATCAAAGACCTGGGCCATGCGGTTTCAGAGAAGAAAATTTTCAGTAAAAAATCTATTTTAAGCTCCTGTGAACTAGTTTTGCAACGGACCGAACCATTTGAACAACTTTGAAAGGGGACCACCTAAGAATCATTCCTGTGAAGTTTGCCCACAATACGATCAGTGGTTTAGGAGGAGATGTCGTTTAAAGAAAAAGTTTACGCATGCACGCACGGACGGACGCACGCACGCACACACGCACGCACGACAAACGACGGACAAAAAGTGATCCCAAAGGCTCACGTGACAGGTGAGCTAACAAAAAAAATAAATAAAAAATAAATCGCGACAGATGAACCGCACTTGAACGATCAGTAAAAAGTACTTATCATTGCCTCCACTTCTATTTTTCACTGGGTGCCTTAATTCGATTCTACGCGACCGCAAATTTTCTTTTCGTAGCGATTTAACAACAAATCTGTTCAGTCCGCAAGAAGGCTTCCTAACTCATCAGTGCAACATCTCCGAGAACACAAAAAACATACAACCACAGAGATGAAACAAAGGCGAGGACTCGACAGCAAGAAAACACTGAAATGCTGGAGCAAAAGAAAACCAACAGTTAGACTCCGATGGACCCGACTATCGACTGTAAGAGGAGTCGTGTAGACCAGATTGTGTCTACGGACGGACTGACGCACATACAAAGGGACGGACGAACCCATTACTATGCCCCAATCTTCAAATGCCGGGGACAACAATAACTGGAAAGATTCTTACAAATTACCTGAGAACTGTGCGGAACAAGATTGTGTATGGACGGAGGCACAGATGAAGGGACGGACGGACGAACGAACCCTTTGACTATCGTTGGCGACAACAATAACTGGAAAGTTTAATCCCATCCCAACGAAACTGTTGTAGGAGTTAGGGGAAATACTTCAGTTGATAAAATAGGTAAAACTGACAAAGAGCCATCAGTCAGGTAAACAAGCAGTCAAACATGACCCTAATATAATATGATCCTCCACAGGTCATGGGAACAACAATGGAAGGTTCCATTAAAATTCACTGAAAACTAAAATATGAGACAAGACTACTGTTAGAAAATTGCTAAAGGACCATGACTCTAGAAAAGATTAGTCGAGCATGACCTCAGTAGAATAAGATCATTTTAGGACATGGAAACAATAACTGGAAAGGTTCATCAAGATTCGTTGAGAAATTTAGAAGGAACTGCGGAGACAAGAACTTCTATTGATAAAACGGCTATAACTGACAAAAGGCCATAATTGGTAAAAAGACGTCAAGTGTGACCTTGGTATAATATGTTCCTCTTCAGGTTATGAGAACTATAACTGAAAGGTTTCACTTAATTGCACTGGAAATTGTAATCTGAGTTGCGGAGATAAAATTGTGTCATGGACGGACGGACTGACGCTGCTCGACGTCGGCATGCAAAATCTTTTAAGTGGCAAACCACGTTAGAATAACATTTTGCCACTTAAATGTCAAATCTATGGAATAAATCCCATATGCTTTAACGGATGACTACTTAAGGGGCAAAAATCTCCAAAATGCCGGTACGCTAGTGCCGACATACTTACGGAGGAACGAACCCATTGCTATAGCCCCCTTCGACTAACGTCGGGGAACAACAAGCGTTGGTAATTTCACACACAACTGAGTTGATCTTGATAAATTACTTCCAAAAATATTTAGGGGTATGGTACAATATTATTTACCTGCACAGTCACTGAAACTGACAAGTGCATATCCAGGGTGACAATCGCAACGGTAATGTCCATTTGTGTTAATACAGATATGCTGGCACATGTTGGTAGTATCATCAAGACATTCGTCTATATCTGCAATAAATAAAACGTACACTATAAAATACAAGGATCGTAGCGCGAGAAATATTCTTAAAATATTGGTACCCATCAAAGACCATGATCAATCTGGGCATTTGCGCAGCCTAACTAACCCTTGTCTGAGCAGAAATAACTCTAAACTGACTCAATTTCAACCCTACAGAAATCTTATCTTTATTTATTATTTTAGTGAAAAAATCATGACAGGAATACATGTATCTGTACAACAAATATACATAAAATGTCAAAAGATAGTATGTTAGTCAGCCTATATCTATCCTTTCCTTTTGCTGCTATGTGTCATTAATGATAGGAGGACAATGTCCCCTTTTCTGGTGGCGTGGCTTAACCATAGCGAAAAACCCACGATGCAAATTTGACCTTTATATCTTCTCAGACAGCATTTCAGTATGCAGCCAAACTTCAAGGGCTCAAACATCCTAGGGACCAAATAAAATGTTCGAGACAGGTAAAGTTCGAGCTATTGTGCCATGTCTGAATAATCTAGCAACGAGTACCAAAACAACAACAACAACAACAAACAAGAGGGCCCAGAGGGCCCTGATTCGGTCACCTGAATGTCATTGTCTCTAGTACATTCTATTTTTAGCTCTGGTGGCCATCTTGTTCATCAGGGTGGAACGATCTAAGCTATTTTGGTAGGGTGTCACCTAGGCAGCATTCCTTTGACGTTTGAATCAAATTGACCCAAGGGTTTAGAAAGAATTCGCATTTGAAGCAAATTTACAATGTTTTACTATTTTTAGCTTTGGCGGCCATATTGTTCATCGGAGCGAGACCAGTTTAGCTTTTTTGGTAGAGAGTCATCTAAGCAACATTCCTATGAAGGCTGAATGTAATTGGCACAAGGGTACAGGAGGAGTTGTCGTTTGAAGATTATTTTAGCCCCTGTGGCCATCTTGTTTATCAGAGCGGAATGATTTTAACTATTTTGGTAGATGGTCACCTGGGCAACATTCTTTTGAAGTTTAAATCAAATTGGCCTAACAGTTTAGGAGAAGTTTGCGATTGAAGCAAATTCTATTTTTAGCTCTGGTGGCCATTTTGTTCAGCGGAGCAGGATCATTTTAGTTAATATGATAGAGGGTCAGCTGAGCAAGCTTGAATGAAATGGGCCCAAGGGTACAGGAGGTGTTGTTGTTCAAAGATTTTTTTTCTTTCAGCTCTGACGGCCATCTTCTTTGTCAGAGTGGAAAGATTTTAGCTATTTTGGTAGAGAGTCACCTAAATAACATTCCTGTGAAGTTTGAATCGAATTGGCCCAAGTGTTTTGGAGAAGTTTATGTTTGACACAAATATACAATGTTTTTCATTTTTTAGCTATGGTGGCCATTTTGCTCATTAGAGCAGAACCCTTCTAGCTATTTTGGTAGATGGTCACCTAAGCAACATTCCTATGAAGTTTGAATAAAATTGGCCCAAGGGTACAGAAGTTGTCGTTTAAAGATTTTTTCTATTTTTAGCTCTAGCGGCCATCTTGTTTGTCGGAACATAATAGTTTTAGCTATTTTGGTAGGGAGTCACTTGGGCAACATTCCTGTGAAGTTTGAATCAAATTGGCCCAAGGGTTGAGGAGGAGTTTGCGTTTGAAGCAAATTTACAATGTTTTTCTAATTTTAGCTACGGCGGCCATTTTGCTCATTGGAGCAATACCGTTTTAGCTATTTTAGTAGAGTCACCTAAGCAACATTCATGTGAAGTTTGAATTAATTTGGCCCAAGGGTACAGGAGGAATTGTCGTTTAAATTATTTTCTATTTTTAGCTCTGGCGGCCATTTTGTTCACCGGAGCGGAACCGTTTTAGCTATTTTGGTAAAGGGTCACATAAGTAACACTTCTATAAAGTTTGAATGAAATTGGCTTAAGGGAGGAGTTGTCGTTTTAAGATTTTTCTATTTTTAGCTCTGGCGGCCATCTTGTTTGTCTGAGCGGAATGATTTTAGCTATTTGCATAGGGAGTCAATTACATTATTTTCCTGTAAAGTGTGAATCAAATTGGCCCAAGGGTTAAGGAGGAGTTAGTATTTTACTATAGGCTGGAACTCCCCCTTTACGATGTTTTTCTATTTTTAGCTATGGCGGCCATTTTGCTCATCAGAGCAGAACTCTTTTAACCAATTTGGTAGATGGTCACCAAAGCATCATTCCTATGAAGTTTAAATGAAATTGGCCCGAGGGTACAGGAGGAGTTGTCGTTTAAATATTTTTTCTATTTTTAGCTCTAGCGGCCATCTTGTTTGTCGGAACATAACGATTTTTACTATTTTGGTAGGGAGTCACTTGGGCAACATTCGTGTGGAGTTTGAATCAAATGGGCCCAAAGGTTGAGAAGGAGTTTGCGTTTGAAGCAAATTTACGATATTTTTCTATTTATAGCTTTGGCGGCCATTTTGCTCATCGGAGGAATACCCTTTTAGCTTCTTTACTAGCGGGTCACCTAAGCAACATTCCAATGAAGTTTAAATTAATTCGGCTCAAGGGTACAGGAGGAGTTGTCGTTGAAAGAATTTTCTAATTTTTGTTTTGTTAACCGGAGCGGAACCGTTTTAGCAATTTTGGTAGAGGGTCACCTAAGCAACACTCCAATAAAGTTGGAATGATATTGGCCTAAAGGTACAGGAGCTCTGGCGGCCATCTTGTTCAGCGGAGCGGAACGATTTTGACTATTTTTGTAGAGGGTCACCTAAGCAATATTCCTATAAAGTTTTATTGAAATTGGCTCAATGGTTAAGGAGGAGTTAGCATTTAAAGTAAATTGTTTACGCTGCACGACACACGACGCACGACGGACATTGACCGATCACAATAGCTCACCATGAGCACTGAGCTAAAAACCGGACAGAATGGCAAACAATGTATATCTATCTATCTAGCTTCAAATACTGAGTCGGTCACATTTGGCCATTGCCTCAGTTATTTGGGTGGCTAGGCTTAGAACATAGCTTTAAAAGTCACTGGATGAGTCCTTAAAACTATTTACAATCTGATTAGAGGAAGAATACTGAAACGCATACCTCTGAGTCTCAATCTAGACTGCACGGGCTTTTCACCACACTGCGTTTATGGTATCTACCGCAGATGAGGCTGAGGAATAGTTCTGGGAAATAAAAATGCGTCAGGACACCACTATGGAGTGTATCTTATAAAAAGGAGGTTAAAGAGTCCTACTCACGACGGGCCTCAAGGGAATGTCATTCTAATTGGCAAAGCATATCACCGACACTACTTGTATTTCGCCATCGCCGACAAGTCCATCGAGCGGATGTCCTCTGTACCAATCTAAACCTGAGGATGCAAATGGGTGATGCGTACTCAAGTTGAGGGCGAACCAATATTTTGTATGCAAAATCCTTAGTCTGCCCTTGTGCAAAAGGCCGATTACGTCCAAGAAATGCTTAAGTCTTAGTTGCTTTGGATATTATCTCAAATATGGTGACCCCAATCCAGATCATCAGTGATGATGATACCAAGACATTTGGCGCATTGAACCCTGCTCCAAAATGTGCTAGTATGGAACATCTGCTTGTGCGCAAGGTGTTGTGACGCCTCACTGAATGAACTTTGGCCACGTTAAACTTCATTTGCCAATCTGGCTCCCACTGTGCTAGTCGAACCAGGTCATCTGGTAAAACCAGATAAGATCATCTTGTAAAACCAGATGAGATGGAGACTATATGTTCCTATACAGGACAATATAATCTGCAAACCAACGGACCGATGACCTAATATATTAATGAATACCAAGAAAAAGACCGGTCCAAGTACCAAACCTAATGACGCACCGGATAAAAGAGGGACTTAATCAAACGATTCGCCATCAAATACATTTTGTTGTGAGCACCTCGAGCCATATCCCACAGCAGTCCAGTTGGTATAATAGCCTTCTGAAAGGCCTTGGCGAAGTCCATGATGATTAAATCAGTCTGTTTGTGGCCAGGGTTAATATGTCTGGTATCGCACAATCAGACTCGGTACAGGGCTGACAAGTGTTTGAAATGGTTGTAAATGTCTATAGAAGCTTAAACGTAAAACAGAGATGTGGCACAGTCAGGTATTCCTCATTTCTCATCCTCATGCTAGACCTAATGGATGTATAATAAATACCACACATAGTTGATAACATGTCTTGACAGTCTATAAGATACCAGACACTGTATCAAAAACGAATTCCTCCGTCTTCCAAACCAACAGTTCTATTATACAGGCCACAAGGAACATGTGAACCTTCATTCCGGGAATGCGGACCAGAATTTGTTTCATTATCCCAAGCATTGCCTGTATTGATTGTAAATATATACAAATAGAAGAGTTTGTTTGAACCAGGAAATCCCTTCATTCTTAAAGATGTTTTTAAACTGACACTGAAAAAACGTTGGGAAAATGGAAAGTTTTGTTTATTGGCTGGTGTGTCATGTATGTCTCTATAAACTGGGAAGAAGTCAGCTTGGTTTTTCTTTGGGTCCTGACCTGTAAAGTTGAAAAGAGATGTTAAATGTGTTGCTTACAAACAAGCAATACACTCTAAATAAAAGGTATTTGAGGAGCAGTCGGATCTGGATCCGCACTGTTTGCTTAGGCCTGTCTGTTCCAATACCTAGTATCAATATGGTATCTCAAGCCGATTAGAGGGTGATAGTAAATGGTCACTGATTGCAGTTAAACACAATCTGGCCTCTGGCACAAACACTTGCCATTAATTTTGCTCATGCAAATGCTTTACCAACTGAGGTACCAACGAAAAACGTAGATAGAGTGCAAGAGAAGAGTGCAGGATATGGCGTATATCACCCGACATTTTAAATAGATTTTAAGAAGATTCTGAAACAGGGAGTACATGTATAAATAAGCTGTAGAACTGGTGAAGTTTTCTTCTTTTTGCAATTACTTGGCAGATGTGCTCCAAAGTCACCACAGCCCAAGACTTATGTCTTTGGATTCGTTTTGAGTTCAAAGCAAACTTATATGATTTATACCTTACGCTAGCAGCTGAATCGATTATAATTGTCACATTTAAATGGGGTCGGCCTGAGTTAGGAGACCTTCATGCGGACTGAACAAATTATTTGAATAAATCGCAACTGAAGTAAGGTCGAGGATCGCAGCCACGTAAAATCGATTAAAGACCCCCCCCCCCCCACACACACCCAGTGGAATTCGTTTTACTGACCGTTCCAAGGCGGTCCATTTGTCGCGATTTATTTATGTAATGGTTTGTCTTTGAGAATGTGCAACGCTTATATTTTTTTGTTTTGGACAGCCAATTCGCCATTTTGTGGGAAAGTGACTGTCTTTTTAACTTTCCGCTATTGGTGTTTCCATTAGGGGCTAGATATTTCATGTTTGTGTGTCTTTCCCTTTGGTGTCTCTGATGGGAGCTGTGGGTTAATTGTATCGATTCCTGATCACTGCCTTCACTTCTATTTCGCACATGTATGAATAAGTTCTGAATAGGTAGATCCTTTAGAAACAAAGAATACACCAAACAAACGAAAATAGCAGACTCGGTTTTAGTTAGTCTGTTCTTGACCAGTACTGAAATAAGCAACACCGGCCACGCCCTCTAGCGCCGGCTTAAGCAGAACTCTATTTCCAAAATAATTCAAAGTGAACTCAATGATCCCAAAGGACCAGAAAATATAATCCGCACTATGCAGACGCACTGGGTAAGTCTAAGCTCGAATTAATGATAACTGCTAAACAAAAGCAGAAGTTTAACTTCTATACCACAAGAGTAATTCAGATAAGTCTACAAGCATACCTGCATGGTGTAACCCGCCTGATGATCGACTACCTTGCCGGTTAAATGACAGTTTTACAGTCTCTGTTCTCCCCAGCGAGGGATAAGCTAGCGCTCTTGTTAGACTGGATTGCTATCGAGTTGTAATGGTCTGCCAGTTTAAACCCTTTTAGTACAAAATGGAAATAAAAATCAAAAATGAGTTCCTTTAAGAGCAATGAAAACATTCATAAGCTTCTACCTTATATATAGCAGGAGTCCACTTAAAAATTTAGGGGTGTCAGATTGTATTTTCTTCAAAAACTGTTTGGAAATTGGCTGAAAATTTTGCAAACAGTGTAGGCCCTTATCAGACACCGCGTTTTGCGGCGTCTGATCTGGGCCATCAACTGTTTGCCAGCTACCCGTTTGGGGATCTCCGGTACAAAATTGGTTAAATACACGTCAACCCTTGTGTGTTATGTTGTGTCCATTCCCATAGAAAGGGAATAAACAAGATAGAAGAGAGAACAGGAGAGAAACAGGAAAACGAATGGGAATGAAGATACAGAAGAAATAACAACACACATCCCTCAACCCTTACCTGTTGCGAGGACAGAAGATCTTACCTAACTGTAAGCCAAATTCATTTAGACGCCCCAGTGACGCACGATACACGTCACATTGGCCTTACCGAACCATCTCCTTGGAGTGTCCAAGCTCAGTTATGGATTTGCCAATACTGGCGATTAAGAACAACGAAATCAAGCTAACCGTAACAAGAGAATCCATCTTCTGCCAGCTTAAACGTCTCCTTCGAACAGGCACATCGATAAGAACCATGGGTGTTGATGCAGATATCCTCGCAGTAGTTTCTGCCCTCCATACACTCATTGATATCTAAACCCAAAGATAAAAGATGACAAGAGCCCAGTAATAATATTGGGACCAGTTGCTGAAAGCTAACGATGTTCGTGGCTAATATGCTTTTACGTTCGATGAAAAACCTACGAGTAAATAGCAAACATTCATCAGATTTGTTTCGTCAAAATTAGATAAGTCACTTGCAGTGAAATTCCATGGTTAATAGAAGTGGGGGCAATGATCAGGAATCGATACAATTAATCCACAGCTCCCAACAGAGACACCAAAGGGAAAGAAACAAAAACATGAAACAAAAAACCCTAATGGAAACACCAACAGCGGAAAGCCAGTATGACAGTTACTTTCCCACAAAATGGACAATAGACTATCAAATATAAAATAATACAAGCGACACAAACACCCAAAGACAAACCATAACAAAAATAAACCGCGACAGAAGAACCGCCTTGGAACGGTCAGCGGAAACAAATTCCACTGGTTGGGGGGGGGGGCGGCTTAAATCGATTTTACGGGGCCACAATCCTCGCCCTTACTTCCGTCGCGATTAGGACAAATAATTTGTTCAGTCTGCATGAAGACCTCCTTAAAGACCAGCTTAAATGCTTTCTCCGCTATTGATGTCTCCATTAGAGTCTAGTTATTTCTTGTTTTCGTTTCATTCCCTTTGGTGTCTCTGTTGGGAAGTGTGGGTTTTTTGTATCGATTCCTCATCATTTCCTTCACTTCTATTTTGAAGGCTCTTGTTATCACTAACTTGGGAAAGCATTTCCTAAATTTTACCCACAGCATACTGAACTAGTTGGAAAATTTAAAACAATTTTAAAGACGCTTCTGCAACAGGGCATATAAGAACCAGATTTTAATGGAGATGTGGTTTGTGAATTTGGAAAAAATTCTGAAGAAATCTGACTTTTGAAATCGACAGAGGTAAGGGCGAGGATTATGGCCATGTAAAATCGATTTAAGCCCCCCCCCCTTCCCCGGTGGAATTCTTTCCACTGACCATTCCAAGGCGGTTCTTCTGTGGCGGTTTATTTATGTTGTTGTTTGTTACTTACTGTGTGTACCACTTGTGTCTTTTTATTTTGGATGGCCATATGGCCATTTTGTGGGAAAGTAACTGTCCTTATGGCTTTCCTTTGTTTAGGTTTCGATTATGGTCTGGTCGCATCATGTTTGTGTTTCTTTCCCTTTGGTGTCTTTGATGGGTTGAGTAAGTTAATTGTATCGATTCCTGATCTTTGTTTTCTTCTACTTTTATAATCAATTAAAAAAGGTAATTAATTGCCAGAAAAGAAGGGGGTACAATATAAGTGTTATGCGACAGAAACTTAATAGAAGTGAAAGCAATGATCAGGAATCTTTACAATTAACCCCTAGTTCCTATCAGAGACACCAAAGGGAAAGAAATACAAACATGAAATACCTGGACCCTAATGGAAACATCAAAGCGGAAAGCCAAAAGGACAGTTACTTGCCAACAAAATGATCAATTGGCTATCTAAAACCCAAAATATAAGCGATGCACACACTCAAACCATAACAAAAATTAACCGCGACAGAAAAACCGCCTTGGAGCTGTCATTGAAACGAATTCCACTGGAGGGGAGGGGAGGTTTAAATCGATTTTACGCGACCGCAATCCTCGCCCTTACCTCCGTCCCGATTTGTTCAGTCCGCATGAAGGCCTCCTAATTCATCGATGCAACATCTGTGATAACACGAGAGATGAAACAAGGACTCGGCAGCAAGAAACGACTGAAATGCTAGAGCAAAAGAAAACCAACAGTGAGACTCCGATGGGCCCGACCAGGGACAGAGCAACAGGCACCAACCAACATCACATAAAATGAAGCTACAGTTACGTAACTTGCCATAAAATTGTGTATTGATAATGAGACCATATATTTAAAGTTTGAAGTTGAAACGTTTGACGGCATGTAAGTTATTAAGAAACAACATGAAAAATGTGGACCTTTTCAAGTTTTTCAAAGGGCCATAGCTCTGAGAGTATTGTAGCTAGAGTTACATAACTTGCCATGGAATTGTGTTATGATATTGTGACCTTATATTTAAAGTTTGAAGTTGATATGTCTGACGGTTTGTAAGTTATTAAGAAAAAATGTGGACCGACAGACGGACGGACGGACAGACAGGGTGTTTACTATAGGGTACCCGCAAATAAATTTGCGGAGCCCTAATTAGATTCTAATTCTCCATAAGCCTTAACGCTTGAACCGTCATAGAATCAGACCGACCCATCGGCGTGCAATTTAAGAGGGACACAAAGTTGTCAACCGTGACTGGGTTAACTACCAGGCAGGCAGTCTGTCCTATAACATTTATGTTGTACTCAGTCTTTTTATTTCGATGAATGATTTTACGAAATATAGGAAACATTTGTGGAAGGGTTGATGCTTCTATGAAGAAAGCTTTGTCTTCTATCCTGTTCACAAGATTTTAATGCCGAGTCCATTGTGATCTGGCCTTTGACCCGTGACCTTAGAAATAAACTAGACGCATATTCTCTACATGGATAAGAATTCGTGGAAGGTTTGATGCTTCTAAGTTAATAGCTTTGTCTTCTAGCCTACTCACAAGGTTCCGGGCACAGACACACAGACCCTCCCGAACCCACCCATACATGGTCGTACGGCAGCGCTGCTATATCACCATTGCAACTTTGTGGTGGCCGTGTGGTGGCTGTAAAAGGTCTCCCCGTACATAATTTAATGCTCTTATTTTTCCAATCCTCAGGGATTGCATTTACAATTGCTTGTCATCGTCCCTTAATTTGACATCATTTTGATACCTGTTGAAGGTCTTGATTGGACCGATGTTCGTATCTCGTTGTATAACAATTGCTTGTTTGATATCTAAGGTCTTTTTATAGGCACAGCTGTTTTGTGGGCTTTTGTTATACTCGCCTTCTATTTGAAGCGACTTCTATTTGAAGGATTTACAGTTCTTCTGTATGCTGTTTGACTTAATGACCGGTATGAATATGGCTTTAGTTTTGACGGTATCGCCCCTTTAAACAAACATGAGTATCACAAATAAATTTAAACTTACAATATCTCCCCTTACGTTACATTCTGTTTCTTCTGTAAGGATTCCCTATTCTATTAATAATTTTAGTGCTATGTTGCCGTCGGTATTGGTGAGGCCCATAAATTTGTTTTCTGCCGCTTCCCTTAATTTAAGTGGAGCAGGTAGTACTAATTTATTTAAAAATAAAAATAATCTGAGAGTTAGATTATCTCCGATCAAATCGCCCATTCTTCGGAAATATATCAATCCTTTCAGTAGAAGTGGAATGTATTCTAGTATTTCCAAGTGCAATGCTAAGAGGTGCAGATGCTGTCTAGATTTATGCGCTGCGCCTACCGGTTCTTCGTCTGTAAACGGTAGCCGTTTTTCTGGGGTAACATGTCCGATTTGACATGTAAGTCTACGGATTTAATATATGTGAAAACCTGACATACTGCAAATTGTAAAATGCAGTATGTCGGGCAAACTAATCGCATGTTAAAAACACGATTTAACGAACACTATTGTAGAATGAGTAAAATAGAAGTGGGGGCAATGATCAGGAATCGATACAATTAACCCACAGCTCCCATCAGAGACACCAAAGGGATAGAAACACAAACACGAAACAACAGACCCTAATGGAAACATCAACAGCGGAAAGCCAAAAGGACAGTTACTTTCCCACAATATGGCCAATAGGCTATCCTAAGCGACACATACACCCAAAGACAAACCATAACAAAAATAAACCGCGACAGAAGAACCGCCTGGGAATGGTCAGCGGAAACGAATTCCACTTGGGGGGGGGGGGGGGGGCTTAAATCGATTTTACGTGGCCACAATCGTCGCCCTTACTTCCGTCGCGATTAAGACAAATAATTTGATCAGTCTGCTTGAAGGCCTCCTAACTCATCAATGCAACGTCTCCGTGAACACAAAAATCCAACAACCACATAGATTAAACAACGGTGAGGACTCGATAGCAAGAAACCACTGAAATGCTGGAGCAAAAGAAAAAAACCTAAACAACTGACACTTTCTTGTACCGTCATTTCAGACGTACAGGTCATTCTATAAAAGATATGTCTATACAGCCAGTGGAAAAAAATATTATGATGTAAATTCTACAGCTAGGTTTAAAATAATAAACGGCATGAAACTGAATTAAAATGGATTAAATTATTACAGACACCTTTTCCATTGGGCTTAAATGACAGTATTTATCATGAGGGTAAAATATCTAAAATGCCCGACTTTGATATTTTCTCGCTTCTGAACTGTCGAAATGCGTAAAACTAGATCGCACGGCGCCAGAAAATATGTTAATTATAAACGTAAATCACGTGCTTTTAAAAGAAACAATACCAGACTGAAGAGACTGTCCATTATATAATTGAATCATGGACGCCACTCAATGCTTGCTTTTCTAAGTTCATTACCCATTTCTGTATTACGGATTCTGGATACCTAGGCGAATGAATTCTGCGATAGTTCTAATCAGCTATACGACGCTGTCTTTTAACTAGAGGTTATACTCAACATGCTATTCGTCCTCTGAAATTAATCGCAAACTTCACTACATCAAAATATCCTTCATTAATAAGGGTTCGGATTTTATAGATTTACCTAGTATCTTCCGGGACAGTTCGGTTATTTCATCCCTTTCTGCTTATTACCAGAATACTGAAACACCCTTAATTTGCTATAAATACAATAAACGTGTAAGATACATCATTTTTAATTTCAATAAACTTGTTTCTGATCTTGATATTGACACTACCACTCCTGATACATGTGATTGTAAAAATACAGTGTATTGCTATCCTGCTGCTTGACATATTGTTACTGGCAATTTTAAAATTTTTTTATGATTCTAGGATACGTAATATAATTACTAAAGGACCGAAATATCGATTTCCTCCTAAAATTGATTTCAATAAATGTGGGGATGCGGTCGCTGCTGCCTTGAATGAGTTTGGTAATCGGTGGTGTAAACGAGGGTATGTTGAGCAAATGGAAACTTAGCATTCTGTGGTTAGTGAACTAACACATTTCTTTTTATTCGCAAAATACAAACTTATTACCTCCTAAACCTAAGACGTCTTCACGTCACCTTAAACTAGGTCTTCAAGAATTTCATAGGAAGTTGCCTCCAGCTGATAAGGCCGCTAACAATGTGGTCGTTGTTAGATTAAACATATTTATTGCTTATATTTGCAAGCAAGGGGTCGGGCCACAAGTTATCTCAACATTAGTTACGGCCCTTCCCCTACAACACACAAACAGAGCATTAAGCAAATAATAGCGATCACGTCATTATCAAGACATATGAGCATAATACATAAACGGATAGTAGGTGGATGATATGATGAACATTGGAAAGGATGAAAAAACATGACAAGGACGCTTGCTGGGGGTTGGTACACTTATACTTAACAGATTCGTATCAATCGATGCTATTTACGTAAATCGGTCAGAACTTTTGATAAAACGTTGAACGGATGCAAATATGAAATTGTTGCCTTCAGTGTTAAGGTTAGGATTTCCAAACATCAATAGTTCAACACTAAGAGGCTGGAAAGTTCGTAGAGAGTTAAATAAAGCCAAACGTTGGTTAATATATTTGTTACAATGAAAGAAAAAATGTTCTGCATTTTCCATTTCAACTAAACAGCTACAAGTAGGATCTGGGCATAAGAAGTTGTTATACAGGTCAGCATTCAGATTACTGCAATAATTACGGATTCTTGCGTGCAGAACTGCCAAACGTCTTTCACCAGAAAAATAATATTTAGGTACTGTACAATAGTTTTCGTTTGAGCGTTTTAAATGGTACTTAAAAGACGAAAAGGTATTCAAATTTTTAAGACTGTTATCAGCATTGTTCCAGCAAGATACTGCTGATGGAATACAAGACTTTTTGAAAATTTCAGTGCGTGCATATGGAATTGAGTAATCGTTCATGTTTCTTAAAGGGTAGTTTGAAACGTCCCTCACCAAAGGTGGTATTAAGTCAGTGATATACATCGGAACTAGGCCATGGTTGACTTTGAACATAAAGCTTAATTTTTGTTGTTGTCGTCTTACAGATAATCGAAGCCATCCACATTCTCTGTATAATCTGTCCAAAGAGACTGACCTTGTTAAACCTGTTACTATTCGGGCTGCCTCATTTTGAACTTTGTCAAGAATATCAGAGTTCTGCAAAGTGCAGCCATCCCAGACGACCGATCCATACTCCAGTATAGGTAATAGATAAGAGAAATAGATCTGGTTTAGTGCACTTCGACTGAGCGAAAATTTCAACTTACGCATAATGCCCAGAAGTTTTGCTGCGGAAACTTGAATGTTACGTATGTGCTCGGTCCATTGGCCATTATGAGAAAAGGTTAAGCCCAGGTGCTTATGATGTTCTACAAACTTTATATTTGTACCGTCGAATTCAAGAAGTGGCATAAGGTCTGGATTTCTAAGGGTAAAGAGAATCGCTTCTGTTTTAATGGGATTGAACGTAACAAGCCATCGTTTTGCCCATTCTGTAAGAACTCTTAAGTCATGGTTTATTATGCCTTGGATATCATCAAGAGATGACGCAGAGTAGAACAGGGAACTGTCGTCAGCAAAAAGTCGAGTTAGGCTTAGGAGAGAATCAGCAATGTCATTGACATACACTAAAAATAGCAAAGGGCCTAACACAGAGCCTTGTGGGACACCGGCTGTGACACTTTTAAAGTCCGAAGTACAACCTTTGATTATTACTTTCTGTTGTCTACCCTGGAGGTAATCTGTCAGCCAGTTAAGAAATTCGCCCCTAATGCCATATTGTCTAAGTTTAAATATCAGGCCTTTATGCCACACCCTGTCAAATGCCTTGGAAACGTCACAGAACACCATACATGAAAACTGATGATTATCAAAACATTGGCAAATATTGTGGTATATGTCTATTAGTTGAAAGACTGTGGAGTGCTGAGGGAGAAATCCTGACTGATACTTATATAGGAAATCGTTTTCATGTAAATAGTTATACAAGTTTTTGAAGGCTATCCGTTCTTGTATCTTGCTGATATTACTTAATAACGCTATAGGGCGATAATTTGAAGGAGACGTTTTATCCCCTTTCTTTGGAACTGGTATTAAGCCAGAGGATTTCCAAGGTTCTGGAAATTCTCCTTCAGAAAAAGAACGGTTTACTATTATAGCTAAAGGTTTAGAAACAGTTTTACATACAGCTTTCAACATTCTGTTGCTTATTCCGTCCAGGCCGTTTGCCTTATACGGGTTTAAGGTTTCTATAAGCAGCTCGATTTCTTCTTGGGTGCAATTAACACTAGTCAGGGTTTTTGGGGTTTTGACATGAAATGGAGGCAAATGTGTATTTCGGTCGTCAACAGTTGAGATAGAGGCAAAATAATCATTCAGACAGTCAGCCTTTTCCTCGTCTGTGAAATGGATCTTGGTTTCGCCTGAAGGGAGGGTAAAACAGAGAGGCGGGATATTTGACGAAGCATCATTATTTTTCACAAAATGTCTGATAATTTTCCAAAATTTTCGTTTGTCATTCGTTTGATAATCTAAAATTGATAATTCTAAATTATTATAAAATGTTTCCTTGGCATACTTTTTCTGATTATTTACCTTATTTCTCAGTTTTTTGTATTTATTCCTATCTGATATTTTACCTGAGCGTGATGCTTTGTTTTTCATTCTATCTCTCTTTCGAGATGTTGTTCTAATTTCCGAGTTATACCAAGGTTTATCATCTGGCCTCAATGTAACAACTTTAGAGGGAATACACAATTTGACCATTTCCAGGAATATATCATTGAAGAGGTGTGTAGCTTCGTGAACAGAACCATCACTGAGGCAAGACCAGTCAAACTCCCGTATTTTCATATTTAAAGCATTGAAATCAGCCTGTTTATACATCCAGACTGTACGTTTAAATGGACTTTGGGGTTCATATTGAAAAGGTAACGTAATATAAGTCGCCGAATGGTCACTAATATAGTCCGGTACTGGGATAATACCAGCATCGGAGTAATATAAATCCTCGCTAATGATAATTGGGTCAAGAAGAGCGTTCATTCGGGTTGGTTCAGATATGACATTTTTTAGTGAATTAAGCATAATAATATCTTCTAAGTTGTTGAAACTGGGGTTTAATAAGTCCTCGTTCAGATCACCCAAGATAATGACTTTACGACAAAGGTCCATAGCTGTCTCAATATTACGGTTAAATCCCTCAAAAAATGTTGCATCCGATGTGCGAGGACTATAGAAGGTACCCAGTAGAAGTGTTTCATTCCTCGTTTTGATTTCGATCCATATGGATTCATCACAATATATTTCAAGTTCTGGTTTCCTTGTATGGAGCAAGTCATTTGAAACATAAATCATAACCCCGCCTCCGTGATTTGTACGATCTTTTCTATAAGGCGAGTCGAACTGTTCGAGTAGAATGTTCTCGGTTGTTACACCCGCGTCTAAATGTGATTCTGTGAACGCCAGAATGTTAAAGTCTAGGAAACTTTCCTTTATAAAGTTCAGTTTATTTCTTAGACTTCTAATATTACTGTGTAGTATTGTAATTGAACCATTGTAGGAAACATTTGGACCTGGATTGGTCTCAATGTCGCCAGATTGCATAAGAAGTAATAGAACTATGCATAAAAATATGCATTATATAATGATTCTTTAAGTGCAACCGAGATTAGATTGCATACCATCTGGAAAAGCGCTACCAAGCTTGAAAATTTCAAAGCAAAAAGATGAACACTAACTCTAAAAGCGGTCTTTCGGTAGCATATATAAGTACTGCTATTGAAAAGTCCGATGCAGACCCGCCACTGCTCTAGGCTGTTACCCATTTGGTAACAGTATATCCATTTTCACAATCGTGGTCTGCACATGGACTGTCTCATAGCAATACCATACCGAAGTCCCCAGCAAGACGTCAATGAAACTAGATGAAAGAATGAGCATGTTGGTGATGATGAATAAATATGATAAGAATGATAACATATCATACAATATATTAACATATATCAAGGCGAGTAAATGTGGAAATTCTTGTTGAATTCGAATAAATGTGGAAATTCATGTTGAATTCATAGAGCTTTAAGTCTTGTCAAAAGGCGCACAACGCTAAAACATCACGCAATCAGCAAGTTTAGTGTTTCATCGTTGTATGCCAGTTGATGTGAACTTCTACACTATTGTGCTTGTAGGTCGTAACTACATTTATCACGCGACGTCGTTGATAAGCAGTGGATAACGTCGTGTATAAAAATCGTATAACCACACGTGCATTTACACTTTGACGGAAGTAAGTAACGTCATGACGACGTTCATGTCAACAATGCATTTTTTTTTTGTGTGGAAAATTTGTCAACTTTAAAGGCGATGAAATCCAATTTAAAGTAGTCATCTGATAAACAGAATCTTACAATCGTGGTCATTTCACATAAAATCTATGAAACTCGCCAAAGGCTCGTTTCATAAATTTCATATGAAATGATCACTCGTGTAAGATCGTCTATTACTTCAAAGAAATTAAGATTGACCATATATAGTCGAACTTCGATGGCTTGACTGTCTGTATAAGACTCGGGCCAACGATTGATTAAAAGGCCAAGTCAGTTGCCTTTGAAAATTTTGTAAGTTATCTTAAGATAAGGGCACGGTTTGTGTGCCCATCAGGATCGCCTCGTCGAGGCTGTTCAAATATGCACACACAGCATACACCCGAGAGGAAAAATCCAAATATTCATAGTTATGTGGCATTATCAGAAGCTAGAATCCTGTGTAGGGCCCGCAGCATACTAAGCAGTCATATCTTCGCATCTGTAGAGAACAGTAAATGTGCAGATCAGACTGCGCTAACGCGCAGTACGATCTACTCCTTTGCCGCTCGTATGTCCGAAAGAAAAGAAAAACCAGATCACTGGCTGGCGTGATCGGTTCGAATGCTATCGGCCCGTTCTAACTCAAAGGGTATAAGATTTTTCTTATAATAATTTTAAATCTCCGATGATCTGGCTGCACATGCAGTCAACCCTGTTTATAACAACCGTTATAACTGAAAAACTCATTATAACTACATTTTCAACGGAATGACTACTTGGCTAAATGCTTAGCCTCCTCAGCAGACACATGTCGTAATTATGACGTCATATCAACGCAGGTAGAACGTCACGATGATTATGCAACGTCATATCCACGTCGGTGAAACGTCGCGACGTTGCACCGACGTTGATTTGACCTTGCCCTAGCGACCTGCTGGGTCGGTTCCGAGCGGCGTAGGCCTCCCCGGGAAATGCACGTATGTCTGAAAGAACAAACCAGATCACTGGCTGTCGTGATCGGGTCGAGGGCTATCGGCCCGTTCTAACTCAAAGAGTATAAAATTTTGCTTATATTAATCATGTCCGATGATCAGGCTGCACATGCAGTCAACCGTGTTTATACCAACCGTTATAACTGCAAAACTCATTATAACTACATTTTTAACGGAATGACTACTTAGCTGAATGCTTAGCCTCCTGTTTGACGGCTTCACTATGTTAACACTCTTCAGCAAGAACTTGGTGGTACTAAGACCTATGAACTTCAGCCTTTAGCTGTAGAGAGGGCTTAAGTTGATGACCACATTTGTCATTCAGCCATCAAGTTTGCTGTCTGTGTTACAGAAGGCCAAGTCAAGCTTCCTACGTTATATTGGTTACCTTAACTTCATAAAAGACCATACAACGCACGGTTTATTGCAAATTCAAGCTCTTGTACCACCACTGAACTCTCCAAATTATTAACTTCATGTTTTACTGCCATCAAAAAACATGTTATAAAATATTGCGACAAAGTAGAAGTAAAACAAAGATCAGGAATCGATACAATTAACTTACTCCACCCATCAAAGACACCAAAGGGAAAGAAATACAAACATTAAGCGACCAGACCATAATGGAAACCTAAACAAAGGAAGGCCATAAGGACAGTTACTTTCCCACAAAATGGCCATATGGCCTTCCAAAATTAAAAGACAAGTGATACACACAGTAAGTAACAAACAACAACATAAATAAATCGCCACAGAAGAACCGCCTTGGAACGGTCAGTGGAAAGATTTCCACTGGGGGGGGGGGGGGGGGGGCTTAAATCGATTTTACGTGGCCACAATCCTCGCCCTTACTTCCGTCGCGATTTAGACAAATAATTTGTTCAGTCCGCATGAAGGCCTCCTAACTCATCAGTGCAACATCTCCGTCAACACAAAAAATCACAGAACCACAGAGGTGAGACAACGGTGAGGACTCGACAGCAAGAAACCACTGAAATGCTGGAGCAAAAGAAAACCAACAGTTAGACTCCGATGGGCCCGACCAGAGACAGAGCATCAGGCACCAACCAACATTACCAAGAATTAGATCTCTCTAATTCTCAATAAGCCTTTACGTTGGAGCCGTCATAGAATCTGAGGCCTGACCCACCGGCGTGTAATTAAAGAGGGAAGCAAAGTTGCCAACCGTGATTGTGTTAACTACCATGCATGCAGTCTGTCTTATAACATCCATATTGTACCCAATCTTTTTATATCGAAGAATGATTTTACGAAATTGGTTGCTGAAGTCATTGCGGTTATATATTTTTCTGAATTTATATACTAAGTCACCATAAAATTCGGGTTCCGATAGACCTTGTTGCAGAAGAGAGTTAAGTCCAATATTGAATTTTGAAATTAAATCAGAATGGCGTCTATAAAATTTTGAAAATGCTTTGCGTAGTTTATGGTACCGATAACCCTGATTAAGGAGTTTAGCCGTTAGTAATTTATTACGAGTGTTGAAGTCAGTTACATGACTACACACTCTAGCAAATCGAATTAATTGCGAAATATAAACGCCATAGGATGGCGCACGAGGAACATCACCATCCAAAAAAGGAAAATTTACAATCTCAAAATCAAAGTCATCGCGTTTATCATAAATTTTGCACGAAACAAACCCATCTACAATAGATAGATGTAAAACCAAAAAAGGGGTCTCTGTATCAGAAGAATTTGCTTTATTTATGTGAAGTTCTGGGGGTAAATCTGACTGATCAAACCATCGAAATAGGTATTATCAATATTTAATAAATCATCTAAATATCTAGAAGTGGAGCTAAAAGCTTCAATAATTTCAGATTGGTTATCAATGGAAAGCGACAACATGAAGTCTCTTTCATAACAATACAAGAACAGATCAGCCACAAGAGGTGCGCAATTCGTACCCATCGGAATACCCACAATTTGTCTAAATAACTTAGTACCAAATCTAATATAAATATTGTCAAGTAGAAAGGTGAGGGCATCACACACTTTCTGACATGACCAATGTGTATAATTCTTATGCTCTTTAGAAGTGAAAAATGCATTTCTGACATTACATGTAAGATAGAGAGAATCTTCTCTGTGAAAAGCCCATTCATTTAAATCATTAAGCTTTTCTTTTATAAGATTATGAGGAAGTGTAGTGTAAAGAGTGGAAAAATCGTAAGTAGACAGACTTGAAGCACGAAAATGTCTGGATTTCAATTTATTTAAAACCTCATTCAATTTTTTTATAGACCAAAACAGATTTCTTCCTGATCTTTCAAAGACTTTATCACAATATTTAATCACATGCGTTTTAATAGCAGTAAGACAGGATGTTTATAATTTAGAAAGTTCAGTGGTAGTGCAAGAGCTAGAATTTGCAATAAACCGTGCTTTGTAAGGTCTTTTATGAAGTTTTGGTAACCAGTATAGCGTAGGAAGCTTGTCTTGGCCCTCGGTAACACACACAGCAAACTTGGTGGCTGAATGACAAATATGTTTATCTACTATAACTCTCTCTTCAGCTAAAGGCTGAAGTTCATAGGCCTTAGTACCACCAATCTCCTGCTTAAGCGTGTTAACATAGTGGAGCCGTCACACAACGACGACGTTGTTAGCAGCCTTGTCTGCAGGGGCCAAAACAAACTTCTGATGAAATTCTTGAATACCTAGCTTAAGATGACGTAAAGACGTCTTAGGCTTAGGAGGTAATAAGTTAGTATTTTGAGAATAGAAAGAAATGCGTTTATTCACTAGTTTTAAAATGCTTAGTTTCCAGTCCTTAAGGGCTTTATGCTCAACATACTCTCGCTTACACCATCGATTACCGAATTCATTCAAGGAAGCAGCGATTTCATCTCTACATTTACTGAAATCAATTTTAGAAGGAAACCGATATTTCGGTCCTTTAGAAATTATATTCCTTATCCTAGAATCAGGAATAATTTTCAAATTGCCAGTAATTACATGACCAGCAGCAGGATAGCAATACACTGAGATTTTACAATCACATGAATCAGGAGTATTAGTATCAATATCAAGATCTGAAACAAGTTTATTAAAATTAAAAATGATAGATCTAACTAGTTTGTTATATTTATAGCAAATTATAGGTGTTTCAGTATTTTGAAAATAAGCAGGAATGGAAGAAAGCACAGAGCTCTCACGGAAGATACTGGGCAAATCTATAAAATCCATACCCTTATTAATGAAGGATATTTTGAAGAAATGGCGTTTATGATTAATTTCAGAATCAATGTAAGGACGGAGAGTATGCTGAGTATAGCCTCTAGTTAAGAGAGCCGCATCATATAAATGATTAGAACTATCGCAGAATTTATTCGCCTCGGTGTCCAGAAGACGTAAAACAGAAACGGGTAATGAACTTAAAGTCTTCTAAAGATCAGGTAGAAATCTGTTTTGGTCTATAAAAATTTTTAATGAAGTTTTAAAATTGAAATCCAGGCGTTTTCGTGCTTCAAATCTGTCTACTTATGATTTTTCCACCCTTTACACTACACTTCCTCATAATCTTATAAAAGAAAAACTAAATGCTTTAATTGGTTGGACATTTCATAGGGAAGACTCCCTCTATCTTGCATGTAATGTACGAAATGCTTTTTTTTTCACTTCTGAAGAGCATAAAATTATACTTTATGGTCATGTCAGAAAGTATGTGAAGCTCTCACCTTTCTACTTGAAAGATTGGTACTAAGTTATTTAGACAAGTTGTGGGTATTTCTATGGTACTAATTGCGCACGACTTATGGCTGATCTGTATTTGTTTTGTTATGCGAGAGACTTCATGATGTCCCTTTCTGATGAAAACCTGTCTGAAATCATTGAAGCTTTTAGCTCCACTTCGAGATATTTGGATGATTTATTAAATATTGATAATACCTGTTTCGATGGTTTGATCAGTCAAATTTACCACCCCCCCCCCCCCGAACTTCAATTAAATAAAACAAATTCCTCTGATACCGAAGCCCCGTTTTTGGATTTACATCTATCTATTGTGGATGGGTTTGATTCTTGCCAATTTTATGATTTTGATATTGTAAATTTTCCTTTTTTGGATGGTGATGTTCCTCGTGCGCCATCCTATGGCGCTCATATTTCGTAATTTATTCGATTTACCAGAGTGTGTAGTCATGTAACTGACTTCAACACTCGTAATAAATTGTTGACGGCCCAAAACTTCTTAAACAGGGTAATCGGTACCATAAAAGCCTTTTCAAAATTTTATAGACGTCATTCTGATTTAATTTCGAAATTCAATATTTGACTCGTTGCCTCCACTTCTATTTTGTTGTGAGTGACAGCAAGTTTTTATTTTCAAATCGAGCGACCTTGGTTCAAGGTGAGGTATTAACCTTGATACTCGCGTACCTTCATTTACTTTCGTTCCGGGCTTCTTCAGACTTTCGGATGGGTCTTTAAACAGAGGTTCCGTCTCCGTATTACCTCGGCTGTTTGTGGGACGTAAAGCTCAAACACTAACCTTCATTTACACATTTAGTTGATTGCATATACAAACTTAAAGTTCACAGGAAACAACAGTTACCGAGAAATTAACAACTTCCGCATTTTCCCATATAAAAACGTACGTGACCAAATTTGACGTTTGCGTTAACTGACTCAATTTCAAACCAGATCCATCATTTGAACAAATGTAAATGGGTATTTAAACCTTAAATCTGATTAAAATGAGCCGACTCATGGGAAAGGCTACCTACCTATCACAGAGGCACTGAGTAAATGATCTTTTACGTAACTACAGTGGAAATCTTTCCACTGACCGTTCCAAGGCGGTTCTTCTGTGGCGATTTACTTATGCTGTTGTTTGTTACTTACTGTATCACTTGTGTCTTTTAATTTTGGATGAACATATGGCAATTTTGTGGGAAAGTAACTGTCCTTATGACCTTCCTTTGTTTAGGTTTCCATTATTGTCTGGTCACTTAATGTTTGTATTTCTTTCCCTTTGGTGTCTTTGATGGGTGGAGTAAGTGTCATAGGCTACTTTGGTCTTGTCTTATTTTCCCATACCATGTCCCTGACTTATCCTATATGTGAGCCCTATAATGTGAATAATCCCTAAGGTAGTCCCGTGGTCATTAACTCTGTGGTCCCGTCGTGGTAATCTGTAGTCCCGTAGTCGGTAGATTTAGGTACTGTAGATTATCATCTTGTATTCACGTCGTTTCATGTAATTGTATTGAACAATTCATGTATCATCGCATCTCACATATAATTGGATTATCTCATCAATAAATATATTGTTTGAATATATTTGTTACAGGTATGTTTTGCTTTATATCATTTTCATCAATGAGTGTAACACCGGTTCATTATAGAATGTGTAAGTCATTATTTCTGAATATTTTATTCCTTTCATTGTATTGTTTACGTACCTGGAAACTGTCATGGCTGCCAGGTAAACATACATGTATACCGTCCATCATAACATGACTTTTAATTATCATCTTGTATTCACGTCGTTTTCATGTAATTGTATTGAACAATTCATGTATCATCGCATCTCACATATAATTGGATTATCTAATCAATAAATATATTGTTTGAATATATTTGTTACAGGCTCTCATTTATTCCGGAGAACCCATATTGTTGCCGGCTGGAAGCTCTGCGTTCCAGCGCTGGTAAGAGGTGACTTCGACATAAGTTAATTGTATCGATTCCTGATCTTTGTTTTACTTCTACTTTGAAGCACAAAAGCAGACCCGTGTTTCAAAAATTTGAATTTTGGCATATGCACAAACTGTTTTTCTTCAAAACTAAAATTTGATAAAAAACAACAACAAAAAAAAAACAAAAACAAACAGACAAAATATAATGAAAATTACGTTAACTCGCCTATATATTTGAACCCCCTTGAACCCCACTTTTATACAGTAAAACTGGGGTTTACAGGGGTTAGCCTTATTTTTCTTATTTCTGCTCTAAAATATTGATTGTGGGTACTCGTTAGATGAGGCGATTCTAACGAGTACCCACAATCTATATTTTGAGCAGGGATAGGAAAGAATCACATTTTTTCATCTTAAAATTTTCATTTTTTCGACGATAAAGGTTACAATGTATTTCGTATATGCGAGATGGTTATGATGCAGTGAAAGCACCACCATACGTTACCTGAGCAAGAGGCTAAATCCCAGGATAACTTGAGTCCCTCATTAGAGCAGTCACATCTGTATGACCCGTCAGTATTTATACATATATCCTCACAGACCGAGGTCCCTTCCGCACATTCGTCAATGTCTTCAAAATATGAAATATTCTAGACTGTGACAAATAAAACAATTGACTCTATAAAGTCACTAGAAGCAAATTAACCCATTTAGTATCAGAAACCCCAAACCGGGTACCCTGGCAAACAGTGCAGGCCCAGATCAGACGCCGCAGAACACGGCGTCTGATCAGGGCCTACACTGTTTGCAAAAAGTTATGCCATTTTCTGAACAAATTTCGAAGAAACAACAACCTGACACCCCTTAATTTTGAAATGGACTCCTGCTATATATCAGGAGGACGATTCCATTTGGTACAAAAAGGGTTAACAAGGAACACAGCGGCCAAGTTGGCTGAGATTAACATGCTGTTCTCGAATTGTCAAATTTGAAAGAAAATTTAAACCATAAGACATGAGACTGACATTTAACCTTATGATGCAAGCACAATGTAGATATGACTAAACGGGCGGATCTCGTGAAGTTTTAGCCCCATTGTATGGACACATTTGTAATATTATAGCATTTAAAACATTGTGTACTAATTTACATTGCCTTTACCAATAGAATTTGTGTTATTTGTTTATTTTGATAATAATTATAGAATTTATGTTGCGGGCTATGCTTTTGAATGCCAATGGAAAACAAGATAACGTAAGGTCCTGATCCCACCCCCATCCCAACAACTGAGCCCCGACTATTATTGGGTCCCTTTGTTCATCATATGAGTGACTACGAGGACTGTTCAAATATGAATGTAAGTAGAACGTTTTCTCATGCACTAATGCGAAAATCACCTGGAAATAAATATCACAGCGTAGAAAAACATTTTACCTATACATTGATACCAAACCTGTTAAAATCGGTGCACGTCAGCCATGTATATAGTTCGATAAACACTGTCTACTCTTGCATACTAATACAAAACATGGTTGGAAGAAGGTCAGAGTTGCCGTTGAAATATGGTCCTATATTAAGAATCGCTGTATTCTTGGTATACGGTGCAAAGACATTTTTGATGAAATATGTTCGGTTTATGGGCATAATGAAATGTCTTTTCCGACAGTTTTTCGTTGGTGTAAGAAATTCAGCTGTGGGCAAGGCTCAACAGAAGATGCACCACATGATCGTCGGCCGAAAACAGCAACATCTGCCAAGATGGTTGCTAGAGTATAAGAAATAGTTGCTACCGATGCACGATATACCACTAGGCAAATAGCTAGTATGGTTGGCACCTCATTAGGAGCAGCTCATACAATTCTGAAACGGGATTTGAAAATGAGAAAGATCTGTGCTATATGCTAGATGGATTCCCCATCTATTGACAGATGAGCAGAAAAAGACACGCGTTCAGTGCGCCAAGAAGTTGCTTAAAAAGTTTCCAAATTACAATGCACGGTCTTTCGCTAATGTCGTCACAGGTGACGAGACATGGGTTCACATTTTTGAGCCAAAACGAAAGATTCAGAACAAAATATGGGCAACAAAGTATTGCAAAAGACCATGCATTGCAAAGCGGACCATGAGCGTCAAGAAGGTAATGTATGTCATAGGGCCCTGCTATTCAGGTTGCTGTGCCTAAAGGCAAATCTGTAAATGCGAAGTTTTACCAGAATAAACTTCTTCGAAAATTAAAGAAATATTTCAAAGAACGGAGACCCGCAACTAGTTTGGCCAATATCAGATTGCTACATGACAATGCGTCATCGCACAAGGCGTTCATTGTGCAAGACTGTCTGAAGCAGGAAAAGGTTGTTGAACTCCCTCACCCCCGTATTCCCCTGACCTTGCCCCGTGTGACTTTTTTGTTCCCGCGGCCGAAAAAATACCTTTCTGTCGAAAATTTGTACAGCGCAAACACATCGGTTCTGCAATATTCCAGTGCCTTCATAGTATGCCTCGAAAAGACTACCAAAATGCATTCAATGATTGGATCAGAAGACTGAAAGTTTGTATATCTGTTAAAGGGGAATACTTTGAGGGGACAAAATAAATTTTTCATCGAAATCTATCATGGAATCATTTTTATGTGCTTAGTTGCATTCATATTTGAACAGTCCTCGTATGATCTTTTATTCTGACAAGTATGTCCAGGTTATCCTGGTTCATAATTTATGAAATACTGTAGTTCTCAATCACACGGCCGGGTGATTCTGGAGTAGGAGATTTTTAAAAAAGTTTTTACCCTATTTTGGAATGGTGGCCAGCTTGGCCATGTGACATGGACCAAAAACAAACACTTTCGTTCCCCTACTGCCAGAAGGCTGCATATATAATGTTTATGTAATTTTCGCAGTGGCTTCAAACCAAGCGAATTGAAGCAAAAACCACCAGATGACATGGACCTTTAGCATTCATAGACATTAAATTTGAACCTATTTTCTTGTCATACACCACATTTCTCCCATTGAAAATCCTAGGGAACCAATCTCCATCTTTGCGTAAAATAGACCAAGATCAAACCAAGGTCACTATTTTTTGCAAACTTGTTCTTCTGTCGTGGTTTATTTTTGTGATGGTTTGTCTTTGGGTGTTTGTGTCGCTTATATTATTTTGTTTTGGACAGCCAATTTGCCATTTTATGGGAAAGTAACTGTCCTTTTGGCTTTCCACTATTGATGTTTCCATTAAAGTCTGCTGTTTCATGTTTGTGTTTCTTTCCCTTTGGTGTCTCTGATTTGAGCTGTGACTTAATTGTATCGATTCCTGAGCATTGCCGTCACTTCTACTTTGTAGTACTCAGTCACGCAACTCAGTCACGCAAAGCAACACGCCGAGTTTCAAGGCAATGGCTTAGTAATTCTGAGGATGAAGATATTTTAAGGTTTTTACCATATTTGAGCAAGGCGGCCATCTTGGTCATGTGACCTGTACAATTTGTGTTCCCTCATTGTCGAACGGCTGCATACAGAATTTAAATGAAATTGGCCCAGTGATTGCATAGAAAATTTATTTTGAAATGTTCATGGGCATGCAATCCAAGCGACCTTATGTCAAGGCCATCATATAACCCTGACCTTCAGCATTCATAAACATTCATGTTGTACCTATTCTCATGTCACATACCACAATATTTTTCGAAAAATTCATTGATTTAAGTTTTTCCCATTGAAAAGCATAGGGAACTAAAACTGACCTTTAGGTTAAGTAGACCAAGCTCAACCTAGGTTATCATTTCTGCAAACATGTTCGTACTCAGTCATCTGATGTTACATAGCAAGTTTCAAGACAATTGAACCAGTGGTTCTAGAAAACATTTTCCAAGCTTTTCACCATCTTTGGGCATGGCGGCCATATTGGTCAGGTAACGTGGACCATTCGAACAATTTTTTCAACACTTACTGTTAGAAGGCTGCATAAATATTGATATGAAACTGGTCCAGGGCTTTTATAGAAAATGTATTTTGAAATGTTAATGGACCTGAAATCAAAGCGACATTTAGCCTAGACCTTCAAATGATCTTGCCATTTAGCATTCGTTGACATTAATTTTGTACCTATTCACATGCCAAAGACCACATTTTTTAAGAAATGTATTGTTTTTCCTTTTCCCGCACTGATAAATGCCTAAGGAACCAAATTTGACATTGATGTAAACTAGGTCAAAGTCAAACCAGGGTCATCATTTTTGCAAACTTCTTAGCGCTCAGTCATCCGAAGCAACATAACGTTTCAAGACAATCGGTCAAGTTATTCAGGAGAAGATTTTTTATAAAAAAATTATCATATTTGAGCATGGCGGAAAACTTGGTCATGTGACCTTGATCATGCGTGTTTCCCACTGTCAGAAGACTGCATGTGGAATTTGTTTTAGAGAAGACATTTGAAAATGGTGGATGGACGGCCGACGGACGGACGGAGGCCTCCTCTCCTGTGTACGCTCACTCAGAGCCTTTGAATCCGGGAGCTGATAACATTTATACTAGATGTGTTCATTGCTAGTACTTGTTTTGTCATTGTAATAATACTCGAAATAATTATGGACAGTTTGTGTACAAAAGGTCCTATAAATCAAAAAGTCTACCTTTGCAAACAGATGTATCTGATTGTAACCGATATCCAGTTGGACAGGTGCAATACGCCGATGATTCGGTGTTGACACAGATATGGCTGCAGTTCAGACCGCCTTCAAAACATTCGTCAATATCTACAATCATGAAATAGTCTAAATTGTATAATTTTATCGGTAAGAAGCAATACAACACCTTTATGGAAATAGTATGATGTGATTGATTGCCTTCACTTCTATTTCCTAATCGCTAATTTCATTGCCTTCACTTCTATTTTCTAATCCCCACAGGCAGTGCTGACGCAACGATAAATTAACATTGACAAAATAGAAGTGAAGGCAATGATCAGGAACCGATACAATTAACCCACAGCTCCCATCAGTGACACCAAAAACATGAAATAACTCGACCCTAATGAAAACATCAATAGCGGACAGCCAAAATGACAGTTACTTTCCCACAAAATGGCCAGTTGGCTATCAAAAACAAAATACATAATATTGTTTGTTTGTTTGATTTGATGTTTAACGTCCCCGTCAAAACTATGTAGGCAATTTTGGAGACGTTGCTTTCAATTTTGTGGGACTTTTACCCGACATTGAGATGAAATGACATCTCAAGCCCTGTCGCCCAATGAAACCAATAGGGTTTATAAGTATGGACGGTCCGCCTCGCACAGCACTGCCTGGACAGGCTTGGATCCTCTAAGCGGTTTACCAGTACTCGTATGCGGGCCGAATTCAGCTCTGCGTGGAAGCATCATGCAGCCCATTTATTTCTTCAAGCCCCAATGGGCGGGGGCCGTAAACAACATAATATAAGCGATAAATTCACTCAAAAGACAAACCATAACAAATATAACCCGCGACAGAAGAACCGCCTTGGAACGGTCAGTGAAAACGAATTTTACTGGTGTGTGTGTGAGGGGGGGGAGGCGATTTAGTCAAATAATTTTTTCAGTCCGCATGAAGGCCTCCTAACCCATCAGTGCAACTTCTCCAAAAACACAAAAATCAAACAATCACAAATTGAAACAGCGGCGAGGACTCAACATAATCATTGTTTCAATGTTGACTCAAAGTTGTTTCAGTGTTGATCCAACGCTGAGCTCTTAAGGGGATAACTTTTTATTACGTCGCGAAAAGGTACAATGCAATGAGTTGACAAATATATGCTTTTCGTTGTTTCGTAAGCATTAAGTAGGCAATAGAAAGAAGGCTGTGTAGTGAAATAATATAAAATTCATGAAACTCAACAAACGCTGGTTGAAAATAACTAATGGTCTCCTTAAAACACATGAAAATTTAGTAGCCATTTAACATTACCAAATTCATAGATTTGCAATTAATGAATGTCCAGGTGAGGTTTATTGTGACTCTATGAGTGATAATCGAAAAGTTCAAGAATCTATATAATTTTATCTCCCATACAAGACACCAAAAACTGCCTATTCTCTCTTGCGTATACTTCAGCAAAACCCACATTACGATAACACATTGCTCTTTAGATTACCCACAGCCGAATAGGTACTTTAAAATATAAACCATAGCCTAAGTTTTCTCCGTATAAAGAGGGGCTTACCTGGGGGTTGTGAGGGAGGGGATCAATACACAAACTTGTTAAAGTGATGATTTTAAATGAGCTCAATATAAAAATCACTATAGCCAAACAGTGAAGAATCTGCTCCACACTGTCAACCATAGTCCCACTGTATACAAATGGACTCTTCAACTGTTATATATTTGACAATTCCAGTTGTTTAGGGGTTTATGGCCTATATTTTATTCTGATTTTGAAGAAAAAGTTTGTTAGCATACACTCTAGACCAATCTCGAGGCGTCCGATCCGGGTTTCCACTGTTTTTCTGTCCCTGATAAGAATGGGGTGGATTTGAATAAGCGTTTGATTAGAAAATAAGGTCGATCCGTAAAAGATACAAACATATAAAACAGCCATCCCAAGCTTCATAAAGAAGAGAAATAGCCAGTAATACAAAAACATGCATATCGTATTTTTTTCTCTTCTGTTGATGGACTGTAAAGGCTGTTTTCAGCAACAGCTGCTTTTTCAGAATCTTAAGTCCTATTCAGCATATTACATATTTGCGTTTATGAACCAGTCACGAGTTAATGTTTTGCGATTCACAAACGTTAATCCCGATACAAAATGGTAAGAAATAATAACGTGGAGTCTCCGACGTAATGAATTTGGAGTTGTCAATATCCCATTTTTGAGGTGTCTGATTTGTTTTTGTTTGCGGTAAGTTTTGCAAAAATGTATGTACTTTCAGCAGTGTAGACCCAGATAAGATGCCGTTTTTTTTTTGCGGCGTCTGATCTGGGTCTGCACTATTTCCTAATATCCCCCAAGAAAGGCCGCTAGGCATCGATGGGTTAAGTTACTTACCCTGGCACGAATGTCCATCAAACTCGAGTTCGTAACCTTGTTTACAGTAGCAGATGAAGCTGCCCTCGGTGTTGGAACACTCGTGTTCACAGTTGTCAGTTCCCAATGCGCATTCATCTAGATCTATATCATGAAAAAAAATTCAACATTATTTATGCCAACATATATTTTACATTCATGGCGAAACAAGCCCTGTCACGCTGTGGCTATCTGAGTATGAGGCATACGATACGTGAATAATCGCAGAGACGCTGCCTTACATAACCACCAGTAATGTTATGCAACAACCTTTGTCAGTATTCTAGAGTGTAACCGAGAGTGAAAAGAGAATTCTCGCCACAATGATTTGTTTGTGTAGCACTGCTTTTAATGGATAGTCAATACAATTACAAATACATTTTTTCATAATGAAAAAAAAAAAAACAAACAAAAACAACAATAATAACATAATTATAAGATACTATCTAATCTTTTAAATGTAGTTCTTACCTGCACAGTTGATGAGATCTGGCATTAGCTGGAACCCACCAAGACACTTGCAGTGCGCCGAACCAGGGATGTTAACACACAAGTGGTCACATGTTTTGTCATTGTTCAGACACTCGTCATAGTCTACAATTACATGAGGGACCATACAATTTAATTGCAAGGTCGTCTTCAATTGAACATAATCTTATTCACAACGTATATATAGCGGGAATTCAATTAAAATTATTTTATTTTTTCGCTTCCGCTTAGTTTGAACCTACCTGCATTTTACACTTGTCATGTTACTTTGTGTATTTTGAGCGACAGAGCGTTCATGTTTCTGTTTTTATTTATATTTCTATTAGTTAAAACATGAAAGGAAAGATCTTAAAACGCAGTCATCTTCAGCCTTCATTGCTGCCTCTTGTCGGTGACAGCTTTTTGTATAGTTTTGCAGATCTGATTGCTGCGCAGATGCGCAGGCTGATCAACAGATTTGATGTTGCGAATGACAAAATGTTTTCTCGTGATGTAGCTCATTCCAAAGGAATGGTGACATCAACATTACACAATCTTTAAATATTTTAAATGATAATTGAAATGTTACTTAAAATCGACTCTACCGCGTAGTCTTTACATACCATGTGAATGTGTAATGTCATTATTCCATTGGCACGTAACTTTGTGGATTTGGTGGGGGAGCGTTTATGCTTCTTGCTGGTTTGTTACGTTCATGTTATAATTTCATTTAGCACAATAGAAATGATCTTAGACTACAGTCAGCTCAAGTCATCACTGCTGCACCTTGAAATGAAAAGAAGATAGAACTGACCGCTATCGTGTGCTCTGTGACTGCCGAAATTCCGAGTCAGCATTTTCATTTTGACAGTCTATATCCATTTTCATATAAGTTTGCTCTCTTTACTTAAGGAGAGAATATCGGTGGTGTCTGCGACAGTATTGGATTGATTAATATATAAAATGCTTATGAACAAACCTACACACTCATTCCCGATGGTCTCAAAACCTCCATCACATAAGCAATCATTAACTGATTGTGCAGTTATGTTGACTACGTGGGAATTCGGTGGACAGTTATTGCACGACATGAAAACAACGTCGAGGTATTCCGTATTGCTACAATCTGAAAGGTACAATATAACAGCTCAATGCACAATGAAACATGGCCTTCAGGCAGTCATAGATTGTCACGAAGGCATTTGATATAGAAACGATTTGCGGGCATGTGACATTTCGCACAATGCCAAATTTATTGGCATGAATGAAAATTAGAAGAATGCAGAAAAAACGAAAACAGTACTAACGAAACCTACAGACAACTACAAGATACTTTAGCTCAGATCTACTCTATATACATGCATTGTATACTTAAACACAAATAAAATTAACATAATTTTGATCTTATCGAATGATATTAAACTCCAAAGTACTTGTCGCTTTTATAAGATTAATATTATTATGTCCTTTTCAACTACTATCAGGCAAAACCCCAGAAAAATATGATTTCTTCTTCACACACATGGCTCGCGATTAAGACTCAACGATAACAGCACAGGAATGTAAACAGAGTGACACTTACATTTACACGTTCTTTTATCGTTATCAAGTACTTGAAAAGACTTCGAACAGCCACACTTGAAAGACCCGGCAGTGTTGAGGCAGGTGTCAGAACAGTTGGCTGCACCGCTTGAGCATTCGTCGTTATCTACAACAATAACACAAACGTGTCTTTCTTGGAGATGAACTCAAAGATGAGTATTTAGTAACACACGCGCACACTACTTTGCCAGTTTTTTTGTTAAGGCTGGTTCTCTCAGTGCATCGATAGAAAATAAGCTCATAATTTTGACATTTGAATGCTTCCGCTATTTTCGTTCAGTTGGTGTATTCTTTGCTTCCAAACGATACAACTTTTCAGTACTTATTTATATTTTCTGTTAAACATACAAAATTAATTGGGTTTTGGACCGTTTGGTCACTGCCTTCACTTCTATTTTAGTACTTGACAGCTACCCAAAATATCCATACAAAATGTTTTTAAGTACATTCACTCTGAGAAATACACCGGGTTGTACATGCATATTTTACTTCAGGCACGCTGTGAAACTGCACCTAGCTGCCCAGGAAAGCAAAAGAAATGAAAGTACAATTTCAAACACATACAACATGAAAGTAATGGCAATAATCAGGAATCGATACAATTACCTCATGCTTCCTAGCCAAGACACCAAAGGCAAGAAACACTAACATTAAACAAATTTTAACAGTTCTTCTGTCGTGGTTTATTTTTGTTTTGGTTTGTCTTTGGGTGTTTGTGTCGCTTGTGTTGTTTTATTTTGGATGACCTGTTGGATATTTTGTGGGAAAGTAACTGTCCTTTTGGCTTTCCGCTATTGATGTTTCCATTGGGGTCTATTGTTTCGTGTTTGTTTTTCTTTCCCTTTGGTGTCTCTGGTGGGAGCTGTGGGATCATTGTATCGATTCCTGATCATTGCCTCCACTTCTATTCTGAGATATATGGCTTTTTATGAAGTGAAGGGATGGGGCATGACCCGGGACATGACCCGGGGCCCCCATGTTGGTGTAACTGAATGCGTATTATCAAAAGGAACGTGAATATATATGATTTAGAATTGGGGCTCTGAACGGTTTCTCAGATACGTGCATAAGGAACAATAATATTAATGGTTTAGGGGTGGAGATCAAAACGGTTTCTGAGTAACGAAGTGGAGGGGGTTGGGCTTGGCCCCAGTACAAACAGAGGATCCCCAGGTTGGTGTGACTGAATACGTCCTATCATAAGGAACTGGAATATATATGGTTTAGGGGTTGGGATTCGAATGGTGTCTATGATATATAGCCTTTTATGTAATAGAAGAGGTGGGGCATGGCCCCGGCACACCAAGGGGACCCATTGGTTGGCATAAAAGCATATGGGCGAAAGAAGTTTACTCAAGGAACATTTCTATTAAAATATGTCAAAATATCTGCAAAGGCATTAGGGTCTGTTGTTTCATGTTTATGTTTCTTTCCCTTCGGTGTCTCTGATGGAAGCTGTGGGTTAATTGTATCGATTCCTGATCATTGTCTCCACTTCTACTTGGTAGTATATGTCATTTTTCAATTTTCCCTCATAAGTCTATGGAAACTCTAAGTTGACATAGCAACCAAACAATAAAGTTGATTATCATAAAAACACAAACTTTCTATCCCCCAGCCCAAGAATGCTATAGGTGAAATTTAGGCGTGATCGACCCAGCAGTTTGAGTGAAGATGTCCTTTGAAAGTGTTGACCCCAGACGACAGACGACATACGACGCGACGACCGACAACTGCCCATGCTACAAGCTCCCCCGGAGCCATCGGCTCTGGTTAGCTAATAAAAAGAAGACCAAGATGTCCCAGAATCGCTCACCTGATTTTTAAGATGTGACATAGCGTCTGAAAGTTCTGGCGGCCAGCAGAACAATTTTAGCTTAGTCGATAAAGGGTCATCTAAGCAATATTCCTCAGAAGATTGAACTAAATTGGCCCAAGAAGTTAGGAAGAGTTGCCTTCAAAGCAAGTTGTTGACATTTTTTCGATTTTAGCTCAGGCGGCCATTTTAACCATCCGAGACAAAGGGTTTTAGATATTCTGGTAAAAGTTCAACTCAGCAACGTGCCTATGAAGTTTAAATGAAATTGGTCAAAGAGTTTAGAAGGGGTTGTCGTTGAAGGATTTTTCAATTTCAGATCTTGCAGCCAACTTGTTCATCGGAGCAGAAACGTTTTAGCTATTTTGGCAGAAGGTCACCTGAACAACATTCCTATGAAGTTCGATAGAAAATGGCACAATGGTATAGGGAGAATTGTCGTTTAAAGATTTTTCTATTTTTAGCTCTGGCGGCCATCTTGTTCACCGGAACTATTTTGGTAGTGGGTCATCTAACCAAAATTCCATGAATTTGATTGAAATAGGCCCAAGGATTCAGGGTGAGTTGGCATTAAAACAAATGGTTGACGTTTGCTATTTTTAGCTCTGGTGGGCATTTTGTTTATCAGCATAAAACCGTTTTAAACGCGTTGGTGGGGAGTTACCTTAGCAACACTATGAAGCTTGAATGAAATTGGCCAAAGGGTACAGGAGGAGTTGTCGTTTAAAGATTTTTTCTTTTAGCTTTGGCGGCCATCTTGTTCATCAGAGCGGATCAAAATTTACTATTTTTGTACAGGGTCACCTAAGAAACATTCCTATATAATTTTATTAAAATTGGCCCAAGGAATTGGAGGGGTTGCCATTTAAAGCAAATTGTTGACTTTTTTATTTTTAGCTCAGGTGGCCATTCTGTTCATTGGAACAAAACTGTATAAACTATTTATACACCGAAGCAACATTCCTGTGAAGTTTGAATGGAATGTGCCCAAAGCTAAAGAAGGAGTTTCCGTTTGAAGATTTTTCTATTTTTAGCTCTGGTGGCCATCTTGTTCATTGGGGTTGAAGGATTTTTAGCTATTTTAAAGAGGGTCATCTGAGCAACATTCCTGTGAAATTTGATTGAAATTGGCTGAAAAGTTTATGAGTGGTTAGCATATAAAAAAATTGTTGATGCCGCACGACACACGAGGGACGAGGCAAGACGGACGACGAACAATGACCGATCACAATAGCTCATCAAGAGCACTTCGTGCTCAGGTAAGCTACAATCGGTAATGTATGTGTCATGATTTAAATATTCAGAAAATTGAATACTTTGACTTGCAAGGTAATAATACAAGGTAACCAGTGCTTCAGCTGAAGTGCACGACCCGCCGGATGCTTTTAGCTTTATGAGTGTTACTATATATGGGTATGGCGGCCATTTTGGTCATGTGACCTGGACCTAAAACGGTTCCCCAAATAAATGCGCCTTATCGTAAGGAGCAAAAATATATCTTATACTTTAGTACTGTATTCTGAATCGTTTGCAGGATAAAATGCATTCTCACTTTTCCAATACAAAAGCATATGTGTCAAAGTTTGACCTAGGCACAAAGAAGGTCAAGGTCCACCCAGGGTCACCATTTTAGCAATTTATGATAGGCCTACGTCCATGATGCTATTTATCAAGTTTCGTGGAAATCTGCCCAGTGGTTCTGGAGAAGACTATTTTTGAAGGGTTTTTACCACATATGGCTTGGCGGCCGTTTTGGTCATGTGACCTGGACCCCATGAGCAAATTTTGGTTTCCCCCATCCCATAGAGGCACCATATGAAACTTGACTTCAATCGGCCTAACTGTTTCCGAGGAGAAGCAGTTCGAAAATTTTCAAATTTTGCGCCTCGGCGAGGCTATACTATATGGAATGTAATATTTCGCAAGTTCATTGGTTAGATCTCATTGATATCTATCAGTATGCCAAAAACTGTTTAACTATTCCAAGCGGTTAAGTCACTATCACCAATTTTCACAAACGGGTTACGGACGGACAGACAGACAGACCATATATGGCTTGACAGCCATTTTGGTCATGTGACCTGGACCCCATGAGCAAATTTTGGTTTCCCCCATCCCATAGAGGCTCCATATGAAATTTGACTTCAATCGGCCCAACAGTTTCCGAGGAGAAGCAGTTCGAAAATTTTCACATTTTTCGCCTCGGCGAGGCTATACTAAGTTGAATGTAATATTTCGCAAGTTCATTGGTTAGAACTCATTGATATCTATCAGTATGCCAAAAATTGTTTAAATATTCCAAGCGGTTAAGTCACTATCACCAATTTTCACAAACGGGTTACGGACGGACAGACAGACTGACCGAATGACAGAATGACACGGTGATTTTAGGGCACTCTTAGAAAATCCACCTACTTCAGTCGGTCGCTTTTTCTGCGGGTCGTGCAATTTAAATATGAATGTTGTTTGGAAGTTCTTTTTAAGAAAAAAAAGTTAATAATCACTACATAAAAGACAGTTGTGTTTTAGTTGTTTATGCTGGTTCCATTTCTGTGCCTTCTAGTTCGTCTTGTCTCAACAATCTGTCTCTGTGGAGAAGATTGGTTAGCTGGGTGGAGATTCGTATAGGTCTTTCATAAGTTCGTCACTCATTAGTTTAGCTGAAGAAAGGCAGCCTTTCCTAAAGGCGTCTATACAACTCTGGACCCCCGGTTTTAAAGTTTGTGAAAATCATGTGGGTTGATTTTTGACATGAATTTGGTCGATGTATGATCTGAATCTATCTATCAGACTTCATTTGGATGCAACACAGCGAGCATAAATGATACCTTTGAAAACAAATAACATGGTGCAGCCTGTTTAATGAACACTTACCAGAAATGCAATTGTTTTTTGCAAAATGGAAAGAGAATATTACACAGGAAAGTCAACGGCCGTTGAAAACAACAATCTCATGCCAAAACACACACACACACGCACGCACGCACGCACGCGCGCGCGCGCGTGAAACATGTGCTAATACCGTATCCAGTAAAGTGCAAAAACGACAGAGTAAGATTGCTCACGCTCTCTACTGTGAAAGGTGCTCTATTTTTTTAAACTATTAAATGAGTTTTACAATCAATTACACTGCACTATGGTTATGGTAAATCCAACAAGAAAACATAACTTACCGATACAAGATTTACCATCAGCATCAATGTAATAGCCATTCTGACACTCGCACGTGAAGTTTCCCGCCGTGTTTACGCAGACTGACGAACAACCTCCGTTGTTGCTCTTACACTCATCTATATCTATAAGAAATAAATTTAAATATGTACTGGTGTGACAGATTAAAACTTTAAAATGGACCGCAAACAAACGAAGCCTTTCCTTCAAGCATGTGCGCTCAGCATAGATTGAAATCAGTCTGTGCCCACTATACTAGTATTTGGCATTCTCCATCGGCCCCCGCCCATCGGGGCTTGAAGAAACAGATGGACTGCATGATGCTTCCACGCAGAGCCGAAACCGACCGCTCACGAGTACTGGTAAACCGCTTAGAGGATCTAAGCCTGCCCTGGCAAAGCGGTGCGAGTCGAACCGTCCAAGCTTATAAACTGTATATTGAGCGACATGGCTTGAGATGTCATTTCATCTCATTGTCGGGTAAACGTTCCACAAAATTGGAAGTAACGTCTCCAAAATGACCTATACAGTGTTGACGGGGACGTTAAACCTCAAATCAAACAAATTGGCATTCTCCAGAAAAATGTGTAGAATATATAGGGAAAATTATTAAAAGTTATTTAGAATATGCTGTGGACTGTCTAGAAAGTATTAAAAACTCGGAAGTATCAGGGCCTGATCTGTATGTATCTATGAGTCTGTGGGCATCCATACATCGCGCAGCGAAGACTCTGATCAGACTGCGCAAATGGTAATAATTTGCTAAGACGCCTATCTGCAAGCCGCGAACCTTGCAAGTTATGCTATCGAATGCTGGATTAATAATCGAATCATTACACAATATAAAATTACTTCATTAATTCTCATGATATATTTTTAGTTGTTTAAGCGAAATGTAGCAGTCATAGTAAAAAGAAAAAGATACATCGTATTAACAAAAATTATAGCAATAGATGCCCAGGAAAAGCCACGAAGATTACAGCCAACCAACGGCACCAATTGGAAGAGTCACTAACAATGTAGCAAACAAAACAGGAAATAAACGAACCACACAAAGCATAGCAACCAGCTCCCTTTTCCCCACAAGAGGTTATTATGGTACAACAGCACAGGTAATGAAAATTTAAACTACATTAAGCTACATTAAAAATAAACAGCATCAGAACCACCGGCTTATGACGGCCAGTAGCGAGAACTGCTGGGAACTTTTAAATCGATTCTATGGACCAACCTTCACTCTAGGTAAAACACACAAAAACGTTAGCCCGAATTATGAAAGAACAGACACGCTCTACTACATTACAGTAGAGATGATAATTTATATAAACTCTGGTAGTTAAGAAGCGTTTTTTTCTTTTCTTTTACAATTTCATTGACTGCAAAAGAAAGGCGGTTCATTCTTCACTGCAAACCGAGAAGGATACTTTCACCTACAAGTAATTCTCGAGAGAAGGTGGTGTGGTTCAGCCAGATAGATAGATTGAATGAGCATAGAGGGTCACTTGAGTCTTCACAGAACAATCTTGCTTAAAAAAACCTTTTCGCGTGACATGGCCCATTTGAAAGTTTAGTTAGATTAGTGTACAGTTAGGTTAGCGTAAATCAATGTTCTATTTTATAAATAGAAGATAGAAATGAAGCAGCACCGCAAGCGGTTGCCATGCTCGTATGTTTTTTGTATGCCAGATAGGAAGATATATCAGTTAAATTGCATGATAGAGTTATGGAGCTTGATAAGAATATAGCTCTTGTAATGATATATACAAACGTGTGTCAAGTTTCATAAGGCTGGGCCAAATACTTTTGGAAATATGATCATTGTTAAAGTTTATAGGTCGAAGTTCAAAGGTCAAGGTCACAGGTGAAAAAAGAAGATCACTCTCTCCCTTCCGCAGTTGTCAGTCAGTTTCTGGCAAAAGAATGTGCACTGTACTTGTTAACCGGTTAAGTATAAGCCTGCCCAGGAAAAGTGTGAAGGGCTTAGAGAAATAGAATGGGCTGCATGATGCTTCCACGCAGAGCTGAAAACGATCGCACATGAGTACTGTTTAACCGCTTAGAAGGTCTAAGCCTGCCCTGGCAAAGTGGTGCGAGTCGGAACGTCAGGGCATATAAACCCTATTGGTACCATTGATCGGCAGGGAATGAGATGCCATTTCGTCTTACTGTCGGGAAAAAGTCCCACAAAATTGGAAGCAACGTCTTCAAAATGACCTAAATAGTGTTGACATGGACGTTTAACCTCAAATGAAATAAACAAACCTCCGAGAACATAAATCCAATGACCGCAGAAATGAAACAACAATGAGGAATAACTGAAATGCTGGAGAAAAATAAAATCAACAAAATGCACGACCACAGACAGAGCATCAGACACCAACCGACAGTACCTAAAAGTTAATGTAAGTCTTTAAGCTGTAGCCTTCATAGAGTCTGGGGCCCGATCCGCCGGCGTGCAATTAAAGAGTGAGGCAACCGTGATTGTGTTAACTACCATGCATGCAGTATGTCGTTTAACATTAATGTTGAGCCCAGTCTTTTCATATCTAAGAATTTTTTTTATGAATAAGGCATGGAAATCATTGCAAGAATACATTTTTCTAAATCTATATACCAAGTCGCCATAAAATATAGATTCCATTAGGCCTTGTTGCTGACGAGAATTAATTCTCGTCAGCAACAAGGCCTAATGGAACCTGTATGGCTAAGCATGGAGCTGGCGAGAATTAAATCTCATCAGGAACAAGGCCTAATGAAGTCTATATGGCTTTTGAAACTCACTCGAAAAGACCTGTATTAAAAAACTAAAAAAAGGTTTTGCAAACTGCATGATACCGATAACCCTGATTAAGAAGTTTAGAAGTTAAAAATGTATTACGAATATTGAAGTCAGTTACATTACTAAACATTCTTGCCAACCGAATTAATTTCAATATATACACGTGTTCTGCGCAAAGTAGATATCGGTACAATTCCTGAATGGTCCTGTGCAAAGTTATAATTCTTCCTTTGCGTAACATGTCTGGAATGGAATCAGTACAATTCTAGAACTGCGCAAGGGACTGGTGGCTTAAATATCGATTATTTGCCAAGGTGAATGCCTCTGCGCAAAGTAGGGATTTTTTGGACAAAATAAGAATGAAAACATATTGAGTGTTTCGATGAAAAAAAATGACATGATGTTTTGTTTTTATTTCTTTATCCAGAACCGGTCTGCAGGAATAACGGACATTTTAATGCAAACGTTTAAAGAACCAAAGTTTTATGAAGATAATTGTCAAATGAAATAGCTAACGCAAGTTTTGTTTTTGTTTGATTTGGGGTTTAACGTCTCCGTCAACACTGTAAAGGTCATTTTGGAGACGTTGCTTCCGATTTCGTGGGACTTTTACCCGACATTGAGATGAAATGACATCTCAAGCCCTGCCGCCCAATGAAACCAATGGGATCTATAAGCATGGACGTTCCGATTCGTATCACTTTGCCTGGACAGGCTTAGATCCTCTAAGCGGTTTACCAGTACTCGTGTGCGGGCCTGTTTCAGCTCTGCGTGGGAAGCATCATGCAGCCGATCTATTTCTTAAAGCCCCGATGGGGCCGCGCTAACGCAAGTCAAAAGAGGTTTTAAAAGTATTTTATAATGCACGTTGCCGAACATGGCTAGCATCTAACCCGATATATATTGACATGGGCGTATATAGGGAAAGCTGCAGGTACAATTGATCAGTTTCAATGACACACGGCACCAGTTTGTGTTCAATCACCTCGATGTATGTTTACGCCGAATATGAGCTAAAATGCATGATTTTATTAGCTCACCGTCACGTAGTGACGAGGTGAGCTTTTGGGATCACTTTTTGTCCGTCGTCCGTGCGTGCGTCCGTCCGTCCGTCCGTGCGTAAACAATTTCTTCAAACGACATCTCCTCCTAAACCACTGATCGGATTTTGACCAAACTTCACAGGAATGATCCTTAGGTGGTCCCCTTTCAAAGTTGTTCAAATGGTTCCGGTCCACTGAACATATAAATCACAGGAGCCAAAAATAGATTTTTTTCACCAAAAACTTAAAAAATCTTCTTTTCTGAAACCGCAAGGCCCAGATCTTTGATATTTGGTATGAAGCTTTGTCTAGTGGACCCCTACCAAGATTGTTCAAACTATAGTGCTGGGGCCAAAAATGCCCCCGCCCGGGGCCCTTTGGTTTTAAATGGGCTTATATAGGGAAAATCTTTAAAAATCTTCTTCTCTGAAACCTCAAGGCCTAGGTCTTTGATATTTTTTGTATGAAGCTTCATCTAGTGGACCCCTACCAAGATTGTTCAAATTATAGTGCTTGGGCCAAAAATGCCCCCGCTCCGGAGCCCTTTGGTAGTACATGGGCTTATATAGGGAAAATCTTTAAAAATCTTCTTCTCTGAAACCGCAAGGCCCAGGTCTTTGATGATTGGTATGAAGCTTCATCTAAAGGACCCCTACCAAAATTGTTCAAATTATAGTACTGGGGCCAAAAATGCCCCCGCCCCGGGGCCCTTTGGTTTTACATAGGCTTATATAGGGAAAATCTTTAAAAATCTTCTTCTCTGAAACTGCAAGGCCCAGGTCTTTGCTATTTGGTATGAAGTTTCATCTAGTGGACTCCTACCAAGATTGTTCAAATTATAGTGCTGGGGCAAAAAATGCCCCTGCCCCGGGGCCCTTTGGTTTTACATGGGCTTATATAGGGAAAATCTTTAAAAATCTTCTTCTCTGAAACCGCAAGGCCTAGGTCTTTGATATTTGGTATGAAGCTTCATTTAGTGGACCCCTACCAAGAGTGTTCAAATTATAGTGCTTGGGCCAAAAATGCCCCCGCCCCGGAGCCCTTTGGTTTTACATGGGCTTATATAGGAAAAATCTTTAAAAATCCTCTTCTCTGAAACTTCAAGGCCCAGGTCTTTGATATTTGGTGTGAAATTTCATCTAGTGGACCTCTATCAAGATTGTTCAAATTATATCCCTGGGGCCAAAAATCCCCCTGCCTAGAGACCTTTTGATTTTACATAGACTTATATAGGGAAATCTTTAAAAATCTTCTTCTCTGAAACTGCAAGGCCCATGTCTTTGATATTTGGTATGGAGCTTCATCTTGTGGACCTCTACCAAGATTGTTCAAATTATAGCCCTCAGGCCACAAATGCCCCAGCCCTGGGGCCCTTTGGTTTCACATAGACTTATATAGAGATAATCTTTGAAAATCTTCTTCTCTGAAACAGCAAGGCCCAGGTCTTGGATATTTGGTGTGAAGCTTCATAACATTATTTAAATTATAGCCCTGAGGCAAAAATGTCCCTGCCCCGGAGCCATTTGGTTTTACATAGGCTTATGTAGGGAATATGTTTAAAAAAATCTTCATCTCTGAAACCGCAAGGCCCAGGTCTTTGATATTTGGTGTGTAGCTTCATTTAGTGGACCTTTGCCAAGATTGTTCACATTATAGCCTTTGTTGATATTTGGTATGGAGCTTCACCTTCTTAGACCTCACTCAACATTATGCACATTATAACCCTGGGGTCAATAATGGCCCTCCCCGGGGCCACTTTGTTACTCTATGGATCCGGTGAGCGATCCAGGGCCATCATGACCCTCTTGTTACGAATTGGTAGGTGATAATTAGTAATCTTCTTCAGACTCCTTTAACTAAAGCATTTATAATATGATTCACAATAGCAATAAATGCTAAGCAAACACAACAACATTTATTCCTACTTTGTCTTTTGTCCCGATTCTCAATTTGTGCAGGGACATTTCCTTAATTGTCATGCGCAAGGTAGGCATTCTCATTTTGCGCAACAAAAAGAGAATTTCTTCATTGCGCTGTACAATTCCGGAATTAAACCGATTTCTACTTTGCGCGGAACATATATTCACCGCAGGATGCAGCACTAGCAGCATTATCAGCCAAGAAAGGAAAATTTACTACAGTCAATCCGCTTTATACCGACATTCGTTACAACGGCAAAACTAGTTATAGCGGCAATTTGAATGGAACGACTACTTAGCTAAAGGCTTAGCCTCGGTTCCGAGCGGCGTGGGCTCCCCCGGGTTGGAAATGCACAAATCGAGTCTATTGTCATGAAAGGGTCTTGCAATCTAATACTCCAAGAAGCAAATGTTGTAGATATTTGTTACAATCGCCTCACCGATTCGAACAAATTCTGTCGTTATAACGAGGGTCCTCTGTATCTCAAAAGAATCGCGTTTATAATAAATTTTGCATGAGCCAAACCCATAAAAACAGATAAATGCAAATAAAAAACGGGACAATGGTATCAGAAGAATTTTCTCTATATAATGCAAGTTCTGAAAGCGTAAATTTGACTGATCAAACCATCGAAGTAGGTAGTGTCAATATTTAATAGATCATCCAAATATACGCGCATCAGGCTAAAGATTCAATAACTTCAGACTGCTTTTCAAAAGAAAGAAACATCATGAAAAATAGAAGTGAAGGCAATGATCAGGAATAGATACAATTAACCCACCGCTCCCACCACAGACACCAAAGGAAAGAAACACAAAGATGAAATAACTAGACCCTAATGGAAACATCAATAGCGGAAAGCCAAAAGGACAGTTGCTTTCCCACAAAATGGCCAATTGGCTATCCAAAACAAAATAATATAAGCGATACACACACTCAAAGACAAGCCATAACAAAAATCAACCACGGCAGAAGAACCGCCTCGGAACGGTCAGTGAAACGAATTCCTCTTGGGGCTTAAATCGATTTTACGTGGCCACAATCCTCGCTCTTACTTCCGTTGCGGCTTAGACAAATGATTTGCTCAGTCCGCATGAAGGCCTCCTAACTCATCAGTGCAACATCTCCGTGAACACAAAAATCAATGAACCACAGAGATGAAACAACGGTGAGGACTTGACAGCAAGAAGTCACTGAAATGCTGGAGCAAAAGAAAACCAAGAATTAGACTCCGAGGGGCCCAACCAGAGACAGAGCATCCTGCACCAACCAACATTACATAAAATTAAATTCTCTCAAATTCACAGTAAGCCTCTACGCTGGAACCATCATAGAATCTGAGGCCTGACCAACCGGTGTACAATTAAAGAGGGAAGCTCAACCGTGATTAGGTTAACTACCATGTATGCAGTCTGTCGTATAGCATTTATGTTGTACCCAATCTTTTTATATCGAAGAATGATTTTACGAAAATGGGTGCCGAAGTCATTGCAAGTATATATTTTTCTGAGTTTATATATACTTAGTGTCCATAAAATTTGGGTTCTGATAGACCTTGTTGTAGAAGTGATTTAAGTCCGACATTGAATTTTGAAATTAAATCGGAATGACGTCTAGAAAATTTTGAAAAGGCTGAAATACTAATAACCATGAAGTTAACAATTTATTACGAGTGTTCAAGTCAGGTACATGACTAGACACTCTGGCATAACTTCGAAACAGTATTTGCTGCTTCACATCAAGGTGAAACTACATATCAAGTTTCTTTGTTTGTTTGAATTGAGGTATAATATCCCCGTCAACACTATTTAGGTCATTTTGGAGACGTTGCTTCCAATTTTGTGGGACTTTTACCCGGCATTGAGATGAAATGACATCTCAAGCCCTGCCACCCAATGAAAGCAAAAGAGTTATGTTTGATCGGATGACAAATGTCCGAGGTGTTACCTGGAAACGAAATTTTTACAGCAATTTTCAAAGGGGTTAGTTAAGTTTTGGTGGGCTGTTACCTCGAAACAATACGCACTGCTCCACATCTTAGTCTATGTATAAAGTTTCAGCTTGGTCGAATGTGAATTGAAGGTGGAGTTAACTGAAAACGAAATGCTACATAAATTGTATAACTATTCTCATGTTTGAACCCCAGCCCCATCCCACACACACACACCTGGAACCCCCTCCAAAATCTTGTCTGTAGCGGCTTTAATAAGCTTAACCCTTATCCCGCTGCATAATTAAGTCAGCCACACCCATTTTAGACTTTTAACCAATCAGATTACTTGATTTAATTTATTCCTACACATTCACAAACAGAATGGCAAACAGTGTAGATCCTGATCAGATGGCTTCTTCAGAAGCCATCTGATCTGGATCTACACTGTTTGCAAAAGTAGGGATTGTCGTGAACAGCTGGGTGAGGGTTATAGTATTAGTAGGGTATTTCGATTTTTCTAAGCGAAATTAAATAGCTAATCAGCAAACAACGTTGACCAAAAGTTTACCCAACGTTGACACAACGTTAAGACGTTCATAAGACCACTGCATCGTCTGATTAGTCTATGCGGCTAAACAAACACAACGTTAAGGCATTCATAAAACCATTGCACCGTCTGATTAGTCTGTGCGGCTGCTGGCAGAACATCTTGTAGATTTTGCTGTGCCACGACATTCGATACAAGTTTTTGCCCACAGAGGAGCATACTGAACCATATATGCATAGCGACCTTTTTGCGACATAAGCAAACAGTGCTGACCAAGATCAGACACCGCGTTTCGATCTGGATCTACAATGATTTCTGAAAGTACATTTAAGAAATGAAATTTATTTTTCTGCAGTTCATGGAAGTATGAACGCAGTGGGTCGCGTGCAAAGTAAATGAACCCCGAAGGGGTTCATGTAAACTTTGCTCGCGACCCACTGTCGTTCATATTTTCATGAAAAGCAGAACAATTAAGTTTATTTTTTATATTTACATTATGTGCCCCTCATCAATGGGCGAAAAAATGCTTGTAGGGCAAATTTTTAAAGCTGAAAAACACCTGTTTTTCTAAAAAGAGCGGAGCAGCGTTGACGTCATCAACGCCCGTAGAAAACAATGGTTTAGAATGACGTCACTTAACGTCACTGAAAATCATGTGATTCGATGCGTTCATGGGCGTATGAACGCAATTGTTTTCTATAGGTGTACATTAGACTTTACACTGGAAATGTAAACATACATTTTTGCAAAACATACCGCTAACAAGACAAACCTGACACGCCTATAATTGGAAATGGACCACTCCAAACTTATTTGGTGGGAGATTCCATTGTTATATATGGGCTCCAGATGCATCCCAGCAGGCAACACGTCGCTTGGCAACGTCAAATCAACGTCGGTGCAACGACGTTGCATAAACGTCATGACGTCGCACCGACGTTGATGTGACGTCATAATTACGCCATGTGCCTGCTGGAATATTTCGTAACAAGAAAACTATGAAAATCACCTTTGCATCTACGTTTCGTTTTGCTCTGCTTGAAGCCTTCATCACAAATACACTCGTATGAACCAATGATGTTGTGACATTCTCCGAATTTACATAGTCTTCTTTCATGGTCTTCACATTCATCTATATCTGTCGGAAATAATACATAACATTACCATTACACAAATAGTGCATTATTCACATCTCCAAAATGGCTACATTTCTAATGAAAATCTTTGACATTTTTGTTATAATTGCTCAAAACATACGTTGAGGGTGCTCGTTGGAACCGCCTCAGTGAGGCGGTTCTAACGAGTACCCACAACCTATGTATTGGAGTAGAAATAAAAATAATGTATACCACCGTAAACCCCAGTTTTCTCTATATAAAGTGGGGTTTAGCGGGTCTTCATTATACGTGAACCTGAAACAACCTGAAAAAACATGCCAAAGAGATTTTTTTACAATAATTTAGAAATTAGTCTTTCAGATTTCCATAATAATGATAAAAAAAAATTTGGCAGGTAATTCGTCATTTCGTCAAGAATAACAATTCATCAGGTAGTATACCTCCTCTACTTATCCCTTCGGTGTCTGGTCAAGATACATATTGTTTTACTGATGAAGAAAAGGCAGAGTGCTTGAATGATTACTTTACTGCTGTATCCAATGTCGACGACAGCAATACACAATTACCCCCTTTTCAGCCCAAAACCCAGTCTTCCCTATCTCAGATATTATGTACCCCAAGTGAAATTGAAGAGCTTATCAACTTACTTAACCCAAATAAAGCCACCGGACCTGACGCTATAAGCCATAGAATGCTTAAAGCAGTTGCTAAAGAAATTTCCACTCCCTTGAGCATACTCTTCAATAGATCATTTAGAGAAGGTATCTGTGCTACCTCTTGGAAAGAAGCTAACGTTCTACCACTGTTTAAAAAGGAGACAAAACATCTCATTCAAACTATAGACCCATATCTCTTCTAAGTTCCTTGGGTAAGCTTCAGGAAAGAATAGTTTTCAAAAACATTTATAATCACCTTCATGATAATCAACTATTATATAAGTACCAGTCTGGCTTTTTGCCCAACCATTCCACAACTTTTCAACTTATTGACATTTACAACCACATATGTCAAACATTTGATAATAGTCAGTTTTCTTTTATGGTCTTTTGCGATGTTTCAAAAGCTTTTGACCGTGTATGGCATAATGGTCTCTTATTCAAACTTAAACAACATGGCATCAATGGTACACTTCTAAACTGGCTTGCGGATTACTTAAGTAATAGATCTCAGCGGGTGTTTGTAAAGTCTAGCTTTTCGAGTAAGAAGCCAGTTAATGCTGGAGTGCCCCAAGGTTCAATGCTAGGACCCCTCTTATTCCTAATATACGTAAATGACATTTCAGATTCTCTGCTCAGCTTAACCAGACTCTTCGCAGACGACAGCTCGCTTTTTGTTTCAGCTTCTTCGATAAACGATTTACAAGGCATCATTAATCACGACTTGAATATTCTATCAGTATGGGCAAAGCAGTGGCTAATCAACTTCAATCCTCAAAAAACTGAGGTTGTGTTATTCACTCTTAAAAATTTTGAACGTTTTCCTCAAATCTTATTTGATGACGTGTCAGTTAAATTTGTGACAGGCCACAAGCACTTAGGTCTTACTTTAAGTAACAATGAGTAATGGCACAAACACATTGAAATTATTATTAACAGTGCATCCAAAATTATTGGAATAATGCGAAAACTCAAGTATACCTTTCATCGTATAGCCCTTAATCAGATTTATATTTTGTATGTTTTACCAATATTGGAATATTCTTCAGTAGTTTGGGACAATTGCACCGCCCAAGACGCGAATATGCTTGAAAAACTGCAAAATGAAGCTGCCAGAATCGTTACTGGCTTAACCAGGTCAGTCTCATTAGATTGTCTTTATAAAGAATGTGGATGGGTCCCACTAGGCACAAGACGCAAAGAACAAAAGCTAGCTTTCATGTACAAAGCAGTAAATGGTCTTGTCCCTGAGTATATATCAGATTTTATCCCTCCATATGTTGGGGAAACATCTAACTACTCCCTGCGCAATAACAACAACCTAAATAGTCCCTTTACGCGCACAGAAATATCCCTTCGTCTGTTGCTTTATGGAACACTCTCGATGAAACTATCCGTTCTTCTGTTAGTGTGTCAACATTCAAAAGTAATATTAAATCGCTACGTCCCAATGTCAGTAAAGTCCCTCCTTACTTTCTCTGTGGCGACAAATACTTATCAGTGTTACACGCAAGAATTAGAAACAGATGCAGTAATCTTAAACAGGATTTGTATTTGAATCATCTCAGTATAAACCCTTTCTGCAGTTGTGCTGAAGTTGTAGAAGATGCAGAGCATTTCTTTTTTATTTGTCCATACTATTCAGACAAACGCATTTCATTGTTTCACTCTACTCATAACTATCATCCTCTAAATGTTCAAAAACTTCTCTGCGGTGACGATAACCTGTCAATAAGGAGAATACTCCTCTTCTCCTTTCAGTCCAAACCTACATAAAAGTTACTGGCATATTTGCTAATACTGACCAGTAATTTTCTTATTTTATATTTACGCCCCTGTTTCACGACTAGTCACCTGACAGTATTTATTTATTTATTTATTTATTTATTTATTTATTTATTTATTTATTTATTTATTTATTTATTTATTTGTATTCATCGTTCTCTCTCTCTCAGGACGTATTAAGTGTATACTTATTAATGTTGCTTCCTCCACTTTCTTACTTTACATGTTTTATTTTCCTTAGTCTTATTTCATATTATGTTATATGATCTGAATCCTTATATATCCCCATGTCGCGTGAAATTAATATATTAGTTGTACCTATGTAGGGGAAGGGCCGTAACTAATGTTGTGGCCCAAACCCATTGCACTGTTTATATGCAATAAAATATGATTAAACCGATTAAACCGTAAATTCATTATACGGACTTGTTCACGTGATTAGCCGCATCAAGCAAACCTGTTTTCGGACGTAGGCTCAGTAAGGACTCAAACTGGCCGGAATACTATTCATTTTGTCCCTAGTGGACACACACAACGCGTTTACAACGTCGTACCAACGTCGATGCAACGCCAACGTCGTATCAACGTCATGAGCCAACGTCGTATCAACGTCATGATGTATCATTGACGTTGATTAGACCTAGTTGGAACGTCCTGATGTTGCACAGACGTCGATATGACGCGATGAAACGTCTTGGCGTTGTATAAACGTTGAAACGTTGCTGAAAAGTCCTGACGTTTCATCGACGTTGATACGACGTTGCTGAAACGCCATGTGCCCAGTAGGTGAATACAGGCTTCTCTGTCTTCTTGAAGAAAAAATTGTCAACATGTATCCGTATAGCCCATAGTAAAGATAGAAGTGAAGCCGCTGATCAGGAATCGATGCAATTACGAGTAACCCACAGCTCCCATCAGAGACACCAAACAGAAAGAAACACAAACATGAAACAACTAGACCCTAATGGAAACATCAATAGCGGCCAAAATGGCCAATCGGCTATCTAAAAGAAAAAAAAATACAAGCGATACATACACTCAAAGACAAACCATAACAAAAATAACCCGCGGCAGGAGAACCGCATTCGAACGGTCAGTGAAACGAATTCCACTTGGGGGGAGGGGTGGGGTTAAATAGATTTTACGTGGCCGCAATATTCGCCCTTACTTCCGTCGCGATTACAGAGATGAAACAACGGCGAGGACTCGACAGCAAGAAACCACCGAAATGCTGGAGCAAAAGAAAACCAACAGTTAGACTCCGATCGACCCAACCAGAGACAGAGTATCAGGCACCAACCAACATTACATAAAAATAAATTCTAGAGCCTGATCTCTATGCTCATGTAGTCACTCTCGTTGATCGTATCTATGCACATTACAACCCATTCAACACAATGACGTCTAATCAACGTCGATACGATGTCTACACGTTTTCTGTTGTTTTTTGTCTTCTCTTTGTGCACATTGCTTGGAATCTCGTGGCAATTATCCCTTGTCCTGCTGAATAAATTAATTGTACACACTCATTTTGACTATCAGCCTATCAAAATACTTGATTCAATATTTTCCTGTTCTGTATTACTGCAGATCATCTTCAGAAATCGTCTTTTCTGAGTATACACTAATTGCAAAGGTATAATGTGGGCAAGGGTTATCATAACAATCACCGGCTGGGTTCACAATGTTTGCAAAAAATTACTTTTAAGGTAACTGGCAGACGGCAATTCAGATGCAACAGTTGTGATTTGCATTTTATGGGTTAATCCATAAGATGCCAATCACAACTGTCTGAGCCAACCTCGGTAGCCATAGAATGTTGTTACATTTTCAGTCGAACTTCGATGTCTCAAGCACCTTTGGAACCATGAAAATCTGTTCGAGATAGTGGTAGTTCGAGCCACTGAGGATAAATCAGAAGGCCTCAAACGATTCTAAAGAAAATAACGCATCACGAAAATACGCCCATATAATTTTGACCCAGTTTTTATACAGTAAAACTGGCGTTTACAGGAGTAAACTTTTTTTTCTTATTTCTGCTCCAACATATAGATTGTGAGTACTCACAATCTATATTTTGAGCAGAAATATAAACCAGCGGACCAGTGGTTCTGAACCGCTCACCTGTCTGGTGACAATTTTCCTACTTAGATCAGCAGAAAATGTCATTTACCCTGCTCATAAATTTTAAAATGCCATCTCAATATTTGTTGGCATTTTTAAACTTATGAGCAGGGTAAATTTCATGCTGAAGTGAGTTGAGCGTGAAAAAAGTTTTATAACCTCGGTGCCTGGCACACAGAAAGGGAAAATATGAGGAACTGTCCATTGGACATAAATGGTATACTGTATACAGAAGCAAGTGAAACAAAAAGAAAACTTGTTCAAATTTTCACTTTGCCCCATGCAAAAGCCTAAGTCGGCAAATTTGACATTGCTGTAAAATAGGTCAAGGTCAACCCAGGGTCACCATTTGTACAAACCATGATGGGCCTGAGTACCATATGCTACATGCCAAGTTTCAAGGCCACTGGCCTTATGGTTCTGGAGAAGAATATTTTTGAAGGCTTTTTACGATATATAGGCATGGCGGCCATCTTGGTCATGTGATCCAGACCCCGCGAACAAACTTTCGTTCCCCCATCCCACTGAGGCTCCATATGAAATTTGGCTTTGATTGGCCCTGCAGTATAGGAGAAGAAGATCTTTGAAAATGGTGGACGGACGGACGGACGGACGACGGACCATGGCTATACTATAAGCTCACCTATGAGCCTAAAGGCTCAGGTGAGCTAAAAATCCATTATTTTCACTTTTTTCTATGCAAAAGCCTAAGTCAGCATATTTGACATTACTGTAAAATAGGTCAAGTTCAACCCAGGGTCACCATTTGAACAAATTATGATAGGCCCGAGTACCATATGCTACATGCCAAGTTTCAAGGCCATTGGCCTTACGGTTCTTGAGAAGAAGAATTTCGTAGTGTTTTTACCATATATGGGCGTGGTGGCCATCTTGGTCATGTGATCTAGACCATATTGGCAGCTTTTCATTTGTTCAACTCCCAAAGGCTCCATATTGAATTTCACTTCAATTGGCTGAGTAGTTTCTGAGAAAAAATGTTTGAAATATGGAACCTGCGTGACCTTGGTCCAAGGTCAATTAATGACCTTGACCTTTCTAACACATAGATCTTCATGTATTCAGCTACTTTACCTTATCTACTAATTTTGGTGACAGTGTCTTCAATGGTTTCCTAAAAATCCATTATTTTCACTTTTTCCCATGCAAAAGCCTAAGTCGGCAAATTTGACATTGCTGTAAAATAGGTCAAGGTCAACTCAGGGTCACCATTTGTACAAACTATGATGGGCCTGAGTACCATATGCTACATGCCAAGTTTCAAGGCCACTGGCCTTACGGTTCTGGAGGAGAAGAATTTTTAAGGCTTTTTACCATATATGGGCGTGACGGCCATTTTTGTCATGTGATCTAGACCGTATTGGCATTTTTTCAGTTGTTCAACTCACAAAGGCTCCATATTAAATTTTACTTAAATTGGCTCAGCAGTTTTGGAGAAAAAAATGTTTGAAATATGGATCCTGAATTACCTTGGTCTAAGGCCAATGAATGACCTTGACCTTTCTCACCCATAGATCTTCATGTATTCAATTACTCTACCTGATCTACAAATTTTGTTGACACTGTCTTCAATGGTTTCCTATAAATCCATTATTGTCACTTTGCCCCATGCAAAAGCCTAAGTCGACAAATTTGACATTGCTGTAAAATAGGTCAAGGTCAACCTAGGGTCACCATTTGTACAAACCATAATGGGCCCGAGTACCATATGCTACACGCCAAGTTTCAAAGCCACTGGCCTTATGGTTCTGGAGAAGAAGATTTTTGAAGGCTTTTTACCATATATGGGCATGGCGGCCATCTTGGTCATGTGATACAGACCCGCGAACAAGGCCAATGAATGACCTTGACCTTTCTGATCCATATACATTCATGTATTCAGTTACTTTACATGATCTACAAATTTTGGTGACACTGTCTTCAATGGTTTCCTATAAATCCATTATTTTCACTTTGCCCCATGCAAAAGCCTAAGTCGACAAATTTGACATTGCTGTAAAATAGGTCAAGGTCAACCCAGGGTCACCATTTGTACAAACCATGATGGGCCCGAGTACCATATGCTACATGCCAAGTTTCAAGGCCACTGGCCTTATGGTTCTGGAGAAGAAGATTTTGAAGGCTTTTTACCATATATGGGCATGGCGGCCATCTTGGTCATGTGATCCAGACCCCGCGAACAAACTTTCGTTCCCCCATCCCACTGAGGCTCCATATGAAATTTGGCTTTGATTGGCCCTGCAGTATAGGAGAAGAAGATCTTTGAAAATGGTGGACGGACGGACGCACGGACGGACGGACGGACGACGGACCATGGCTATACTATAAGCTCACCTATGAGCCTAAAGGCTCAGGTGAGCTAAAAATGTAACAATTTTTCATCTTAAAGTGTTCGTTTTTTCGGTGCCAAAGTTTATAATGTATTTGTATAGGCGTGTTTTCGTAATGGTGTGTTGTGTGTACTCATTAAAATCGCTTCCTTGACATACATTTTCCAAAAAATATGCCAAATTTATCAATGCTTGTATCTATGGGAAATGTTTCCTTGTGACTTAATGGGAATGGAAACACCTGGCAGATTTTACCCCAAATTTTCAAAGGGTGACAACTTTCGGGATTTCCTGTTCGCTTTTCTATAAATTATGTCCGATTGAAAAAGTGGGTCTACCCTTAAAGGAAAGAATTTGCTCCTTAGGAGCAAATTCTTTCCTTTAAGAGTTGACCCCTATTGACATGGGAGACAAAAATAGTTTTGCAAGAGTTGCCTCACCTGAAGGTGTTCCCATTCCACTTAAGAATGAGTCCGGAAGAGCCGTGTCACGAGAGTTCGAGTCGAGTCGTCGAAGTTTCACAGCATGTCAACTGTCACAATGTTTGGTGCATATATATACTTGTATTTTGTGTTAAAGATACTCTAGCCGATATAACTAAGCCTTAGCGGGGCGGCTATAAGCCAAATTTTCCACGGATTGTGCCTTTTTCGGCAGTTCAAAATACGTAGAATTCATCATGAAAACACGCCTATATATTTGACCCCCTTAAAGCCATCATTTCTATATTAACACTTGAGTTTAGGCCTACAGGGGTATAAACTTGTTCTTCTTATTTCTGCGCGATAACTTTGATTTTGGGTACTCGTAGAACCGCTACGCCGTGTTCTTGTAATAGATCTAATGAAATACAGGGATTTTCCTACCAATTTGAAACTGGGGCCAGGGGCCATTAAATTTGGGAAAAATAGCGCGCAGATTGGCAAATTTGGGAAAAAAGTAGCGCGCGGATCGACAAATTGGGAAACTTGGTTGAAAGAAATAAGAAACATGTGATGATGTGCATAATTCAATACCATTTAAATGCAAATTTGATCAAAGAACTTTAAACTTGTGAACTATTTCATGGTAGTTTAGACAATATGATAAAAATAGAATTCTGTAAAACATAATACTATAGAGAGAGTTGTTATGAGATCCTATGAATGAAACTGGTTATGGACTAGAGTCACTTTCACTAGAGTCACTTTCACTAGAGTCACATAGCAGTAGAACAGATCAAGAGGGTAACTGATGATAACTGAAAGATATTTTTATGATATCAGTTATCCATAAAAACATATGTTGTGGATACTCATTAGCTCTGCAACAAGTACCCACAACATAAGTTTTCTATGGAGAAATAAGCAAAGGTATTCCTCAGTTATCATTAGATAACTCTTTATTTGATCCACTGACATAGTCCAGAGTTTTGTTCATGGTAATTATAAATAATTCTCAATCCACACTGAATAAAGGTCTGCCATGAATTTCATGATAATGTCAGTCTTTTAGCTTTGATGCAATCAGTCACTGTCTTCTATCCTTAAAGAAGACCTATGTCAAGACACTTAAGGATTAACTTGCAACATCATAGAATCATCAATTGTCTTCTTCCTTTAAAAGTTAAACAAATGTAATGAAAGCTTTATATATACAAAATTTGAAACAAACACCAGCTGAAACAGTGGCTCAACTTGTGATCTACAGCTTTAGCTTTCTTTTCTTCTGATTTTTGAAAGTCTCAACTAAATCTTCAAGCATTATGTCTGTGAGACTTTCAGGGCCTTCACTGATAATTCTCATAAGGCATGTTAAATGATTTTGAGTCAGACGGCTTCTCAAGGGTGTACAAATATCATTCATGAGACTGAAACCCCTTTCAACCACTGCAGTTGAAGCGGGTATCAGTAAGCTGTAAATCACAAGCTTGTAAGTACGAGGGAAGCAGGCTCTCAAGACCGCATCTGTCTCAAACTCTTTTTGAACATCTGTGACGGACAGACAACCCTTTTGCTTTAACATATAGAGCTGCCTGATGAATGACTTCAGCTCAGTTTCTACAGACTGTTGGCTGTCAAGGTCAGGAGGAACAATAGTATGGTGACCCTGGAAAGTGTCTTCAGCTGGTTTAGTGTACACTTCACTTAGCTTCTGGATAGCAGGCAGGCCATAGTAAGTGAAGTCTGCAATGTTGTCAGGCAAGTTCCTGGGATCTAGAACACCAAAAGCATTAAGGAGAGGACATGAGTGAAATGCATCCTCTATCTCAGCAATCAAACTATATATGAAGGGTACACCAACAGTCTGAAGGAACTGAGCTGGAGTGTAGCCTTCATCCACAGCATTACGTCTTCGCTGTGCCAAATCTGTCCTCTCTGTGATTATCTCAAAAATTTCCTCACACTTCTGAAAGTCAGACTCTGCATAATTACCAGACTGATATTTGGCTATCAGTTGATGTAGGTCATCAAGGGTCTGCTTTACCCTGGTATCAAGATGGGTGAAGTTAACCTGATCCTCTTGCAAATACAGACTTAGGAAGTTAACTGGTCTAAGAACATCACATAGAAGGAGGATCAATGCAACAATATCCCTCCTGACCACAAAGTGTCGAACACCAAACACTTCCGGCTGCTTGAATTCAGCGTAAAGGTTATCAAGTGCATCCAGAAGGGACTCATATCGCTCAATGAATCTTACAGAGGCATGCAAATGTGATATCCATCTGGTCATAGAGGCTCTGACCAAAATCAGTGGTCTCTGGCCATAAGCCTCCTGAACAGCTAGGAACACAGCCAGTTTTTGAGGAGAAAACTCAAATAAATTGTATAAGGACAGGAGGGTATTGTCTACCTCACACAATAATGGGTATGATTTGGTCAAGTGCTTCAAACATAAGGCAAGCCTATGGTTTCTGCAATTGATGTACACTGCAAATGGCGAAGCATTTGTCATGCGTCTCTGGAGACCTTTGTGTGTACCACTCATTGTGGCACAACCGTCAAACCCCATGAATCTCACATTTTTAATATCAATCCCTTTGGCAATAAAAAATGTCTCAATAGCCCTCATGAAATCTTCAGCCCGGGTTCGATCCATCTCAAAAAGCCCCATGAAATGGTCTGATACTGACCCATTATCATTCCACCTACAATAGATAGCTAGCTGTGACCTATTTGCTTTATCTGTGCTTTCATCAGCCAGCAGTGCAAATTTTTTGTCTCCCAGAGATGCAAGACATCGCCTCTCAAGCACTTCACCCAAATTTTCGATCATTTGGCTCACGGTTTTCGATGACAAGTATGTGACCTTGTTCTCATTATCTTCTGAATTTTGGCATGATTGGAGATGACTAGCCAAATCCTCAACCCCAAGTTCTGCAACAAATTTGACAAATATCTCAAAATTTTCAGACACAGCCCATTTCTGTCTTATCAGGAAATACAGACACCTGTGCAGTTTTTTTATAACTTCCCGGTTACGGGTAACTTCATTTTGATCCTGTGCCTGAAGTTGTTTGTACACATTAATATTTGAGGTAAACTGAGAGTAACGCATTGCAGCTGTGCTATGCTTCTTACTCTCTGCATGCTTTTCGAGCTGGCGACCGGGGTGCTCGCCAAACTGCACACATCTGTCAACAAAAGCAATTTGAGAAGTTCCTGTAGATTCAGTGGAGAACAACTCACATATTTTACATAAATACCCATTTTTTGAGCAACTATAGTATAACCACGTATATGTCTGTTCCCATTTAAGACCAGAGAACAATTTTCTGCCATCATATTTGGGCGAAAGACAGGACGACACAGTCACTGGAGCCATTTCTGAATGTTCTGTTAGATTGGCACATGTAGAAATCTGACTCTCGCATGACTGTACACAGTCAATATTGACACAAGTCTGTTTGTTTTGGTAAGAAGGGAACCATGAATTATTCCCCTTAGCAGAAGAATCGTCATCTTTCGGGACCAGGTGAGCAGGTTGAGTGCATAATGAAGCCAACTGCATGTTGTTGTTGACATCCAGATTTTGCCCCTGTTCCAGTTGTTCAGTCTGAACTTCAGATGTTGTGGCTGATTCTTGCTGTTTGTTGATTTTGGGTTGCGAGGGTTCACAATCAACCACCAGTTTCCCGAACCCAAAATTTTCCAGCTTAGCGCACCCTGGAGGTGGCCTTTTTGAAAGTTTTTTCAAGTAATACTGGCCGTTGTGCGACATAATGAAAGAGAAAGTAGGAAAGGAAGTTTACAGTCGGCTCGTACCTGATTGGATGGTACACGATCGGAAGGTGGCTGGTTTCCAGCTTTGCAACAGAGCGCTCAATAAAATGGGCAACATATCTAAAAATAGGACCCATGTGCTTTTATTCTCGGAAAAACGTCATCTGCGCAGACTCTCGGAAGGTGGCTGGTTTCCAGCTTTGCAGTCGAGCGCTCAAAAGAATGGGCAACATATCTAAAAATAGGACCCATGTGCTCTTGGAAAACGTCATCTGCGCAGACTCCAAAGACAGCCTGTTGCACGCGCTTATGACTGCGTCACTGCGCATGTTCGATATTCTCACGTATGGAGACACACAAAACGAAAGTTGCGCACGCAGTATGCGCACTGAAACCAAAATGGAGGAAAACGATGAACCACGCCGTTTCGTTTGAAAGGAAAGCTCTCAAGTGGTAATTTTTGTCACAAGTTTCTGCAAGCGTAAAAATGCGATTTTCAAACAGTTTTTGGGAATTTTTTAGCTGAAAATTGGGAAAAATTCACTGTTTTTTCGATTGGGAAAGGGGCCGATTACCGGCCCAAAATCTGGCCTAGGAAAATCCCTGAAATATGTTATGCTGTGCGTATAATTATGGCCCTTATGTGACATGCTTGGAGTCAAAAGCCTGCCGGGGCAAAGTGATCTAGGTCTTTCCACACCTGCACAGATGTAGTCATAACCTTATTTGTTTACAGAATATAAGTGGAGGCAATCATCAGGGATTTAAAGCAATCCCTGAGACGGCTATGGTGAATTATTGAAATAGTAGGATGGCATTCATCCCAACTTGGGTAAAATCCCGTAAAATTGGAGCAATTGACAATATTGTTGACGGGGCCGTAAAGCATCAACATGAACTTAATTAAAGCGCTGACCAGTATCTGTACTCTGGAACACCGATTAGATCTACGTCATAATAGATAAAAAATATTAATTTTACAGTGACGTCATCAATACGACATCGTACGACATTGTCGTTTGAGTTCCGAAGCACATCAAATAAGCTGAGGCGGTCTCAATTGCACCGTCTGCTTCATTTTGTGAATCCAGTTCTGACTGGACAAGATGTGTCAGTACTGTAGAGCACCTCGAGTGCCGTGCAGACTTAAAAGGAAAAGACGCCGGTGCGGGTTAGTTTACTAGTATTTTATGGAAAATCTAATTCGAATTTCGGATATTGGCCAACTTCGAGCCAAGATCTCGTTAGAAAGACTTGATGATGGTGATGGTATAGAAGCAAACTTGCGTTGCCAAAAAGCCTCATGGCATAAACAACGTCGTTCTAAGTTAAAAGCAACTAAATTAGAATGGCAGAAAAGCGCAGGTCTGTCAATCTAAAGGGTTTCGATTCCGATGGCGGAAAATATAAACGGTCTCGGAAAAAAGCAGAAGTAGACATAAAAGCCTCATGCCTATTCTGTGACGGAGTAATTCGTGACGAGGAAAGCCGTGCAGAAATGATATTAGGGGTTATATATCTACCCGAGCTTGAGAAAGCGCTAAGATTCTCGAAGACAAGGCTTTGTTTCCAAAGATGAGTGCAGGTGATATGGTAGCACAGGAAGTTAAGTACCATCCGAAACGCCTTAATGTTTCCCACATAGAAGATGCTGATTCAGTTGTCTGATCTCGTAACTCTTTATACATCACACCTCAGAGAACTTTTGTTTGTTTGTTTGATTTGAGGTTTAACGTCCCCGTCAACACTGTAAAGGTCATTTTGGAGACGTTGCTTCCAATTCTGTGGGATTTTTACCCGACATTGAGATGAAATGACATCTCAAGCCCTGTCGCCCAATGAAACTAATAGGGTTTATTAGCATGGACGGTCTGCCTCGCACCGCGGTTCCTGGACAGGCTTAGATCCTCTAAGCGGTTTACCAGTACTAGTGTGCGGGCCGGATTCAGCTCTGCGTGGAAGCATCATGCAGCCCATGTATTTCTTCAAGCCCCTATGGGCGGGGGCTTTGGCTTCAAGACAGAAGCATCTAGGTCTAACTCTCTAGACTTCATGCACCTGGTCAAATCATGTATATGATATAACAGCTCTGAAGTTTAGGATCAGTCGCAAAGCTCTAGAACAAATATATGTGGCATTTATTCTTCAACTCTTAGAATACTGTGATTCAGTTTGGGATAACTGCTCAGCAGAAACTAAGAAACAACTTGATGCAGTAGATATCGAAGCGGCCAGAGTTATTACTGGAGCCACAAAATTGTGCAGCATAGAAAAGTTATTTGCAGACTTAAAACCGAGTCTGCTATTTTCGTTTATTTGGTGTATTCTTTGCTTCCAAAGGATTTAACTATTCAGAACTTATTTATCTTCACTGCAGCTGGTGCTGTGCCGTGTGGCGGCCGTAAAAAGTCTCCCCGTACATCCATCATAGTGCAGATAATATTTTCTGGTACTTTGGGATCATTGAGGTCATATGGTATCATTTTGAAAATAGAGTTCTGCTTAAGCCGGTGCGCCGGTGTAGCACATTTCAGTACTGGTCATGAACAGACTCAATAAAACCGAGTGTGCTATTTTCGTTTATTTGGTGTATTCTTTGCTTCCAAAGGATCTAACTATTCAGAACTTAATTAGGATGGGAATCACTTCAGAATCATAGAAATAAACACAAACTTGTATTTTTTTTTATAAAATGGTAAATAGCCATGTTCCAGACTATCTTCTCTGACCTAGTGCCCCCACTAACTTCCGAAACCAATAGATACAACCTCAGAAACGCAAATGATATTCAAAAATCGTGCTAATACCAATTTGACAATGCTGTCTGAAAGTATTTCGTACTTTGATAAAACCATTCACATATAACTGTCATTTCCACATTGTCACAGCAGATGGCCCTCACATAAGCATTGTGCTTACCATCACATCCTGTACCATATATCTTGTATCATATACCATGTAAATATGAATAATAAATACTGTTTAAACCAAAATAGAAAAGCGAGTGAAGTCTTCCAAACTAAAAGAAAGAATTTTAGCTAGCATTCATGGTCTTAAAGCTCTTTCACAAGGAACACATGTCATGACAGCATTTGAACGTATTGGGTGCGAAATTGATCAGGATATCCTAATGATGTTGTTGTTTTGGCGAAAACATCAAGGATTATCCGAATGGATTTGTTTCATTTAAGGTCTTCCACAGATGAATTCAAAGGAAGTTTTGATGATAACTGCCAAAGTTCTTCTGTTCCCACGTTTTTAAATGATACATGAAGGCCCGAATATCAAATATCAGATCGGTCATATATCAAACATTTCAACTTATTGCTTTCAATACAATAAGAAGAAACCGAAAACGGACACATGGAAGGCTATTTACGATCCTCTGAAACGCCTCTTTCCATTTACTTTTACTATTCTTGCTCGTGCATGCCTATAGACGAAAAGAAAACAACAACAAAAAAAAAAAAAAAAAAAAGACATTGTCGATAAACTCTCTCACCTAGGTCTCTGTATTTCGTATAATAGAGACTTCGCTTGTCTGCAGACCTTCCAAATGGTCTCTGTAGACGTTTCGAGCAGGAACAAGTTGTATGCCCACCGAAACTCAGAAAACATCTCTTCACAACAGCGGTGACCATAATCTAAGTTCAACAACGGCCACAGGCTTGTTTCATGGAACAGGTATATCTTTTTTTTTCAGCATTCAACAACTGATAACTTGATAAGTATGGCCAGTCCCTTGATACTGTGGTCATCGAAACTTTTTCAACCAGCAAGGCCATAAACATCTTACAAGTATCATACACAACTGTACCAGCATCGATGCATTGATGCTTACATCATCAGCTTCCGAAGCACCACACCCCAGAATTGAGAACTTGTAGGATACGATTTGCTTTTCACAATGCCTTTCAAAGCAAAAAACGCTGGGTCGAAAATGGTTTTCAAAAACTGATGAAAGACGATGTCTAAAAGGATGAATAAATATCATGGGCAGATTACCATGACAGTTTACAGACTGAGTTATCTCAATATGTTTTTCCTTGAGCTATTTAAGGAACAAACTCTCTCTCTCGTGCAATGAGAAGGCATTCGATGGCTGTTGTAAGAAAAGCTGTCGGGTTTCTTAATCCCTGCCAAATTCCAGTTGTTACATTGATCAGCCCCTTTACGTCATTGCCAAACAATTGCAATGGAACTGAACAGATCAGTTTGGTGAAGACCAGTTTGTGGTGATACTAGGAGGTCTTCATATTGGCCTTCAAAGCACTCGGTGGATGGCAGTGTTTGGACAGACTGTCTTGTGCAAGCAGCGGTTGCTGAAATCGGTATGTCAGATTATTTTCCTAATAGAAGTGAATGTCAGGAATCGATACAATTAACCCATAGCTCCCATCAGAGACACCAAAGGGAAAGAAGCACAAACATGAAACGACTGGACCCTAATGGAAACATCAATAACGAAAAGTCAAAGGGACAGTAACTTTCCCACAAAATGGCCAATTGGCTATCCAAAACAAAAATGATACAAGCGGCATGAACACCCAAAGACAAACCATAACAAAAATAAACTGCGACAGGAGAAATGTCTTGGAACGGTCATGGAAACGAATTCCACTGGGGGGGGGGGGGGCTTAAATCGTACGTGGCCACAATCCTCGGTGAGTCAGGCCTCAGATTCTATGACGGTTCCAACGTAAAGGCTTATTGAGAATTAGAGAGATCTAATTCAAGGTAATGTTGGTTGGTGCCTGATGCTCTGTCTCTGGTCGGGCCCATCGGAGTCTAACTGTTGGTTTTCTTTTGCTCCAGCATTTCAGTGGTTTCTTGCTGTCGAGTCCTCACCGTTGTTTCATCTCTGTGGTTGTTTGATTATTTGTGTTCACGGAGATGTTTCACTGATGAGGTAGGAGGCCTTCATGCGGACTGAACAAATTATTTGTCTAAAGCGCGACGGAAGTAAGGACGAGGATTGTGGCCACGTAAAATCGTTTTAAGCCCCCCAGTGGAATTCGTTTCCGCTGACCGTTCCAAGGCGGCTCTTCTGTCGCGGTTTATTTTTGTTATGGTTTGTCTTTGGGTGTTTGTGTCGCTTATGTTATTTTATTTTGGATAGCCTGTTGGCCATTTTGCTGGAAAGTAACTGTCCTTTTGGCTTTCCGCTGTTGGTGTTTCCATTAGGGTCTGTTTCATATTTGTGTGTCTTTCCCTTTCGTGTCTCTGATGAGAGATGTGGGTTGATTGTATCGATTCCTGATCATTGCCTCCATTTCTATTTTACCTCCGTCGCGATTTATACAAATAATTTGTTCAGTCCGCATGAAGGCCTCATAACTCATCAGTGCAACATCTCCGTGAACATTAAAATCAAACAACCACAGAGATGAAATAACGGTGAGGACTCGATGTCCAGGAAGAAACCACTGAAATGCTGTGGCAAAAGAAGACCAACAGTTAGACTCCGATGGGCCCGTTTAGAGACAGAGCATCAGGCACCAACCAACATTACATAAATCTGTCATATAACATTTATGTTGTACCCTATCTTTTTATATCGAAGCGTGATTTTTCGAAATTGGGCGCTGGTCATTGCATTTATATATTTTTCTGAATTTATATACTAAGTCACGGAAAAATTCGAGTTCCGATAACCTTGTTGCAGAAGAGATTTAAGTCCAACATTGAATTTGGAAATTAAATCGGAATGACGTCTATAAAATTTTGAAAAAGCCAGCAAGATAACTCGAACAAGGCATGCTCATCAGGTAACAGCAACCGAATAGTTTGTTTTACAGAAACGTGCATAGGCAGAATACAGAAATGAAGCTGACACCGCTGCCATTTTGGATTTTGATGCTTGGTGTTTGCACCAGCAACATACAATTCCATAGTTTTAATACTGGAGTCTTACTCCCGAACTTATACTCACCATCCTGGTTTTCGTCGCTCCTGATGTCAGATTTCTGTCTATACATTGATTCATTAACACAGTTTGCATCTTGGCTGTCAGCATTGGATCACACTAATTATTCACGGTATTTACCTATTCATATACGTGGTGTGACTGGTCTTGAATCAAAACATTCGAAAATCGCAAACGAATTTAAAGCTGGTAAATTGACCATTCAGAAAAGTCACATTCTCCTCCGCAATAGCTATAGTTCACGTTCATGAACAAAACAACGCGTTAAGGGTGATGGAGTAGCTGTAGGTATAACGGAAAATCCCGGTACACTCCGCCGATGTATGCTGGCGAGTCCAAATTGGTGAATAAGAAGACCAACTAACGACAGAAGATCATGAACAACAAGAAGCGGTTCAGACAGGTGCCTGCTATGGTATCCTACTTATGGCAATCCAATTTTAGAAGAAAGTAGTTTAATCGTATAACGTCGCGTCTGAGAATGTAATAACGCCATGTAATAAACTCGATAAATATGCAAATTAGTTAGATTCGTCCCGTAACGTTACATGTACGACGTCCTTAACAGCGGAATATTAACATTTTTATAAAACAATCGTGAATAAAATGTGTTTGAAATGTGATTTGATAAATAGAAACTTGCATTCGTGCTTATGTACTACTGAATTTATTAAATTCGTTGAGGAAAAGGGCTACAATGCTGAACACTCATGTAAGGTTCTCTATATATAACATCTATTGACACGAAAAATATTGCCGACCCAGCGATGAGGAAAACTGCAGATGACATCTAACGAATCGGTCAAGAACGTTTTTGATGTTTGTTGAGGAGGTTTTTTTCAGAGAACGAAGCCATTGTACGACTGCATACCGAGAAATAAGTTGGCAATATTTATCAGCCACGATAAGCTGACAGTACCGAAGAGCAAACAATGAGCTTGCCCTTGCAAAGAATGACACAGCTGTACATCGGATGTCAACATAGTGGTGATCTTAATGAATTCTTCAAACACGAATACCTAGCTAAAAATCGATTTAAGCCACCACCTCCCCCCACATCCACAATGAAATTTCTGTGTCGGTTTGTCTTTGAGTGTGTGAATCGCTTATATCTTTTTGTTTTGGATAGCCAATTGGCCATTTTTGTGGGAAAGTTACTGTCCTTTTGGCTTTCCGCTATTGGTGTTTCCATTAGGGTCTAGTTATTTCATGTATGTGTTTCTTTCTCTTTGGTGTCTCTGATGGAAGCTGTGGGTTAATTGTATCGATTCCTGATCATTACCTTCACTTCTATTTTCCTACGATCTTTGTCTGACTCTTGAAAATTACGATTCTCTACTAAATCAGCTTTACTTACCTGTTTTGAAACACTTGTTCCTTTTGTCCCAGAATGCCTACAGGGAAAGAGTAAAGTCATCATAGATGGAGCCGCAGTTGTTCAGATGCTTAAAGTTATGGTTTAAGCACATTTGAACTGTTCGCCCTAGCCATCCTCAAACCATTCATCGTGTAACAGCTAAATGCAGTTGATCGTGTAGACACATATGAAGTGGGCAGTTTGAAGTCCTCAACACGAGAGAAACGTGGATAAGGCATCCGTCAGCGAGTTACTCTGTCAACAGCCGCTCCGAAGAATTGGTAAGATTTCTTGCGTGTTGACGACAATAAAAATAATTATTCCACAATCTCTCACAGGTTGTTCTGCTTGGACGTCTGATGCAAACAAGGCTATCGCGATCACAGATGGTACTGAAGTGATAGTGTCTCCATTTTGAGATACACCATCGCTTGCCCCATGTAAGCATGAAGAGGCAGACACAAGGATGTTTGTTCATGCTGCAGATGCAGCGAGAGAGGCCACAAGAAGCTAGTTGTTTGCACTGTTGATACAAACGGTTGTAGTGTTGGCTGTGTATGTCTTTGAACAACTTGGTGTAGATGAGCTTTGGCCTGTCATCGCTCTAGCGTCGTCATTTGCTGATGGATGTTAATAAAACTTCACACAAATGTTGGGTATAATAATATAAATATGGGCATTTATCAGTGGTTTCTTGCTGTCGAGTCCTCACCACTGTTTCATCTCTGTGGTTGTTTGATTTTTGTGTTCTTGGAGATGTTGAACTGATGAATTAGGGGGCCTTCATGCGGACTGAACAAATTATTTGTGTAAATCGCGACGGAAATAAGGGCGAGGATTGTGGCCACGTAAAATCTATTTAAGCCCCCCCCCCCCCACCACACACACACACATACACACACAGTGGAAATCTTTGTTATGGTTAGTCTTTGAGTGTGTGTATAGCTTACATTAATTTGTTTTGGATAGCCAATTGACCACTTTGTGGGAAAGTAACTGTCCTTTTCGCTTTCCGCCATTGGTGTTTCCATTAGGGTCTAGTTGTTGCATGTTTGTGCTTCGTTCACTTTGGTGTCTCTGATAGGAGATATGGGTTAATTGTAACGATTCCTGATCATTGCCTTCACTTCTGTTTTTCAAATGAAAACTGAACTGTTTTGCCCACGATGGACCCCAAGCGATCAGACATTAACTGCCCATGGACCATAATCGATCAGACATCATTAACTTCGCTTAAACTAGTAAGGTGCGGCTGTCTCCAGGGTTGCAAAACAAAGTGTTGCAGGTGCAATAAAGCAGCTCTTCGATGCGCGGCTCTTTGTGCATTTGACGGTGACTGTGACAATTAAGGTTATCAATTTTCTGTGACTATGATTCGCTAAGCTCGAAATCAAGCTGCTGTGCTTCAATTTCTAAAGCGTGTAAGTTCGTAAGCTGACTTCAGTTGATTTCTGCGCACACGCACCCAAAAGCCTACAGAAATCCAATTAAGGGTGTGTTTATTTATGTAAATTAACTTCAACAATTAGTAGACACAGATAATGGAAATGATAATGGGTTTACGCATGCATATCCATAAGTCAGTTTTCTATTTGCATACTCGCAGAGCTGTATCACTAAAATAAGATGGAAATTATGTTATATATTCATATCTATTAAAAAGTAACGCTGATGTCCCATTGATCAGTACAAGCTAGGAGTAATCATATACTAAACCGAAAGCAGATGTTTTGGCGCATGCGCAGAAATATCCATGAAATATATGCTGACCTACACGCTATTTGAGTCCAGTATACGGATACCAGCTGCAAACAGCATGGACCCAGATCAGAATGATCCTATGAGAGCAGTCGAATCAGGATCCAAACTATTTGCCTGAATGCAACAGTAAGTTATAAACTTTGCAAGAAGATGCAACAGACAGCATAAACAGACATTTTTAGAAGGACATTTTTCTTGCTGTATAAATGTTAACTAAGTATCGTGGTGCTATTTTGTTTTTTTTACGATAAAAAGGGACTGATTTTTATTTGGGATTGTACACGTGTCTTTCTTAGCTGCTGACGACCAAAGAGCTATATCCTATGAGGTCTTTATGCTAAAATCTATCCTCTAGGATCAGTCTGATCAGGATCCACTCTGTTTGCCTGTGTGCAAAAAATATTTTTAAAAAGTCTGCAAGAAGATTCAACAGGCGACATTTTAGATGCCATCTTAAGGGTTAAGCAACATTACTCGGACAATATACTTTGTTAATGGGCCTTTTCTCACGAACCAGCTCTATTACAATTACATATAGACAATGTAATATGATGTTATTAATCAAGTAATTTCGTATTGGCCAAGTTACAGGTCCTCGGTCAACAGTATTGGCCTCGGCCGAAGGACCTGTAACTTAGCCAGTACGAAATTACTTGATTATTGACAATTTCATCAATTGACCCAATAAAAAATTACGTTTAGTGATTTTTTGCCTCAGCTTGATTTCACTTGACCTCAGGTTAATATTGGTTGACTTGGTGTCAATACGGATGACCCCCAATCAATACAGGATTGTCAATAATTTATTTTACGAATCACTCATGTGGCGGAAGCATGACATGAAAAGTCATAACGAAAACACTCCTACATAATTTTGACCCCTTCGAACCCCACTTTTATGTAGTAAAAATGGGGTTTAGAGGGGTAAACCTTAGTTTTCTTATTTCTGCTATAAAATATAGATTGTGTCTGCTCTAAAGTATAGATTGTGTACCCACAATCTATATTTAAGTAGAAATAAGACAAATATTCCAATTGGCATCTTAAGATTTTCAACCGATTCGGCGATAAAGGTTACAATGTATTTGTATAGGCGTGTTTTCGTTATGCACCGTTTTATGGCGGAGAACTTGAAGGAAACAACAAGGTTATTGTCGATTTTATTAAGTTAGAATAGAAATAGATCCACTCTAATGTGTGATATGTTGCTATTGTAGGTCTGTAGTGTGTAGAAAAATTACTGGCGCTTCGCGCTTGTGGTTTGATCTACTTTGCAACTGACCTCCAAACTAGGTTTTTCTACTCAACAATTCACTGTCAGAGCTGATCTATTTCTTAAACAGTGTGCATTTGAAGTATTTACGATATTCTTACCCTCACACGTCTTTCCATCTTCAGAGAGTTTATATCCTTTCCCAGAGCAAGAACACTTAAAGCTACCGACAGTATTGATACACTTGTCTCTACAATCATGTCTGTTCTCCAGGCATTCATCTATATCTGTAAAGAAAAATATATATAGCCCCATTAACCACGCTTTCTCTATAGAAGCATTATGTATTCGGAATTATTCGCTTAACATCCACTAGATCATAGTTGCCTTCAGTGAGTTCATGGAAACTGAATTTCGAGAATATTGTCTTTCAACAGTGAAACTGAATCTGGTAGTAATCTGAAATTTCTTACTATTAAAACTTATAATGTAATATAGAAACAGGTGGACCCTAGGTCCTGGTCGCCTCTTCTAAGCCCTGAGTATCATTTGGTCCCTTTTTCCTTATGTGAGTGACTGTGGTCTTTAGTACAGATATATAGGTCAATGTCAACCTTGGGTCATTATTTATAAAATATTGTAAACTGCATGCGAAATTTTAAGAAATCGGCCCATTGGTTCTGAAGAAGATGTTTTAATTTTTCTATAGGTTTGCCTATGGCTGCCGTTTTGAACATGTGACATGGAACATTTGAACATTTCGTTCATCCATTGTCAGGAGAGCTGTACATACAATTTAATTGAAATTGGCCAAGCAGTTTCAGAGAACATATACGTTGCTGGACACCAGGGGCCAATGTCGCTGAAAGACCTAGACATTTAAAAGCATTCACCATAAAATAAGTGAAGGTCACTCTATGTTGTCATTTAATGAAAATGGTAGTATTCAGTAAGCCAATGATGTTTATTAGGTTTTAAGGCAATTGGCGCAGTGGTTCTTGAGTAGAAGATTTTCTTGAACGATTAATACCATATTTGGGCATGGCGGCCATATGTGACCTGGACCATTCCATCAAAGTTTTGTTTCCCCATTGTCAGGGGGACGCATACTGAAATTAGCCCAGCTTTTTAGAGAAAATGTTCTTTTAAATGTTAATGAGCTAGCAATCTAAACGACCTTGGTCCAAGGTCGCTGAATAAACCTGACCTATGACATTCAGTTTTACCTATACTCATGTCAAAGACCCCAATATTTTCCGAAAAACAACAACAACAACAATAACAACAACAAAAACAACAACAACAACAAACAAAAAAAAACATTGTTTCACATATTCTAAATTGAAAAGCATAAGGAACCAAATTTGACTTTGGCTTACAATGGGCCAAGGTCAACCTATAGAGGATATTTGATTTTTTCAGTGTAAGATCGAATTTTATTTCATCGAATGAACACCAAAACTGTTATTTTCACGAGTGGCGTAGCCACGAGTGAAAATAGCAGTTTTGGTGTTCATGAGTGAAATAAAATTTGATCTTGCACTGAAAAAATCAAATTTTCTGTTTCTTACATGCTTCAAAAGGCAATATTTAGCGTCTTTAATGGTGTCGCTCACATTCGGAGAAAATTATCTTTGTTCCTGTTCGTTTCGCGTCAATTTAGTGGTGTCCATCGTGTTTAGTGGGTATACTATTGGGTGTAAACTGAAAGTTTGCACATGAGAAATGGCCTGGGATGGTATTTTTTATGAATGATTAATGAAATAATTGAGAGAGTAGTTTTCCAAAGAAGTTGCTGGCAAGTCTAACGTCGCGCGACAAAAGACGTGACGTCAGCGTCATAAATGACGTCAGTAACGTCCCCGTCACACATGAACGGGCTATGCGTCAATTAGAACACATTTCAGTATTGTTCAGTTATCTGACAAAGATAAAATTGAAATTAGAGTTAGATTTGAAGAAAAAAGTAGTCCCAAACAGTGAAAAATAAAAAATCGTATTTTCACTGTTTGAAACAGTGAAAATATCGATTTATATTTCACTGATAAATCTCTATCATTCATTGAAAAGCATGTAAGAAAGGGTCATCATGCTTGCAAACCTGGTAGTACTAGGTCAACCAATGCTACATACCACGTTTCAAAAGAATCGGCCTAAAGATTCCAGGGAAGATTTTTAAGGCTTTTATCACATTTGGGCATGGCCGCAATTTCGATCATGTGACCTAGACCATTCAAACAAATTTTCGTTCCCCTACTGTCAGAAGGCTGCATATGAAATTTAACTGAAATTGGACCAGTCTTTTCAGAGAAGCCTGTATTTTGAAATGTCAATAGACCTGTAATCCAAGCGACATTGGACCAAGGTCACCGAATGACCTTGGCCTTTAACATTCATAGACATTCAATTTGCACATGTTTTCATGTCAAAGATCACAATATTTTTCGGAAGATGCTTTGTTTTACCTTTTTCCCATTGAAAAGCCCGAGGAATCAAATTCGACCATGGCGTAAAATATGGTAAGATCAACGTAAGGTCATCAGTTTTATAAACTTATAAGTACTCAATCATCCACTGCTACATACCACGTTTCAAAAGATTTTCTAAGGATTTTACCATATTTGGGCATAGCGGCCATCTTGGTCATGTGATCTTCCTTTTTCCCGTAGTCAGAAGGCTGCATATGAAATCTAATTGAAATTGGCCAGTAGTTTCTGAGAAGAAGATATTTAAGAATGGTGGATGGACGGACGACGGAGGCTTACCATCCTCGCCATGAAAACACGCCTATAAAATTTTGACCACCTTGAACCTCACTATAGTAAAACTAGGGTTTACAGTTTTCTATTTCTGCTCTAAAATATAGATTGTGGGTACTCGTAAGAAAAATATCACATTTTGTCATCTTAAATTTTGCATTTCTTTAGGCGGTAAAATCTACAGTGTATTTGTATAGGCGTGTTTTCGTAATCGTCAAAGCGTTTGGCAATGGTTTGTAAATTGACCTAAGCAAATACTGCCAACCGTCATCGCTATTATCCACGTGGTATCACTGGCCAATACAATTAACTAGTGTTCAAATTAAAGGTCTACTATATTGTTTGATAAACAGAACACAATGAAAAAAGACTCGCAAGTACCTGAAAGTGTTTTTCAATACTGAATATTGTCCACATTCAGGATCATTGTATCCAGCAACAAAACGAGACAGTCACTCAACCAATGCTGTCCGTGGTTCGATTTATACTGGACATTGATATCTATCTCTCATGTCAAAATATAGAAGCCTCCGTGGTGTAGCGGATAAGGTACTCGCAAACCAGGGGTCGTGGAATCGATTCCGGGCTTCTTGTGGAAATGTGGAATTTTGAAAATACTTGAGGGTCACTGATGAGACCTAATTAGCCGAAACTAGCTAGTCTGGCCCAGAAAACATGTACACTTCATAATTTCCCGTTCTGTGGTGTATTCTTTGCTTCCAAAGGATAACCCTTTTATAGAACATATTCTACAGACTTTCGGAAGTCTTTAAACCGAAGTCCCGTCTACATACGACCTTAGCTATTGATGGGACGTAAACTCTCTCTCACACACACACATGCCTAGCTGTCAATTCTCATGTTACAGGTAAATGCAGCACACGGATTGACGGACTCATCACTTCAAAAAAATACAGATATCGAGATAAAAACAGGCTGGGTAGCTTTTCAGAATACCAATAAGACTACGTACCGAGACAGGTGTCATTACTTTCTGATGATCTATACCCTGCAGTTGTACAGTTGCACCAATATGATCCCGGTATGTTGATACAATCACCATTGCAACGGTTAGTTTCATTTCTGGCACATTCGTCTAAATCTGAAAGGATTTGTGTAAAAAAAAAATCTTATCGCTTCTGGAAAGAGTAATCCAAGAGCAAGGCGCCTGGTGTTCAGTACCGTAGGCCATATAATGTCTCCCGTTCTTCCTCTTTTTTAGGGGTGGGGGGGGGGCGGTCCTTTCAAGATTATTTCTGTATAAAGAGCCGCTCGTTTATCAGAGGTGGGCGCAAACCGGAGTACCCGGAGAAAAAACACCTGACCTTCCGTTTCAGAACTTGGCGTCTCACGTGTGCCTATCTCCCTCCCGTATTTTATCACAGTGCAATTGACCTACATCTTGCTCTCAGCGGGTACACACTGCAGACCAAGTCGTATCAACATCGGTGTTAATGCGACGTTGCAAATATGTCATGACGCTGAAATGACGTTGAAGCGACGTTGCTGAAACGTCACAATGTTGCATCGACATTGATGCGACGTTGCTGAAACGTCATGATGCATCGACGTTAATGAGACGTTGCTAAAATGTCATGACACTGGATCGACGTTGCTGAAATGTCGTTTGCCCGGTCGGTGGACTTTTTGTTATAATTATGTGACTCAGTATAATTTGTAAATCTAAAAACGATTCAACACGGTCGGGAGCAACAGGGCGTAATAAATGTTGCAAAATAGTAGTGGAGGCAATGATCAGGAATCGATACAATCAACCCACAGCTCCCAGAGACACCAAAGGGAAAGAAACATAAACAGGAAACAATAGACCCTAATGGAAACATCAATAGCGGAAAGCCAAAAGGACAGTTACTTTCCAACAAAATGGCTAATAGGCTATCAAAAAGAAAATTATATAAGCGACACAAACACCCAAAGACAAACCATAACAAAAATAAGCCGCGACAGAAACCCTATTACATGTATTATTTAGAGGCATCGTTTTGATTGGAAGCGTTTCAACATAAAAAGGTTGCAAGCCAAAGACAAGGTGCAGACAGACGTGCTAGACGAGTTCCTCTTTGCTGAAGACATGGCAAAGGGTGCGTCAACAGAAGAGAATATGCAAAAAGGTGTAGATCAAGTGACGGCTTTGAACTCCGCATCAAAAACACCGAGGTGGTTTATCAACCAGCACCTGACAAACTTTACAAGGACCCCAACATTACAGTGAAAGGTCAAAGATTGCAAGTGGTATACAAGTTCACCTACCTTGGAAGCACATTGCCAAAGATAGTGCAGCATTTAGCCGACAACGTAGAAGTGTTTGGGGGCTTGACACAAACCTGAACGTCTATAGAGCCGTGGTGCTGCCAACACTATTATATGCATGTGAATCGTGGACAGTTTACCAAAGACACACCAAAAGACTTGAAGCAATACAGTACATGCTGTCATGAAAACTTTTAAAAGATCAAGTGGCAAGACAGAATTTCAGACAGAGAAGTCCTCAACAGGGCAGGGATACAGACTTAAACTGGCACAGTTGAAATGGACAGGACATGTTACCAGGATGCCTGAGGACCGTTTGCCAAGAAAATACTTTATGGAGAAGTAGGAATAGGCAAACGTTCCCATCGTGGTCAGAAGCAGAGATACAAGGTAACCATCAAAGCCACCCCTCCCCCGACACGGAATTCAAAATACCATCAATGGGAACAAATTGCACATAACCAAGCAGTGACGAGGCCTCATTAGAGAGTTGCTTGTGAATATGAGGTGCACAGCGCAAAGCCAGAGCTAAGGCATCACCAACAGAGCTGTCTTCCTTTGACCTCTGATGTTTAATCTGCTACAGATAGATTGGACCTACAACTAGTCTAATCAGAACACATAAACAGTAGCATGTCTTGCCTTGCTTAAGATTGGTCCAGACGAACTAATATTATTATACATATGAAAATACTAAAATTTGCATCTGGGATTTCATTGTACGGCTATCAAGCTGTCGGTGAAACCTTTTTTTATTTATTTAATGAAATGGTATATGTTTCTACAAGTCGAAAATGTTACTATGACAATGTATACTTACCCACACTGTGGCGGTTGTTATGTCAACAAAACGTACGAGAAAACAGAGCGGCACAGGACACATTTATCGGTCAGATACGATGTGAAGGGAGTCCGTAACGATAGACGTCATGTAATAAACCAGCTATTCACGAAGTATTTTTGCATTATATTCTAGCCGTGCTGACGTTGTAAATGTGTCAGCTCACCAGAAGCAAACTTAAAACGCATAAGCTTCTCCGCAAGGATGGTAGGAGTCCATGATAGCGTGCATGCACCAGCCTTCGAAGCAGGTCTTAACATTTACATATCACGACTCCAACTGCTTAAGATACTGATAACCCAGGACCTTGCCTGTGATGGCCACGCGTTTCAAAGACTGAAGATAGAAATCGCGTTGAAGGTTACCGGACAGAGTGCTTATATTGAAATGGTAAACCAAAAAGCTTTATATGCCTCAGGAGCCCATCGGGCTATGAGAAATAGATTGGACTGCATGGTGCTTCCACGCACAGCTGCTGAATTGTAGTTTGAGGCTAAACCTCCGTCAACACTATTTAGGTCATTTTGGAGAAGCTTTTTGTGGGAATTTTACCCGACATTGAGATGAAATGGCATCTCCATCTATGCCGCCCAGTGAAACCAATAGGGTTAAAATTCATGGCCGTGCCGACTCGCACCACTTTGCTTGAGCAGGCTTAGATCTTCTAAGCAATTTACCAGTACTCATGTGCGGTCGGTATCAGCTCTGCGAGGAAAATCTATTTCTCCAAGCCCCGATGGGCGAAGACCAGAACGCAGAGCTGAAACCGACCACACATGAGCACTGGTAAAGAGCTTAGAAGGACTAAGGCTGCCCAGGCAAAATCATGCGAATCGGACCGTTCATATATATGAACCCCAAGTTTCACTGGTCGGTAGGGTTTGAGATGTCGGTTTCGCTCAATGTCGGGTAGAAGTTCAACAAAATCGCAAGCAACGTGTCCAAAATTACCTATATAGTCCTGATGGGGACGTTAAACCTCAATTCAAACAATCATAATATGTCTAAGGTCCCCACAATGGTGCATTCGCAAACACTGTTGACCCAGTTCAGACGCCGGCGTCTAATCTGGGTCTACACTGTTTTCTTAAAGTACTTTGAAGGGTTAAACAAAAAATCTTCGCCCACGCACAAGAACATTTTTTCCAGCTTGCAATCGGACGCACCATTGCTTTTAGGTAATGAACAATACAATGCAACATAGAAAATTGTCTCTTCTGCTTGAAGAAAATGAATACACTAAAAGGAAATGAATCTTTAACCTTTACCCTGCCCTATCTTTGCAAACAGTGTAGATCCAGATCAGATGGCTTCTGAAGAAGCCATCTGATCAGGATCTACACAGTTTGACATTCAGTTTTTGAATATGTAGAAATAAGCTGCATCAAGTAATCTGATTTGTTCAAAGTCAGAAATGAGTGTGGCTTAATTGAATATTCAGCAGGTTAAAGGTGAAATGAACATGTGATATGCCATGTCAAAGTGGCTTGGTAAGGCATCAGTATAATAACATGTACACCAATGACTACATTACCATTTTCCCCGCCAATCGGGGCTTGAAGAAAAAGATGGGCTGCATGATGGTTCCACGCAGAGCTGAAACCGACCGCACCAGAGTACTGGTAAACTGCTTACAGGATCTAAGCCTGCCCAAGTACAGCGGTGCGAGTCGGACCCTATTGGTTTCATTGGGCGTCAGGGCTTGAGAGGTCATTTCATCTCAATGTCGGGTAAAAGTCCCACAAAATTATAAGCAACATCTCAAAAATGACCTATACAGTGTTGACGGGGACGTTAAACCTCAAACCAAACAAACAAAACAAGACTACCACTGTTCCATAGGCGGCAACTCTAAAAATATAATTTGTTTCTCTTTGAAAAGGTAGTTTTCTTTGGTGAAAGACAGCCTTTGCTGTGATCGTCGGCAGCCGCAAGATCGTTTAGGTCGCAAGGTTGTCGGATCGTCGCAGACTGAATTCCCGTCGTAATGTTTAGCAATACATTATTTCCTCTAAGAGCAGAACTCCTTTATCAACAGGAATTCAACATGCATGAAGTCACAAAAGTTGTCTCCCTAGCAAAATATGGCAGACAATATGTCAGGCGAATTTCTTACCCTTAAGGGGAATGGATACACCTTCAGGGGAAGCAACTCCTGCAAATGTATTTTTGTCTCCCATGCCAATAGGGGTCAACTCTTACAGGAAAGAATTTGCTCCTAAGGAGCAAATTCTTTCCTTGAAGAGTACACCCCTTTTTCAGTGGGACAGGGCCTGTAGAAAAGTGAACAGGAAGTCCCGAAAGGTGTGTACCTTTGAAAAATGGCGGGAAAATCTGCCAGGTGTTCCCATTCCCCTTAATCAGTACACTCATCACGTTATCAAGTCGCTGCAATGAACACCCGAGTAAACCCCGCTTTATATATAGACAAGATGACCATGATGGTCCTATATCGCTCACCTGAGCAAAGAGCTATCTATGTTAGTCGTAGGGTGGGGCAATGTTTTGGTCTATAATTTGAACAATCTCAGTAGACCCTGCCTTGGGGGTATATTTGTCCCCAGGGCTATAATTTGAACAGTCTTGGTAAAGGTCCACTAGATGAAGCGTCATACCAAATATCAAAGACCTATGCCTTCTGGTTTCAGACAAAAAGATTTTAAAAGCTTTTCCCCACATAAGCCTGTGTAAAAACCGTGGGCCCTGGCACTGGGGCATTTTTGACCCCAGGGAAATAATTTGAACAATCTTGGTAGAGGTCCACTAGATGAAGCTTCAAACCAAATATCAAAGACCTGGGCCTTCTGGTTTCAGACAAGAAGATTTGTAAAGGTTTTCCCTATATAAACATATGTAAAACCAGTTGGACCCAACGTGGGGCCACTTTTGGCCCAATGGCTATAATTTGAACAATCTTCAAAGAGGTCCACTAGATGAAGCATCAAACCAAATATCAACCTGGGCCTTCTGGTTTCAGACAAGAAGATTTTTAAAGGTTTTCCCTCTATAACACTATGTAAAACCAGTGGGCCCTGCCCCGGGGCCATTTCTGGCTGCAGGGCTATTATTTGAACAATCTTGGTAGAGGTCCACTAGATGAAGCTTCAAACCAAATATCAAAGACCTGCGCCTTCTGGTTTCAGACAAGAAGGATATTAAAGGTTTTCCCCAATATAAGCCTATGTAAAAGCCAGGGGCCCTGGTGTGGGGGCATTTTTGGCCCCAGGGCTATAATTTGAACCATCTTGGTAGAAGTTCACAAGATAAAGGGTCATACCAAATATCAAAGACCTGGGCCTTCCGGTTTCAGACAAGAGGATCTTTAAAGGTTTTCCCTATATAAGCCATATAAAACCAGTGAGTCCCGCTCCGGGGCCATTTTTGGCCCCAGGGCTATAATTTGAACATTCTTGGTAGAGTTCCACTAGATGAAGCGTCATACCAAATATCAAAGACCTGGGCCTTCTAGTTTCAGACAAGAAGATTTTTAAAGGTTTTCCCAAAATAAGCCTATGTAAAACCAGTGAGCCCCGCCCTGTGGCCATTTTTGGCCCCGGGGCTATAATTTGAACAATCTTGGTAGAGGTCCACTAGATGAAGCTTCATACCAAATATCAAAGACCTGGGCCTTCTAGTTTCAGACAAGAAGATTTTTAAAGGTTTTCCCTCTATAACACTATGAAAAACCAGTGGGCCCTGCCCCGGGGCCATTTCTGGCTGCAGGGCTATTATTTGAACAATCTTGGTAGTGGTCCACTAGATGAAGCTTCATACCAAATATCAAAGACCTGCGCCTTCTAGTTTCAGACAAGAAGATTGTTAAAGGTTGTCCCTATATAAGCCTATGTAAAACCAGTGGGCCCCGCCCCGGGGCCATTTTTGGCCCCAGGGCTATAATTTGAACAATCTTGGTAGAGGTCCACTAGATGAAGCTTCATACCAAATATCAAAGACCTGGGCCTTCTAGTTTCAGACAAGAAGATTTTTAAAGGTTTTCCTTATATAAGCCTATGTAAAACCAGTGAGCCCCGCCCCGGGGCCATTTTTGGCCCCGGGGCTATAATTTGAACAATCTTGGTAGAAGTCCACTAGATGAAGCTTCATACCGAATATAAAAGACCTGCGCCTTCTGGTTTCAGACAAGAATATTTTTAAATTTTTTTTCTTTTTTTCCCATTTTCGTTGCCATGACAACCAGAGTTCTGCATAGAATGGAATTCTTTGAACAACTTTGAGAGAGGACCACCCGAGGATCATTTCTGCCAAGTTTGGTTGAATTCTGCTCGGTGGTTAAGGAGGAGATGTCGTTTAAAGAAATTGTGGACGGACAGGTGGACGGACGACGACTGACGGTGACCAATCACAATAGTTCACTCAGAGCCTTCGGCTCAGGTGAGCTAAAAACTGGAATTTTCAGGGGTTAACGTTATTTGTCCTTCTTCTGTTTCAAAACATAGGTTGAGGGTTCTCGTCAGAACCGCCTCAATGAGGCCGTTCTAATGAGCACCCACAAACTATGTTTTGATTGTAAATAAGAAAAATATCACACATTTACCGTTTTTGGTGATGTGAAAGAATGCACTATGTTGCATGGACGTGTTATCGAAATGTTATCCTACCGATGCAACGAGATCCCGAAGATATGTATCCTTCATGACAGGAGCAGAAATAGGATCCGGGTAGATTATGGCATGTCTGCTCACAGCCGCCGTTACCAAGCTTACACTCATTTATGTCTGGATGAAAAACAGGACATTGAAAACAAACAAAACTAAACAAAACAAATAGAAAATCAACAAGTATAACTCAGATATTGCTAATATATTTTTGTTTATATACATTAGGTTGTTTTGGGGATTTAGCGGCCCAGTCAAGACTATTTAAGTTATATCGACACGGTCAGTTTTATCTAACGAAACTTTTCCATTACAGGCTTATTCATCAGTGGTTAACCGGTACGGTGCATATTATTTCTCCACATCAGGAAAACACGCCTATACAAATACATTGTAAATTTTGTCACCGGAAAAAGGAAAATTTTATGATGTAAAATTGTGACATTTTTCTTATTTCTGCTGAAAATAAAGACTGTGGATACTCGTTAGAACCGCCTCGATGAGGCGGTTCTAACGAGTACCCACAATCTATATTTTAGAGCAGAAATAAGAAAAATATTACCCCTGTAAACCCCAGTTTTACTATATAAAAGTGGGGTTCAAAGGGGTCAAAATTTCATTGGCGTGTTTTCGTGATGAGAAACAGATAACTCCCTTAAAAGAATCAACAGAAGGGAGAGAATGACCGTAGAAAATATTGAATGATCAATCTCCATGAAAAAAAATGGTACCGATCCAGAAGGTATCAAACCCGTTACCTTCTGATTACCTTCAAACGCTTCCGAGGCCGGCAAATCGATGAATCTGGCCTAAAATTTTTATCAGCCGACGGCGATTTCATGTTTGGGTTGATCGTTGGTCAAAGGACCCACAATTACTAATACTCCAGAAGTTTTCCCGCCTGCTATTGTCCACGTGACTATCGCTGGCCATATTAAAAGTCGCGCTATTCATTACGAAAACACGCCTAATCAAATATATTGAGAATTTTATCACCAAAAATGAAAACTTTCCGACGAAATTCCGATACGACTTTGACACGCCGTATCGTATCGCTGTCGGCGACGTGTTCCTATCGACCCCACGTTGCCCGACATTTTTTATTGGATGAAAGTTTCGGTGATTGAACTTTCAGTGTAGCTGCAATGTTATTAATTTTCGAGGTTTAATCAGATATGGGCAGAAATCGCAATCAGTTTGTCGTTTCGTCTCATTTAATGACGATGCAGAAAATAACGCTGTTTCGTTAGTTCCTTGCTCGCAGTTTAGGCACCACTGTACGTGTACCTGTTCTAACAATAATAATAACAATTAAAAGTTAAGGTATATACAAATGTCAGCCTGACACGTGAGCTAAAATTTACGGTTGTTCAGAATGTCGACAAGTTTCTAGAAAAGCAACCCATAATTTTTTCCGAATTATATGAAAAATCATAAGATATGCTTATTAAAAAGTGTATTTTTGTTGTTAGAAGAAAAAAAATAATAAATTACTTTTTTAGAAAATTACTATTCAAATTGGTCAATTTTTAACATCGGTTTCTCCATTGTCCTTCCTCGGAAACATTCAGTTTTTACATCAACCTTAATGTATATTCCATGTCCTAGCAACGACGAGAAGTAGTTATTCCAAAAACTGCCATAATAACATTTTATCCATTCTTTTAAACACCCACCGAACAGGCATTTTAGCAGCCATTACTGTATACATGGTCGGTAAATTTTCCAAGTAAATCAGGGTATAAACATGCTAATCGTGGGTAAAAATATCATGCAAAACGGATTTTATTTTAAATATTTTCATGACCAGGGCCCAGGATTACAATCGTTACTTAAGTTGAGGTCGACTTAACGATTTAAGGAGGAATTCTGATCTTAGTAAAGTATTTCCTTAAAAAGTGCATTCGAAAGCCACCTATTTCATTTACTTAGCTAAGTATCTAACTTCGGATGAAGTCGTAATTTTGACGGAAATATTCACGAAGATTAGCACGGAAGTTTCAATTACACATTGATGTAGGCGGCCCACAACTTTCCCGCGATCTGTCAAAAATCTCTGCTTCTGCTTGAATGGATGGAGACAATTGAAAATATGATGGTTTAGTTTCCATTTCACTGCATAAATCATGGAAAATGTTTTATATACTATAAAACCTGTGTAATTGAAGGATCACACTCGATCTCAAATTGTGCGGGCAAACATTGGTCACAAAGTAGCACCACGACATATTCAAAACGCTGTTTCTATGGGGTCCCTTCAGAAACAAGAACTCATACAATATTTGAATATACAAAGCTCGGTTTTATGGAGTCTTATTTGAATTGAGGTTTAACGTCCCTGTCAACACTATGCAGGTCATTTTGGAGACGTTGCTTCCAATTTTGTGGGACGTTTACCGACTCTGAGATGAAATGAAACCTCAAGCCCTGTCGCCCAATGAAACCAAAAGGCTTATATGCAGTGGACGGTGTGACTCACACCACTTTGCCTGGGCAGGCTTAGTCCTTCCAAGCTGTTTACAAGTACTAGGGCATCGGGAAAATACGCTTATATAATTCTGACCCCCTTGAACCCCACTTTTATTTTGTAAAACTTGGATTTGGGGGGGGGGGGGGGGGGGGTGACCTTTTTTTTACTTATTTCCGCTCTGGGGGGGGGGGGGGTGACCTTTTTTTTACTTATTTCCGCTCTAAAATATAGAATGTGGGTACCGGTTAGAACCGCCTAACATGTACCAAACGTCTATATTTTGAGCAGAAATAAGAAAAATACCACAATTTGTCATCTTAAAAATTTCCTTTTTTGGAGGTATAATTTATAATGTATTTGTATAGGCGTGTTTACGTTATGTGTGGTCAGTTTCAGCATAATCTGTTTCTTCAAGCCCCGAGGGGCGGGGGCGGAATCGGTTTTATGGAGTTTGTCCATGATTCAACCCTTCTCAGGCCGTTAGTCATATTGAATAATATTCAAAAACAATCTGGTACAGTCGATAATTAAGAAAATAAACATATTCTGCGCTATGGTGAAGAACAGGGATGACTCCGACACTTTACCCAAGCTACGATATTGTTTTCGGATGTCATCATTACATGACATCAGCTGATATAGTCATTAAGGACACGATCAAACATCATACAGACAAACAGGGAGAAAACCGTAGCTCCAAAAAAAAAAAAAAAAAAAATAACATGAATATAAAATCACTATACAGTCGATCTTGGATTTCCCCGTCTTTTTATGAGTGGGGTGAGACATAAAGCGTTCACTCACTCACAAACACACTTAATTACTCACATGCACGAGCTTACAAAGGGAGGTGGAACGCCTCAAACTCATTTTTATTGAGCATTTCCAGGCAGGGAGAAGAGGCAAATAATTGGATGTGCAGAAACAGAAGAAATAACAACATTCCCATCACCATTACCTGCTGCTAGGAAAGCAGGCCTTGTTACAATCAACTGGACGCCCCAGTGACGCAAGATACACGTCACCTTCGCCTCACCCAACCAGTACACAACGATCACATGCGACCTCCAGTAACCACTTAGAAGGTCTAAGCCTGCCAAGGCAAAGTGGTGCAAGTCGGGCCGTCCATGCATATAAATCTTGTTGGTTTCATTGGGCGACAGGGCTTGAGATGTAATTTCATCTCAATGTCGGGTAACAGTCCGTCAAAATGGGAATCAACACTTCCAAAATCAAACCTAAATAGTGTTGCGAGGACGTTAAATCTCAAATCAATCAATCAATCAATCAATCAGTCAAAAAAAACTTATTTGGATTTCATTAATTTTGATATCGAGAATCTTACACAAATGGTCCTTTCATATGAAAGTTACGAAACGGGCCTTCGAATTGGATTTTAAATAGGATTTTATTGCCTTTTCTATGACCATTTGCCCAACAAATGTACATCGTTGACATACGTTACAGTTGTTCACGCCAAAAGAGTTAATATTTACATTTTAAGTGTAAACCTATTGTAAACCTATACGCCTGTACATCTCAATGTCGGGTAAAAGTCCCACAAAATTGGAAGCAACGTCTCCAAAATGACCTTTACAGTGTTGACAGGGACGTTAAACCTCAAATCAACCAACCAACCAACTATCATACTTCCATGAACGCATCGAATCACATGTTTTTCAATGACGTTAAGTGTCGCAAGTCTACACCCTAAACCATGATTCTCTATGATCTCAATGGGCGTTGACGACGACAATGCTGTTCCGCTCTTTGTAGAAAAATCAGCGTGTAAATGTTTTTCAGCTGTAACAGTTTGCCTTATAAGATTTTTTTCGCCGAGTGATGAGGAAAAAAGAATGTTAATATAACAAATATTTTTTTCGGATGTTCATGAAGGTATGAACGACAGCGGGTCGCTAGCAAAGTTTATATGAACCCCTTCAGTGTTCATTTACTTTGCAGGCGACCCTGTTTGTTTATACTTTCATGAACAGCAGAAAAACATGTCATTTCATAAATGCACGTGGCGTCATACTATTTCATGACAATGAATATAAATACGGCATATGAACGTTGTGAACAGTGTAAGCGTAAAACTAGCAGGGCATAAGCGTAGGCACATGGACTCGATGTGCCACAGGATCAGTTTTTAACAGACAAAAGTGATATGCGCCGCCCCCCCCCCCCCCCACACACACACATACACACACACACAAACACACAACCTGTCATTTAGGATCCCCTCTCACGTATAATAACCTTCCCGCACCAAACAATTAATTATTGCCTGTCACCAGTATTATATAGATGGTCTTACACGTCACGAGTGGTCATTTCATATGAAATTTATGAAACGAGCCTATGGCGAGTTTCATAAAATTCATATGAAGTGACCACGAGTGTAAGATTCTGTTTATCATAAAGCCACTTGAAATTAGATTTTATCGCCATCAAATTTGACACTTCACAGAAAATGCATGGTTGATATGGACGTCGTCATGGCGTTACGTAATCCCGCCAAAGTGTTATTACACGTGTGTTTATATGATTTTTATTACACGACATTATCCACTGCTTATCAATAACGTCATATGATAAACAGTATTATGTAAAAGGAAGTTTTTACACAGTTCTTCGCACACTTTGACACATCAAGGGAGAAATGCATCCCAGTACCTGTATGGCAAGTAGACTTGCCCCACAGGGAGGAAAAAAAATGGCCTGACCGGGACTCGAACCCAGGACCTCTCGCATATCAAGAACACACTCTACCGTTTGAGCTACCGAGCATCAAGGTGATCTCGAACAAATAAAAGCCTTAAGCTTTGCCGTTATTGAAAAATACATTCATGTGTCAAGGTCAAATCTTAAAAGTTAAGGTACCTACCTGGGTTACCTTTAATATTTAAGTATTTTCTTTGGTTAAGTATCGACTTAAACGAACGAATTTCTTTGTAGTTCACTTTATACGCCAGTTAAGTAAATACTTAGTTTAAGTAGGTACTTAAAAATTAAGTACGCATTGTAATCCTGGGCCCAGATCTTGCTTTCCTTTATTATTCCGTTAATTTGGTAAATATTATCATGCATTAAATAGATACAAGAGGGGAAAAGTGTTTGTTTTGTTCAAAAGCCATAATACCGATTCGACAGAATTTGTATCATTGCTACGCTCATTTACCCCAGTGCTAAATTTAATCCGTGCGTAATACTATGTACATGGATGACAATGTATAGTGAACTCTACATGTTGATAGGGGTTCTATCGGCATGGATATACTGTTATAATGCCAGTTTTTGGAAAAAGAAACACGTCTCGTCGTTGCTAGTACACACCCTAAAGTATATTTTGGTGTAAAAATGGTATGTTTCTAATGAAGGGCAATGGAGAAACAGACGTTCAAATATGGACCATTTTGAAATGTAATTTTCTTACCAAGTTATTTTTTTTTTCTTCCAACAACAAAAAATACATTTTTTTAACATGCATGTTTTATATTTATTCATTTAATTTTGAACATTATGAGTCGTTTTTCTAGAAATATGTCAACATGCTAAACACCCATGAATTTTAGCCCACGTGCCAGGAAGACATTTTCATAGTCCTTAACCCTCACCATGCTGAATATTTCAAGATGCTACACCCTCCACAATTTTCAGCCATTTATGATGCATTATTTCATATTTATGCCATGTGTTCAGAAGCAGAATGGGAAAGGTTTGAAACCAGCTGATCTGCTTTCAGACAGGATATACAGTGAATTCCTAAATTAAAACAACCCTTGGGACTGATCAAAAGAGGTCTTTAAGACCACGTTTGAACAGTCCTAATGATGGTCTCTTCAAAGGAGACACTATTGTAGATAACACTAAATAAGAATAACTGAAACCTCAGTCAGCTTTTAAAAAAGTAGATTTTTAAAATAAGGTGGTCTAAATAGCGTGATTTTACTGTATCCGGGTTCAGCGTAGTGAGGGTAAATTAACTCCAAATATTAATTAGTTGGCGTAATTGGGTATCTGTTAAAGAGAGGACTGGTTGATCTTCACTGTTGAAGTCAATCTATATCCCGCTGAATAATTAATTAAGCCACACCCATTTCCGTTTTTGAACCTATCAAATTACTTGGTGCAATTTATTCCTAAAAATTCACAACTGAAAGTCGAACGGTGGAGGTCATGATCAAATGGCTTCTTCAGAAGCCATCTGATCTGGATCTACACTGTTTGCAAAAGTACGGGTTGTTTAGGGTTAATATATACCTTCACAGTTGAAGTAATTCTGTCTCTGCGAAAATCCCTCATTACAAAGGCAGCTGTAACTCGTTCCACCATGGTAGACACACAACTGTTCACACCCACCTTTATTCTCACTTTCACAGGGGTTCTTTTCCGGAACATCTGCTTATTAAAGTATGAGGAGAATCTTTTTAACGCTGTGCGTACTGGGTAGTTTTAAGCAGACGGCATTTTGAAATAGTTTTCTTATTTTTTCCTGCAAAACAGGATTTTAATTTGCACGAGATGTCAAGTCCTGTTTTCTAGAAGAAGAAGAAGAAAAATATATATATATATAAATATTGTCGTCTACCGAATTAGCCCAGAGCGTGGAAAAGGTTAAACGAATTTGATTTCAGATTATGATAGCGCACACGGGTGCTAAGATGAAGCATCTCTAACACAAGAACTCTCTCTCTCTCTCTCTCTCGCAGGGGATTATGGGCAGATAAAAATGTTTGATATTTTTATTTTCAAGTCCAAATAGAGATTGCTGGCTCTTATTGATATTTGTAACTTAAAGTCCAAATACAGATTGCTGGCTCTTATTAACTCGCCTCAATGAGGTGGTTCTAGCGAGTACAAACGATTCATGTTTGGAGGACACCTCTATGTTAAGTGGGGGTTTAGAAGGATGTCTAGTATCTGGTGGTGGGAATCTCACCCATTTTGAACTGATGATTATTTTCCCCACTGAATATAGGAGGATCCTTTTGAAATTTAGAGATGTCATTCCGAGTTAGTTTTAAAACATAATAATGAAAATGGCTGGTCGTTTTGCACTGCATGTCCTGATCAGTCGCCGGATTCTATGGTGTCTGGGCTTGGTCTGCACTGTTTACCTTTGTCACTTTTTGGATTTTTAAAATACACAGGTTACAGCTTATTACGGCCAAGATTTTAACCATTGCCTTTCTGAATGAATTATTTTTGCCATATTCAGTTCAGACTAATAACAATAATAATAGTTCGTCTGTCATTACTGACAATGTCCAATGCGCGGTAAACTGGATTATAGTGAGGCGCGCAGAGTCAACCTCACTCTCTCGTCCTGACCTAGGTGGATTCAGAGGCAAGACAGTGTAGAGACATCTGGAGCTAAGCCCGGATGCAGTGGATGACCACGTCTTCTTTAGTGCCTTGTCATGCTCTTCATGCTCCACGACATGCTGCTGCATCGCCGTTTAGACCGTTGGATCAGAGAAATGATCTCTTCCGCCCCATGCAGCTGCCGAAGCAGACTTTACACTGGAACAGGCAAATCCAGGTACGTGGGTTTTTGTTTGGAGTAGCCTAGATGGATTGCCGGCCAGGGCTTGAGAGCCCCATCAACCCGTGCAGTTGCAGAAGTACCATGAGTTGTATGTGTACAGTCAGAGTGACCAAGCACCAACACAGGGGTTCGTTAGACGCACAAAGGAACGCGAGGCCAATTCGCCCAATAGCGGGGTCAGTATCAGCCTATCAAAACACTTGTTGGAAATCCTCATTCCTGCACAGTACGAAAACACGCCTATATAAAAACTTTTTCTCTGAGAAAAAGAAAATTTAAGACGAAAAATAGGTGACTTTTTTCTTATTTTTGCTCAACTTATAGATTGTGGGTACTCGTTAGAACCGCCTAATCGAGGCAAGGGGGTCAAAATTACATAGATATGTTTTCGAAATGAGCACCAAGTTAAAGAACTGAACAAACAATTAAACTGTGTTACTTCATCTGCAATGGTATACTGAAAAACCAATGCTGTTCCAAGATTGAGCAATGAGTGTCTGATTTATTTTGGTCCATTTCAAGATCAGTTATGAGAATTGAGAGCAAGAGACCTTATGCGTTACAAATAGCGATGTTATCAACTAGGCCACGATGGTCCGCTGAGGGTTTTGACGTACTTCTTTGTAAGCTAAGGACATCGAAAAGCATACAGTTATTTCATGGCAGTTTGCGAGAGACGACCTGTTGCTCTGTTGCCTGAGGCCGAGGGCAAACGTGCATCAGGTCGTCTATAGTACCGGGGGGGGGGGGGGGGGTTCCAATGATTTTGCCGATACTCCAATACATGGGCATATATAGCCATCATTGCCATAATTATCAACTTCCATTTCGCTGATTGTATATATTAATTTTGATGCCATAGGCTATAAGAGAAGCAGAAAAATCCACTGTTTTCCCTTTTTCCCAATTAGAAATGCCTAAGTGTCCAAACACGACCATGACAATAATAAAAGTTCGTCTGTCATTACTGACAATGACCAATGCACGGTAAACTGGATTATAGTGAGGCGCACAGAGTCAACCTCACTCTCTCGTCCTGACCTAGGTGGATTCAGAGAAAAGGCAGTGTAGAGACATCTGGAGCTAAGCCTGGATGCAGTGGATGACCACGTCTTCTTTAGTGCCTTGTCATGCTCTTCATGTTCCACGACATGCTGCTGCATCGCCGTTTAGACCGTTGGATCAGAGAAATGATCTCTTCCGCCCCATGCAGCTGCCGAAGCAGTCTTTCCACTGGAACAGGCAAATCCAGATACGTGGGTTTTTGTTTGGAGTAGCCTAGATGGATTGCCGGCCAGGGCTTGAGAGCCCCATCAACCCGTGCAGTTGCAGAAGTACCATGAGTTGTATGTGTACAGTCAGAGTGACCAAGCACCAACACAGGGGTTCGTTAGACGCACAAAGGAACGCGAGGCCAATTCGCCCAATAGCGGGGTCAGTATCAGCCTATCAAAACACTTGTTGGAAATCCTCATTCCTGCACAGTACGAAAACACGCCTATATAAAAACGAAAATTTTAAGACGAAAAAAAGGTGACTTTTTTCTTATTTTTGCTTAACTTATAGATTGTGGGTGCTCATTAGAACCGCCTAATCGAGGCAATGGGGTCAAAGTTACATAGACATGTTTTCGAAATGAGCACAAAGTTAAAGAACTGAACAAACAATTAAACTATGTTACTTCAACTGCAATGGTGTACTGAAAAACCAATGCTTTTCCAAGATTGAGCAATGAGTGTCTGATTTTTTTGGTCCATTTCAAGATCAGTTATGAGAATGGAGAGCAAGAGACCTTAGGTGTTACAAACAGCGATGTTATCAACTAGGCCACGATGGTCCGTTGAGGGTTTTGACGTACTTCTTTGTAAGCTAAGGACAGTGAAAAGTATACAATTATTTCATGGCAATTTGCGAGAGACGACTTTATGCTCTGTTGCCTGAGGCCGAGGGCAAAAGTGCATCAGGTCGTCTTATAGTACCGGGGGGGGGGGGGGGGGGGTTGCAATAATTTTGCCGATACTCCAATACATTGGCATATATAGCCATCATTGCCATAATTATCAACTTCCATTTCGCTGACTGTATATATTAAATTTGATGCCATAGGCTATAAGAGAAGCAGAAAAATCCACTGTTTTTCCTTTTTCCCCATTAGAAATGCCCAAGTAACCAAACACGACCATGACATTGAAAGGGCCGGCGCCCGCCAATCGGGGCTTGAAGAAATAGATGGGCGGCATGATGCTTCCACGCAGAGCTGAAACCGACCCGCACACGAGTACTGGTAAACCGCTTAGAGGATCTAAGCTTGCCCAGGCAAAGCGGTGCGAGTCGGACCGTCCATATACCCATTTGGTTTCATTGGGCGGCAGGGCTTGAAATTTCATTTTATCTCAATGTCGGGTAAAAGTCCCACACAATTGGAAGCAGCGTCTCCAAAATGGATTTTACAGTGCTGACGGGGATGTTAAACCTCAAATAAAACAAAACAAAAGACGTTAAAAGGTCAAAGGATGCCATCTGAGAAATCTTGCTTGGAATACCAATTATTTGATGCCACCGGCTACAGCAGTATAAGAATAATCCATGGTTTTGCCTTTTTAACCTAAAAAGAGATCACTTTATGTAACAAACTTGGTTAGAGCCCACGAGTCCCTAAAACTACATACCAAGTTTTAAGATCATCGACCATTTGGTTCCCGAAAAGAAGATTTTCAAAGGGATTTTACCATGTAAGGGCGTGGCAGCCATTTTGGTTACGTGACTCCAATCCTACAAATAAATTTTCAACCCATAGACGTTCGATATGTAATTTGGTTACAATCAGACTGACAGTCTATGTGGAGAAGGAGATAAAAATACTGAAGAGGAGCAATCCAAGACAAAGGTCAGTAAATGACCTTGACATATAGAACTGATAAAATTCCATTCAGATGACTCCAAATAGCAGTTCTGATGCCATAGCCCAAAACAATTGGAAAATCCACTGTTCTGTCTTTATCGCATACAATGTTCTAGGTAACCGAAATTGAACTTGATGTTAAATAGGTCAAGGTCAACTAATGGTCACCATTTGAACAATCTTGGTAGGCCTGGGTCCTAAATGCTGCATATCAAGTTTCAAGGTCATCGGCCATCTGTTATCCGAGAAGATTTCCAAAAGTTTTTAACATACTTCAGGCATTGCGCCCAACTTGATCCAGTGACTCTAATCTCACGAATAACTTTTCTTCATTGACATATCCCATTGGGGCTCATCATCTAATTTTGTTTCAATCAGCCAAGCAGTTTTAATGGAGAAGGTAAAAAAATAGCCATCAGGAGAGACGGCAAATCCCCGACCAAAAGCCAATATAACATTCAGAAGTTTGTACAAATGCAGGAAGTGCACAAGAAAACACACCCTCTAATCCTCAAATGTGCTTCGAAGTATCAGCAAGACCTGCAAGAAATTGTATGAGTTATGCGTTAATTATGGTTTCAATGCCGTTTTCTGAACATAAGGGAGATTTCTGTAGAGTACTGGTATCCTAAAGGCATATGAACGTCAGAGGCATACTCAGACAATTATTGTATTGACCCATTGCTACTTAAATTACCTGATTTTGTTTTCATGAGAACTCATTCTTTTTTCAATCTGTTGTTCTTACGCATAACACGCCTACTCAACCTCATGTATAATATGTACACGGTCTCAAATGGTCTGTTTTTGTTTGTTTGGTTTGAGGTTTAACGTCCCCGTCAACACTGTAAAGGTCATTTTGGAGACGTTGCTTCTAATTTTGTGGGACCTTTACCTGACATTGAGATGAAATGACATCTCAAGCCCTGCCACCCAATGAAACCAATAGGGTTTATAAGCATGGGCGGTCCGACACTAGCACAGCTTTGCCTGGACAGGCTTAGATCCTCTAAGCGGTTTACCAGTACTCGTGTGCGGGTCGGTTTCAGCTCTGCCTGGTAGCAAACATGCAGCCCATCTATTTCTTCAAGCCCCTATGGGCGGGGGCCGCCAAAGGGTCTGTAGTTACTTCGATCACAAGGAAATACTGTCAGGGGAGATAGCTCATTTACCATGGTACCTAGAGTTGTTGTTTTGAGCATGGCACACCTACTCAACGCCATGTATAATAAATAAATGAACTGTTTCTTCCAACATCTCGCCGGTGGACATGCCGCTCGTATGTGTTCTTTTTATTACCCCATATATGCGAAGCGGCCCTTTTCTGGGACACTGTCAAATAGTGCAGACCAAGATCAGACACCACAGAACACCGTGTTTGATCTGGGTCTACCCCGTTTGCTTAAAAACATCCTTTTTTTTTTGAGAAAAAAAAATATGCCGCAAACAGAAACAAACATGATACCCCCATAACTCATTAGGTGGAATATTCCATTGTCATATGGGTTAAATATAGCCCATTTGTTAGATTTTGTTTGCTTGTTTGATGTGAGGTTTAACGTCCCAAACAACACGGTAAAGGTCATTTTGGAGACGTCCCTTCCAATTTTGTGGGACTTTTACCCGACATTGAGATGAAATGACATCTCAAGCCCTGCGCCCCCTGAAACCAATAGGGTTAACAAGCATGGACATACCGGCCCCGATAGCTCAGTTGGTAGAGTGTCCGCTCCGGGGAACGGGAGGTCACGGGTTCGATCCCGGGCCGCGACATACCAAAGTCGTTAAAAATGGTACTAGCTGCTCCTCGCTTGGCACTCAGATTTACGAGGGAGAGCTAGGACTGGGTGACCCAGTGTCAGGATAATGTGACTGGGTGTGGTATCATGTAATGTGTCTGGGACATGATACTTCAGTGAGGCAGCACTATAAAAGTGAGCATTGAGCTCCCTGTCGCAACCAGACACCGTCGTGATATGACTGAAAAATTGTTGAAAGCGACGTCAATCCCGAACACACACACACACACACACACACACACACACACACACACACACACACACACACACACACACACACACAATCCACTAAGCGGTTTACCAGTACTCGTGTGCGGGTCGATTTCAGCTCTGCGTGGAAGCATCATGCAGCCCATCTTTTTCTTCAAGCCCAGATGGGCGGAGGCCGACCCACTTTTTAGATCAAAACACATTTAATTCAACAGCAATTACATGTACTAGAATGTAAAGAGGAGGAAGTCATTTTTTCCAAGTTTCATTTAGAAAAATCCAATAAATAGTTTCAAACCTTCTCTCCTTTTCAACCGGCCCCGATAGCTCAGTTGGTAGAGTGTCCGCTCCGGGGAACGGGAGGTCTCGGGTTCGATCCCGGGCCGCGACATACCAAAGTCGTTAAAAATGGTACTAGCTGCTCCTCGTTTGGCACTCAGATTTACGGGGTAGAGCTAGGACTGGTCGATCCAGTGTCAGGATAATGTGACTGGGTGTGGTATCATGTAATGTGTCTGGGACATTATACTTCAGTGAGGCAGCACTATAAACGTGAGCATTGAGCTCCCTGTCGCAACCAGACACCGTCGTGATATGACTGAAAAATTGTTGAAAGCGACGTTAAACCCGAATTCACACACACACACACACACACACACACACTCCTTTTCAAGAGCGGTACTTTACTTGCCATCCTTTCAGTACTTTGATTTCCCTTGTGCTCTATTGTCTTATTTGTAGCGTTGTATTTACAGAGAACACCACAAAACAATACATCAGGTGCATGGACGCGATGTTTCGCAAGCACATGCTGCATTTAATCTGCGTAATGTATTTGAATTGGGCTATTTTCTTCGAAAAGTTAGTATTTAGCAGAAATTGGAAAACCCAGCCTTTGCTCGAATCAGATAGGTTGGTTGGCTGGTTGTTGCTAAGCCCCAATCGGCTGTAGTTGTCTCTCGGTAGTTATTCTCTCAGTATCTTCTTTTAGTAGAACTATCACTCCCGTATTCGCGTTTTGGTGGTGCGCGTAAAAGTCTTGTTTTAATGATGCATTTATTGTAGGTTCCTGAATAATCTGTTTACATGTATATCCTTGCCATTGCACAGCATCTAATTTATTGGAATCCATTAACAGGCAAAATGTCAGAGCAGACTTAACCCATCCACAAGGAAAATAAAATCTTCTGTCCACACATGTAGTTACTTCACTTGGCATGGAGAAACTTGATACTCCAAGCACCGAAAAGTTTGTGAATAAACGACAATAATCTGTACACATACAGATACTGATATACTGCACCCCCCCCCCCAGGCTCGAAGAAATAGATGGGCTGTGTAATGCTTCCACGCAGAGCTGAAATCGACCCGCACACGAGTACTGGTAAACCGCTTAGAGGATCTAAGCCTGCCCAGGCAAAAGTGCGAGTTGGCCTGTTCATGCTTGTAAACCCTATTGGTTTCATGGGGCGGCAGGGCTTGAGATGTCATTTTATCTCAATGTTGGGCAAAAGTCCCACAAAATTGGAAGTAACGTCTCCAAAATGACTTTACAGTGTTGACGACGATTGGTCCACGTGGTTTTGATCCAGGGCTTCCTAGAGTATTGGAGCGGAAGTGAACGGCCATTTGCGTTTGAACCGGACTTGCGATTTGTAAAGTGGACGATCAGTCATTTGCAGTATGATATTTTCGCCGACATAGTAAGGAATTTCACTTTTGTTCCACGAAAATAATGTTTATATGCGCTTTGTATGTATTGTTGGTAAAATGGATGATTTTATCATATTCCAATCACAGAAACATGTTTTTTTTTGGGATGGCATGAGAAGAGCTAGATTGTTGATCACTTTGTTTATGCCATAACTGGTTGTCACAATTGTAAATATGCATAAAACGTGTGTGTCAAGAAGCATTTAATTTTATTTAGCATTTTAGTATTCTGATATCACTATTCTGATATCACAATACTGCCCCCGCTCATAGGGGCTTGAAGAAATATATGGGCTGCATTATGCTTCCACGCAGAGCTGAATCCGGCCAACACACTAGTACTGGTAAACCGCTTAGAGGATCTAAGCCTGCCCAGGAACCGCGGTGCGAGGCGGACCGTCCATGCTAATAAACCCTATTGGTTTCATTGGGCGACAGGGCTTGAGATGTCATTTCATCTCAATGGCGGGTACGACCTCGTAAAAGTCCCACAAATTGGAAGCAACGTCTGCAAAATGACCTTTACAGTGTTGACGGGGACGTTAAAACTCAAACAAACAAATTCTGATATCACTGAATTCTGATACCACTGATTGAATCGCAATCAAAGACATCTACAAATATTCAAATCAGACCGAAAGACTGTTAAAAGTATGACACAGGAAAAAATAAACTGTTCAGGTCACTTGCTTTTGTAAGTATTCGGATTGTACAGGTCAATTGCGAGTAGGTTGATCGGTCACTTGTTAGTTAATATTCTGAATATGCTGAAGTCATTCGCTTACTGGCACCCGTATTCCCCATCTCCAGCCTATTCACTCATACTGTATTGACGTATCACAGTATCTCCTCTTTTCTAAGGGAAAACAACAACCCCCACCCCCCCACCCCCCACCCCCCCCCCCAAAAAAAAAAACCCCAAAAAAAACGGGTATGTGATTTGACCTCAGTGGTGTTCTTTGAATTTGATCTGCTGTAAGGGCTGTGCTCCCACCACCAGAACAGTTAATACTTGATTTGTCTGACTAACTAAGCGATTCCTCTACCTAAAGGAACCGGCCCCGATTGCTCAGTTGGTAGAATTTTGGCTCCGGGGAACGGGAGGTCACGGGTTCGATCCCGGGCCGCAACATACCAAAGTCGTTAAAAATGGTACTAGCTGCTCCTCGCTTGGCACTGAGATTTACGGGGTAGAGCCAGGACTGGTCGACCCAGTGTCAGGATAATGTGACTGGGTGTGGTATCATGTAATGTGTCTGGGACATGAAACTTCAGTGAGGCAGCACTATAAAAGTTGGCATTGAGCTCCCTGTCGCAACCAGACACCGTCGTGATATGACTGAAAAATTGTTGAAAGCGACGTTAAACCCGAATTCACACACACACACACACACACACACACACACACACACACACACACACACACACACACACACACACACACCTAAAGGAAAACCATTTTGTCCACAATTACAAAAAGCGCACACACACGCACATACACATACAAGAAAGCCTGGGTACCCGAAGAAACAACCACACGATCTTCCGTTGCAAAACTGGCATCTCACAGATAACCCGAGCGAGCTTCGAACCATAGATTAAAGAGATTAATGATTAAGTGTCAGTGCTCTTATCCACAAGGCCAATGAGACTGGACAGCATAGATTACTTAATTGCTGGTATACCATAGAAAACGCCTTCTAGACGTTCCTGTGACTTTGACTTTGGGCGCCCATGGGCGTAGACATTATAGACGCAGGGATTAACGCGGAAGTATAGCCATTTGTCACTCACGTTGACGTTGACAAGGTATTAAGGTAACCGGTTGCTATAAGCACATTGGGGCTACCTCTAAAACATTTCCAGGATTAATTGTCTCACTGTCTAAAAAGCGTTTGCACACAGTGATACATCGAGGTTGATATACCACTCTCGGCTCAGGCACGGTGCAATAAAATGAAAGTGGTCTGTAAATTACGGAAATTTCGAAGGCCGGTCGAAAAAATACTAGGCTGCAAATCGCGGCTATGGAGGGTGGTCAATTCTGACCTGCAAATCGTGTTCCATAGCCAGAACCAGTCAGAATATCTGACCGAGGTGGTCTTAAAAAGGCCAGAGTTCCGTCAAAAGGCAGACTAACCTTGGGCTCACCATGCTGTTGTTGGTGTCATAGGTAGGTTTTCCAAACAGTCTTCTTTATGCCTCTTGGCCTGCAAAATGCAGTGTAGCTCCGGCACCAACGACAATGAGTGTGGTCCGATTTCTGCACGGGGATTTAGTTACCCACAATGCAGATTGACTTTTACATTTATGCACTTTCACAACAAGTAAAAAAGAGGCCCATAACAAGCATAAGCTTTCACACAATAAAGAGGCTCATGTGTAGAGCTCTGGTACAGAATTGCTATTTGTTTGTTTGTTTGAATTGGGGTTTAACGTCCCCGTCAACACTATTTAGGTCAGTTTGGATACGTTGCTTCCAATTTTGTGGGACTTTACCCGACATTGAGATCAAAATGACATCTCAAGCCCTGCCGCCCAATGAAAACAGAAGGCTTATATGCATTGGACGATCTGACTCGCACTGCTTTACCTGGGCAGGCTTAGTCCTTCTAAGCGGTTTACCAATACTCGTGTGTGGTCAGGTTCAGATTTGCTTGGAAGCACCATGCAGCCCGATCTATTTCTCCAAGCCAAGATGTGCTGGGACGAAAATTGCTATTTGTACAAGCCCATTTTTGCTATCATATTTGTACAGGCCATACAGATTATGCAGCAACAAACTATCAACCACGATGGATCACCGTGCCTATCCTGTAAGCTCCCCAAGCTGAAAAATGTTTGAGAAGTTAAGCAGACAATCTTTCTACACTTTATAAAATACTAATTGAAAAATGACCCAAACATTTCGCTAACGACAAGTTATTTTTCTTCTTTTAGCTTGAACTCATATGGGCATTGATGCTTCGTTGCACAGGCGTCACACCAAGACAGACTCATTTGTACTCTGTGGCAGTGGCTTTGCGATGACAAAGAAAGCTCTGTTGCAGACTGTCTGTATGGACAACATTCCGGCCACAAGTGTGTTACCGCTTGTCCTTTTCGTGCATAATACACAACAATCCCCCAATCACAGTGTTTACTAGTCCCCTTAGAAATTTTACTCTCGCACTACTGACAACTATAATTATTAGAGTTGCAACTGCGGGGACCTTGACAGCAGGTAAGGTGCATTTCAGCTGCAGCTATTGATATGTTTTTCATAGTAACTCAACACCGCGGTCAAGGCCCTTGCCCTCTGGCAGTCCATAAACATTGATAGTGCTCGAAGCTTAGGTTACTATTGCTTAAACTGTGCAAACGGTCTTCTGGGAGGCAGTGCACACTAACCACCTTTGTAGCTTTATACTAAAGTTCGAGGGTTGATTCAATGTCGTCATCAGGCAGCGCACTGCGTTGCTTATCTTTTACGGGGGATTCAGGTATCTACCATTTAATGCGTTTTCAAAAATAAAAAGACCCCCCACCCCCCACGGCAAATAAATCCAGTTTTCTGTGTTTAAATTAAGGTGAAATAAAACGAGCCACATCTTGACATTTTTCGGGTTTTGTAAGACGAATATCGCTGGTAAATCTCGGACACAAAAGGTTTCTTGCGAGCTCAGTGGATAAAACTACACTTGTTTTCAGCGTAATGTTTTTTTTTTCAAATCGCGTAGTAAAATCTGCCCTGTGCTGGACAGTGATTCGTTTTTACTAGACAGGCCAATAACATGCGCAGACAATAGGGTTGATTTTAAAGAAACTACTTTCGTTGGGTACGGCGGAGGCGCAGAACGTTATGTTGTGTTACACCTGCAGAAACCGAAAATTAAATGTACTGCCATGTTACTACTTTTTCAACCCGAGTTCGTCGTTGACATTGCGCTTACTGACGCAGCTGCACTATTGTACCTTTCTTTCTAGTAAGCAAACAAGCAACGTCGATCAGCGTTGATGCGACCTTGTTTTAGCATGTGCCCAGTGGGTTGTACCTGTCTACAATACAATTTGTAGGGTCATTTCAAGGTCGATGCAAGTTGCTTCAAAGTGAATGCGACGTTACTTAAACGTCATGAGGGTTTTTCCTTGAAGTAAGTCGGGCAGTTTTTCTTACATACGAACTTTTGTAATGGAGCAAGTACCTACTACCTACCTATATAAAACAACGCAGTAGCAACGCCACCCCAATGCGCTATACATCTACCTACCTACAATACATTGTGGATCTTCTCTCGCTGTCCAGTTATAATCCTTGCAGTACCTATAGCTGGCAAGTTCACTGGCTAGCTTGTAGCCATCATTGCAGGAGTAGTTGGCAATCATGATCCACTGGCGCCTCACAGAGTTGTACTTGTATTGGATTCGTAATGTAGCGTTGCCTAGTTCTGGCGGGGGTCTGGAAGGACCATGGAACGTCATGAATAGATTATCATTTTTGTAATACAGATTAAGAAAGCCATGACTTTATCCTTTGATAGAAATCGGGATAATATAAAAATCGAGAATTTTCACGTGTTTGATGCGCTGGTGTAATAAGACGTCAGGTACGCCTATTATGCCGTCACTACGTTTGACGTCACTGCAAGTACAGTGACGTCAAAAACGCCGCACAATTGTCATCAAAATATGGTGGACGTCGACAATATAAATGACTGAACGATATATCAAAGTAAAAGGTATTCAAGAAAAAGAGTCATCATGAAAACACGCCTATTTAATTATGGCCCCATTGAAAAGTAGAAGTAAAACAAAGATCAGGAATTGATACAATTAACTTACTCCATCCATAAAAGACACCAAAGGGAAAGAAATACAAACATTAAGCGACCAGACCACAATGGAAACCCAAACAAAGGAAGGCCATATGGACAGTTACTTTCCCACAAAATGGCCATATGGCCATCCAAAATTAAAAGACACAAGCGACACACACAGCAAGTAACAAACAACAACATAAATAAATCGCAACAGAAGAGCCGCCTTGGAACGGTCAGTGGAAGATTTCCACTGGGGGGCTTAAATCGATTTTACGTGGCCACAATCCTCGCCCTTACTTCCGTCGCGATTTAGACAAATAATTTGTTCAGTCCGCTTGAAGGCCTCCTAACTCATCAGTGCAACATCTCCGTGAACACAGAAATCAAAGAACCACAGAGGTGAGACAACGGTGAGGACTCGACAGCAAGAAACCACTGAAATGCTGGAGCAAAAGAAAACCAACAGTTAGACTCCGATGAGCCCGACCAGAGACAGAGCATCAGGCACCAACCAACATTATCTCTTTAATTTTCAATAAGCCTTTACGTTGGAGCCGTCATAGAATCTGAGGCCTGACCCACCGGCGTGCAATTAAAGAGGGAAGCAAAGTTGCCAACCGTGATTGGGTTAACTACCATGCATGCAGTCTGTCGTATAATATCCATGTTGTACCCAATCTTTTTATATCGAAGAATGATTTTACGAAATTGGGTGCTGAAGTCATTGCGGTTATATATTTTTCTGAATTTATATACTAAGTCACCATAAAATTCGGGTTCCGATAGACCTTGTTGCAGAAGAGATTTAAGTCCAATATTGAATTTTGAAATTAAATCAGAATGGCGTCTATAAAATTTTGAAAAGGCTTTGCGTAGTTTATGATACCGATAACCCTGATTAAGGAGTTTAGCCGTTAATAATTTATTACGAGTGTTGAAGTCAGTTACATGACTACACACTCTAGCAAATCGAATTAATTGCGAAATATAAACGCCATAGGATGGCGCACGAGGAACATCACCATCCAAAAAAGGAAAATTTACAATCTCAAAATCAAAGTCATCGCGTTTATCATAAATTTTGCACGAAACAAATCCATCTACAATAGATAGATGTAAATCCAAAAACGGGGCCTCGGTATCAGAAGAATTTGCTTTATTTAACTGAAGTTCTAGGGGGTAAATCTGACTGATCAAACCATCAAAATAGGTATTATCAATATTTAATAAATCATCTAAATATCTAGAAGTAGAGCTAAAAGCTTCAATAATTTCAGATTGGTTATCAATGGAAAGCGACAAAATGAAGTCTCTTTCATAACAATACAAGAACAGATCAGCCACAAGAGGTGCGCAATTAGTACCCATCGGAATACCCACAATTTGTCTAAATAACTTAGTACCGAATCTAATATAAATATTGTCAAGTAGAAAGGTGAGGGCATCACACACTTTCTGACATGACCAAAGTGTATAATTCTTATGCTCTTTAGAAGTGAAAAATGCATTTCTGACATTACATGCAAGATAGAGAGAATCTTCTCTGTGAAAAGCCCATTCAATTAAATCATTAAGCTTTTCTTTTATAAGATTATGAGGAAGTGTAGTGTAAAGAGTGGAAAAATCGTAGGTAGACAGACTAGAAGCACGAAACTGTCTAGATTTCAATTTATTTAAAACCTCATTCGAATTTTTTATAGACCAAAACAGATTTCTTCCTGATCTTTCAAAGACTTTATCACAATATTTAATTACATGCGTTTTAATAGCAGTAAGACAGGAAGTTAATAATTTAGAAAGTTCAGTGGTAGTGCAAGAACTAGAATTTGCAATAAACCGTGCTTTGTAAGGTTTTTTATGAAGTTTTGGTAACCAGTATAGCGTAGGAAGCTGAAAGGCTGAAGTTCATAGGCCTTAGTACCACCAAGCTCCTGCTTAAGCGTGTTAACATAGTGGAGCCGTCACACAACGACGACGTTGTTAGCGGCCTTGTCTGCAGGGGCCAAAACAAACTTCTTATGAAATTCTTGAATACCTAGTTTTAGATGACGTAAAGACGTCTTGGGCTTAGGAGGTAATAAGTTAGTATTTTGAGAATAGAAAGAAATGCGTTTATTCACTAGTCTTAAAATGCTAAGTTTCCAGTCCTTTAGGGCTTTACACTCAACATACTCTCGCTTACACCATCGATTACCGAATTCATTCAAGGAAGCAGCGATTTCATCTCTACATTTACTGAAATCAATTTTAGAAGGAAACCGATATTTCGGTCCTTTAGAAATTATATTCCTTATCCTAGAATCAGGAATAATTTTCAAATTGCCAGTAATTACATGACCAGCAGCAGGATAGCAATACTTTGAGTTTTTACAATCACATGAATCAGGAGTATTAGTATCAATATCAAGATCTGAAACAAGTTTATTGAAATTAAAAATGATAGATCTAACAGGTTTGTTATATTTATAGCAAATTATAGGTGTTTCAGTATTTTGAAAATAAGCAGGAATGGAAGAAAGCACCGATCTCTCACGGAAGATACTGGGCAAATCTATAAAATCCATACCCTTATTAATGAAGGATATTTTGAAGAAATGACGTTTATGATTAATTTCAGAATCAATGTAAGGACGGAGAGTATGCTGAGTATAGCCTCTAGTTAAGAACCCCAGTTTAATATGGTAAAACAGGTCTACACGGGTTAACATTATTTTTCTTATTTCGGCTTAAAATACAGACTGTGGGTACACGTCAGAACCGCCTCGAAATATAGATTGTGGGTACTCGTTGGAACCGCCTTGAAATATAGATTGTGGGTACTCGTTTGAACCGCCTCATCGAGGCGGTTCTTACGTGTACCCACAATCAATATTTTGAGCACAAATAAGAAAAATATCGCATTTTATCATCTGAAAATTGTCGTTTTTGGCGGTAAAATTTACAATATATTTGTATAGGCGTGTTTTCGTAATGCTTACACGGGTGTGAGGGGTACGTAGAAAAATCCGTTCCTGGAGATCACTGCCTGGCATCACTCGACAAGTCATGAGATGCTGGACAGTGACCCTTGGGACGGGCGTTTTTTTTCCAATCGACTCAAAGTTACTAAGGGCAAATCTATATAAATGCTGTTGTCCACATGACAATCACTGACTTGGGAAACCAGTGTTATGTAAGGCTGGCACGAAGAATCGGCTAATCGATTAACCAATCGATAAATTCCACAAAAATGATTATCGCTCCTAATTTGCTAGTAATCGATTATTTGAGAAGTAGAATGTACTACCTAATGATATATCTATAATACCTGGAAGTGTGGCAAACAGTGTAGACCCAGATGTGATGCCGCATGGTGCGGCATCTCATCAGGGTCTACACTGTTTGCTCAGACCTGTCTGCCCGAATACATACGATAAAGTACAATCTATGGTAAGTATCATGCTCAGGCAGAAAGCCAGAATGGTAAAATCATGATTTAATCTTCAGTGATTACTAATCGATTATCGATCCCAATAGCAGGACTGATGATCGATTATGTTTTCAGCTCCTATAAGCCAACCCTAATGTTATGGTTACTCATAGAAATAGTCGCGATATTCTTATCATTGTTACATCTAGGTCAGAGTCTTGTGTATAGAATCTGGTCAGGAATCATCTGTCTAGTTCTGCAAACATTGAATATCTAGACCAGACGCCTGGGAACGTGGCGTGTGCTCAGCCGGCTGTCCAGGTTCTACACTGTTTGGTAAAATACTGGTATTTCAGTTTTGTCAATTTCCTACGGAACCCGGGAAGGGACATTTCTCTTCCAGTATCTAGCATAACAGAATTTAAAACGATAAAATTAGAGTGGAGAGGAAAACAAGAAATATGTCGTTTAAACGATATAATATGTCGTTTAAACGACAAAGTTGACATAGTTCTTGTTTTTCTTTCCACTCTGAAAAAGTAGAGTGGAATTTAAAACAATAAAATTAGAATGGAACAGAAAACAAAAATGTGTCGTTTAAACGACATATCTTTTGTTTTCCTTTCCACTCCGAAAAAGTAGCGTGGGATTTAAAACAATAAAGATGTCGTTAAATCGACATAATATTGAACTCCCATTGGTTAAAGATGTCGATTTTTCAACATAATATGTCGTAACGATATAATCCTAGCTTTCCATTGGTTGGCTTGTTTGTTTGATTTGAGGTTTAACGCCCCAGTCAAAACTATTTAGGTAATTTTGGTTACCTCGCCTTTTACCCGACATTGAGATGAAATGACATCTCAAGACCTGCCTCCGAATTAAACCAAAAGGGTTTATATGCACGAACGGTCCAACTTGCAACACTTTTCTTGGGCATGTTAGAACATCAAAGCGGTTTACCAGTAGGCCTACTCATGTGCGGTTGCTTTCAGCTCTACGTGGAAGCACAATGCAGCCCAGACTATTTCTTCAAGCACTGATGTGCGAGGGCCGTACATTGGGTGTTATCAAGCTTATACTCAAATCAAAGGTCATATCCAGAGAAACGAACCTAGGATCATAGTGTCAGCTGTCCTTTCCGCATGCCCGTCTGTCTGACTAATGTCCTTTTCGCATGCCCGTCTGTCTGACTAATGTCCTTTTCGCATGCCCGTCTGTCGTTATAACAGCATCGCCAACGAGTACCCACAACATAGGTATTGGAGCAGAAAATAGAAAATGTAGATCCCTGTAAACCCCAGTTTTCTCTATGTAGAGTTGGATTTACAGGGGCTTTCATTGTATTTGTGGATATGTTGCGTTTTTGAACTGTAGAAGGTCGGACTGATTGGGCTTGTAAAGATAGTCGCGTCACCAGTTCAGCAAGGTTTCATTAGCTCATTTGGCTGAATAGGACACGGAGACCGTCCTATGTTTTCGCCTTGTGTTTCTGTGGAATGGAATACCAGCTTCTAACTTTAATATGACGGAAGAATTTACTTCTCGGTCAAGTTAGTCAGACAGACGGGCATGTGAAAAGGACTGTTGGCACTATGATCCTAGTTTCGTTGATACGAGGTGGGGCCTGAAGAAATAGAAAGAACTATTTAAACAATTATTGAACGCGTATTGCATAGAGCGTCACAATCAGGAGGATGAATACTTTCGAAGAATTGTTCAGCGAGTGTGTAATTCAAACGATTAAATCAGCAAGGTGTGCAGAAAAAAATACATCTATTAGAGAGGTTTTAGTTAGTTCACGCAACCGTTAATTCCTACAAAAAAATAATAAAACTTACTTAGTAGATAAGGATATTTTAAAAAATCATACTAAACAAAATAAGTTTTCATACTTTATAAATCAATCATAGATATATCCTTTTTTCCAGTCAAATATAACATATTTATTTTTAGAATTTCATATAGATCTATATAAAGTGGAAGATATCATTCCGGAAAAAAATGCATTTATGAGAACCCAAAATATATTGTCTTCAGCACACACACTCACACAAAAAGACGGATAACTGTTAACCGTCTCACAAAAAGACGGATAACTGTTAACCGTCTCACAAAAAGAGTAATTTTCTCGCTTGTGATGCCTGAAACACCCAGCCCAAAATAAACTAAAAAGCGATTATCCTTTAGTATCCCCCGGGTCATAAGCACACACACCGCAGGATTATATTATGGGCCCCAATCTGTGTGGCCGTCATGCGTGATAACACCATCCAGTGGAAGCCATTGGTTAAACGACATCTTTAACCAAGCGGAGGCCAAGATTATGTCGATTAAACGATATCTTTATTGTTTTGAATTCCACGCTACTTTTTTGCAGAGTGGAAAGGAAAACAGGAAATATGTCGTTTTAGACGACATAAGTTTGATTTCTGTTCCATTCTATTTTTATTGTTTTAAATTCCACCCCACCTTTTTCAGAGTGGAAAGGAAAACAAGAAAAATGTCGTTTAAACCAAATATTTTTGTTTTCTGTTCCATGCTCATTTTATTGTTTTAAATTCCACGCTACTTTTTCAGAATGGAACAGAAAACAAGAACTGTATTATTGTTTTCTGTTCCATTCTAATTTTATTGTTTTTAATCCCACCCTACTTTTTCAGAGTGGAAAGGAAAACGAAAAATAGGTCGTTTAACCGACATATTTCTTGTTTTCCTCTCCACGCTAATTTTATTGTTTTAAATTCTGTTCTGCTAGACCTGGAACAGAAATGTCAAATCCCGGGTTCCGTAATTTCCAGGCTAACTACAGCACGCAAAGGGAAAAAAACATCTTAATGTAGCCCACGCAGTCACGTGACGACTTTAGGAAAACATTCCCTTAAAAATAAAAAAACTGTAAGAAATATTTACACATCTAAGACAAAACTAACATTTGGGTGAACAAGAGTTGAGAGATTATCCGAATTTCAGGAAAGGATATAATGGTTATAATGAAATTCTATGGAAAAACATTTACAAGTCTGTGGCCTAAAGAGAGTATGGTAGGTTCTATGGGAGTGATTTGGCTCTTTCTTTTGGAACTTTTTACAAAATTTTTCATCGGAATTGTCCAAAAATATCAAACGTTTTGGGGAAACAGTGATAGATCTTTGGAAAAGCATTCAAAAAAGGGGATGTGTGACAGTCTCCCTGATTGTATAATATGGTGTATGCTCCAGATACATATGGTTATAGAGTAAAGAGTGTGACATGACCAAATGGGAACAAAACCCTGACCAAAGTACACATGTTGTCATATATTGTTCATATTAATTTTGACATCCTTCCCAGGTGAAGATAGGTTATTTCAACAAATATTCTTTGAATAACTCCAGGAGTTACTGTTGAAAAACTGGTGTGTGCATAGTGGCGCATGTACCATCCCGTGTCTTCGATGCTGTGGGTCTTCTAATGCAATGGGTCTGAGTAAGCATGCTCAACTTGTATAAAATTCTGGACATGGTTTTCGACGTCGTAGGTTACGGGTCTTTCTTGAGTAATAGGCCTTTTTGATAAATTTCTTCTCCCTAATGTTTCATGCAACTGGCAGTTTTACGAGCATATGCCATGAATGTAGACCGACCCCGCCCATCGAGGCTTGAAGAAATAGACGGGCTGCATGATGCTTCCACGCAGAGCTAAAACCGTCCGCCCACGAGTACTGGTAAACCGCTGAGAGGATTTAGGCCTGCCCAGGCAAAGGGGTGCGACTCGGCCCGTCCATGTATATAAACCCTATTTGTTTTATTCGGCGACAGGGCTTGAGAAGTCATTTCATCTCATTGCCGGGTAAAAGTCCCACAAAATTGGAAGCAACGTCTCCAAAATGACCTTTAGTGTTGACTGGGATGTTAAAACTAAAATCAAACAAAGCCATGAATGTAGGCTCTGATCAGCATGCACCATTCTGGCTTCTAATCAGAGCCTACACAACTTGCCAAAAACCTTTGAGAAAACCAGGCATCTGATACCCGTTGATATTGTGGGAGTTGACTGAAGAAAAAAAAGAACAAAAATGCTCCCTGCAGGGACACAATGCTTTTTTGGAACCCGAAAACCCCAAAACGGATACCCTGGCAAACCGTGCAGACCTACAACGCGGCGTCTGCTCAGGGCCTCCACTGCTTGCTAAAAGTTCGGTCATTTTCCAAATCATTGTTTATGAAAACACAACCAGACACCCCTAAATTTTGAAATGGTCTCCTGCTATATATAAGGAGGAAGATTCCTTTTGGTACAAAAGGATTCACTGATAATAGTCTGACAGAATAGAAGCATATTTTAAGTGAACCTGGATTTGAATAGCATAGAAAATACGTTGATGTTTTTTTTAATGTTGAGACCATGAGTATTCAAAATCTGACTGATGACACCTTGTCATCCATGGGCATTTCGAGAAATTCAAGATGGCGTCCAAGATGGCTTCCTGAATAGTATATTGCAGGATCAAAGGGGTCAAGGTCACTAAACCCTGGCCGCTTTCAACCAAGCAAGACCGGACATACGCATTGGCCGACAGACAGGCGGAGTGACACACCCTTAAAACTTATGGCATTTAATAGACCTCTCACACAGGGTGTGATTAATTACGCTACTTGAAATTGGAGAGACTGAAGGGGAGGAAGGACAACGAAGGCAGATTTCTGCTGAATAAAATATAGTATAATCTAGTATAAAACACTTAATGTCAAAACGCAATCTTGTCTCTCTATCTGCCTCGTTAGATCTGTGCTGCAACCCGCTCATAGATTAGCTACGGTTTCTCTCACTGGTACCCCCTTTTCTCTACCAGGTTAATCTGTATCTAGCTTAAGATCATCTCAGGTCATAGGAATTAAGGTCAAGGTCACATCAGTGAGACAAACTGATCCTAAGTGAAGGACGTGACCCAACAATAAAGAACAGTTATCTCCCCTTTACATCATGGACAGCGGCATAAGTCTTATTAAACACGTAATCTTACTAACTGAAATTTAGACAAGGGCAGGCACAGCATAACTTATGCATATGCCCCAATTAACGGTCCGTCATCTATGCAAATTATCGTAGTTAATTATTCAAGAACTTTAGCATGCATGACTTATATATTGACTTAAGGTGCTAGCATAACTAACATTTCTCCAGAGAGCATCAGCATAACTGGTGCATGTTGCGGAATGTTAAACTTTTAATTAAGAAATGCTCATTAGCCAATTAAGAACTTCCCATTTAATGAAAAACCATCAATGCATAAGTAATATAATATCTGATGCAATATTAGCAAAGCTATCACTTGGTTTAAGAAAATAAAACCAAGTTAAGTGTCGAAGTAAATCCAAAAAGTTAAACTTTATTAGCTAACTTTATTAGCCGAAACTACGTAGTATGACCCATCTTTCTTTTGAATGTTTTCATTGCTCTTAAAGGAACTCATTTTTGATTTTTATTTGCCTTCACTGCAGCTGGTGTTGTGCCGTGTGTCGGCCGTTAAACGTCTCCCCGTACATCAACCATAGTGCAGTTTATATTTTACTTTTGGTCCTTTGAGATCAGCGTGAATATTCTGAGAAATCGGAAATAAATTATTGGTTTAGACTCATATTCTAGACAGGTTTTTAATTATTTGGACCCCATTTTGATTTATATCAGTCTTTGAATCGACTGCCTATTCGAAATTCGCAAAATTGCAGTATGTTTCCTCGGGCTTTCTTTGCCGGATCATTACAGGGTCACTGATGAGGCTTTATTAGCCGAAACTACGTAGTATGACCCATCTTTCTTTTGAATGTTTTCATTGCTCTTAAAGGAACTCATTTTTGATTTTTATTTAACAAGAAATAAGAAAAAGAAAACATTATCTTTAGTTCTCCCAGGCTCTTTCTTTTCAAGGCTGTAAATACGGTATCTTGGCTGGCGTATATAAAATAGCACATTCTGACATTGCTGAGGGAAACCCTTTGCACTGTATACATGTATCTATAAATAGCACCAAGGTCACAAGGTCGCTGTCGTCGAATGGGGTACTGGAACGAGCCTTCAAGTCTAAGACCTTTGGAAATTCAACAAAACAATATTAAATCAACAACAAATAGTAAATTCAAACCCAGAACTCTTCATAACTGTGACGGTAACCAGACATCAGCCTCCATCCTTACTTCTTCAACTGTCTGTATTTGTACAAGGCAAAACTTGGTTAATAATTAAATGCGGCTTCTGCTGCTTGTCAGAGTATCGGCGCACAGAATGCCAGAGAATGGATACGATCTTCTTTATATATGGGACCGGACCGATAGCGTTGTGCGGATTTGGTGGAGATCTTGGCGGTCTGGGTTGAAATCGTGGCTAATTTGCATAAAGCCGGCAATTTTCGGGTCGGGTGATTTAAGATTCCCCCGATCGATACACCTAAAACCGAAAAGTTATTCTTATTTCCTGTTAGAGACTATCTATAATAGAAAAAAACTTTCATCTGATTAATATATCTTTGACTAAATCATAGTATTCGCAAGCTCAGTCGCTCAATCCATCGCATTGTCGCAAGCGCGTAAGAAGAGCCATAAAAATAAGGACGCCTGCGCAGTCATTCTGTCCATTCGGTTCAACTCGGCTCTGTGCATGAAGCTAGAACTAAAAGCACAAGGAAAAGGTCGCAAAAAGATGTCAAAATTTCTGTCAAGTTTACTCCTTGTTCGAGTCGTGTCACCAGTCGTCATTAGGACAACATGGATTTTATACGACAGACTGCTTGCATGGTAGTTAACCCAATCACGCCAATCACGGTTGGCAACTTTGCTTCCCTCTTTAATTGCACGCCGGTGGGTCAGGCCTCAGATTCTATGACGGCTCCAACGTAAAGGCTTATTGAGAATTAGAGAGATAATGTTGGTTGGTGCCTGATGCTCTGTCTCTGGTCGGGCTCATCGGAGTCTAACTGTTGGTTTTCTTTTGCTCCAGCATTTCAGTGGTTTCTTGCTGTCGAGTCCTCACCGTTGTCTCACCTATGTGGTTCTTTGATTTTTGTGTTCACGGAGATGTTGCACTGATGAGTTAGGAGGCCTTCATGCGGACTGAACAAATTATTTGTCTAAATCGCGACGGAAGTAAGGGCGAGGATTGTGGCCACGTAAAATCGATTTAAGCCCCCCAGTGGAAATCTTCCACTGACCGTTCCAAGGCGGCTCTTCTGTGGCGATTTATTTATGTTGTTGTTTGTTACTTACTGTGTGTATCACTTGTGTCTTTTAATTTTGGATGGCCATATGGCCATTTTGTGGGAAAGTAACTGTCCTTTTGGCCTTCCTTTGTTTAGGTTTCCATTATGGTCTGGTCGCTTAATGTTTGTATTTCTTTCCCTTTGGTGTCTTTTATGGGTGGAGTAAGTTAATTGTATCAATTCCTGATCTTTGTTTTACTTCTACGTTCTATCACCGTCGGTAATAGATTGATCAGTCAAACAGGTAAAATTATCGTAACCTTCGTAGTTGGCTTGTTCTTAGTCGAAGTTTCTGTCGTCATGCGTTTTCGTTGTACGTGGTCAGTTGGTGAATGTCTTTTTGGTGTAAAACTCGATCTTGACAGCCTGTGATCACCCATCATCAGACTTCATCGATCACCACCAGTAATCATCATCGTCATCATTCACCAATCATCATCATCATTATTATCATCCTCATTCACCAATCATCATTATTATAATTCTCATTCACCAATCATCACCACCACCATCATCATCATCCTTGTATATGAATGTCGTTTGACAATAACCAGTAACAATTCAATTCTAATCATCAGCCTGGCAAATGAATGTTGTTTGACGTATCATCCGCCAATAGTAGCTCCCACATCACATCATCATCAGCAGCAGCAGACTGATCGATCACTTGATAGATCACTCGATACTTTATCTTCCTGGTGAATGAATGTCACATGACGCATCTCCAGTGAAACATCTGATGCCTACTTACGACCGCCAACTGCACTTCTTTCTTATTACTAAGCTTATAAGGAGCCGCAGACTGACCCCTTCAACTACCCCCTTTTAAAATGTTTGATGGTCCCTCACAAACATTTTATATCTTCCATGCCAACAATTCTATTGACTTAGATGGCGACATGTACCATCAGAACTAATCCTCCTAGTGAATGAATGTCATATGAAAAGTAGAAGTAAAACAAACATCAGGATTCGATAAATTAACTTACTCCAACCATCAAAGACAACAAATGGAAAGAAACACAAACATTAAGCGACCAGACCATAATGGAAACCTAAACAAAGGAAGGTCATAAGGGCAGTTACTTTCCCACAAAATGGCCATATGGCCATCCAAAATAAAAAGACACAAGTGATACACACAGTAAGTAACAAACAACAACATAAATAAATCGTCACAGAAGAACCGCCTTGGAACGGTCAGTGGAAAGATTTCCACTGGGGGGCTTAAATCGATTTTACGTGGCCACAATCCTCGCCCTTACTTCCGTCGCGTTTTAGACGAATAATTTGTTCAATGCGCATGAAGGCCTCCTAACTCATCAGTGCAACATTTCCGTGAACACAAATAATCAAAGAACCACAGAGGTGAGACAACGGTGAGGACTCGACAGCAAGAAACCACTGAAATGCTGGAGCAAAATAAAACAAACAGTTAGATGGGCCAGACCAGAGACAGAGCACCAGGCACCAACCAACATTACCTTGAATTAGATCTCTCTAATTCTCAATAAGCCTTTACGTTGGAACCGTCATAGAATCTGAGGCCTGACCCACCGGCGTGCAATTAAAGATGGGAAGCAAAGTTGCCAACCGTGGTTGGGTTCACTACCATGCATGCATTCTGTCGTATAATATCCATGTTGTACCCAATCTTTTTAAATCTAAGAATGATTTTACGAAATTGGGTGCTAAAGTCATTGCGGTTATATATTTTTCTGAATTTATATACTAAGTCACCATAAAATTCGGGTTCCGATAGACCTTGTTGCAAATGAGAGTGAAATCTTTCCACTGACCGTTCCAAGGCGGTTCTTCTGTGGCGGTTTATTTATGTTGTTGTTTGTTACTTACTGTGTGTATCACTTGTGTCTTTTTATTTTGGATGGCCATATGGCCATTTTGTGGGAAAGTAACTGTCCTTATGGCCTTCCTTTGTTTAGGTTTCCATTATGGTCTGGTCGCTTAATGTTTGTGTTTCTTTCCCTTTGATGTCTTTGATGGGTGGAGTAAGTTAATTGTATCGATTCCTGATCTTTGTTTTACTTCTACTGTAAGTCCAATATTGAATTTTGAAATTAAATCAGAATAGCTTCTATAAAATTTTGAAAAGGCTTTGCGTAGTTTATGGTACCGATAACCCTGATTAAGAAGTTTAGCAGTTAATAATTTATTACGAGTATCACCCGCAACATTCTGATTCTGTATTCTTTATTTCCTGGGTAGAAACCAGTACTTTGCAACATGGATGGTGTCACGTGCATAGGCAAAGCATGCGATACAGGGCATGGGTCTGGAACCCGTAACCAGATCATGATTCAGGCGCTTAACCAGTACTCGTTTGTGCTCCTTATAGAATGGAATTAACCATTGCTGACACACAGGCCAAAGTGCACAACACTTTTCACTGAATTTTATTTTATTGTCTCTCTCTGCTTCTGTCCCTCCTCCTTCTGTCTTCCCTCTCACGGTCTTCCCTCCTCCCCCGGTCTTCCCTCTTCCTCCGTTCTTCCCTCTTCCTCCGTTCTTGTCTGTCTCTTTCCTCTTTCTTCTCCTTTTCATCATAATAATTTAGTCGCTTTTCCAACCGCTCTATCAACTTTTCCTAACGCTCATTTATTTTCTTCTGTAATTCAATATAATTGTAAGTGCTTGTCAGGGACTCACAGGTGTTGTTATAAATCTGAGCCATACTGGCCTCCACTCTGCGTACAGAGACTATATCAGTCTCAGTCTGAACACACTTGTCAGTTGTCACCAGTTCCTTGACTGTTGCCCTGGGTGGTGTCAGTTCAATTGGACTGTGCCCTAGAAGCTAGGGCATGATGTCCTCCACAGATGATGGTGTCTCTGATCCCGAGGGATCTTCCCCAACATTCAACCAATGGCGATTGCGCTCCTCCTTACTAAGTTTCAGGACATCTTGACCAATAATCATATGTCTCGGGGTGGCAGAAACTTGCAGGGCGACAATATCCTGTACATTGTCCACCTTCGCTCGATGCCCTGGTGTCTCCTGATGCCTGACAAATTTTGAATTATCCCCCGTACGAAAGTCACAACCAAAACACCAAAATGGTACCTCGTATTCACGGACGTGCTTCTTATAGAAGTGGTCCTCGACTCTGTTCTTCCTCCCCACATAGCCATAAGGCGTACATTTGTAGGCTTTACCATTCTTTTTGGCTATTTCCAGCATCTTGGAGGCCATGACTGAAAGACAATTGTAACATATCCTAAGTATCTGTGTCTAGAAAGTTTTGTTTTTCTCATTAATTCTTCACTAACTCTGACGTTTCGGCTTTTGACAGCCTTTATCACGGAATTGTTCTTTCTAGCTATCACATATTTTTCAATTTCCCGACATCATAACGTCGCAACCCTATGTGGCGCCTAAAACCTGGGGCCAGCTGTTCAAAGCATCGCTAGCTTAACAAGCTCTTTAGTGGTCATATTGTTAGCTGATCTAACAAGTTTGATATGTTTTTTTTTGTGTGTATTTTTGTTGAAAACCTGCGATCAGCCTTGCATCCGCAAAAGCTGCTCACATTTTTACAGCAAAATTATTAGCATATTTGCCATAATAAATGATCAAAGTTTTAGCGAGCCAATGACCAACGACGGCGTTACTTTTGAACAACTGGACCATGAACAATATTGAAAATCAATGCTGCTACAACAATGTAACTCTATCAGTGATGCCTTAAGCCAAAGCGAAAAGCTAAGGCTCTGTCGCGGCTGCTTAGCTTTACAATCTCGCCAGAGCCCTCGCTGTGCGCCCACAAATAGAACGGAACAAACTCACAACCCTGACACTCACAGCCCTGACGCAAACCGTGATCTACACCTATTGGAGAACACCTGAGGAACGTACCTACGAACCAATAATAAAATGATCAAACAATGAGAACAATATTGCCGACAGCAACAACAATAATAATAATAAAACTACAATATTAACCCCTTAGTACCTAATGGAATCTTCTACCCAACACATAAGCAAGGCTTCTCGGGGAACTCCAATAATTGCTCATCCCACTTTCTAATATACGGACATGCATAGTTCTTGAATAATCTCGATCCTATTGCTGTACCATATACTTGCATATAGTGTTGGTTATTAAATACAATACAAAGTTGTTATTTTCTCACACAAGCTTAATCATGTTTATCACCCCTTCGTCACTTATCCTCTTTCTCGTTCTTGAAGCTAAGGCCTCCTTACAGGCATCCAATCCTTCTTCTTTTGGGATGGAAGGATAAAGCTTACAGACATCAAAATAGAATAAAATAGCATTTTCAGGCAGGCCTTCGATATCCTTAAACTGGTTGATGAAATCTGTAGTGTCCCTTATGTAGCTTGGGCTCCCTACCACATATTCCTCTAACTCTCCCTACGCTACTTCTGCCAACTTTTCTGTAGCTGTGCCTTTTCCGCTTACGATTGTCCTCATGGGATTTCCCTCCTTATGTATCTTTGGGTTCCCCTTCAATCGCCCAGGATGGCATGTACTAGGTAAACGATACTGCTTCAGCTCTGAAGATATAGCTTCCTGTTTGTTGAGCTTATTCACTAGCTTTCGAACCTTCGTGTTAATATGCTTCGTTAAATCTCCATCTGTCTGCGTATACGTTTTGCTATCCTTCAGTTCCTCATGGAGTTTCCCGATATAATCCTCCTTGTCTAGTACTACCACTCCAGACCCTTTATCTGACTGTCGAATTACTAACGTATCGTCTGAGAGAAGCTCTTTCAATGCAATCCCTTCCTCTTTCGTGATATTCCATTTCACATCCGCCTTCAGTCCTGCTATAATATCCTCTCTGACACAATCAATGTATGTATCGAGCCACCTATCACGACCACTTACTGGCGTGAAGTTGCTGTTTTTCTTCTTCTTTTTCCATTTGTCAACCTCTTCTGTCTCTTCATTAGTTTCAGAGCCTTCATCTTCTTGAAAGAAGTATTCTTTCAGTCGCATCCGTCTCTCCCACTCCTTTATGTCACTGAGCACCTTAGTCAGACCCAGTTTCTATTATTGGGTATAATGTAATAATATAATGTAAATGTAATAAAACTGTTTGTGCGGCAAAGATATAGATAGTTTTGACCTTGACCTTTTGACCTAATTACTTCGTTTGTAGCTACGGATTGCTCTATCCACCCATTTTGGTCTATTTTTCCCCTCGTACTTTTTTTTAACTTATCATGGTGTACCCTCTCCAAGTTTTATCAAATAGTTCACATCATTGAGACTTTTTAAAACCACACATAGAACATAAATGGGCTTAAGCTTAGGAATAACCCGGGCAATCGCCTCTCATGCAGATACCATACACATTCCCCTTGTTCATAACGCAGATGTTCAATCTTAGTGTCATATGCGTATTTGTGTCGCTTTTACGCGTTCTCAAGATGTCCGCATGCTGTGTCGTGAGCTGTTTTGTTTGGTTTGAGGTGTAATGTCCCTGACGACAGTGTAAAGGTCATTTTGGAGACACTGCTTCCAATGTTGTGGGACTTTTACCCGACATTGAGATGAAATGACATCTCAAGCCCTGTCGCCCAATGAAACCAATAGGGTTTATTAGCATGGACGGTCAGCCTCATACCGCGGTTCCTGGACAGGCTATGTCGTGAGCTACCTCCATACGTTTTCGTAACCAGCTGACATACTCACCATATGAAGTAATGTGATGGGTGTCACTGCTAAGACTTCCACTTGTGAGTTCTGCTGGAATACGTACCTCCCTGCCTAACACAAGCATGTTCGGAGTAAACTTAGTTGATGCACTAGGTGTACTTCGAAATGCTGCGGCCAAACAACCAAGATTTAAGTCCCAATTCTCTTGTGCCCCTTTAAGGTATGCCTTAATCATGCGTATTAAAGTCTTGTTAAATTTTTCTGCTTGACCGTTCCCTTTGGGGTTCCTAACGGAAGTTCGAGTCTTTCTCACTTCCATTAACTTGCACAACTCCTGAAAAGTCTGGCTTTCATAGTTGCTTCCAAGATCACTATGAATAGACAATGGAGCACCATATCTAGAGATAACCTCATATAAAATGACTTGGTTGTCGTGACAGACAGCCGTAGAATCTGGGACTGCAAAAATTTCTACCCATTTTGTGAAGCTATCTGTTACAATAAACACATATCTGTTATTTCTGGGAGTAATAGGAAATGGACCAATCATATCAGTTGATAGGGAAGCAAGTGTTGCGCCTACCCTAAGGCTTCCCAGGGGTGACTTGGGTTTCTTAAAAGGGGTCAGCGGCACAAATATCACAAGCCAATACCAAGTTGGTACCATCATCTTTCATCTCATACCAGTAATATTTCATCTTAACCTTTTCATAAGTTTTCCTGCACCCAAACTGCCCACACAACTTTCCACTATGTACTTCTTGAAACATTTCCCCTTTTAAGGACCTGGGAACCAGCAGTTGATAATACTTTCCCAACCCATTTTTCTGTAAACATTATTTGTAAACCAAACCATGGTATATACTGAGAGAATCCCATATCACCAAATAATGGCGCGCTGTCGGGCTCTTATTAACTGAATCTGAATTGTTTGATCTTTTATGGCCTTTCAACATGTGACTATACAAAAATGAAATATCAGGATCGTCTTTCTGCCTTGATTCCAAGTCTTCGGCTGTATAATTACTTAAGATTACCTTGCATGGTGGAATATATAGGGTTTCAGTATTGCTCCCTGCCTCACCCCCTTCAGCTTTTCCACTCTGACTTTCACCAGGTTAATCCTTTGACCTTGTATCTACAGCCCTTAAGTTTTCCTTTGATTGCTTACCATTCTCTGTGATACCCCTTTTCCATCAGTGCTACTCCTCCTCGGCATATCCCTCTTTGTCTCTACTGTATCAATGCCCGTACTTACCAACCTCCGAGGGGGGTCTTCAATCACTACATGGGGACTAATCTCTTCAATGTTTACGGGACTACTTAGTTCTTGTTCTGACTCCAATAAAATATGCGTTTCGGACATGGTGCTGGATTTTACCCCTTCTCCAACAACAACATGACCATCAACACATTGTACACTAGGTGTGACATCGAGCTTTCCTACCTTTGACTCGTCACTTAGTCCATTACTAATAAGGCCCATGGACTCTACAGTGCATGTCACCTGATTTACACTGGTTATACTCACCCCCATCTATCGGCTGGTATCTTGTCTCATTTCTTTTCGTTATACACCCCATCAGCAGAGAACTTTTCATATCTAGTGCCCTCTTTTCACACTTTTTACAAGGCCAACATTTAGGTGGCTCCAACATATCTATCTCATTACACTGACAATCCCAAGGGCCCACACACCTGGACATTCCATCCGCATTTGCATGACCACCTGCCCTTCGATACTCAATGACGAAGTCATAAGCTGATAAAATCTCCAAATACCGTGTCAACCTACCTCTAGGTTCTTTAAAGGAAAACAAAAATGACAAAGCTCTGTGGTCAGTTCGTACTGTAAACTTTCTACCCAGAAGATACTGTCTATAGTATTACATGAAATAGCGGACGGTTATTAATTCTTTATCTGTTATACAGTAGTTTCTTTCCGCCTTATTCAGCATCTTGCTTCCAAAAGATATTACCTTTTCTTCACCCCCTTGAATCTGGCTGACCACACCACCTATGGCGTAATCACTACCGTCACCGTCTAAGAAGTGTTCTCTCTTGTCCAGAGGATATGCCATAATGGGAGGACTTACCAGTGCTTCTTTGAGCTTCTCCAAGGCCTCATCACACGGTTTTGTCCACCTAAATTCCTTGGTTAAATCTATAATTGGCTTCATCATGCTGCTATAGCCTTTGATATGGCGGCGATAATAACTACCCAGGCCAATCAGTGCACGGGCCTGTGTTGCATTTTTGGGGGCTGCAAACTGCATAATCTTGGCCACATTGTCAGGACTAGGAAGAACACCTGATCCAGAGATGATGTGTCCAAAAAATGCACCTCTCTTTGAAACAAAGTAACTTGTTGGGTTTGAGTTTTAATCCAGCTGCTTCTGTACGGCTAAGTACAGCGTCAACTCGGTCTGCATGTTCCTGAAATGTTCAAGCAAAAACTACTATGTCATCAAGATAGATAAGACATGTCAACCAGTTGAGCCCATGCAAGACAGCTTCCACAATTCTTTGAAATGTCGCACTCGAATTTTTCATTCCCATAGGCATGGTGCAATGTTCATATAAGCCATACTTAGTTTTGAATGCAGTTTTAGGGACATCAGTTTCGCGGACGGGGACCTGATGATACGAACTCGTGACATCGAAAGTTGAAAACACGCTCGCACCTGCCACTGCGTCAAGACAGTCTCTTGTCCTAGGAATGGGAGTATTGTCCATTTGTGTTACCTTGTTTACGGCCCTGTAATCAACACAAGGTCACACCTTGCCGACTTTCTTTCTTACCAGGACAAATGGACTACTCCAGCAGCTGCGTGACTTACGTATGATATCCTGTTTTTCCATGGTTTCAATCACTTTGCGCTCCTCATCAGCAAATGCCAAGGGCACACGTCTAGGCGGACAACGGATCGATTTCGCATTCCAAGTATCAATTATGTGAACACCAAGTGAGGCCGATGTCCTACCTAGATCCAACTCATGACGTGAAAAGACATGTTCATGTTTAATAAGGAGATCAGTTATTATCTCCCTTTCTTGCTCAGTCCTATCATGACAGGCTTGACTGCACAGATCCTCCAAATGCTGTGGTAACTTACTTTCAGTAGAATGTACAGCCACCCTAGATATCTCATTCTCTGTACTCGTGTTCATGAGCTGTACACGCCGAACCGCATTGTTATTTTCTGTCTATGACGGGTCTTCTGACTGGATAATCAAATGCAAGTCATCATACCTTTCCGCAGTTCCTATCACACTGTCTTGATAGACTGACACCGGATCACTAGAGGGGTTTAAAAGTCTTACCTTTTGAGTAGGACCAGAATCCATGTCAACCACAGAACTAGCCATTACAAGTGGATACCTGGTATTGAATCCATTACAAGCCTCAACAAGCACATCTTTGTTTCTGGCATAATCATCCTCTGGGAAACGCTCTACGAATACATCAATTACCTGCTCGCAGTATTCTGGCACAGTGTACTGGTCGGCGGCTGTGACTTTCCTTACCCTACAGTCCTTTCCTTAAAGTTTCAATGTCCACTCCCCATAATCTTAAGATGCCCCTACTAAGGATAAGATCCCCAGGGCCCTCTTTATCTTCCTACATTATATCTGTACCAGGCAACCCTTCATCCCCTATATCAGCTACAATCAACTCTTTTGTTAATCTAAGACTTCCAAGTTGCAAGTCAAATATGGCCTTTCCATGCTCTTTTAGTATAGTACCAACTGCACATGTGATATTGTTGGTTGGATGACTCATTCAGCTTGGGTCTGCGATTAGCTGGAATCCGCTCATAAATCTGTGTGCTCAAAATGGTCTGAGAAGCCCCAGTGTCAATGGTGAAATACAAAGACACCCCTCCCACTGTAGCGTCAATGTAAGCACCCACGTTACTTGGTAGCGTCGTACGAAATTTCTTTTTCTGAAAATTTTGGCCTTTCTTGTCATAAACAAGGGTCGTTTAACGGCAATCAGAACCGACCCATTCTAGTTTTACGGTTGAGAGGAGCTCCGTCCTACCCCCTGGAAGGTCCCTTGATACCCGTCATTTTGAAAATAGGAAGAACCACGTCTTTGATAACCTACCTGAGCACCATTACCCTGTTGACCATAATATGGACTGTTTCTTCTACCTAGCCCCTTCTGTGGACAGTTCCTGGAAAAATACCCCCCCCCCCTCAGAGCAGGTAAAACAGACGACATTTGGGTTGCTAGGACTCCTAGCACTGTTACCCCTCTGCTGTTGCAGCTGTTTCTCTGAACTTACATTTTTATCTTGAAGAGCCTTGAGTGTTTTCTCGAGTTGCCCATCACCAGTAGATTTCTGCTCCTGTCCAGGTTTATCAGACAAATTACCTGAGGCTGGTTTCCCCGAGTTGGAGGACTGACTGTTCCCTGTTCTGCGTACACGGCTATGCCGTTTCCGCTTCACCTTCCTAGTCCGATCCTCAGTCTCCTTACTCTCGTCATCGCTGTCCTCGTCCTCGGCTGTGGCAAAACTTACTGAGCGAGAATGCCTCTTACCTTTCTTCTCACTATTATACTCACCCATCAATGGACGTCTGCGGGTTTCCTGAAAATCTACCATTTGATATACGGCCTCATCTATGTCCTTAGGCTCCTTAACATACTCAACCTGAAACCGGGCCTTTTCATCATGTAGACCATCTAGAAAACGCCTCAGCAAGTCATCCCTTCTTGTCAACTCATTCCTATTTGCATGAGCCTTTGAATATAATCTTTTAAGTTCAGCAGCATATTCCTCCACTGTCTCACTAACCTTCTGGTCACGATGACTAAACTGAGCCCCATATGTTTTCTTAGTTACCACCACCCTAAACCTACTGTTCAATTCTGAGACTAGATTGGAATAATTACTCCGTACTTCCCGTCTCAATTGTCTAAACACAAACTCACCTGCAGCACCCTGCATCCTAGGCAAGATCTCATCTAGACGATTCTCATTGCTCCAACTCCTCCTATCTGCCACCTCAGTTAACCTGTTAAACCAGCGTTCCACTGCTTCTTACCTGTAAATATGGGTAACTTGGTTGTCTCCCTTTGCTGTACAGGATCCACATTTTGCGGATATCTTGAAGATTGATACATACCGTCATCTTCTTCAGTATCTGAAAATTCACGTCTACTATAAAGAGGCCGCCTTACATTAGGCCCTGGCCTACGAGCTTGTTCAGTTCTACCAGCCCTACACTGTGCAGGAGTCTGCACTGCATGTGGTCTGCCCTGCACTTCCTCTAAAACATGGGTTATATTCTGACTTATGGCCCTGTTTGATTCCCTAATTGTTTTTACCAAGGCCTGCGTCATTTCCTTCATTGACGTGGTGACGTCATTATTTTCTCTTACCCTGGGTCTAGCTGCATGTCCTCCTGCTTGCTCATCATGGTCTTTGTCTATACCTTCATGTCTAAGGTCAACCTCTGGGTCTCCAGAATTCGCAAGCTTAGTCGATTATTCCATCGCATTGCCGAAAGCGCGTCAAGTTCGCGGAACAGCCATTGGAAGAGCCATAAACATAAAGACGCCTGCGCAGTCATTCTGTCCATTCGGTTCAACTCGGCTCTGTCCATGCAGCTAGTACTAAAAGCACAAAGAAAAGTTCGCGAAAAGATGTCAAAATTTCTGTCAAGTTTACTCCTTGTTCGAGTTGTGTCACCAGTCGTCATTAGGACTTTCTATCACCGTCGGTAATAGATTGATCAGTCAAACAGGTAAAAGTATCGTTACCGTCGTAGTTGGCTTGTTCTGAGTCGAAATTTCTGTCGTCATGCGTTTTCGTGGTACGTGGTAAGTTGGTGAATGTCTTTTTGGTGTGCAACTCGATCTTGACAGCCTGTGATCACCCATCATCAGACTTCATCGATCACCACCAGTAATCATCATCGTCATCATTCACCAATCATCATCATCATTATTATCATCCTCATTCACCAATCATCATTATTATAATTCTCATTCACCAATCATCACCACCACCATCATCATCATCCTTGTATATGAATGTCGTTTGACAATAACCAGTAACAATTCAATTCTAATCACCAGCCTGGGAAATGAATGTTGTTTCACGTATCATCCACCAATAGTAGCTCCCAACATCGATCACTCACCATCATCACATCATCATCAGCAGCAGCAGACTCTGATCGATCACTTGATAGATCACTCGATACTTTATCTTCCTGGTGAAAGAATGTCACATGACACATCTCCAGTGAAACATCTGATGCCTTCTTATGACCGCCAACTGCACTTCTTCCTTATTATTAAGCTTATAAGGAGCCGCAGGCTGACCCCTTCAATATATCTATACAATCTGCTATTTTCTTGTATTTGACTAACTTAAATGGCTATAAACAAAGCAAAACAAAGATTGTTTAACTCCAAACATTTACTGTAATTTATACATGAGGGTTACCGAATGTATAGTGCCCAAGATGGCTGCCACCTTAAAAAATATCTCAAACTATTACAGTCCTAATACTGATGTGTTTTGCAAAGCTGAAAACAGATTCAATGTGAATTTGTATAAGCAATATTTGAGAGAAGAGGTCTTGTAAGGATTTCTTGGCATTTATATTTAAGATGGAATACAAGAGATGGGTGCCAGGATGACCAAAGCATAATGTATGCAACAACCGTATTGTTAAATGCTGAGGCACTGAATTTTCTCTGAATACATGATGAAATTTTGGGCATGTATTTCAAGTAAATAACAACATTCTAGTATAAATATGTAAATAAATAAATAAACAAAGACACAACGCCTTGTTATTGTAGCATTATTAATTTTATACTTGTCACAATGTCTTCGAAGAGATTGTATGATTGTTTTCATCATCTAATTGGCATAGCTGAAACGGACCGAAAACTGGATACTGGTAATACCGCTTAGAAGGTCCAAGCCGGCCCAGCTAAAGTTGTGTGAGTCAGACCGGCCAACAACAAAACTTCACTTTTGTTTCAGCAGACGCAAGGGCTTGGGGTGTCATTTCATCACACAGCCGGGTAAAAGTCCCACGAAAGAGAAGCAACGACTCCAAAATGACCTAAACATGTGTTGACGTGGACGTAAAACCTCCATCAAAACAAAGCATCATCATCTAAATTGCTTTTTTCTTCCATTTCAGATAGAAAATAATGAATGCATGAATTGGAGGAGTTTTACTTGACAAAGATGGATAAGGATTCAGGTGTCCTGAATCAAATGACTGTGCTACAGTTGGCAAAAAAGTATACAGACTATTATAAAGTGTAGCAAAAAGTACGAAGACAATTTACATCAAGACCTACAGGAATGCCTTGATAATGATAGAGAATCTTCCATTCGTACACACGGGACATGTGTTTCAACATACACTTCAAAGCAACAGGTTGAAAGGTTTCTTAAACGGAAAGGTTCTGAAACTACTGGTCTTTCTGTTTCACCAAGAAAGGGGCGGCGATCAAGTATGCCAGATTTTAATTTTTAAAAGCATTGTTTATTTTGTGGGGAAACATGTACTGTAAACAAAGATCCCAAACACCTAGCACACTGGCGTAGGTCATATTTGTGTAGGACAATTGGTGATGATGATCATCCAGATTTCAAGCAACAGATTCTTAAAGGTGCATTGTTGAGCTACCGGGTCCCAAAATTTTTTTTTCTGGTTTTTATCTTCAATGCATACTCCTTTGTCATGTGTACACTTTTGGAGCCAAATACAACTTCAGAACTTTGTGAAAATAGTCGTTTTCATTCGTGTTTACCCTTCGCTCTGAACATGTGTTCGGAATATCTGTTCTAAAAATAAATCTGTCACTTTACACATACATGGCGACAGTATCGTCTCCGAGTGTCGTTACTTATGGCATGGTATTCAGCGTCATATTTTTCCGATTCAGGCATGGCTTAACCAAACAAGGCCAAAAATGAACGTCGCATAACGTCATATATGGGGATTCTATTTTTGTCACGAACTAAAAATAGATCTAACTAGTGTTCGAAACCTAGTTAGGGAATCTCTCTCAAACTCGTTTACCTGTCAACATAATTGTTCGCATTTCTGCATAAACTGCATTCATTTGTATTGTTTTAAAGAACAATACCGGCTATATGTATTTTATTTTTGGAAGCTTTTTTTTCAGATAGCTCAATAATGCACCTTTACAGTGTGCCAAACTCGTGGTGATAAGTGGGCTGGAGAAATTCGTGTTCGGGTACATGGAGCTGTAAGTGACTTGCATGCTGCCGATGCTAGGTACCATGATGACTGCAAGTTAAACTTTATGTCTCGTCAAAAAGTCCGACAGGCAGCTTCTAGTCCTACACCATCAGCTAAAAACATTGACACTGATTCATCATTGGAACAAGTAGTTAGCACTATGTAAGAAAATCAGGGCTGTGGAACTCAATAGATTTGTTCCAAACTAATAAAGCAACTGGAGGCGATATACTGACACGCCGACAACTTATTCAGTATCTGACTTCTCATTTCGGTGAAGACTTACTTGTACTGTCTGCAAGTAGTGTTGCAAACATTATAGTTTTTTTAAACATAAAGCACCGGTACTCCCACAGCATTGCAGATGGTACTGACCTTTCAGACAGAACTTATAGCGGCAAAACACATTTATTTGTTGATTTTGTTGGCATTTCAGGTCTTTTTGATCCATTGTAATGTTCAATGTAAACATCGTAATCTATTGGACTGGTCATATCAGTCTTATCTACATGCTTAATCGTTGTTTCTCCGTCAAGGTTTTCAGACTGGTTTAATTGTGTAGGCTTTGTGACAAGCACTGCCAGAGAGTGGCTTGATAACTTGCAAGTTGAAGATGGAATATCAGCATCCAAATCATCAACAACCACTTGAATCAATCCATCTTTTGTATCTGAAATTCCTTGCAACTCCATGGCTGACGTTGCTGCCACTGCAGCAGATTTCTTAAACCTAAGTATCGCATCACAGGAGCATTCATCCCAAATGTACTCATCTGGCTTATCAATGCCTTTGATTTCTCATTAACACACCCAGTGCTATCTGCAATGCTGTGGGAGAGTTTTTTATGTACCTGTAATTATGTTTCCAATAAAGTATGCAGCTGGGCTGTGGTCATGCTTTTTATATATCTTGGCTAATAGATACATGTTTTTGTTTCATTCACAATTTCTTTAGCAAGATATGTAATTGATGTATCTTTTTCTGTGTCATCACTACCACTAACTAATTTGAGCAGCGCCGGTGCTTTATGTTTAAAACCTATAATGCTTGCAACACCACTTGCAGACAGTTCAAGTAAGTCTTCACCGAAATGAGTAGTCAGAGACTGAATAAGTTGTCGGCGTGTCAGTATATCGCCTCCAGTTGCTTTATTAGTTTGGAACAAATCTATTGAGTTCCAAACACAGCCCTGATTTTCTTACACAGTGCGAACTACTAGTTACTTGAATAAGTTGTCTGCGTGTCAGCATATCTATAAGTAGGGAACGAATCATGTAGTTTTCAATTGTTATTGTTTTTTTTTTCTACGGGATCAGGGGCAACCAGCATCAGAAACCGCAAATTACATGTGGATGCTGGCCAACATGTTACTTGTTTACTTTCGATTGATAAGTCCAAACTCTAAATCTATATTAAACCTTTGGGTCAATGAGAATTGAGAGTGTCAGAATTTCAGGAAAGGCTATAATTGACGTTTACGGAAAAAACATTAACAAGTCTGTGACCAACCCGTATCAATAAACTCGTACTTAGTCGTACCTTTCTCATAGGAATGTCGTAGCCAGCTCGGAACATCTCGGCATAATATCGTACTTTGACGCAGCAATTCGTGACCAACTCGTAGTAACTAACGGTATGCGGTAGCAGACTAAATTCGTGTCAGATCCTTCGGCTTCACCACGAGATTTACACGGCACACTACGAATTAGTTACGAGATCAGTATCAGGTACGCTCCGCTAACTTTAGCTTCAAGTTGTCCCGAGTATTTTAAACCGGCTGTCCAGTTCAAGCTAAGAATTGTGGCGAGTTGAGGCGAGATGCGTACGAAAAGAGCCAACATATGTTGACATCAATACTACATGCAATTGGTTGTTAACTCCGGACAACTCGTAACCAAACTCGCGACTGTGAGAAAGGGGTATAATTAGAAGATGATTCTGATTCATTGATTACATAGAAAATAGCCCAAAGGAAAAAGGAGCTGCATGAATGCAGTTATCATATATATGTTGCTTGAAGGTATTCTAACCCCTATCTTTACAAACAGTGTTGATGCAGGTTAGATAACCAGCTGCTCAGGATATACAACGTTTGTCATCCAGTTTGCGAACTTGGATAATATTCTGATTGGTTGATTATCGGAAATGAGCGTTGCAATGGATTTATTGTCTTGGAAAAGGATTAAAATAATGTAAAAGAGGTATGCTTGGTATAAGTTCAGCTATATTTTCTGGAAGAAAAGTGTTAGAGTTGCCTGCCCTGAATATATCTATTTCTCAGCAATTCAACATAAGGCGATACCACGAAACTTGAGCCAATCGTTGTTCCGTTATTCCCGAAAAGTTTTAAATCAAATACGCTAGCAATGTAACTAAAATTCCCAGCCATCAGTTTCAAGGCAATACATTAACATTAACCCATATATGCCTAGTGGCCCTTTTTTGGGACGTTGGCAAACAGTGTAGACCCAGATCAGACGCCGCATAACGCGGCGTCTGATCTGGGTCTACACTGTTTGCTCAAAGAACATACATTTTTGTACAACTTACATTAAACAAAACAAATCTGACACCCCTATAATTAAAAATGGACAACTCCAAATTTATAAGATGGAAGATTCCATTTTCATATATGGGTTAATATGAAATATGAAACCTCAATACAACCAATCAACATTATAATTGCCACTGAAGACAGTTTGATCTAAAAAAAAAATTAATAATACCTTGAGACAAGCTAAGTAGAAGTGGAGGCAATGATCAGGAATCGATACAATTAACCCACACCTCCCATCAGAGACACCACAGGGAAAGAAACACAAACATGAAACAACAGACCCTAATGGAAACATCAATAGCGGAAAGCCAAAAGGACAGTTACACACTCAGATCAGCCATCATATCCACCAGTTATAGCGAATGTCTTTGAGAAGCCCGGATGCTCTAAACCCGGAAACCCTGATCTGACTGAGAAGGCCGAGTCTGATCAGGGTCTTCGTTTTTCGCACATCTCTTATTTAAGCTTTATTATGCGCTAAATGTCAATTAATTCACATATGGTTGGCGACAACTAAAAGGGCGCAATGAATAACTAGACAAAGTGCCCAGTGGGGCACGTATACCCCCGGCCAGGGCCATCGCCTCAGCTGAAACAAGAACTACAAAGGGAAATAACTCTAAAAGGCCTGACCCCTTGGCCCTTATTTTCTTTCCCACAATACAAGTAGTCATACTGATCATGTGTGCAAAATTTCAAGTTTCTATGTGAAGCAGTTCCTGAGATATCTTTGACACAAAATAATTGTTTACGGACACACAGACAGACGGAAAAGACAAAAACTATATACCCCCATTGCATACTTCGTATGCCGGGGGTATAATAAGAACGGTTTTAGCTGTTAGGAAAGTCATTACTTGTAAGAGACGAAGCAAGTGTTGTCACCGTCGAGGACATCTTGCTCTAGTTGCTGTGCAAACGTTTTCTGTGGTGACTCAGTCGTCGTGCTACTGTTTACACTCTGTATCTGTTGCTGTCGAACAGACCGGGACGGGTATTGGTCTGAAATAGAAGCAAGAGGATATATTAGCCCCAGATATGCAGAAGAATTGGGGATAATTAAATTTCTTCACAAAAGGACATGTTGCTGGCAATTGTCAGGGGCGAGTCTAACAAGTACCCAGAATATATAGTATTCATTAATTATCCTCGATAATTTCCTTAGCTTGGACGGACCTAGTTGCCTAGTGGGTATGACCGCTGTCACTTAATCATAAGGTCTTTCACCGCTGTGGATTAAAGTCACGCTTTAAAAGTTAACAAGTCCGTGAAATGAACACCACCTTACACCCCACTTTATGTATAGAAAACTGGGGTTTATTGGGGTATACATTATTTCCCTTATTTCTGCTCATAGACATAGGTTGTGGGTACTCGTGGGGGAAAAGCGCAAATAGTTTTCTTTTGTTAGGTAAGTCAAATGGGGCGCCTGCGTTTTTATGTGTCTATGAAAATGTCTATATTGTGTCTGACATTGCTGTTTTTAGGTGAGTGAGTTACGTCTCACCAACAACAAAGGTCATACGAAGACGGGACCTCGGTTTAAAGACTCATCCGAAAGTCTGGAGAAGCCCGGGTTGTTTTTAGGTATATCGTGCCATAAAATACCATGTTTAAGTTAACTATAGCTGCGAGAAATACTATGCATTCTGACTCTTTGATGAAACCTGGCAAAGTTTATGGTGGGAAATATGATCTCAAACTTGTAGGAAAGCGTTTAGACTATTGGCAAATGTTATTAAACAAGAATATGTAATCGTCTAACCATCCCTTTGGAAATGATATATTTGCTGATTGAAGGTATTTCAACTGAATCGTGTCACAGAAAACATGTCTTCTGGGTTTGCAACAGGTGAGACAAACAGTTGAGAGCCTCCGCCCATCGGGGCTTGTAGAAATAGATTTGGGTGCATGGTCCACGCAGAGCTGAAACTTACCGCAAACGAGTACTGGTAAACCACTTAGAATGGATAAGCCTGCCCAGGCAGAGTGGTGCGAATCCTACCATTCAATGCATACAAGCCCTATTGGCTTCTCTGGGCGGTAGGGGTTGAGATGCCATTTCGTCTCACTGTCGGGTAAAAGCCCCGCAAAATTTGAAGCATCAGCTCCAAAATGACCTACATAGTGTTATCGCGGTCGTAAAAACTTCTATTCAGACAAACAAACAAAGACACCAATCGGCCTTGTCATCTGCACCGATTTGCAAGAGTCTTGAAATTATCAGTTATTATATGGGCCGGGGCACAGCATTTCCTTCAATTTACATGTGCGCCTGTTGAAGAATCAGATCAGCCTGCGCATCCACATAGTCTGAAGAGACTTCTCTTGCTGCACGAAACAGCATTTGGCCCTTATCTACCTTAGAGTGCAAAATGGAGACTAATCAGACTGCGCGGATGCGCAGGCTGATCTGTGTCTTCGATGGGCGCACATATAAATTGTAGGAAATGCTTTGCCTCGGCACACATATATCTGAGACTGTGAACACTAAGGTTGTGATCAGCCTGCGCGCGCAATTGATTTTTGTTCGTACATGGCGATCACATTACCATTACACAACCATGCGACGCAGTGCATTTCTTTACATCTCCAAAATGGCTTCTTTACTGATGGAAATTCGTAATATTTGTCTTATATTTACTGCTAACGGGTATAGGTCTTTTGGAGACGTTGCTTCTAATTTTGTGAGACTTTTACCCGACAAAATGAAGAAATGACATCTCAAGCCCTGCCATCCAATGACACCAATAGGGTTTATGCGCATGGGCGGTCCGACTCGCACCAATTTGCCTGGGCAGGCTTAGAACCTCTAAGCGATTTACCAGTACTCGCGTGCGGTCGGTGCCAGCTCTGCGTGGAAGCAACATGCAGCCCTATCTATTTCTACTAGCCCATTGGACGGTGCCATCCCGGATTTTGTACATGGTCAGTGTTAGTTAGGTGGGTAATAGCACGCGAGAAACTTTTGTAGTTAGTAACTTCCGGTCGATTGTTAATTTAAACAGGTATTTGCAGGACGTGGCTGTATTGTAAGGAAAAATGTGAGCTTGACTGAAAATAATTTGCTATGTCAAACTCCGAGAGATCTGAATTTCCGATTAAGGTAACTGTAGTTTGCGAATATTTAGAAAATTTAAACAGTTGTAAACTTGGTTGACATGGTATCGGAGAATTGATACAGAAAGTCACCTGTATTTTCACTTTGAAGTGACAGAATTCGACATCACTGTTTCGGATATTTTATTTCCTTTCTGGACAAATGATTTTGGCGCGAGGGGAAAAAATCAAAGCACTGACAACACTGGTGTGTCGATTGTCTCTGAGTGTAGGCTGAACGAGGGCTTAGACTTTTGTTTAATCATTAAATTCTTGTATTAAAAACATTGCAGATTTTGATCAGACGCCACAGAACTGATCAAGCTCTACACTGTTTGCGAAACTAAGCACATACATACAATTCCCTGTTCAGATTCTGTAAATAATCATCTTTACATCACAATGGTAAGGATAGCGTGGTTATTTTTTAACGTAGATAACCATAATCTGTTTTTCGACAAGTCAGTGATAGTCAGGTGGAATTTGAGCCAGCGCATGACAAAACCTACAATAAGACATGTGCGCCCAACGAGGACTCAGATCAGCCTGCGCATCCGCGCAGTCAGATCAGAGTCTTCGTTGTGCGCTCTAAAGATAGCTAAGGTCTCAATGCTCCTGCATTCAGCAAGAGAAGTCTCTGGTTAGACTATATGGATGCACAGGCTGATCTTGGAGGGGAGTGGGCGCACGTTTTAGTGTAGGTTTTGTCATGCGCTGGCTCATTAAGAATTGAAAAAAAAATGATGTGCTTAATAACTTTGGGTCGATTGATAATTGATAAACAATCACCCCACAAATTCATTGCGTAGGAAAATTCCAGAATTGTTCAAACTTTGCTCAGAACATATGTAATGTTGAAGACACGATGATGAAGCTCATATAAATTTTCAGTTTGACATTGTGACAGCATAAATTCAGAAAAGTACAAACCTTTACACCTTGGCGAAGCCCCCTGCCATCTGAAACCGTCACAGTACCTGACTCCGGCACCCATCTGTCTGTATCCTTTCTCACAGATCAGCGTGGAAACAGTGTTATTATACGAGAAGTAGAACTTCCCATTCTCTGGATCAGCTGGTATCTTGCAGCCCAGGGCTGAAACAAACGAAACATGAACATAAGACTTTATCATCACGAAAACACGCCTATATAACTTTGACCCCCTTAAACCCCACATTTGTTTATGTAAATTAGTAAAACTGGGGTTACATGGGTATATATTATTTTTCTGTTTTCTCCTCAAAAACATAGATTGTGGGTACCCGTTAGAACCGCCTTGCCAAGGCGGTTCTAACGAATGCAAACAATCAATATTTGGAGCAGAAATAAGAAAACTATCAACGCTTTTCATTGTTTGGTGGTAAAATTTTAAATATATATTGATATTTAAGCGTGTTTGCGTTATCGTTTGAATAACATGGATGGCCAGCAAAGCCTCAGATAAGCTTGCGCAAGCGCACAATCTTATACCAGCCTTTGCTTATTGCACAAAATCATGTGAACAAATATGTGTAATGAACAACCCCAAACCCACCTTCAAACAGCGAAAACTGGGTTTACCGGGGTATACATTTTACGGGATCCCAAACCTCATCCTCACTTTCCATCACGTGAACAAGTTCGTGAAATAAACACCCCCTTAAACCCCACTTTTCATAGAGAAAAATGGGGTGTACGGGGGTATACTTTATTTTTCTTATTTCTGCTTCAAGACATAGGTTGTGGGTACACATTAGAACCGCCACAATGAGGCGGTTCTAATGAGCACCCACAACCTATGTTTGCAGTACAAATAAGACAGATATCGCGTATTTTCATCAGACAAGTAGACATTTTGGATTGTCGCACGGGTGTGTTATCGTAATGCACTGCGGTTCAAACAATCCTGCTCCAAGACACAGGTTGTGGGTATTCTACGAGTGAGCCTTGATGAGGCGGTTCTAACAAGCACCGACAATCTATTTCTGGAGTGTAATTAAGACGGCTCTAACGAGTTTTGACATAATGGTTTCAATTCACTTTCAATCTAAAGTAGAAGTAAAACAAAGATCAGGAATTGATACAATTAACTTACTCCACCCATTAAAGACACCAAAGGGAAAAAAATACAAACATTAAGCGACCAGACCATAATGGAAACCTAAACAAAGAAAGGCCATAAGGACAGTTACTTTCCCACAAAATGGCACCCTGAAAACAGCAAGCAAGCGTTATTTTGATAATACTGGCTCAACTGTGCCATCAATTAAGATAACATAACCATATGCGATTATATAATATACCCACAACCTATGTTTTGTATTTGTCTAAAGAAATCTCATTACGAAAACAAACCTATCTAAATATATTGAAAGTTTTACCACCATAAACTGAAAATTTCCTGATGGAAAATCGTAATATTTTCCTTATTTCTGCTCAAAATATAGATTGTGGTACACGTAACAACCTCTCGGCGAAGCGGTTCTAACGAGTGCCCACAATCTGTGTTTTTGAGCAGAAAAAAAAAGAAAAATAATGTATACCCTGTAAACCCCAGTTATACTATATAGGTGGGGTTAAAATGATATAGGTGTGTTTTCGTGGTGTGAAGGGGTGTCCATTTCATTGACTTGACCAACTGACCAATATTAATCGGCAACCGTTAGGAGAAATCCGTATATTGTATCTTTAACTTTCCGGGCGTTTAAGTACGATTTGGCTAGGGGCTTGTTTTGATAGATTTCACATTTCTTTGGTCGTTTGATTTTTTTTTTCATATTTTTTACATACAAGGAGAAAAAATAACGTTCGTGTTCATTTGGCAATAATTGGATGTCTTGCATTTTTGATGGGGCAATATACAACTTTTACACTCTGCATGCAGTTTTCAGTCTTGCATCAAGAACACATGCCTATGTAATTCTAACCCCCCTGAACCCCATTTTAATACATTAAAACTGTGGTTTACAGGGGTAAATCTTATTTTTCTTATTTCTGCTCAAAAATAGATTGTGGGAACACGTTAGAACCGCCTCAATCTTATTTTCTTATTTCTGCTCAATAAATAGATTGTGGGAACACGTTAGAACCGCCTCAAAGCAAGCGATATTCACAGCTAGACATATTTCTGGACAAGAGACCTTCACATTCTTTAATTATTCTACTAAAAGGTTCGTCAAATAAAGATATCGGCCGCAAATGAGCATTAGGTATGGTTTGATTGGTTTTTCTTACCTTTTGACATGAATATCAGGACTTACGAATTTTACAAACAATAGATTTAAACCGTGGCCATAGAAATGATTAAGAATATTGTCATAGTTTTTATTAACACCTAAATGGCTTGATATAGGAGTTTAATGGGTCAAGTTTAATATTTCGTGGCCACAAACCCGCGGAACACCTGTGTGGGAGTTAGCAGTCCACCAGTCCACTCAACTTCTGCTAAGACATCTGGCGGATGCCCTCTTCTAAACAAAATGTCATTGTTGACGTAATAATAGACTGGGACCTAAAAACGTCTTGGCCATCTAAAGCCTTTTCAAATAAAGGCAAAATTTCAGGATCCTTGTATTGTTCCTTTACAAATACGTTGTAAATGTTACCGCGAGAAAACGATAATTTTAAGATGAAAAATTGTGACATTTTCTTATTTCTGTGTTTGTAATACCGCTGAGGTGATAGATTGTGCTTCTTTATCCGCTTTCACTTCCATCGGTTTTGTGCATCACGTGAACAAGTCCGTGAAATGAACACCCCCCTAAACCCCACTTTATATAGAGAAAACTGGGGTTTAAGGGGGTAAACATTATTTTTCTTATTTTTACTCCAAGACATAGGTTGTGGGTACTCGTTAGAACCGCCTCAATGAGGCGGTTCTAACGAGCACCCACAACCTATGTTTGTAGTTTTTATAAGAAAAATATCGCATATTTTAATCAGAAAAGTAGCCATTTTGGAGATGTGAAAAAATGCACTATGCCATACGGGCGTGTTATCGTAATGGTGATCCCTGTATGTCGACCGCACGATAGATTTGTCGGCAGACACAGTTGCCGGGACAGGATGCATGCTGTTTGGACATCGGTTCCGCCACATGTCTTCTGTCCTAGGCTGTGTCATCTAGTTGCCGATGTATGTATGTATCGTGTGGCCGATATTTGGGTATTCATCCAAGTATCTGCTTATAATTTCTGATATTTAATGCTTTTTGTTTTAATTGATATATACTGTATATTTGTGTATTGGTTGAATATACTGTGATAGTCTCTTATAATTCTATACTAGGATAGCATGATTAATTTTCGCTAATTTATATGTTAAATTGTATATTTGTACATGATTGTTAACCATGATGAGACTCTAATAAACTAATAAACTACTTTCATGAACAGCAGAAAAATAAAACTCATTTCTGAAATGAACCAGTGCTTCAGCTGAAGTGCACGACCCGCCGGATGCTTTTAGCTTTATGAGTGTTACCATATATGAGTATGGTGGCCATTTTGGTCATGTGACCTGGACATAAAACGGTTCCCCCAATAAATGCGCCTTATCGTAAGGAGCAAAAATATATCTTATACTCTAGTACTGTATTCTGAATCGTTTGCAGGATAAAATCCAACACAAAAGCATATGTGTCAAAGTTTGACCTAGGCACAAAGAAGGTCAAGGTCAACCCAGGGTCACCATTTTAGCAATTTATGATGGGCCTACGTTCCGGATGCTATTTATCAAGTTTCGTGGAAATCTGCACAGTGGTTCTGGAGAAGACTATTTTTGAAGGGTTTTTACCAAATATTGCTTGGCGGCCATTTTGGTCATGTGACCTGGACCCCATGAGGAAATTTTGGTTTCCCCCATCCCGTAGAGGCTCCATATGAAATTTGACTTCAATCGGCCCAACGATTTCCGAGGAGAAGCAGTTCGAAAATTTTCACATTTTTCGCCTCGGCGAGGCTGTACTAAATGGAATGTAATATTTCGCAAGTTCATTGATAAGATCTCATTGATATTTATCAGTATGCCAAAAATTGTTTAAATATTCCAAGCGGTTAAGTCACTATCACCAATTTTCACAAACGGGTTACGGACGGACAGATAGACAGACCATATATGGCTTGGCAGCCATTTTGGTCATGTGTCCTGGACCCCATGAGCAATTTTTGGTTTCCCCCATCCCATAGAGGCTCCATATGAAATTTTATTTCAATCGGCCCAACGGTTTCCGAGGAGAAGCAGTTCGAAAATTTTCACATTTTTCGCCTCGGCGAAGCTATACTAAATGGAATGTAATACTTCGCAAGTTCATTGGTTAGATCTCATTGATATCTATCAGTATGCCAAAAATTGTTTAAATATTCCAAGCGGTTAAGTCACTATCACCAATTTTCACAAACGGGTTACGGACGGACAGACAAACCATATAGGGCTTGGCGGCCATTTTGGTCATGTGACCTTGACCCCATGAGCAAATTTTGGTTTCCCCCATCCCATAGAGGCTCCATATGAAATTTGACTTCAATCGGCCCAACGGTTTCCGAGGAGAAGTAGTTCAAAAATGTTCGAAAAATTTCACATTTTTCGCCTCGGCGAGGCTATACTAAATGGAATGTAATATTTCGTAAGTTCATTGGTTAGATCTCATTGATATCTATCAGTATGCCAAAAATTGTTTAAATATTCCAAGCGGTTAAGTCACTATCACCAATTTTCACAAACGGGTTACGGACGGACCCAAAGAAGGTCAAGGTCAACCCAGGGTCACCATTTTAGCAATTTATGATAGGCCTACATCCCAGATGCTATTTATCAAGTTTCGTGGAAATTTGCCCAGTGGTTCTGGAAAAGACTATTTTTGAAGGGTTTTTACCATATATGGCTTGGCGGCCATTTTGGTCATGTGACCTGGACCCCATGAGCAAATTTTGGTTTCCCTATCCCATAGAGGCTCCATATGAAATTTGACTTCAATCGGCCCAACGGTTTCCGAGGAGTAGCAGTTCGAAAATTTTCACATTTTTCGCCTCGGCGAGGCTATATTAAATGGAATGTAATATTTCGCAAGTTCATTGGTTAGATCTCATTGATATCTATCAGTATGCCAAAAATTGTTTAAATATTCCAAGCGGTTAAGTCACTATCACCAATTTTCACTTACAGGTTACGGACGGACAGACAGACAAACCACATATGGCTTGGCGGCCATTTTGGTCATGTGACCTTGACCCCATGAGCAAATTTTGGTTTCCCCCATCCCATAGAGGCTCCATATGAAATTTGACTTCAATCGGCGCAACGGTTTCCGAGGAGAAGCAGTTCAAAAATGTTCGAAAATTTTCACATTTTTCGCCTCGGCGAGGCTATACTAAATGGAATGTAATATTTCGTAAGTTCATTGGTTAGATCTCATTGATATCTACCAGTATGCCAAAAATTGTTTAAATATTCCAAGCGGTTAAGTCACTATCACCAATTTTCACAAACGGGTTACGGACGGACAGACAGAATGACAGACTGACAGAATTACAGAATGACAGAATGACATGGTGATTTTAGGGCACTCTTAGAAAAAACCGACTTCAGTCGGTTGCTTTTTCTGCGGGTCGTGCAATAACGTGATGTGGACGTTTTGGACGTCATTCATATGTAAAGTTCTGCTACAGAAAGTAAGTGACATAGAGGCATACACAAAACAGACGAAACACCAACGGCACAAAGCCAATTAACAAATAAGACACTGCAAAAGAACGAACGTCTTGGGACGATCAGTAGTAAATCTACAGGGGATATCAACTCCGGAATTTATGCAATTTCAACCCTCGCCCTCAGTCCCATCGCAGTATCAAACATAATAACAACAACAAATTGATCCGCGTGTAGGCTTTCTAGCTCGTCCGTGAGAAAAAATAAATAAAATATTCAGAAAAAATGGTCATGTATAGACCAATACTATCATGAATCAGATGACATGACCATTTTTCTAGCTATTTTAACAAAAGGGTCAGTGATGTAAATTACATACTTTGTTTCTTATTAACACGCTAAAGGAATCCATAGATAGGAACGACATAATGCATCATTCAAACTAATTTGTTATGAAGACATTTAATTGAGGAAATCTGATCCCACGTTATCGTAACTAAGAATTCTGAGATTCTAGGGAATCATAACCAGAAACTGTCACATATAGAGCCAGTAAAACAAAATTAACTGTTTCAGTTGATTTTTAGCTCACCTGAGTAGGAAGTGCTCAAGGCGAGCTATAATGATCGGTCTCTGTCCGTCGTCAACTTTTGATTAAAAAGACTTCTCAAAAACAGCTGCACAGATTTTGAAATGATTTCACAGGAATGTTTTTGGGTAGCCCTCTACCAAAATAGCTCAAACTGTTCCGCTCGGTGAAAAAGATGGCTGCCAGAGCTAATAATAATAATAAACGACGTTTAAACGGCTTGTCTACTACTAGCTAGTCTGGCCCAGAAAACATGTACACTCCATATTTTTCGGTTTTGTGGTGTATTCCTTGCTTCCAAAGGATAACCCTTTTATGGGGCATATTTAACGTCACTACAGCTGATGTGTGGGAATGTGTGGCGGTCGTTAAAAGTCTCCCTGCCCTACATCATAGTGTAGTTTATATTTTCTTGTCCTTTAGGATAATTGATTCCATTGTGGAATTTTGAAAATATTTGAGGGTCACTGATGAGGCCTAATTGGCCGAAACTAGCTAGTCTGGCCCAGAAAACATGTACACTCCATATTGTCCGGTTTTGTGGTGTATTCCTTGCTTCCAAAGTAAACCCTTTTATGGGGCATATTATCCTCCTCAACCAGTGGATGGATTGTGAAATTATTTTACAGGAATATTCCTTGGGTGACCCTTTACCAAAATTGCATAAACAGTTCCGCACGGGTGAACAAGACGGCCGTCGGAGCTAAAAATAGAAAGAAAAAACAACTTTAAAACGACTTCTCCTCCTTAACCAGTGGGAGGATTTTGAAATTATTTATCAGGAATGTTTCTTGGGTGACCCTCTAACAAAATTGCTCAAACAGTTCCGCACTGGTGAACAAGATGGCCTCCAGAGCTAAAACTAGGAAAACATTTAAACGACTTCTCCTTCTCCTGCTTAACCAGTGGCTGGATTTTGCAATATTTTCACAGGGTGACCTATCCAAATTGCTCGAACAGTTCCATTCGGATGAATAAAATGACCGCCAGTGCTAAAATTATACGAAACTTTAAACGACCTCTTCTCCTTAACCAGTAGATTGATTTCGAAATTATTTCTTTGGGTGATCCTCTACCAAACTTGATCAAAATATTCCGCTCAGATGAACAAGATGGCCACTAGAGCTAAAATAGTAAAGCATTTAAACGACTTCTCATTAACCAGTAGATGGATTTTGAAATAATTTCACAGGAATAGTCCTTCGACGACCCTCTATCAAAATTGCTCAAAATGTTCCGCTCAGATTAACAAGATGGCCACCAGAGCTAAAAAAAAGAAAAGCCTTTAAACGAATTCTCCTCCTTAACCAGTGGCTGGATTCTGAAATAATTTCACATGAATGTTCCTAGGGTGACTCTCTAGCAAAATTGCTTAAACCGTTTCTCTCGGATGAACAAGATGACCATCAGAGCTAAAAATAAAAAAAAACACCTTTAAACGACTTCTGCTTAACCAGTGGATTGATTTTGAAATTATTTCACCGGAATATTTCATGGGTGACCCTCTACAAAAATAGATCAAACCGTTCCGCCCGGATAAACAACATGGCCGCTAGAGCTGAATATAGTAAAAAGCTTTCAACGACTTCCCCTGATTAACTAGTGAACGGATTTTGAAATAATTTCACAGAAATGTTCCCTAGGTAACCCTCTACCAAACTTGCTCACACCGTTCCGGTAGGATGAACTAGATGGCCACCAGAGCTAAAAATAGAAAAACCTTTAAACGACTTCTTCATTACCCATTGGATGGATTTTGAAATTATTTCACAGAAATGTTCCGTGGGTGATCCTCTAGCAAAAACGCTCAAATCGTTCCTCTGGGATGAACGAAATGGTCACCAGACGCGGCTAAAAATAGAAAGACAAAAAAACAACCTTTAAACGACTTCTCCCTCCTTAACCAGAGAGTCGAGTTTGAAGTTATTTCACAGGAATATTCCTTGGGTGACCCTCAACCAAAATTACTCAAACCATTCCACCCGGATGAACAACATGGCCACCAGAGCTAAATATAGTAAAAAGCTTTAAATGACTTCTCCAGCATAACCACTGGATGGATTTTGATATAATTTCAGAGAAATGTTCCTAGGATTACCCTCTACCAATATTGCTCGAACCGTTTAGCTGAGATGAACAAGATGGCCGCCAGTGCTAAAAAAACCCAAAAACCTTCAAACGATTTCTCCTGTTTAACCAGTGGATGGATTTTGAAATTATGCCACATGAATGTTCCTTGGGGGACCCTCTACCATAATTGCTCAAATCGTTCCGCTCGGATGATCAAGTTGGCCACCAGAACTAAAAATAGAAAAACATTTAAACGACTTCTCCTTAACCAGTGAACGGATTTTGAATTCATTTCACAGGAATGTTCCTTGGGTGACCCTCTACCAAAATTGCTCAAACCGTTCCGCCCGTATGAACAAGAATGCCGCCAGAGCTAAAACTAGAAAAAAACCTTTAAACGACTTCTGCTTAACCAGTGGAAGGATGTTGAAATTATTTCACAGGCATATTCCTTGGGTGATCCTCTACCAAAATTGCTCAAACCGTTCCGCTTGGATGAACAAGATGGCTACAGAGCTAAAATATAAAAAAACCTTTAAAAGACTTCTTCGCCTTAACCAGTTGATGCTTTTTGAAATAATTTCACAGGAATGATCCTAGGGTGGCCGTCTACAAAACGCCTCAAACAATTCAGCTTGGATGAACAAGGTAGCCGCCAGAGCTAAAACTAGAAAACAACATGTAAACGACAGCCCTGGCTTCACCAGAGGATGGATTTTCAAATAATTTCACAGGACTGTTCCTTGGTGACCCTCTACCAAAACTGCCCAAACCATTCTGCTTGGATGAAAAGATGGTCGCCAGTGATTAAAATAGAAAACCTTTTTAAAAGCTTCTTTCTTTAAGAGGAAGCAATTTTATAGGAATGTTCCATGGGTGACCCTCTAACAAAATTGCTCAAAATATTTTGTTTCACTAAGCAGGATGGCCGCCATAACTAAAAGTCATAAACCTCAAAATACAAACCTCAAAATTACTTCTACTCCTAAATAGCCAGACGGATTTTGAAATAATTTCACAGCAATTTTCATTTGGTCAACCAAAATTGCTCAAACCCTGTATTCGACCATATTAGCTACAATTTCATTGGTACAATATGTATGTATGTATGTATGTATGTATGTATGTATGTATGTATGTATGTATGTATGTATGTATGTATGTATGTATGCTTCAAAATGGCATGCATCTGTCGGCAAAAGTAATATGTATTTATACAATTCAGAAGAAATTCAGTATTTGTTGGACAATGACTATAAAGAATTAAGCAAAAGTGAATGGAGCTCTCTTTGTATTATTGTACCAAAACTGATGGAGCATGCCCTATGTATACAGACTTTCGAACCAAAATTGATTATTTGAGTAAAGCAGACATCTTTCAAGAACGGATGACTTATTAACTAAAAACATCGGGATTGCCAAATATATAACGATATAACGAAATCCGACCTTCGGAAAAGATTTTGGCAAATTCCTCACACAGAAAGAGAAAAAAATGCGGTTTCTGAATTCAACATACCAAGCGGATTATTCAACGATAAAGTTATGCCACTAGGAATGATAATCTATACTACACCCTTTTGGCAGGGCTAGCAGGCTGTTGTGCTTACACTGATGATTAGTTTGGAGACGTTGCTTACAATTTTGTGGGAGTTTTACCCGACATTGAGATGAAATGATATGATCCGGCTAAAACCTACAATAAGACATGTGCCACCATCGAAGATTCAGATCAGCCTGCGCATCCATATAGTCTAACCAGAGACTTCTCTTGCTGCATGAAGGAGCATTGAGCCCTTAGTTATCCTTAGAGTGCACAACGAAGTCTCTGATCAGACTGCGCGGATGCGCAGGCTGATCTGAGACTTCGTTGGGCACATGCCTTATTGTAGGTTTTGTCATGCACTGGCTCATATCTCAAGCCCTGCAGCCAAATTAAGTTCTGCTTTCCATTTCATCTGAATGTCGGGTAAAGTACCACAACATTCGAAGCAATGTCTCGACATTCGAAGCAATGTCTCGGAAATGGCATACCTGTTGTTGACAGGGACGTTAAACCTTTATTCAAACAAACAAAATTAGAGCTGTCAGTGAAACTGACTAGGACCCTGGCAGTACCATCAGATGAGTTGGATTTTTTCAAAGGGCTATAACTCTTAGAATATTGTAGCTAGTGTTACGTAACTTGCCATGTAATTGTGTAATGATATTGTGACCTTATATCTAAAGTATGAAGTTTATGCATTTGACGGTTTGTAATTTATGAATAAAAAACGAAAGGGTATCACTTTATTGTAACTGTCAATAACTTCAGCTTCATTTTCATTTGGATATCTATATTGGTTTTGAAATTAAGATGAAAACAAAAAACGATAACTCTCAGAGTAGTATAGCTAGAATAAAGTAACTTGCCTTGAAATTGTTTAATGTTGTTGTGATCTTACCTTTAACGGTTGAAAATGATGCGTTTGAAGGTTTGTAAACATGAAAAATGTTGATGAACAGACGGCCAGATGGACGGACGGACAGACAGACAGACAGACAGACAGACAGACAGACAGGGCATTACTGTAAATAAAGATGAAAAAAAAAGACGAAAAAACTGAATTTTTTATTTTTTCAAAGGGCCATAACTCTGAGAGTATTGAAACTACAGTTACGTAACTTGTTATAAAATTGTGTAATGATAATGAGACCATAAATTAATAGTTTGAAGTTGATAGGTTTGACGGTTTGTGAGTTATTAAGAAAAAACATGGAAAAGCTGAATTTTTTAAGTTTTTCAAAGGGCAATAACTCTGAGAGTATTGAAGCTACAGTTAGGTAACTTGCCATAAAATTGTGTAATGATGATGAGACCATATTTTTAAAGTTTGAAATTGATAGTTTTGGCGGGTTTTAAGTTATTAAGAAAAAACATGAAAAATGTGGACAGTTTTTAAGTTTTTCAAAGGGCCATAACTCTGAGAGTATTGCAGCTAGAGTTACGAAACTTGCCATGAAATTGTGTAATGATGTTGTGACCTTATATTTAAAGTTTGAAGTTGATGCGTCTGACGGTTTTTAATAAATTTGCGGGGCCCTAATAAATTGTTGTTTCTGTCGTATACAGTAACAACTGGACTCAACGTCCTTGGACTATTAGAGCATTCTACGACAGACTAATGCCAAATTGACAATAAATCTCGCAATTCTGTCATGCAAGTTTGACATTCCTAGGTCATATTGTACGTAAATGTCTTGTTAAACCCACTGATGGTTAAGTTGAAGGTATCTCTAACTTTTTTGTACTTTTATGTAAAAGACATCTGATGCGATTTCTTGGTATGGCTTCTTATTACAGAAAGGGTTGTATTTTTTCTGTCAATCCTGAGCCTTTAATAAACTTACACAGCAAAAGAACAGAGTTCAGTTGGAATGAAGCTACAAAAAGGCGTTTGAAAATCTTAAAGCCATACTCAAGAGTGAGCCAAGTCTTTTGGCACCAAACTTTGATTGGGATTTTAAGCTAGCTGTAGATGCTAGACGTTGGTGCGGGTCGTGTTTGGCGCAGGAAGCCGAGTCATTATTGTTATATTTTCTAAAAAGTTAAATAAACATCAGAGAAGAGAAAGAGTGTTTGTCTCTGATTCTTGCTCTTCAACATTTTGAAGTTTATTAGACTACTTCAGCTGCACCGATTGTCGTTTTCAGTGATCAATCTGACTTTCATTATAATAAATAAATAAATAAATAAATAAATAAAAATCAAGGGTTTCTCAGGTATAGTCTTATATTACAGAAATACAAGAACATTACGAAAACACGCCTATACAAATACATTGTTAATTTTACTGGAAAAAACGAAACTTTTAAGATGAAAAATTGTGATAATTTTCTTATTTCCGCTCAAAATATAGATTTTGGCGGTTCTAACGAGTACCCACAATATATTTTTGGAAGAGTCTATTTGCAGTCAACTGCAAATAGCCAAAAAACGTTAAAATGGCTATTTGCAGTCAACTGCAAATAGCCAGAAAACGTTAAAATGGCTATTTGCAGTCAACTGCAGATAGCCAAAAAACGCTAAAATGGCTATTTGCAGTCAACTGCAAATAGCCAAAAAACGTTAAAATGGCTATTTGCAGTCATTTTATATTCCTGCCATTTACACGTGCGCCCATCGAAATTCAGATCAGTCTGGGCATCCGCGCTGTCTAATAATAGTCTTCGTTGTGTGCTCTTCGCATCAGGTTAACAAGTCCATGAAATAATGGCTCCTCTAAACCCCACTTTATATAGAGAAAAGCGGGGTTTAAGGGGTAATAATTACCATTCCTTACGCCAAGTTCTGCAACGGAAGGTCATGTGGTTTTTCTCCGGGTACTCCGGTTTTCGCCCACCTATGATTAACGATCGGCTCGAATTGAGTGAAATAATCTTGAAAGGGCCGTAAAACCCAAATCAAAAAAAAAAAAAAAAAAAAATTACCATTCCTTATTTTGGTGCCAACACAGATTGTGGGTACACGTTAGAACCGCCTCATTGAGTCTGTTCTAACGAGCACATTCAATCTATGTTTAGACTAGAAATAAGGAAACTATACATCATCTTCATTCAAATAAGAAGGCCATGATGGACGGCTCCCGCCCATAGGGGCTTGAAGAAATATATGGGCTGTAGGATGCTTCCACGCAGAGCTGAATCCGGCCCGCACACAAGTACTGGTAAACCGCTTAGAGGATCTAAGCCTGTCCAGGAACCGCGGTGCGAGGCGGACCGTCCATGCTAATAAACCCTATTGGTTTCATTGGGCGACAGGGCTTGAGATGTCATTTCATCTCAAGGTCGGGTAAAAGTCCCACAAAATTGGAAGCAACGTCTCCAGAATGACCTTTACAGTACTGATGGGGACGTTAAACCTCAAATCAAACAAACAAAAGAAGGCCATGATGGCCCTGGATCGCTCAGCTGATCCTTATGGCAGGTAATATAAGGTGGAGTGGACGGTTTGAACAACTTTTGGCTGACAGTGGCCCAAGGAACATTTCTGTGAAATTATTTCAAAATCAATCTAGCTATTTAGGAACTTAAGTCATTTTAAGGGTTATATATTTTTTTTCTGGATTGGAAAATTTTCAGAGTGGCACTCATGGAACATTCCTTCAAAATTGTTTTCTTTTTTGAGGAAGAAGTCAGCGCTGACTTGTATGTCACTATCTGGGCGCCTGTCAGGACCTAGTGCACCGGACGGAAATGAACGGGCTCATTCTAAGTAACTAACTAACTAACTAACAATAACTCATGGTGACAAGGGGGGGGGGGGGGGGCGGCGGTATCCATCCATTTGACAAGACAGAGCTGACTTGTATGTCACTATCTGGGCACCTTGTGGACATTGAAGGTCAGGTCCTAGTGCACCAGACGGAGATGAACAGGCTCAGTCTAACTACAAAGGCCTCATGGTGAAGGGTAAAGGGGGTTGGGGGTGGATCCCTTTGACGATACAGTGCTGACTTTGTAGGTCACTATCTGGATATCTTGTGGACACATTGAGGGTCAGGTCCTAGTAACAGCCTCAGTCTAACAAACAATGACTCTTGGTGTGTGGGGGGTGGGAGTGGTGGGGGTGGATCATTTTGGCAGTACAGAGCTGACTTGTAGACATTGAGGGTCAGGTCCTAGTGCACCAGACGGAGATGAGCGGGCTCAGTCTAACTAACAATGACCCATGGTGTCTGTGTAGGCGGGGGGGGCGATCCCTTTGACAATACAGAGTTGTATGTCACTATCTGGGCACCTTGTGACATTGAGGGTCAGGTCCTACTTCACCAGACAGAGATGAACGGGCTCAGTCTTACTAACAATGACGCATGGTGTGTGTGTGTGTGGGGGGGGGGGGGGGGTGAGTGGGGTTTGGGGTGTGGAACCCTTTGACGATAAAGAGCTGGCCTGTATGTCACTATCAGGGCACCTTGTGGACATTGAGGGTCAGGTCCTAGTGCACCAGACGGAGATGAACAGACTCCGTCTAACTAACAATGTTGACAAGGGGTGGCCCATTGTAAACGGTACCACTCTATTCATAAAATACCCCTCCTGACCAAGGTTTTACAATTCTGAGCAAGTTTGATGATGATTGGACCAAAATCTGTGGCCTCTAGAGTGCTAACAAGGTTTTTCAATTATTTTACCTACTGACCTACTTTTTGACCCCACATGACCCATATTCGAAATTGACCTATATATTGTCAAGATGATCATTCTTAGCAAGACTGATGATGATTGGACCAAAATTGTGGCCTCTAGAGTGTTAACCTACTTTTGGCCTGACATAACCCATTTTCGAACTTGACGTAGGTTTTGTCGAGATGATCATTCTGAGCACGTTTGATGAGGATTGGACTCAAATTGTGGCCTCTAGACTGTAAATAGGGTTTTTCTATTATTTGACGTTTTGACCTACTTTTTGACCCGACATGACCCATATTGAAATCCTACCGAGATATTGTCATGATAATCATTCTGATCATGACTGGACTAAACCTGTGGCCTATACGTTTACAGACGACGGATGACGCCGGGACATCTCACAGTCACAAAAGCTCACCATGACCTTCGATCAGGTGAGCTAAAAATCTAAGCTCTCGGTCATAAGGTTTCCGCGAAGATGATGTTTGAACTTATTTCCAGTATAAGTCAATAGGAGTTAATGAGCCCTGGGGCGTGGCCAATTTTGTCCCAAAGGGCATGTTTGGCAGGATTTATGTAGGCGACCATTTTATGTTGCTATATACTAAATATCTAAGGTCTGTACTTCATGGTTTCAGAGAAGAAGATGTTCAGCTTTTTTCCATTTTAAGTTTATTGGAGTTAAGGGGCCACAGGATTTTGCCAATTTGGATCCCAGGGGCATGATTGGCAGGATTCATGTAGGTGACTAGTCGACGTTTCTACATGCTAAATACCTAAGCTCTGGGCATTATGGTTTCAGGGAAGAGGATTTTTTATTTATTTTTTTTTTTTCATTTTTTTTTTTTTTCATTTTAAGTCTATGATAGTTACTAGGCCCATGGGCGTAGCCAATTTTGACCCAAGGGGCACTGGCAACACTGTATCATTTCGTTATCGTATAAGCCCCTACAGTAGCAAAATATATTTTCTTTCAGTGTAATTTGTTTCTTTTTCTTCCAGTTTGTATTGATATATTATTTTTCTTACTTCTAGTCAAAACATATATTGTGGGTCCTTATTAGAGCCGCTTCGCCGAGGCGGTTCTAACGAGTTCCTACAATGTTATGTTTTGAGCAGGAGTACGAAAGATATCAAAATTTAGTATCTGAAAACTTCCACTTTTTGGTGGTAAAAGTTTCACAATATGTGTGATATAAACGTGCATGTCAAAATTCAAATTCTTTCGGTGGTTCTTTAATATGGGTCACATAGGAAAATAGGGAACTCTTTATGCATAATCAGTACACGGCATCTGAGCAGATCTTCGCAAAGACAGTTTTTCTCATGGCGTGGTTCATTATACAATAGTGTTTGTATAAAGGCGTGTGGAGACCCCCCGGGGGCTGTAATGTTGACCGCATATCTATTGTAATCATATTGACATATATTATAATCCTATTGATGACATTTATTAATTCAACCCTTGGGGTGCTAAGAAAAACTTCATCTGAAAATGTCGTCTGCGTATCTCATCTATTTCACATTTTTGCAGTCTAAAAAAATATTAAGGCATACATGCCAACAGTGTGGACTCCGATCAGATTGTTCCCAGCAGTTTGATCTGGATCCACACTGTTTTCAACAATGACTTTTTAATGTAATCAGCACACAACAACTCAGGTGACAATTGTTGTGATTGGCATCTTAAGGGGTTAAAATAGTGGAGGAAAATATAATAATGACACAACGAGTGAATATTGCCCCTACAAATTAAAACAAAGGCTTTAAATTTTCCGTGAAAATTGATATTACTCAGTATATGCAGCCCATACATTATTTAAAAAAAAAACAAATGAATTTCTGCATTCTATTCACAAATTCATAATAAACACTGCGGATCCTGATCAGATGACTTCCTGATCTGAATCGACATTGTTTGCAAAGGAAGCGTTTGTTTTAAAAAGCATTATACGTGTTAAATACCACAACAATTACAATTATTTTAGCCAGGCCCATTGCAGAATATCAAAAATACCATTACTCCATTTACTGTATTTATTCAGTTCACTTCTTCATGACAAACACTGTAGATCCTGATCAGATGGCTTCCTGATCTGAATATATATTGTTTGCAAACGTAGAGTTGACTTGTCCAGCATGATAATGGTTAAATACCACACCGCGCCCGTTCATTTTATAATGAGTGTTTGTCACTACGTAGCAACGACGTAACCTTGGGCGTTACCGGCACATTGAGTGGCTGGTGTACACCATGCAGCGCATTCTATTTCTCCTGGCCCCAATGGGCGGGGGCGGATCATTTGTTTGTTTGAATTGAGGTTTAACGTCCCCGTCAACACCATTTAGGTCATTTTGGAGGCCTTGCTTCCAACTTTGTGGGACTTTTACCCGGCGACATTTGGATGATATGAAACCAAAAGGCTTATATGCATTGGACGGTCTCATTCAGTGAGTAATTTTGTGTCCTGTGCCTAAGAAAGGGAGGAAAGAAATAGAAGAGATAGCAGAGATGAAAATGAGAGATGGAGGAGTAAGAGGAAAACGAATGGAAGTGTAGAAATAGAAGAAATAACATCATAAGAAGAAATAACATCATCCCCTCTCTACCATTATCTTAACCAACTGTAAGCCAATATCAGATGGAAGCCCAAGTGACGCAAGACACACGTCACCTTTGCCTCACCCCCCCCCCCCCTGCCCCCACTCCCCACCAACCTCTTATGGGCTTTACAAATTAGATATTTCATTTAAATAAGCATAGGACATTGCTAAACAGTGAAACAAAAATGGAAACAATATGTGATTTAAAACTACAGGTGTCATTTGTTTGTTTTTGTTTGATTTGAGGTTTAACGTCCCCGACAACACTGTAAAGGTCATTTTGGAGACGTTGCTTCCAATTTTGTGGGACTTTTACCCGACATTGAGATGAAATGACATCTCAAGCCCTGTCGCCCAATGAAACCAATAGGGTTTATTAGCATGGACGGTCCGCCTCGCACCGCGGTTCCTGGACAGGCTTAAATCCTCTAAACGGTTTACCAGTACTAGTGTGCGGGCCAGAATCAGCTCTGCGTGGAAGCATCATGCAGCCCATATATTTCTTCAAGCCCCTATGGGCGGGGCTTACTACAGGTGTCATATATTCACACAAAATATAGTTTTAGTCCCCGGCCATCGCGGCTTGGAGAAATAGATTGGCTGCACGATGCTTCCATCCAGAGCAGAAACTGCCTGCACATGGGTACTGGTAAAACGTTTAGAAGAACTAAGACTACTAAGACCAAATGGAAGTAAGGTCTCTAAAATGTCCTAAATAGTGTTGCAGAGCACGTAAAACATCAAATCAAACAAACATAACCATAACTGTGAGAGACTTAATGATTAAGAATCAGAGCTCTAATTAACTACTAGGCCGCAGAGGCCCGTTCCATTTTAAAATATTTTGAACATCTCTAGGTGGCCTTTCAAACGCTAATAGAATTACTGCAAATAGCCATTTTAACGTTTTCTGGCTATTTGCAGTTGACTGCAAATAGCCATTTTAACGGTTTTTGGCTACCTGCAGATGACTGCAAATAGCCATTTTAACGTTTTCTGGCTATTTGCAGTTGACTGCAAATAGCCATTTCAACGTTTTTTGGCTATTTGCAGTTGACTGCAAATAGCCACTCCGTATATTTTTTTAGAACAGAAATAAGAAAAATAAGGTTTACCCCTGTAAATCCCAATTTTACTATATAAAAGTGGGGTTCAACGGGGTCAGAATTATATAGGCATGTTTTCGTGATGATAGGGGAGATAACATTAAACCTAATTATGTTTTTACAGAGCTTGAGCCGTGTCAGGAACTTAAGGTTTCCCTTCACATTGAAGTTGATTGTATATAAATTATAAATAATTCGTCTAGCTGGCCTGTTCTATTATAAATGCTAAATTGTTTTATTAGTATATTACGAAAACACACCTATACAAATACATTGTAAACATTACCTCCGAAAAATCGAAATTTTTAGGTGAAAAATTGTGATATATTTCTTATTTCTGCTCAAAATATAGATTGTAGGTACTCGGTAGAACCGCCTCGATGAGGCGGTTCTAACGAATACCCACAATTTATATTTTAGAGCAGAAATAAAAAAAAATAAGTTTTACCCCTGTAAACCCCAGTTTTACTATATAAAAGTGGAGTTCAAGGGGGTCCAAATTTGATAGGCGTGTTTTCGTGATCAAAATAAAGCATTTTCCTTTAAGAGCGGGAGTGCTATGTATTGTGACTTTTTTATTTCCGTGGTTTGAATATTCTTACAGGGTTCTAGACTTTATACTGGATCTACATAAGGAGAAGGATTTTCATTTAGTTCAGATTGGGAGTTTTAAGTAAGTTTCATTCCAAAATCTGTTTTGGACTATTAACCCATTTATTACCAGAAACCCCTAAACGGGAACGCGGTGTCTGATCAGGGCCTCCACTGTTTGCAAAAAGTTCAGTCAGTTTCTAAATAAAATTTGATAAAAACACAACCTGACACCCCTTTTGAAATGAACTCCTGCTATATATAGGGAGGAAGATTCCATTTGGTACAAAAAGGGTTATTAAAGGATTATTTTTTATTTTGGACATAGTGCGCATACTGTTAGATCAGACAACAGAATTTTAAGGACATTTGAAAACAGAGGTAGAGTTTTGTTTATTTCAGGTAAAACATTTTGGAAAAAATTTTGTTGATTTTTTATACTTGTTTGCCATTTTGCTTTCAGTTTCTTTCTGCAACGTCTGACCCGTTACTACACGAAAAGTGGTGCGAGTCGGGCCGTCCTTAGAACACGGCGGTTTCTTTTGGCAGAAGGGCTTGAAATGTCGTTTAATCTTATCGGTGGGTAGAAGTCCAAGGAAATCGGAAACATCTCAATCATGGCGTTTTGAAAGAAGATAGATAACAGTGTGTCATGATTTGATCTACTTTACAACTGACCTCCAAACTGCGATTTATTATACAAAAAATCACACCTAGATTTGTTAAATATTGCAATATTCTTCTTTTTTTTCTTTTTTTTCCAAATCTTTTTCAAAATAGAAGTGAAAGCAATGATCAGGAATCGATACAATTAACCCACAGCTCCCATCAGAGACACCAAGGGAAAGAAACACAAACATGGAACAACTAGACCCTAATCGAAACATCATTAGCGGAAAGCCAAAAGGATAGTTACTTTCCCCACAAATAATGGCCAATTGGCTGTCCAAAGCAAAAATAATATTAGGGATACACACACTCAAAGACTCAAGTTTGAGTTTTTTGTTTTTTTTGTCAAGTTTCCGTTTTCTATCATCCATTTGTTAAGCTTTTATTTATTTTTCAACTGTTTTGCACGTTTTTCTTCTATTACCCCTTTACTCGTAAGTTATCTCTGTGACGTAATCCGTCTACTTTTTGCTTCAGAGAATACCTTGACTTCCGACATACCAGCGCCGGAAAGGGCGTAAATGTCACTATTCCAGTTGCAGGACAAAGTATCACTGCTGTAATTAAGGCGTAACTATACCAAATTTAGTGACACAGAGGCCTATCTGATATTTAATCTTCATCCGTGTGTCTCAACCCAAAAGTTCTGAAACGGATGATTGACAAGACCCGGCAAACACAGCACATCCCTCTCCGAGCACACACCGACCGACGTAGCTCATGAGACAGGTCAGCTGAAGGCATCAGGCAAGAGACATCTACCCTGCTCGCAGCTTCAAAATCTTCGTCGGGGCTGACGCTTGGCATCAAGGGGTCATGGCTGGGTAAAATTGGATTGAGATTGTTTTCTATAACAAGATAAGCGACAACATTTTCCTATAGGTCAACAACATCAGGGGAAAAATTCAACGAGCTGTCGTCGGCACTGGAAATCGGGACTTGTGAGTCATGTGACACCAGACTGTCGTCGGCACTGGAAATCGGGACTTGTGATTCAAGTGACACCAGACTGCCGTCGGCACTGGAAATCGGGACATGTGATACAAGACAGTCGTATGCACTGGAAATCGGGACTTGTGATCCATGTGATACCAGACAGTCGTATGCACTGGATATCGGGACTTGTGATCCATGTGACACCAGACTGTCGTCGGCACTGGAAATCGGGACTTGTGATTTATGTGACACCAGACTGTCGTCGGCACTGGAAATTGGGACTTGTGATTCATGTGACACCAGACTTTTGTCCGCACTGGAAATCGGGACTTGTGATTCATGTGACACCAGACTTTCGTCCGCACTGGAAATCGGGACTTGTGATTCATGTGACACCAGACTTTCGTCCGCACTGGAAATCGAGACTTGTGAATCATGTGACACCAGACTGTCGTCGGCACTGGAAATCGGGACTTGTGAATCATGTGATACCAGACTGTCGTCGGCACTGGAAATCGGGACTTGTGATTCATGTGACACCAGACTGTCGTCGGCACTGGAAATCGGGACTTGTGATTCAAGTGACACCAGACTGTCGTCGGCACTGGAAATCGGGACTTGTGATTCATGTGTCACCAGGCTGTCGTCGGTACTGGAAGTTGAGGCCTGTGGTTGAACTGACGGTCCATCACTCGAACCAACCTACAGTCGTCGCGGTGGTTTCACGAATTATCCACTGAACTGAATGCTTCTTAGCTGTTTGGTAAATTTTCTTATCGAAGGGTACGTATGCTGCAAAACCTTTGGCATTAACGGCCCGTGGATCCCAGTCACAAATACCCGTCGACTAAACCCAGCAACAACGTTTTCACACACGAAGGACTGCAAATATGCATGGTTCAACATCTTTGGAAATGTTAATTTGTTTACAACAGCATTGATACTGCTGGAGGTTTTGGACCCTTTCCAGACACATGTTGGTTTCATCCATTTTCCAGACACATGTTGGGGACAATGAGACTACTTCATAGTGCTAGTCTTTAAAATACGCACCCACTACAGTTGGATTCATTGCTTACGATCGGGTCGTAGATAACTTCTCGGAGCGCCTAAGCGTAAGTGCTGGGTGCCGAGTCCGGCCCACCGCGCCTTCTTTGGTACTCCATTTGTGAAGTTGGTTCAGAAACTCATGGTATACACGGTGTACCGGCTCTCGTTATCAAGGTTGTTTTCGAAGGGTCACACCCTTTATCAGCTTGCCCTTTGACACTATGACCTCTTTAACATCGCTTGGTATGACTGGCGCTTTGCCGGGCCTCGCTTCGTCGTCAATCCTTCCACTGACACGGTCTCCTAGCGTGGACTTGGGCACGCCATACTTGGTGGCAGATTCTCTTATAGAAGACCCCGTCCTTACCGCCGCCACGGCCCGGATCATAGTTTCTATCGGATAGGTGTCTTTTAAGCCTTTCGACAACCTCGTCATGTTGATCACTGAGTAAGCTAAGGGATTAATTCAGAGGTTGACTTTCAGATTTAACCTGCTCAACACTTTTTTGTTATAAAACATCGAAGTTCTAAGTTTATTTACCTCTCCAAGAATGTGTTTAACCATTTGGTACTTACGTATTCCGATACCCACCAAAGTACTAGCTTCACCCGCGGCTAGTGTTTGGTGGCTTGTGAGAAACTATACACAAGTGACAAGAAAATTGAAAAGTGAAACGATTGGGAACTGATACAATCAGATCCCCATTCCCACCAACAATACTTCGTGTTACACGTACTTTATCATTTATTTCAAATGTGACAAACATATTTTTACCCTCTTGGTCATTTGATATAAAATTTATGAAACTCGTCGAAGGCTGTCTTGTCATGCATTTCATATGAATTGTCCACTCTTGTAAGATAATCTATATGCGAGTTTATGACTTCATCTTGGTAACCTAGATGGTCTACGTCTAGTAATTTTGGCACACCTATGATTTCACTTTTAACCTACAAAAGCTGGTGAGCAAACTATACACTGTGCTTTAATATATGTCGACAAACACAACCGTTATTCATGCCGGTGAAAACCTGGTCGTGGACAAATGTTATGCTGATGCAAAATATCATGATATATTTTATGTAACTTGATATCCTTGTAAAATAGAAGTAGAGGCAATGATCAGGAATCGATACAATTGGCCCACAGCTCCCATCAGAGACACCAAAGGGAAAGAAACACAAACATGAAGCAACAGACTCCAACAGCGGAAAGCCAAACGGAAGTCACTTTCCGACAAAATGGCCAAAAAGCTATCCAAAATTAGATAATATAAGCGACACAAACACCCAAAGACAAACCATAACAAAAAAAAAAGAAAAAAAAAAAAGAAGAAGAACCGCCAGTGAACGGTCAGCGGAAACCAATTCCACTGGGTGGCTTAAATCGGTTTAACGTGGCCACAATCCTCGCCCTTACTTCCGATAATAAAGCATCATTATCATCATAATGCCCTTGGTTTTACCTTGCCTTGGCATTGTTGATAATGTCCGGTTACTCGGTTTAATATGGTATTTTACTTAACATAGAAGTGGAGGCAATGATCAGGAATCGATACAATCAACCCACAGCTCCCATCAGAGACACCAAAGGGAAAGAAACACAAACATGAAACAACAGACTTAATGGAAACATCAATAGCGGAAAGCCTACATCGATAATTCTACATCGATAATTAAACCCACATCGATAATTTTCCATTTTTGCATTATCAGCCGGTTTCCCGCCTACACGTAACGTATATTAAAAACACACAAAAAAGCAGGTAACCAGATTCCCTTGAGCTTTCAAGGTCAGGGAATGTGGTTACCTTCTTTAAAATACCGATTACCTTTAGTCAATGAACCAGCAGATAATGCAAAAATAGTGAATAGTACGGCTGAATTAGTACAAACCTTTGCGAAGGACGACCATTGGGACATGATATAACCATATATTCCCAACCTTGCCTGTAACACCACAATGGAACACAACACGCTAGTAAGCAAGTATAGATATATGATAATCCGAATCAGCAGTTCTTTCTCAAAATAAATTGTGACTGCGGAGTCCGGTCATAACTGGTTAATAATAACGTACATGTCAGGAAAATACAAAAGTAACACCGGAGAAAAACACAGACTAGCAAGGAGCCATAACAAAAGTAATAAAAACGCAATCATACGTATTCTTTAACAGAGTTCTTTGTCTGTTCGCAGTCAATGGATCTATTTGTGTGCCAGAATGATACTATCTAGTTTAATAAAAGCACGCTAACACTGCATGATACCCCACCACTGCAAGATAATATGGTTATAGCCTTGCCCATAATAGTGGTACTTTTAAGTGTTATAGTTATCTGTAAAACTTCACTAAGGCATTCAATATAGTAAAGGAACTACATACATGTATATCAAAAGGGCAGATAATACAATAACCAGAAAAGCAGAGTGACTGTCCTTGGCAATAATATGTGTCCTTTAGTGTTTTAAAATTTGAAGAAAATCCATGAAAAGATTCTTAAGTTATTGATCGCAAACTCCAAAAAAAATTGTGAGAAATTAATCAAGTTATCGGTCAGAAATGGTGTGGATGGACGGACGAACGGACAGACACCGGAGGGTATATTATAATACCCCAGCACTATCGTGTGATGGGGTATAACAAAAAGAAGAAAAGAAAAAAAAGTCATTCCCGATATAAACATGTAGGCACAATTTGAAAAAAAAAATGTGAAAAATTAATCAAGTTATCGGTCGGAAATGGTGGGGATGGACGGACGGACAGACTGACGGACAGACGGACAGACACCGGAGGGTATATTATAATATCCCAGCACTATCGTGTAATGGGGTATAACAAAAAGAAGAAAAGAAAAAAAAAAGGTAAAAAAAAGGAATGAAAAACAAAAAATGAGAAAAAAAAACGAAAAAAAAAAAAAAATTCATTGCAAAAAGAAAGAAAATAAAAATAAACGGAAAAAAAGAAAAGAAAAAAAAAACGAGAAAAAAAGGAAAAAAAAAAAAGAAAATTCCATTCCTCCACGGGGGTTTGAACTCACCCCCCTCAGATTCATAGCACAAATTAATCCAGTTATTGGTCGGAAATGGTGGGGACGGACGGACGGACAGACACCGGAGGGTATATTGTAATATCCCAGCACTATCGTGTGATGGGGTATAACAAAAAGAAGAAAAGGGTGAAAAAAAAGGGGGAAAAAAGGAATGAAAAACCAAAAATGAGGAAAATTAAAAAAAATAAAAAAAAATAAATAAATTCATTGCCAAAATGAAAAGAAAGAAAAAGAAAAAAGAACACACAAAAAAAAAAAAGAAAAAAAACAAAAAAAAAAAAACAATTTCCATTCCTCGACGGAGATTTGAACTCACGCCCCTCAGATTCATAGTCAACAATAGGATTTGTAGTCCAGCACTCTAACCACTACACTGGCAGTGACAATCAATATATCACATAAATTAAAGGAATAACTGCGCAGAAACTATTCAATGGGAATTGTTAACGACCAATTTTTCGTTAAATGTTAACGCATTTTGTGTATTCACAACACAAAACCTGCTTATTATGGTCGTTTATACATCAGTGCAGTTTCATCCAAATATTCCATATAGTAAAGGAATAAGTCCCCAAAAACCATTTAATCGGAATTTTTAACGACCATAATTCCGTTAAATGTTAATGTATTTTGCCCAATTACAATCCCAAACCACTCATACCCAATGCCAATGTGTATACAAAATTTGAAGAAAATCCGTGAAAAAATATTCAAGTTATTGATCGGAAACGCCCCAAAACCCCTTATTTTGAACTAAAAAGGGCCATAACTCTGTCAAATGTTAACGGATTTTGCCCATTAACAATCCCATACCACTCATTCCCGATATATACATGTATGCAAAATTTGAAAAAAATTCGTTAAAAATTACTCAAGTTATCGTTCGGAAATGGTGCGGACGGACGGACGGACGGACGGACGGACATACGGACGGACGGACGGACGGACGGACGGACACCGGAGGGTATAACATAATACCCCGCCACTATCGTGTGGTGGGGTATAAAAACCGAGAGGCCTTATATGGGAAACAATAAAAGAAGCTATGTAATACTTGTTTACAGTATCATTCTTTAAATACTATTCATAACTATTTCTTCAGCCAGATCTTCAAGGAACTCCAGTTTCAGATAGTCAATATTGCGATTATCTCGCCTCGCCAAAAACACAATGCTGCTACAGTCCGGCTCATTCTCCCCCCACTCCTCAAACACCTCGAAGATCAAATCACGTGCTGCTTTGTATCTGACTGCCATGTTCTTGAGGATATGGAGCACAACTGGAATGAGGTCATGATCGAACAACGTTTCCTCTCTATAAAGTTGATGTAACTTTGAAACCACGATACAAGCATATGTTCCGTCTGTTCCGAATTCTCTTTTTTGTATGAATTTCAAAATTGATAGTGCCATGATACTGTGATTTTGTTAGAGATTTTTTACCTACTTACAAATGCGTTTCACTGACCTTCTGTCGTGGTTTATTTTTGTTATGGCTTGTCTTGGAGTGTTTGTATCGCTTGTATTATTTTGCTTTGGAAAGCCAATTGACCATTTTGTGGGAAAGTAACTATCCTTTTGGCTTCCCGCTAATGTTGTTTCCATAAGGGTCTAGTTTTTTCATGTTTGTGTTTCTTTCCCTTTGTGTCTCTGATGGGAGCTGTGGGTTAGTTGTATCGATTCCTGATCATTGCCTTCACTTCTGTTTTACAGAAAAAATATATTTTTGTAGCCGACCGTTCTAATGCGATGGTTTTGGATGTAATTTCATTGTTACTTCTGTTTTATTAGCTCACCTGTCACGTAGTGACGAGGTGAGCTTTTGGGATCACTTTTTGTCCGTCGTGCGTGCGTGCGTGCGTGCGTCCATGCGTCCGTAAACAATTTCAAATAAGTATATCTCTAATACCCCATGGCCAATCTTGATCAAATTTCATGTGAAGCTTTATCAGGTAGGGGGAAAGGCTGCATAAGGTTTTTGGGCTGATCAAATTGGAATTCTGGTTGCCATGGCAACATATAGCTCTCATAGACTTATAAAGGGAAAATTTTAAAAAAATCTTCTTCTCTGAAACCACAGGGCCCAGAGCTTAGATATTTAGCATGTAGCAAGGGCAAGTGGTCAACTACATAATTCCTGCCAATCATGCCCCTGGGTGCCAAATGGGCCACACCCCGGGGCCCCTTCGCTCCCATAGACTCATAATGGAAAAAGCTTAAAAAATCTTCTTTTCTGAAACCACAGGGCCCAGAGCATATATATTTAGCACGAAGTAAGGGCAAGTGGTCACCTACATAATTCCTGCCAAACATGCCCCTGGGGTCCAAACGGACCACGCCCCGAGGCCCATTAGCTCCTATAGACTCATAATTGAAAAAAACTTCAAAAATCTTCTTCTCTGAAACCACAGGGCCCAGAGCTTAGATACTTAGCATGTAGCAAGGGCAAGTGGTCACCTACATAATTCCTGCCAATCATGCCCCTGGGTTCCAAATCGGCCACGCCCCGGGGCCCCTTCGCTCCCATAGACTCATAAAACGAAACAATCTTCAAAAATCTTCTTCTCTGAAACCACAGGGCCCAGAGCTAATATATTGAACAGGTAGCAATGGCAGGTGGTCACCTACATAATTCCTGCCAATCATGCCCCTGGGTTCCAAATGGGCCACGCCCCGGGGCCCCTTCGCTCCGATAGACTCATAATGGATAAAAGTTTCAAAAATCTTCTTCTCTGAAACCACAGGGCCCAGAGCATATATATTTAGCATGTAGTAAGGGCAAGTGGTCACCTACATAATTCCTGCCAAACATGCCCCTGTGGTCCAACCGGACCACGCCCCGGGGCCCATTAGCTCCTATAGACTCATAATTGAAAAAAAACTTCAAAAATCTTCTTCTCTGAAACCACAGGGCCCAGAGCTTAGATACTTAGCATGTAGCAAGGGCAAGTGGTCACCTACATGATTCCTGCCAATCATGCCCCTGGGTTCCAAATCGGCCACGCCCCGGGGCCCCTTCGCTCCCACAGACTCATAAAACGAAAAAAGCTTCAAAAATCTTCTTCTCTGAAACCACAGGGCCCAGAGCTTATATATTTAGCATGTAGTAATGGCAAGTGGTCACCTACATAATTCCTGCCAATCATGCCCCTGGGGTCCAAAGGGACCACGCCCCAGGGCCCCTTAGCTCCTATAGACTCATAATGGAAAAAAGCTTAAAAAATCTTCTTCTCTGAAACAACAGGGCCCAGAGCTTAGATACTTAGCATGTAGCAATGGCAAGTAGTCACCTACATAATTCCTGCCAATCATGCCTCTGGGTTCCAAATGGGCCACGCTCCGGGGCCCCTTCGCTCCCATAGACTCATAATGGAAAAAAGCTTAAAAAATCTTCTTCTCTGAAACCACAGGGCCCAGAGCTTTTATATTTAGCATGTAGTAACGGCAAGTGGTCACCTACGTAATTCCTGCCAATCATGCCCCTTGGGACCTTTGGACCACGTCCAGGGGCCCCTTAGCTTATATACACTCACAATGGAAAAAAGCTTCAAAAATCTTCTTCTCTGAAACCACAGGGCCCAGAGCTTAGATATTTAGCATGTGTAGGAAGGGCAATTGGACACCTACATAAGTACTGCTAATCATGCCCCTGGGTTCTAAATGGGCCACGCCGCGGGGCCCCTTCGCTCCCATAGATTCATAATGGAAAAAAGCTTCAAAAATCTTCTCTGAAACCACAGGGCCCAGAGCTTAGATATTTAGCATGTTGGAAGGGCAATTTGTCACCTACATAATTCCTGCTAATCATGCCCCTGGGGTCCAAATTGGCCACACCCCGGGCCCGTTAGCGCCTAAATACTCATAATGGAAAAAAAGGTTCAAAAATCTTCTCTGAAACCACAGGGCCCAGAGCTTAGATATTTAGCATGTAGCAACGGCAAGTGGTCACCTACATAATTCCTGCCAATCATGCCCCTGGGTTCCAAATGGGCCACGCCCCGGGGCCCCTTAGCTCCCATAGACTCATAATGAAAAACAAAAGCTTCAAAAATCTTCTTCTCTGAAACCACAGAGCCCAGAGCTTAGAAATTTAGCATGTAGCAACGGCAAGTGGTCACCTACATATTTCCTGCCAATCATGTCCCTGGGGTCCAAACGGGCCACGCCCTGGGGCCCCTTAGCTCCTATAGACTCATAATGGAAAAAAGCTTAAAAATCTTCTTCTCTGAATCACAGGGCCCAGAGCTTAGATATTTTTAGCATGTAGCAACGGCAAGTGGTCACCTACATAATTCCTGCCACTCATGCCCCTGGGTTCCAAATGGGCCACGCCCCGTGGCCCCTTCGCTCCCATAGACTCAAAATGGAAAAAAAAAGCTTCAAACATCTTCTCCTCGGAAACAGCAGGGCCCAGAGCTTTGGTATTTAGCATGTAGCAACGGCAAATGGTCACCTACATAATTCCTGCCAATCATGCCCCTGGGGTCCAAATTGGCCACGCTCTGGGGCCCCTTAGCCCCCATTAACGCATAATGGAAAAAAGGTTCAAAAATCTTCTTCTCTGAAACCACAGGGCCCAGAGTTAAGATATTTAGCATGTAGCAACAGCAAGTAGTCACCTACATAATTCCTGCCAATCATGCCCCTGTGGTCCAAACGAGCCATAATGGTAAAAAAGCTTCAATTTTTTTTTCTCTGAAACCACAGGGCCCAGACCTTAGATAATTAGCTTGTAGCAATGGCGAGTGGTCACCTACATAAATCCTGCCAATCATGTCCCTGGGGTCCAAATAGGCCACGCCCCGGGGCCCCTTCGCTCCCCTAGAGTCATAATGGAAAAAAGCTTCAAAAATCTTCTTCAAGGAAATCCCGCCCCCGCCCATAGGGGCTTGAAGAAATATATGGGCTGCATGATGCTTCCACGCAGAGCTGAATCCGTCCCACACACAAGTACTGGTAAACCGCTTGGAGGATCTAAGCCTGTCCAAGAACCGAGGTGCGAGGCGGACCGTCCATGCTAATAAACCCTATTGGTTTCATGGGGCGACAGGGCTTGAGATGTCATTTCATCTCAATGCCGGGTAAAAGTCCCACAAAATTGGAAGCAACGTCTCCAAAATGACCTTTACAGTGTTGACGGGGACGTTAAACCTCAAATCAAACAAACTAATCTTCAAGGAAACCACAGGGCCCAGAGCTTAGATATTTAGCATATGGCAATGACAAGTGGTCACCTACATAAATCCTGCCAATCATGTCCCTGGGGTCCAAATGGGCCACACCCTGGGACCCCCTTAGCTCCCATAGACTCATAATGGAGAAAAGCCTCAAAAATCTTCTTCTCTGAAACCACAGGGCCCAGAGCTTAGATATTTAACATGTAGCAACGGCAAGTGATCACATACATATTTCCTGCTAATCATGCCCCTGGGGTCCAAATGGGGTCCTTAGCTCCCATAGACTCATAATTGAAAAAAGCTTAAAAAAATCTTCTTCTCAGAAACTGTGAAGCACAGAAATTAGATATTTAGTCCAAATTGGCCAAATCCTGTGGCCCAATTGGCCAAATCCTGTGGCCCCTTAACTCCAACAAACTTATAATGGAAAAAAGCTTCAAACATCTTCTTTAAAACCATGAAATACAGACCTTAGATATTTAGTATATAGCAACACAAAATGGTCGCCTACATTAATCCTGCCAACAATGCCCTTTGGGTCAAAATTGGCCAAGCCCCAGGGCTCACTAGCTTCTATAGACTTATACTGGAAAAAAAAACTTAAAAAAAAAATCTTCTTTTTCAAAACCATAAGGCACAGATTTTGTTTGATTTGAGGTTTTACATCCCTGTCAACATTGTATAGGTCATCTTGGAGATGTCTCTTCCAATTTTATGGGACTTTTATCCGACATTGAGATGAAATTACATCTCAAACCCTGTCGCCCAATGAAACCAATAGGGTTTATAAGCATGGACACCGCTTTGCCTGAGCTTAGATATTTAGTATGAAGCAATGTCAAGTGGTCTCCTACACTAATGATTTTCTGGTACACAGGTGAGCGATATAGGGCCATTGGGCCCTCTTGTTTCGTATATTTTCAAGTATCAAGTTGCACCCAATGACAGAGGCGACAGCCTTATTAATCCCAAGGCGTTCGCGTTAGGGGCGAATTACCACATAGGTGAGACGTTTGCGTTAGGGGTGAATTAACATATAAGTGAGACGTTCGCACAGGAAACCAAAAACAGGCTAAAACATGCATGTCAAGTCCGTGCTTATTGTTATACACTAGTCATTTGTAACCACTGTTTCAACCTACGGGGATAGCGGGGATAATATAACTTTTAAAAATTTACAGCCATGCACTGCGGGGACCATCCTTTGATAATTATCTGCTCTTAATAAACTTATGATAAATTGCATTAGGAGCATATTTCCATAACAGCAATGGCTTGGCACTCTCCCGGCATGAGGGCACTGCGGGATTAATGAGTCATTACCCTGTTCATGGTCCCCACTATCCCCATCTGTCTCCGTAGGTGGGGCAGTGGTTACAAATAACAGGTACATTATGCTACAAGAGTTTAATGTTAGGCTGCACACTGCAACGTTTGTTTACGGTTATGTGAAGCTGCAGCCATCTAATAAGCCACGCCTACCATGAACGCGACGAAATCGATATACAGAGAAACATAATTTTTCCCACGTGATCAACTGAAACCTTTTAAAAACTTCTGGTGTTCCGCTATAGGTAGCAGACATGTATAGCCTAGAGCATATGAAGTTACCTGTTGGTCATGATTAGATCTTTATAAAAGGTGAGACGTTCACCAGAAACATGCGTCCGAACGTGTCTGTATGTGATTTTTAGCTCACCAGAGCCGAAGGCTCCGGGGGAGCTTATAGGATAGGCAGTTGTCCGTCGTCTGCGTCGTCTGGCGTCTGCGTCGTCTGCGTCTGGTGACGTCAACACTTTTAAACGACATCTCCTCTGAAGCCGCTAAGCCGATTGGGCCCAAATTTCATCTGTAGCTTCCTTGGGTTGGGGGATTGAAAGTTTGTGTTTTTTATGAAATTCGGCTCATTAGTTTAGTTGGTATGGCAACTTAGAGTTTCCATAGACTTATAATGGGGAAAATTGAAAAATGACATTTACTGCCAAGCCGCTGCAGATATTTTGACAAAACTTTCATAGAAATATTCCTTAGGCAATCTACTATCTGCCATATGATTTTAGGCCTACTGCCCATTTGTATTGGTTGCCATGGAAACCAAATTGAAAAAAATAGAAAAAAAATACTTAAAAAATCATCTCCTCAGAAACCGTATGCTCTATGAGGCTGAGAGTTTATGAAAATATTCACCATATTTGCCCTTACAGGTTTTGTGTTTTTTATGAAATTCGGCTCTTTAGTGTGGTTGCTATGGCAACTTAGATTTTCCATAGACTTATAATGGGGAAAATTGAAAAATGGCATTAACTGCCAAACCTTTGCAGATATTTTGACACAACTTTCATAGAAATGTTCCTTAAGCAATCTGCCATCTGCCATATGATTTTAGGCCTATTGCTCATTTTTACTGGTTGCTATGGAAACCAACATGAAAAAATAGAAAAAAAAAATAAATAAAAAATCATCTCCTCAGAACCATATGCAATTTGAGGCTGAGAGTTTATGGAAATATTCAAAATATTTGCCTTTACAGGTTTTATGTTTTTTTATGAAATTGGGCCCTTAAGTTTGGTTGCAATTGCAACTTAGATTTTCCATTGACTTATAATGGGGGAAATTGAAAAATGGCATTCACTGCCAAGCCTTTGCAGATGTTTTGAAAAAACTTCCATAGAAATGTTCATTAATCAACCTACTAACTGTCATGTGATTGTAGGCCTACTTCTCACTTATATTGTTGCCATGGAAACCAAAATGCCCGCAAAAATAGAAAAAAAAAAATCTAAAAAATCATCTCAGAAACCATATGCTGTGTAAGGCTGAGACTTTATGGAAATATACACCATATTTGCCTTTACAGGTTTTGTTTTTAGCTCACCAGAGCCGAAGGCTCCGGGGGAGCTTATAGGATAGGCAGTTGTCCGTCGTCGTCGTCGTATGTCGTATGTCTGGCGTCAACACTTTTAAACATCTTCTCCTCTGAAGCCACTGGGCCGATTGGGCCCAAATTTTATCTGTAGCATCCTATGGCTGGGGGATTGAAAGTTTGTGTTTTTTATGAAAATCGGCCCATTAGTTTGGTTGCTATGGCAACTTAGAGTTTCCATAGACTTATACTGGGGAAAATTGAAAAATGGCATTTACTGCCAAGTCATTGCAGATATTTTGACTAAACTTTTATAGAAATGTTTCTTGAGCAAAATTCTTTCAGCCATATGCTTTTATGCCAACCTGATGGTCCCCTAGGTTGTGCCGGGGCCATGCCCTACCCCCTCCACTTCATAAAAGGCCATATATCTCAGAAACCATTCAGCTCCCGACCCCTAAACCATATATATTCTTGTTCCTATTGATAAGACGCATTCAGTAACACCAACCTGGGGGTCCTCAGGGATACGCCGAGGTCATGCCCCATCCCCTCCACTTAATAAAAGGCCCAATATCTCGGAAACCATTCAGATCCCCACCCCTAAACCATATATATTCTTGTTCCTTATGATAAGACCCATTCAGTGACATCACCCTGGGAGTCCCCTGGATACGCCGGGGCCATGCCCCACCCCCTCCATTTCATAAAAGGCCCAATATCTCGTAAACCTTACAGATCCCCGCCCCTAAACCATATATATGCGTGCTTCTTATGATAAGACACATTCATTGACACCAACCCGGGGGTCCTCAGAGATGCGCTGGGGCCTTGCCCCACCCCTCCACTTCACAAAAGGCCATATATTTCAGAAACTGTTCAGATCCCCACCCCTAAACCATATATATTCTTGTTCCTATTGACAAGACGCATTCAGTAACACCAACCTGGGGGCCGTAAGGGATGCGCCCAGGTCATGCCCCACCCCCTCCACTTTATAAAAGGCCCAATATCTCGGAAACCATTCAGATTCCCACCCCTAAACCGTATATATTCTTGTTCCTTTTGATAAGACCCATTCAGTGACATCAACCTGGGAGTCCCCTGGATGCGCCAGGGCCATGCCCCATCCCCTCCATTTCATTAAAGGCCCAATATCTCGGAAACCTTACAGATCCCTGCCCATAAACCATATATATGCTTGCTTCTTATGATAAGACGCATTCATTGACACCAACCTGGGGGTCCTCAGAGACGCGCTGGGGCCTTGCCCCACCCCTCCACTTCACAAAAGGTCATATATCTCAGAAACTGTTCAGATCCCCGCCCCTAAACCATATATATTCTTGTTCATTATGATAAGATGCATTCAATGACACCAACCCGGGGGTCCCCAGGGATGTGCTGGGGCCATGCCCCACCCCCTCCATTTCATAATATCACAATATCTCGGAAACCCTACAGATGGCCACCCCTAAACCATATATATTCTTGTTCGTTATGATAAGACACTTTCATTGACACCAACCTGGGAGTCTCCTGGGGCCTTGCCCCACCCCTCCACTTCACATAAGGCCTTATATCTCAGAGAATATTCTTAGCCCCACCCTAAACCATATATATTCATCTTTCTTATGATAAGACGCATTCAGTGACACCAGCTTGGGAGTCCCCGGAGCCATATATCTCAGAAATAGTTCAGATCCCCACCCCTAAACCATATACTTGTTCCTTATGATAAGACTCGTTCAATCACACCAACCTGGGGGTCTCTTTGTGCTGAGGCCATGTGCCCCGCCCTTCCATTTCATAAAAGGCTTTATATTTCAGAAACCATTCAAATCCCCAGCCCATAATCATATATGTTCTTGTTCCTTATTATTAGCACACCTACTGTAGCGGGGTCCGCAGGGGCCATTCCACTTCATAAAAGGGCCTCAAATCTCTGAAACCGGTCAGATTCCCAGCACTAAACCATATATATACTTGGTCCTTATGATAAGACACATTTAGGGACAACAGTTTGGGCTTTCGTGGGATCAACAGGGCATGCCCCAACCCCTCCACTGTTTAAGAGGCCTTACAGATCCCCACTGCTAAACCATATATATCTTTGTTTCTTATGATAAGACGCATTTAGTGATACCAACCAGGGCTCCATTGGGTCCATGCCCCACCCCCTCTACTTCATAAAAGGCCTAATTTTTCAGATGCTGAGTCCACATGGGTGCTCATTTGGACATGGGGGTTCATTTGGTAGGTTAAAATGATATCATGTTAAAATACATGGCTGCGATTGGGCAGGATGGGCAGTGCCCACCTGAGCTCTGGTGAGCATAGTGGCTCATGGGCCTCTTGTTTATTTGTCCGGTACCTTCGGACAACTAAATTGTGTCTCAAAATCGCCTTTTGGCTCAATTTTAAACTGAAACATATATTTTCATTCACAGAAATAGCTACAGGGCTTAAACGATACACTAATTGGCCTTCGTTTGACACTATCTGGGACTGTTTCACACGCTAGTCGTCTCGTGCTTTGATCGCAATTTGTTTTGTTTTTTCCCGACGCTATGGTTGCTGCTTACGTAACGGATGTTCAACAAATCGATAATGGTTTTATATTCAAGCTATGGGATGCTTTTAGGCGGTTGCAAACGGGGCGGTTACAAACGGGTATTTAATTGGTCTTCTTTAATAAGCGGTGCTTGATTTATGTCATTGGTGCAACAGAAGGACCGCCTTGGAACGATCCGCGTCCTCGCTTCTTTCTTAGTTTAGACAAATAATTTGTAAAGTATGCATGAAAGATTTCAACATCTCCGAGAACATAGAAATCAAACAAATACAGAGATGAAAAAATGACTCGACAGCATGAAATAACAGAAATGCTGGAGCAAAAAAAAAAAAAAAAAAAAAAAACACTAAACAAAAAAAAAAAAAAAAAAACAGACACAGGTGGGAAAAGAGACTGAACATCAGGCACCAACCGATATTACTGAAAAAGGTTTAAGTAAGTCTTTAGGCCGGAGCCGTCATAACGTCTGAGGCCCGACCAGCCGGACTGCTATTCAAGAGTGAAGCAAAGTTTTCACCAGTGACTGGGTGTTACGGACCGCATTGCCTCCCTTCGGCTACATGCATAGCTTATAGGTTTATCACCACTCTCTGACAACTGCATCAGGGAGTCGACTCTGTGGCTCAGCGGTTAGAACACTGGACTATCACCCGAGCTGCCCGGGTTCGAATCCCACCATAGGCGTTTTTTTTTCAGGCTATGCTTCTTTCCTTTGTTACGACTTTCATGTCGTAAAATGGGGGCTCGTCCGGGATCCCCCAGTTGAAATCTTCCACTGACCGTTCCAAGGCGGCTCTTCTGTGGCGATTTATTTATGTTGTTGTTTGCTGCTTACTGTGTGTATCACTTGTGTCTTTTAATTTTGGATGGCCATATGGCCATTTTGTGGGAAAGTGACTGTCCTTATGGCCTTCCTTTGTTTAGGTTTCCATTATGGTCTGGTCGCTTAATGTTTGTATTTCTTTCCCTTTGGTGTCTTTTATGGGTGGAGTAAGTTAATTGTATCAATTCCTGATCTTTGTTTTACTTCCACTTTTTATTCCGCCGAAAATGGCTTCGTGCCGAAGTTGGCTTCACATCATCATTTAATGATGACTTCCTTGAAGAAGGGGTGTGCTACTGATCGCATTGCCTCCCTTCAGTTATATACATGCATAGCTTGTAGGTTTATCACCACTCTCTGACAACTGCGTCAGCGAGTCGACATATCAGCGGTTAGAGCACTGGCTTATCACCCGAGCGGTCCGGGTTCGAACCCCACCAAAGGCGGGGATTTTTTCAGGCTATGCTTCTTTCCTTTGTAACGACTTTTATGTCGTAAGACTGGTTTAAATACCATCCATGCAGTCTGTCGTATAACATTTTAACCAATTTGTATGCCACGCCATTCAAAAAAATAAAAAATGAAAAATATCGCGCGGAAATTTTGAGTGTCTGTCCGTCCGTCAGCGCTTCGTGATTTCGTGTCCGCCCCATAACTTTGATACCATTTTAGATATTTTCACCGGATTTCAAAGATATGTTAAGTGCCATGAGTCCACTTGCAGAACAAATGAACCGTAACTCTAGATTTCCTTCGTTTGGAGTTATTGCCCTTTGAACATTGGACATAGCCAGTTCTATAAGATACTCTTGTCCGCTCCGTACCTCTGACACCGTTAGAGATATTTTCATGAAACTTAATACAAATGTGAAGCATTATGAGATGACATGCAGAATATATGAACCATACCGCTGGTTTGCCTACTTTTGAAGAAATTGCCCTTTGAATATTTAACATAGCCATTTCTACCTTGTACTCGCTCATGTCATAACCGTTCAAGATATTTTCTTGAAATTTTTCACAAATGTAAAGCACCATGAGACAGCGTGCCGAACACAGAATCTTAACTCTGGAAAACAAGCTTTTGGAATAATGGCCCTTTGAACATAGTAAATATTGAACATAGCCATTTCTACGAATAATTTACTAGGGTCCCCTCTGTAAGTTGGAAACCGTCTCAGATAGTTGATGAAATTTCACACAAATGTAAAGCATCATGAAGGAAGGAGCAGAACACAAGAATCGTAACTCTGCGTAATCTGTTATTGGGTTTATTGCCCTTTGAATGTTGAAAAAATGTGATTTCTGTAGTATATGTGTGTCTGTTGTATAACTTGAAAACCATAAATCTGGCTTATCTATGGTTTTAGTTATGGCTCTTTGAACATTGATAGTAACGATTTCTGTGATATATTTGTATCTTCTCTTGAGGTACACATACATCACGAAAACACGCCTATATAATTTTGACCCCTTTGAACCCCACTTTTATACAGTAAAACTGGGGTTTACAGGGGTAGTCCTTTTTTTCTTATTTCTGCTCTAACATATTGATTGTGGGTACTCGTTAGAACCGCCTCGTTGAGAAATGAGAAATAAATTATTAGTTTAGACTCAAACTCTAGACAGGTTTTTAATTATTTGGACCTCATTTTGATTATATCAGTCTTTGAATCGACTGCCTATTCGAAATTCGCAAAATTGCAGTATGCTTCCTCTGGCTTTCGTTGCCAGATAATTAAAGGGCCACTGATGAGGTTTTATTAGCCGAAACTACGTAGTATGACCCATCTTCTTTCTTATGAATATTTTCATTGCTCTTAAGAAACTCATTTTTGATTTTTATTTGCCTTCACTGCAGCTGGTGTTTTGCCGTGTGGCGGCCGTAAAACGTCTCCCCGTACATCAACCATAGTGTAGTTTATATTTTCTTTTGGTCCTTTGAGATCAGCGTGAATATTCTGAGAAATGAGAAATAAATTATTAGTTTAGACTCAAACTCTAGACAGGTTTTTAATTATTTGTACCTCATTTTGATTATATCAGTCTTTGAATCGACTGCCTATTCGAAATTCGCAAAATTGCAGTATGCTTCCTCTGGCTTTCGTTGCCAGATAATTAAAGGGTCACTGATGAGGCTTTATTAGTCGAAACTACGTAGTATGATCCATCTTCTTTCTTATGAATATTTTCATTTCTCTTAAGAAACTCATTTTTGATTTTTATTTGCCTTCACTGCAGCTGGTGTTGTGCCGTGTGGCGGCCGTAAAACGTCTCCCCGTACATCAACCATAGTGTAGTTTATATTTTACTTTTGGTCCTTTGAGATCAGCGTGAATATTCTGAGAAATGAGAAATAAATTATTGGTTTAGACTCAAACTCTAGACAGGTTTTTAATTATTTGGACCTCATTTTGATTATATCAGTCTTTAAAACTAGATTGAACGAGCATTATCGTAGAATGAGTAAGCCTAAGAAAACTGACACTTTCTTATGCCGTCACTTTCGACGTACAGGTCATTCTGTAAATAACATTGTTATACAACCAGTGGAAAAACTTTATTACGATGCAAATTCTACATCTAGATTCAAAATAATCAAAAGACATGAAGCTGAACTGAAATGGATTAAATTTTTACAGACCCCTTTTCCACTGGGATTTAATGACAACATTTATCATGAGGGTAATATTTCCAGAATGCCGGACTTTGATATTTTCTCACTCCTGGAATGTCGAAAACGCAGAACTAGATCTCACGGCACCAGGAAAAATGGTAACTTTAAACGTAAATCACGTGCGTTTAAACGAAACAATACTAGACTGAAGTGACTGTCAATTATATTATTAAATCATGGACGCCACTCTATGCTTTCATTTTTAAGTTCATTACCCGTTTCTGTTTTACGTCTTCTGGACACCGAGGCGAATAAATTCTACGATAGTTCTCATCAGTTATATTATGCGGCTTTCTTAACTAGAGGCTATACTCAGCATACACTCCGTCCTTACATTGATTCTGAAATTAATCATAAACGCCATTTCTTCAAAATATCCTTCATTAATAAGGGTATGGATTTTATAGATTTGCCCAGTATCTTCCGTGAGAGATCGGTGCTTTCTTCCATTCCTGCTTATTTTCAAAATACTGAAACACCTATAATTTGCTATAAATATAACAAACCTGTTAGATCTATCATTTTTAATTTCAATAAACTTGTTTCAGATCTTGATATTGATACTAATACTCCTGATTCATGTGATTGTAAAAACTCAAAGTATTGCTATCCTGCTGCTGGTCATGTAATTACTGGCAATTTAAAAATTATTCCTGATTCTAGGATAAGGAATATAATTTCTAAAGGACCGAAATATCGGTTTCCTTCTAAAATTGATTTCAGTAAATGTAGAGATGAAATCGCTGCTTCCTTGAATGAATTCGGTAATCGATGGTGTAAGCGAGAGTATGTTGAGCATAAAGCCCTTAAGGACTGGAAACTTAGCATTTTAAAACTAGTGAATAAACGCATTTCTTTCTATTCTCAAAATACTAACTTATTACCTCCTAAGCCCAAGACGTCTTTACGTCATCTTAAACTAGGTATTCAAGAATTTCATAAGAAGTTTGTTTTGGCCCCTGCAGACAAGGCCACTAACAACGTCGTCGTTGTGTGACGGCTCCACTATGTAAACACGCTTAAGCAGGAGCTTGGTGGTACTAAGGCCTATGAACTTCAGCCTTTAGCTGAAGAGCGAGCTATAGTAGATAAACATGTTTGTCTTTCAGCCACCAAGTTTGCTGTGTGTGTTAACGAAGGCCAAGACAAGCTTCCTACGCTATACTGGTTACCAAAACTTCATAAAAAATCTTACAAAGCACGGTTTATTGCAAATTCTAGCTCTTGCACTACCACTGAACTTTCTAAATTATTAACTTCCTGTCTTACTGCTATTAAAACGCATGTAATTAAATATTGTGATAAAGTCTTTGAAAGATCAGGAAGAAATCTGTTTTGGTCTATAAAAAATTCGAATGAGGTTTTAAATAAATTGAAATCTAGACATTTTCGTGCTTCTTGTCTGTCTACCTACGATTTTTCCACTCTTTACACTACACTTCCTCATAATCTTATAAAAGAAAAGCTTAATGATTTAATTGAATGGGCTTTTCACAGAGAAGATTCTCTCTATCTTGCATGTAATGTCAGAAATGCATTTTTCAATTCTAAAGAGCATAAGAATTATACACTTTGGTCATGTCAGAAAGTGTGTGATGCCCTCACCTTTCTACTTGACAATATTTATATTAGATTCGGTACTAAGTTATTTAGACAAATTGTGGGTATTCCTATGGGTACTAATTGCGCACCTCTTGTGGCTGATCTGTTCTTGTATTGTTATGAAAGAGACTTCATTTTGTTGCTTTCCATTGATAACCAATCTGAAATTATTGAAGCTTTTAGCTCTACTTCTAGATATTTAGATGATTTATTAAATATTGATAATACCTATTTTGATGGTTTGATCAGTCAGATTTACCCCCTAGAACTTCAGTTAAATAAAACAAATTCTTCTGATACCGAGGCCCCGTTTTTGGATTTACATCTATCTATTGTAGATGGATTTGTTTCGTGCAAAATTTATGATAAACGCGATGACTTTGATTTTGAGATTGTAAATTTTCCTTTTTTGGATGGTGATGTTCCTCGTGCGCCATCCTATGGCGTTTATATTTCGCAATTAATTCGATGTGCGCCATCCTATGGCGTTTATATTTCGCAATTAATTCGATTTGCTAGAGTGTGTAGTCATGTAACTGACTTCAACACTCGTAATAAATTATTAACGGCTAAACTCCTTAATCAGGGTTATCGGTACCATAAATGCAAAGCCTTTTCAAAATTTTATAGACGCCATTCTGATTTAATTTCAAAATTCAATATTGGACTTAAATCTCTTCTGCAACAAGGTCTATCGGAACCCGAATTTTATGGTGACTTAGTATATAAATTCAGAAAAATATATAACCGCAATGACTTCAGCACACAATTTCGTAAAATCATTCTTCGATATAAAAAGATTGGGTACAACATGGATATTATACGACAGACTGCATGCATGGTAGTTAACCCAATCACGGTTGGCAACTTTGCTTCCCTCTTTAATTGCACGCCGGTGGGTCAGGCCTCAGATTATATGACGGCTCCAACGTAAAGGCTTATTGAAAATTAGAGAGATAATGTTGGTTGGTGCCTGATGCTCTGTCTCTGGTCGGGCTCATCGGAGTCTAACTGTTGGTTTTCTTTTGCTCCAGCATTTCAGTGGTTTCTTGCTGTCGAGTCCTCACCGTTGTCTCACCTCTGTGGTTCTTTGATTTTTGTGTTCACGGAGATGTTGCACTGATGAGTTAGGAGGCCTTCATGCGGACTGAACAAATTATTTGTCTAAATCGCGACGGAAGTAAGGGCGAGGATTGTGACCACGTAAAATCGATTTAAGCCCCCCCCCCCCCCCAGTGGAAATCTTCCACTGACCGTTCCAAGGCGGCTCTTCTGTGGCGATTTATTTATGTTGTTGTTTGTTACTTATTGTGTGTATCACTTGTGTCTTTTGGCTTTGGATGGCCATATGGCCATTTTGTGGGAAAGTGACTGTCCTTATGGCATTCCTTTGTTTAGGTTTCCATTATGGTCTGGTCGCTTTATGTTTGTATTTCTTTCCCTTTGGTGTCTTTTATGGGTGGAGTAAGTTAATTGTATCAATTCCTGATCTTTGTTTTACTTCTACGTTGAATCGACTGCCTATTCGAAATTCGCAAAATTGCAGTATGCTTCCTCTGGCTTTCGTTGCCAGATAATTTAAGGGTCACTGATGAGGCTTTAATAGCCGAAACTACGTAGTATGACCCATCTTCTTTCTTATGAATATTTTCATTGCTCTTAAGAAACTCATTTTTGATTTTTATTCCACAGGGTTGGACAACGCTGCGCAGCAAGCTTTAGCTACGCAGTTGGTGGAGTATTTCATTGATAGGTTAGCGTTAGACCAGATAAAAATGAAACTTCTTGGGGCAAATCCACCCACTTTAGATGAGGCGGTAAATAGTGCGATATATGAGGTAAATTTAAGAAAACGGTTCAATCTCCGCGCAGGCAGAGATTTGCTACCTGATCGACCTGGTCATGAGCCTATGGATATAGGTCATATTAGACCAAGACGATGGCAAAACACAAGGCGTGAAAGGGGAGGTAATTTTGACCAAAACACAAGGCGTAAAAGGGGAGGTAATTTTGACCAAAGAAGGCAGGTCAACGCAGTAAGCAATCAAGGGAGTTATTATAGCCGAGGGCAAAATTCTCAATACAGACAGCAAGGTCATAAGCTAGGTCATAAGACCAGATTCAATATGAACGGAAGGCGCTGTTATCTTTGCAATTCGCCAAATCATTTACAAAGAGAGTGTCCTGAGAAAACTCGACCTAAAAGCGAAAACCAAGATGAAAACACTCAGGAACAGAAAAACCCTTTAAACTAAAAACCTCTCTCTATCGTAAGGCGGCAGATAGAGGGAGAAATAGCACATCAACATTTAAAATTTCTTTGGCTGGAACTCCAAATTCATGTTGTTTAACATTAGAGAAAAGAAAACTGAGAGCTTTGGTAGATTCAGGAGCTGAAGTAAGTCTAATAAATTAAAAAACTTACCAGTCCTTAAAAGTAAAATCCCCTTTAAGAAAAATAAAAGTAAATCTGCAGTCAGTAAATGGGGGACAACTGAAGGTGCACGGACTAGCTAATTTAAACTTTTCGCTTAAGGGCACAAAATTGAACCATAATTTTTAAGTAGTTTCTAACATGAATAAAAACATTTTAGGACAAGATTGGCTGATAAAAAATGGGGTCAGAATGTATTACGACCTATGCTGCCTGAGGGTAAATAACACTTATGTTCCTTTAGTTGAAGATATACATATAGCATCAATTGTACGGTTAAAGTATACACTGGTGCTTAAACCACACACTGCCTATGTTTGCAAGGGCAGGGTGAAAAACAACCCACAAATTTCAAAACAGCGCATTTATCAAGTGTCAGCAATTGAGCAGAGCTTCATAAGCAATGAACCAGTGATAGAATTGGCACATGCTGTCATAAAATTAGATGACTTAGGGGCGTGTCCAGTCCGCATAGCTAATAACACAGGTAGAACATACAAATTAAAGAAGGGCTGTGTCATAGGAAAAGTAAGCCAAGTTGATGAAGAATGCATTCATAAAAAAATTCAGTAAGCAGTAACGTTAACGATCAGTAAACTCATGAGGAGCTATTGACAGAACTCAATTGCCCTGAGCAACATAAGGATATTATAACTAATCTTTTAGAGCAGAATAGGGATGTATTGGCCAAGAAAGACACTGATTTAACGCCAACAGACACGGTTACTATGAAAATCGAAACCAATGCCCATTCTCCCTTAAAACTTAGGCCCTATCGCACACACCTAAATACCCGAAAAATTATTGACAAGCCCGTAGATGAAATGCTAGAGGCAAATATGATTGAAAGATCTAGGTCAAGTTGGGCATTTCCTGTAATCATAGTGGAAAAGAAAGATGGTAGTAGTAGGTTTTGTGTAGACTAAAGAAAGGTGAATAAGATAACAAGGACAATGCCTATAAACTTACCTCTCATTAACGATGTAATAAACCGACTATCAGGGGCAAAATACTTCACATCTATGTACCTCCGGGCGGGTTACTGGCAGGTCAAGTACCATAAGGACTCACAAGACCGTACTGCATTCACGTGTCATAGGGGCCTTTTCTCCTTTAAGGTCATGCCATTTGGCATGTGCAATGCGCCGGCCATCTTCACTGAGCTCATGTGTGAGGTGTTAAGTGGCTAAGACGACTTTGCCGCAAGCTATTTAGATGATGTGTTAATTTGGTCCAATAGCTTGGAGGAACATTTGAATCATATCCAACTAGTATTTGATAGATTTTGACAGCACAAACTAAAACTAAAGCTTAAAAAGTGTAGCTTTCTCCAAAAAGAAACTTCTCATTTAGGGTTTGTCATAAGCAAGCAAGGGGTGAAACCGGATGAAAATAAGGTACAGGCAATAAGAAGCAAGCCTCCACCTAGTAGTGTCAGGGAAGTAAGGGGTTTTATTGGTGCTATGTCTTTGTATCGCAGGTACGTGCCAAACTTTTCAAAGATAGCCGAACCCTTGATTGCCTTGACAAGAAAACATGCTAGATTTTAATGGACACCTGAATGTCAGACTGCTTTCGAATTTCTTAATGAAAGCCTGTCGGTCATTCCACTGCTTGCCTATCCCGACACCAATTTGCCATACAAACTATACACAGATGCAAGTGCAGACTGCATAGGGGCTGTCCTGTCACAGGAACAGGAAGACATTGATGAAGATGAAATGGAACGGGCAAGATGGTTGAAAAGCCCATTTATTTCCTGTCGCATATACTCAGCCCTACGCAATGTAGGTATTCCACTATTGAAAGGGAATGTTATGCCATTTATTGCCCCCAGGTATTAGACTTCCTGCCTTGCCGTGGCCCTGGGGGCTCAATTCCTACTGGGCACATTGCCGCTGTGGTCTTTGTGCCCACTGGGAAGAGCTAAAGGAAGTACCACCCGTTTGCCGTGGGTGGCGTCCTGTAAGCCGGAAGAAGGGATCCTGGAGGTTGAGGGTTACCTGAGGTGGCGGTGCTTCAGGTTCCCAACACGCCTCTTTGGCCTGGCTTTTCGGAGTAGACGGGTGGCCGTGCGGTCCGGCACGGTCAATCGGCTGGTCACGCCGAGCCCTAGAGATACCACTTTGCTTTCTCATCAACTTTTTTTGTATCTTTCCTGATACCAACCATATGCCCATTTACCTTACCCTTTTCTGTCTTTTTATCTCTAGAAGGCGGTGGCAAAACGGATCAATCGTGTAGGCATTTTGTTTATGCGAGTATATCTCACGTGTATCTCTAACACCTGCGAGTTGGATAACCACTCCATTATGGTGTTCCCTTGTAGGGCTCCACGGAGGGCGGAGAGCACTTGGGACGAAACTAGGAATTTTTTCTCATGGCTCATGGAAAAAAACACAACCGCACCCACGCACCTAACCGCAACGCACCTAAACGTAAAAAAGACGAGGATTCATCCGAATCGGATGAACACAGTCAAAATTCCAGTCAGCAGTCAAGTCAACAATCAAGTCAGCAGTCTGCTGAACCAAACTTTGACAATGTTCCGCGTTTCTTGGTCGTCACGTCGCTTGACGATACACGAACTGTGTCAAGCCTTTCTCCCTTTGTGATCGAGAAAAGTATTGTCGCCATAGCCGGACACCCAAAGAGTATTAAATCACTCAAATCAGGTGACCTTCTCTTGGAACTCGAGAGAAAACCGCAAGTTGTAAGCCTGCTCGCCACCAAAAAACTCTTTGATCTTTCGGTTAAAATATCTCTTCACAACACACTAAACTCATCCAAAGGAGTGATTCGCAGTCCAGAACTGCGTCCTTGTTCAGACGAAGAGATCATTGATAACCTGAAGGATCAAGGGGTTATTGGTGTTCGTAACATCAAAGTCCGTAGAAATGGTGTACTAAAACCAACAGCAACTTATGTGTTGACTTTTAATACACCAATTCTACCCAAGAAAATCAAAGTAGCATATCTTTCCATTAACGTAGAGGTATACATCCCAAACCCTCTTAGATGTTACTCTTGTCAGGCTTTTGGCCATCACGAAAGCAGATGTCAGAGAAAACAACTCTGTCCTAATTGTGGTGAAGAAAAGCATGTTGATAATCACCTCAACTGCAAAAATGAACCCAAATGCGTAAATTGTGATGGCAAACATGCTGTTTTCTCCCGAGACTGTCCGGCGTGGAAAAAAGAAAAAGAAATACTTACCGTCAAATACCAAAGGGGGATAACATTCCCAGAAGCGCGGAAGATTGTCTAAGAGCGATACATAACACCAACCACCAGTTTCGCCAGCATCACAAAGGGTGCTGGTGTAAAATATACCAGCTCCGCAACACATACTGCTGAATCATACATTGCTGAACTGAAAAAGTCTGGTGCATGGAGTAAATCCACTCCAGCACCACAAAGTTCAACCAATTTATCAAAAGGCGCAATCCAGGTTGCTTCGGATCGGTCGACAGCGACCGTACCGAAGCCAGCGCCGAATGTAAAAGAGAAACCCGACTCAGGTCGAACTAATAAGGGGTCGCAAGATCCGATCAAAAAACATCAATTGTCTCAAAGACAAACAGACAGACAACGTAAAATGGAAAGAGACAATATAAAATTTCAGAACATATTCGGATCTTTGAGTGACAGTGATATGGAGTTGACTGAAACTCCATTTTCACCAAGTGGCAATAACAGATCGAGGCCTGCCACACCACGAGCTGGTGGTAGCAGATCTATATCACCAATTGCACCTCCATAATAGTTTCTAGTCTTTAAATATCTCTCCTTAAAATGGATTTAAAACACAAAATAATACAATGGAATTGTAGAGGTCTTAAATCGAATTATAATGAACTCTTATTACTTATTTCGCTACTAACCCCATCGGTGTTTTGTTTGCAAGAAACTTTTTTAAAAACTGATTACAACATAGATGTCAGGGGTTTCAATACATACAACTATATCTATTCTGATGGTAACAAACCATCTGGTGGCAGCTCAATTTTTGTTAAATCATGTTTACCACAAAGAGAGATCAAATTAAAAACAGACCTACAAGCTGTAGCAGTATCGGTTTCTCTGGATAAAGAAACTACAATTTGCTCTTTATATATTCCATCCTCATTTTCTTTAAAGCCCGAACATCTTGACTCATTGCTGAGTCAGCTTCCATCCCCATATCTTTTAGTTGGCGAATTCAATGGTCACAATATTCTATGGGGCTGTAAAGATATCAATAACAGAGGAGCACTTGTTGAAGATTTTATTGCAAAGAGCGATCTTTGCTTGATGAATGATAAATCTTATACTTACCTTCACCCAGCGACAGGTCATTTGTCTTCTTTAGATCTCTCTTTGTGTCACCCATCTCTCTTCTTGGACTATGACTGGTCTGTTCATGATGATCAGTGCGGAAGTGATCACTTCCCTGTTATAATTGAGAGCGTAAACGAACCAGATGAAGACTGTAACCAGAAGTGGAAAATGAATAAAGCTGACTGGGAATTATTCCATAATTTATGTGAAGAAGAGTTAACAGTTGATTACTTAAATGAATCATCCGACATTGTTTCTGATTTCACAGATACACTTATTAATATATCAGAACAATGCATTCTAAAGACCTCCACAAATACTAAGAAAAGCAAGCCTTGGTTTAATAATGACTGTAAAGAAGCTATTAAAAAGCGTAAACAGGCTCTAAATAAGTTCTGCAAAAGTCCCACTTCAGAAAAGCTAAACGACGTAAAAGTTTTTAGAGCTAAAGCTCGGCGAACAATCCGAGCTTCAAAACGAAAGTCATGGAGAGAATATATCTCCAAATTGAACTACAAAACCCCAATTAAAAAGGTTTGGGATATGGTACGAAAAATTTCAGGAAAAACAAAGTCCTCTAGTTTTACACATTTAAATACTGAATTTGACACAATAGCTTCAACAAAAAAAGATATTTCAGATACTCTTGGTGACACATTCTTGAGAAATTCATCATCGCGTAATTATTCTGACACTTTTAGAAATTTCAAAAAGAACCAAGAGAAAAGAAATCTTAACTTCAAATCCCTTAATCACGAAGAATACAACACACCTTTTAACTTATCCGAACTCGTTGAAGCCATTGAAAAATCACATGATACGGCAACCGGCCCCGATGAAATTCATTATCAGATGCTTAAGCATCTGCCAAAAAGTTCTCTTACAACACTTTTAGATATCTTTAATAATATTTGGGAAACGGGGGTCTGTCCTGAGAGTTGGCGTGTAGCTACAGTTGTACCAATTCCAAAACCAGGGAAAGATCATGCAGAACCTACAAATTATCGTCCGATAGCTTTGACAAGTTGTTTGTGTAAAACATTGGAGAGAATGATAAACAAGAGATTAGTCTGGTACTTAGAGTCCAACAACCTCATTTCAGAATATCAATCGGGTTTTCGTTCGGAACGTAGTACCAATGACAATTTAATAAGACTAGAAACATTTATACGAGATGCTTTTATTAACAAAGAACACGTAGTGGCTGTCTTTTTCGACTTGGAGAAAGCATATGATACAACATGGCGTTATGGAATATTGAAAGATCTACATAACATTGGCTTAAGAGGAAAACTTCCCAGTTTTATTGAAAGCTTTTTAGGGGAGCGCATGTTTCAGGTGCGTGTGGGGTCTAACCTGTCAGATTTCTATGATCAAGAACAGGGTGTCCCACAGGGTAGTATTCTTTCAACTACGCTATTTAACATCAAAATAAACAATATTGTACAATGTTTGGACGACAAAACTGATTGTTCATTGTATGTTGATGATTTTTGTATATGTTACCGTTCAAAAAATATGAAAACAATAGAACGAAAGTTACAACAAAATTTAAAAAGAATAGAAGAATGGACTGATAAAAATGGTTTCAAGTTCTCCAAGTCGAAAACGCAGTGTGTTCATTTTTGTAAACTACGGAAGAAACACGAACATCCTTCCCTGTTTTTATACGGATCACAAATTCCTGTTGTTGAAGAAGCCAAATTTCTTGGGGTCATATTTGATCAAAAGTTATCTTTTATTCCCCATATTAAATATCTTAAAGCGAAATGCTTAAAAGCTTTGAATCTTTTGAAAGTTTTAGCTCATACAAGTTGGGGAGCAGATCGGTATACTTTATTACATCTTTACCGGTCTTTAATAAGATCTAAATTAGATTATGGGTCTGTTGTTTATGGTTCTGCCAGAAAGTCCTATTTGAAATCCTTGGATACTATCCATCACCAAGGCCTTCGTCTGGCCATGGGAGCCTTCCGTACTTCTCCCGTATTAAGCCTTTATGTAGAAGCAGGTGAACCATCTTTAACCTCGCGCAGAGAGAAACTTTCTCTTCAGTATGCTATCAGACTTGCTGCAAATCCATCTAACCCGGCATCCAAAATTTCATTTCCACCTCAATTTGTAGATAAGTATGAAACAAAACCCACAGCAATCAAACCTTTTGGATTACGTATTTTACCACTGCTGGAAAATTCAGGTATCGACCTTAAAAATATTCAAAAACATGAAACCGCCGAAGTTCCATCTTGGTGTATTAAACAACCTTCTATTCTGTTCGACTTACATGATGGAAAAAAATCCGAATCAAATCCAATACTTCTCAAACAAAACTTTCAGGTACTGCAGTCACGTTACAATGATTACCAGCAAGTCTATACTGATGGTTCCAAAGAAGGAGATAAAGTTGGCTGTGCGTATGTTTCTAAAGATACGCACAAAACCATGCGCCTTCCAGATGGTTCATCTATTTTTACAGCTGAAGCCAAAGCAATAGACCTAGCTTTAGATTTTATCAGTTCTTCAACAATTCAAAAAGCAATTATATTTTCTGATTCACTTTCTGTGCTTAAGGCTTTAGACCATTCATCATCTAAAAATCCTCAAATTCAAAAATTGATCGAAAAACATCATGAAATTTCTAAAACACACCAAATCTTGTTTTGTTGGCTTCCGAGCCATATTGGCATTGTCGGCAATGAATATGCTGACAAGAAAGCAAAGGAATCGCTCAATCTTGATCCATCTGTTTTTAAAATTCCTTTTAATAATTTTAAACCATTTATCAACCGATACATCTTGTCGCAAGGCGAATGGGACCGTGCAATAAATAACAAACTCCATGCCATTAAACCTGTCGTTAGTACAAAATGCTCTCCTCCACAGTTTTCCAGAAAAGAGGACGTAGTATTAACACGACTGCGCATCGGCCATACTAGAGTTACTCATTCTTATATTTTTAATGGTGATGATCAACCTTCTTGTGTAGGTTGTGATCAGCCATTCACTGTGAAACATATCTTAATTGACTGTGTTGACTTTTCACCCTCACGTATTTTATATTTCAAAGCTGACACTTTACAACAACTGTTTCGAGATGTACCTGTTGATAATATTATTTTATTCTTAAAAGAAATTGGACTTTTTCATAAGATTTAACTGTTTCAGATTTTTATACATTATCATTCTGACTTTTTACTTTTAATATCATCATAATTATTCATGCCGTTTAACCATTAACCGTTTGACGCTTATGACCCACAAAGAGGGTTGACGCGTCGTTAAACACGAAATCATCATCATCATGCCATTTATTGTGCGCTGCAGAAGTAGCACACTTACTTGCACAACGCAAATCTTCTGTGATCACCAACCCCTGAAATACCTCCTTGGGAGCCCAATGATGAATAAAAGGGTACTGATGTGGGCCCTTACCATACAGGGGTACAATGCAGAGATTAAATATATAAAAGGGGCCTCAAATTGCTTGGCCGATATGCTGTCGAGACTTCCAGGAAGCGAGGATGATAAGGTGCCTCAAGGCAAGTCAGTTACCGAGGAAGAAATAGTCCCTGACGTATCTGACCGGTCATATGAGATAGGGGTAATTAACTCCAACGAGGCTGACCAAAATAAATTTGCATCGTGTTAATTTCAAGAGAATGACCAGTTAAATAAACCAGACACATTAGGGTTAGACATGGTTGCTGAACAATTAAAAGACCCAGAAATATATACCATAAAAACTCAGCTAGAGGCGGATAGTCAGGCCCAAAAGAAATACATAGTATTAGACAATATACTGTACTTTATTTCCCATGTTGACGAAGACCCAGTAGTACGCCTATATGTCCCAACTCACCTCACGGAAAAGGTAATAGCAAACATCCATAGTGTAATACATTTGGGGTTCGATAAAACCTTGACGCCATACGGTCAAAATATTTCTGGCCGAACCTATATAAACGTGTATATGACTATGTTTCCAAATGTGTAGATTGCCAAACCCGCAATATGCAAAAGGTTAAGTCCCCCTTAAAAGAGGTTGACACACCCCCTTTCCCATTTGCAAAAATGGCAATAGATATGGTGGGACCCTTACCCAAAACCTTATCAGGGAATCAGTACATCTTTACGACCATTGATTGGTACTCTGGTTACTTAGAGGCGTGGCCACTACCCGATAAAAAGGCTGACGGCATCGCTCATCTCATATTAGATGAGTTATTTCCCCGATATGGGTGCCCATTAGAGGTGTGTAGGATAATGGAAAAGAACTATGCAATGCCACCCTGGATAACCTCTTTAACAAGTTAAACATCCTTCACAGAAAAACGAATGTTTACAGCCCAAATGAAAACAGGGTCGAGCGATCCCATAGAACGTTGTTTTGTCCAAAAAGGTAAAAGACAACCCGCAGGCGCGGGGTTTGTATTTAAACCAAGCCCTAGCAGCTATACGGTTCAGTGAAAATGTGTCGACCAAGCAATCCCCCTTCTTTTACTTGTTCCAGCGAGACCCCGTCTTACCCATTGATAACTTGCTCAAACCCCGACGAAAGTATTATGGTGATTACATCATAGAAAGGGGCTTAGAACAAACTCATCAAGCCTTTGTACTAATGCACCGTAGGCGTAAACAAGCTCATAGAAGACAGGCAAAATAAGCAGACAAAACCCGTAAGATAACAGACTTCAACTGACCGTTCCAAGGCGGCTTTTCTGTGGCGATTTATTTATGTTGTTGTTTGTTACTTACTGTGTGTATCACTTGTGTCTTTTGGTTTTGGATGGCCATATGGCCATTTTGTGGGAAAGTAACTGTCCTTATGGCCTTCCTTTGTTTAGGTTTCCATTATGGTCTGGTCGCTTAATGTTTGTATTTCTTTCCCTTTGGTGTCTTTTATGGGTGGAGTAAGTTAATTGTATCAATTCCTGATCTTTGTTTTACTTCTACTTTTCAAAGTAGGGCAACCTGTGTATCTTAAGAAACATAAACGAAACAGCAAAATAGACAGAAAATGGAGTCAATATTTTAGGATAATAAAGAAAATAGGGGACAAGACTTGGGAGTAAAGAGACCAATTAACAGGGGAGATCTTAAAAAGCAGTGCTGACAATATGAGGCTAGCTAACATAGACGAGTGGGAGATACCAAAATCCCAGAGCCAGCGAAAATTTCGCCGAGCCCACTATGTCATGACACCTGAAGGTACAGAAAACGAGACCGCGACGTCGGACACTGATTCAGAGTCAGCGGGTCCGGACGCTCGTTTAGCTAAGAAGTACAGGAGGGTAAGGTCAGACTCCGAGGAGGAAGAACACATTCCTCTGGCCGAGCTTGCCCGCAGGCTTAAAGCTAGGAAAGCTAGGCTAAGACAAGAAAATGCAGACCCTAATTCAAGGGAAATAACCCAAAACAGAAATATCACGAGAGATAATGGTAGTGGGTCCGAAACGGCTTCTGAAGATACCAGCTCTTCAGACAATGAAAACAATGGCCTAAGTGGCCATGAACAAAGCTCTGACGAGGGCAGGGTCAGAAAAATGGAAGTAGATAATGTCCTCAGAAACAAACAAAAGAAATGCCGTAGACTTAAAACGGAAAAGAGTAAAGTTCAAACTTTGCTCGAGAGCCTTGTTGATGTGCTATAAAGCTGCCTAAACATTTTGTAAATAATAAAAATAAACAATAATGGAAGATTATAAAATCATAATAATAATACCCATACCTTTGATAGACTGTACGAAACAGATGGACCTATATAAGTTCTATAACTTGCCCTTCACATAAGCACTGTTTATCAATCCAATAATTAGACAGAAACGGAAATGTTAACATACTATACACTTGAATCAAAATATATCGCTATCAACCCTGAACGCACTCAGTACATGCTCTTAAATCAACATGATAGGGATGTATGTAAACTGGGGTTTCATAAGATATGCACTTTAAGAAAACCAATTCATCATAAAAATTTAGCCAGCATGTGCATCTTAGCCGTATTCAACAATGATAAGAAAAAAATAAAACGCCTGGGTAGTACAGTCGTAACTTTTAGCCAAGACCTTCCACATGTTCAATACTTAAGCGACGATACATATATCATTATCACTAGGGTCCCCTGATATTTAACCTGGCATGTCAAAACGAAGTACGCCAAAAGATTGACATCTCTGTACCTTATAGGTTCATTAGGGTCAGGAAGGGTTGTAAAGCGACTTCTGACAGGGTAACCCTTACGGGGGTCTATGAACATGGGTCTTCACATACGATTCACAATAATGCATTGAGTATTTTGCAAGGTGACAACTTAACCAATCTAAACATTGGGAGCCATTTAAGGCAAACATGCCCAACTTGAGGGGCGCTGTGAGATTACCTCAGAAACTTAAGCATCTTAAAGAAGTTCCGGTGGATCAGCTTCTCGAAGGGATAAATTAGGTGGGTCAAGTCAGACCCATGAAGGTCCTACCTTTTCCTTGTTGGGGTAATAGGTTAATGATTCTTGGTAGTGTAACTTCAGTTATTATGGGCATTCTGATCTATCATAAGTGGGGTAATGCTGTTGCTGGTTTCTTGCCTGCCCTCTGCAGGAAGAGTGGTGATCGACGGGCACGAGCCAGCGTTCCGTACTCCGACGATTCTGGTCAAGAGATGGCTGAACTAACCAGTAGAGAAGAGCGCCAGCCTCGCATTATATACAGACGGGAAAACATAATGGGAGATGACGACATGTTACAGCAAACGAGAGCTTTGTTAGAGAAAGATAAACCGACAAGCCAGCCAGACAATCAAGGGTCAGCAGGTGGGATGATACGACTACTCCCACTACAACCAACCAACCAGTCAACAACTGTTAGAGAACAATAATTATGGATATGTTATATTTAATGAATGTATGGTCAGTGGACGAGGTGAGATTATCACAAAATGAACTTCAGCAAAATGTGCTTGAATCCACGTGACTAGTTAATTAGAGCAGTGATAGTCAAGACTTTACGGTTAGTTTAATTCTCCGACTTAATCTTCCGTCATGTCTGCTTAGACATAACCAGCTACGAGAACCGATATGATACATGTCACACATGGTCAACACGGATGAAGAGAAAGAAAACACAACGCGTAATCCGAAGAAACCTATACGATCACATGGTACAACCCAAATGGTACTATGCCATAATGGTACGACATACTGGTACGTCACATGGTACAACATAAATGGTACTACACGACAATGGTACGACAAAGTAGTACGACAAATGGCACACCATTAAATAGTACAACTACTATGGTACGACTCAATGGTACAACAGTCATGGTACTACTCTGGTACGACTAACTATGGTACAACTTAATGGTACTATGTGAAACGAGACACCAGCTGTGAATGTTACAGAACAAAATAGAAGAATTATTCTAATGACTAGAGACTGCTATTTGCGATAGCTTGTGTATATAATAAAGACTTGAGGAACTCAGACATACTGAGTATTGTATACAGAGACTGTTTTTATATTATTTGAATTGGTTATAAAAAAAAAAGGAATATGCTAACAAATGGTAGCATATTTCTTCTTAAAATACGTTAGGGGGGAAGGTAACACAGTAGTGGTTCTTGTAAGTATTGTTTTCTTATATTAGAAAGTTACCTATATCATATAGGTAGGGCCAGGCGAGACTACAACCCTGGTGCATTTTCACAGTAGATGAAAAACCCTGGTGCATTTTCACAGTAAATGAAAAATGCGAAGAAGTAACCCGGAAGAATCAGACCATAATTTTGACAAACACTTATATTAATGACTAGCCCAGAGCGATGGCTGTCGAGTGGATCTGGTCAAAGTCACCATTTAATTGCCGATTTATGACTTCTTAAGTGCTCATGCATGGATGTGTCATTTCCTTATGGTCAGTTATGAAACGTACTTCCGTGTAGATATGTATATAAACTGGGGTTGTTTTCTAGTCGACAGTCAGTATTTCACTCAGCTACGTTAGAGTAGAAATAAAGCAATTTGACATCATCCGTGAGTTCTTGTTTCCTTGACTGTGTGACATTACGATAGGACTTGTTATAAGAGAGTTTTGTCTAACAATTCAGTCTGTAAAATGTCTCCACTTATTTTTCTCTAGGTAACGTGTGGATGGCCAAGGCGATCAGCAAATACTGATCATACTGAGCGATTAAGCAGGCTGATCTGAGTATTAGATGGACCCACGAATCTCCTTGTATGTTTTGTCGTGAACTAGATCATCTTGATATGTTAACATATCCATATTGTCTGCCTCTGTTTCGGTAGTATCGGTCAAAAAGTTCCTTTCTGTTACCATAGGTTCTACAGATGAAAACTACACAAAGGTTGCTTTGTTTTGGTTAGAGGACTCATTTGTCCGTGCAAAAGCCCCATTCGTTTTTGTTTACTTAAACCCATCATCGTAGACTACTGCTTTTATCACCCAAGGGGCCACAGTGTCACTTTGGCAGAGAAAATGGTTAAAATGCTATGATTTAACATCATAAAAATTCCACTTTACCCAAGTTTCTTAAACTGGATACACGTTACATTTCATTAGATACCCATTGCTTTTATTCACAATTGATTTGGAACTTTAGTTGCATCGGCTACCAGAAACGAGCGATCACGTAATGACGTTGTGTGCAAATGCTGCTGTCAATAGGAAACCCATATTAACACGCAATTGATTGCCCTATATGCTAGACGAATTTTGAGCATTATTTTCCATCACGGTTAACAGCAATGCTGGAACCAAAGCGTTTTTAAGTGGTAAAAATTATTGACCTGTAAAACAATAACAACACTTCGAAAATTGCTAATTTTCAATTTAACTGAAAGGGAGATAATCTGAGAATTTCACAAATAAAATTATTGCTTATTTTGCAAGCTCATGAGATGTTGTAAGGATAATGTGTTATTCGATGTTCAGTTGATGTGGTCTTCCATAGAGTCACTGCGCATGCGCAATGTCTTTTTTCTTGCAAAATCTCTCTAGGCACAAATTGTAAGACAACTCTGGAGCAGAAAGCTGTAGGCAATTGCAAGGTTAAGCATTCTCTAGCTAAACGTCCGATTCACAGGTCTACGGAAATCATTTACTTAATAGCTGCCAGATAGTTTTTGAGTTTCACCAGAAAGTTGGTAAAGTTACTTTTCTGACTAAGTGTTTGTTCGGATAACAATGACATAGCATTACAGAACATATTTATTTATTCAGCATTCAACATAATACATTCGAATTTGGTTTAATAATATCAGCTATATGCAATACGGATAAATAAAAAAGAACGAAAGCAATGGTCAGAAATTACCTTCAGTGGGGAAAGAGACCGGCCCCGATAGCTCATTCGCTAGAGTGTCCGCTCCGGGGAACGGGATGTCACGGGTTCGATCCCGGGCCGCGACATACCAAAAGTCGTTAAAAACGGTACTAGCTGCTCCTCGCTTGGCACTCAGATTTACGGGGTAGAGCTAGGACTGGTCGACCCAGTGTCAGGATAATGTGACTGGGTGTGCTATCATGTAATGTGTCTGGGACATGATACTTCAGTAAGGCAGCACTATACAAGTGAGCATTGAGCTCCCTGTCGCAACCAGACACCGTCGTGATATGACTGAAAAATTGTTGAAAGCGACGTTAAACCCGAATTCACACACACACTCCATGGGGGAAGAAGCATAAACATAACAAAATAACAACAATCTAGGGAGAGTTTCAATTTATCCTTGGTACCAGGAGGCTTATCACGTTAAGTCCGTGAATTGAACACCCCTCAAAACCCAACTTTATATAGAAAAAACTGGTATTTACGGGGGTATAAATTATTGTTATACATGTTATTATGCTCCAAGACATAGGTTGTGGGTACTTGTTAGAACCGCCCCAATGCGGCGGTTCTAACGAGCACACACAACATATGTTTGCAGTGTAAATAAGAAAATATAAAGATTTTTCATAAAAAAGTAGCCATTTTGGAGATGTAATAAGTGCACTATGCTGCACGAGTGGGTTATGGTAATGGGGCTCAAACAGGATGATTAGATCCTAGAAAATCTCAAACAACACTGCACAATAAGACAAAAAGAAATGTTTAGTTGAAATACAACACAGTATAGTAGTCGCAGATAAGATTGACTAGGCGGAGCTATCGTTTGTACCTACCTTTGGAATACTTAATTAACAACAAGATGTGTTTGTGAAACACTGATGCCCCCGGACAGCGCGTGTTAAATATGAAAGCAGTATCACTAAGCAATCGAAAGGTATGGCCAATGTTCAAGTCTTAAAAAGTAGGTCAAGGTCACAAGGTAAAAAAATATTGGGATCGTTGGAAGGTCATGTGACATAGAATACACAGGTGAAATATGAAAGCCCTATCACGAACCAATCGAAAGTTATGGCTAGTGTTAAAGTTTTTAAAAAGTAGGTCAAACATTAAGATCAAGGTTACGAGGTCAAACATGGTACCACTAGAAAGGTCTTGTGACAAGGAATGCACATGTGAAATATGAAAGTCATACCACTTACCAATCGAACGTTATGGCTAATGTAAGTTTTAAAAAAAATAGGTCAAATGTCAAGGTCAAGATCACAAGGTCAAAAATTATGGTACGACTAGAAAGGTCTTGTAAAAAGAATGCACATGTGAAATATGAAAGCCCTATCCATTACCAATAGAAAGTTATGGACTATGTTGAAGTTTTTAAAAAGTAGGTCAAACGTCAAGGTCAAGGTCACGAGGTAAAAATTGATGGAACCAGTGGAAAAGTCTTGTGACAAGAAATGCGCATGTGAAATATGAAAGCCCTACCACTTACCAATCAAAATTTATGGCCAATGTTAAAGTTTTTTTAAAAGTAGGTCAAATGTCAAGGTCAAGGTCACGAGGTAAAGAATTTTGGTACCACTTGAAAGGCCTTGTGACAAGGAATGCACATGTGAAATATGAAAGCCCTATCACATATCAATCGAAAGTTATGGCCAATACTAAAGTTTTAAAAAATTCAAGGGGAGATTATTCAGCCAGAAATGACAACAGAGTAATGGCCGTTGGTCAGGATGTAGCCCTTGTGATGGTGAATAATTGTGTGAAGTTTCATCGGGCTAGGTCAAATACTTTTGAAGTTAAGATCGAGGTTAAAGTTTTGTAAAAAAAAACAAGGGGAGATAATTCAGCCAAAAAATGACAAATGACAACATAGTTATGGCCCTTGGTCAGGATGTAGCCCTTGTGATGGTGAATAAGTGTGTGACGTTTCATCGGCAAGTTATGATCAAGGTTAAAGTTTTTGTGACGGACAGACAAACAAACAAACAAACAGACAGACATGCCCCCAGAATCGATTCTCGGGGGCATAAAAAGGTAAACCAAGTCTCCCGATTGTGTGAATTCAACTGTAACACAAACAAAGCTGTGGCGTATAAGGCCATTTGGTACGCTTGCAGAAAACATCCGAAAGGAACTCTACCGAATCTTCTGGTTGACTCAGCGAATTTGATATATATTGACAACGCCCGAATAGCTCCGCCTAGTCAATTTTATCTGCGACTTCTATAACAATTGGGCCCCGTCAAGCGATTTTGATACTTATCGCCTATGCGAGCAGCGAAGGTTCAGGCGAGCCTGCGCATCCGCGCAGTCTCGCCAGAACCTTCGCTGCTCGCTCATACAAGCAGTGAATCAAGAGGGACCTTCAGACAGAAAGGCCCCTCTGAATGGCTGGGCATGCGCAGTTAAAATTTGTCATGACGGAATGCTCAAAGACACAAATTCGCTTGGCGGGGCTCAATTAAAGAACAGCTGTAGTAAAACGCAACGACACAATAACAAAAACAGAACAAGTAAGAAGCCAAAACCATTATGAAAACGCGCCTATTCGAACACGTATTTTTTCCGCTGAAACAGTACCACCAAGTTCTTGCTGAAGAGTGTTAAAATAGGGAAGCCATCAAACAACGACGGCCTTATCTGCTGGAGCCAGTACAAACTTCTTATGAAATCCTTGAATACCTAGTTTAAGGTGACGTAAAGAGGTTTAGGAGATAATAATCTCGTATTTTGAGAATAAAAAGAAATGCGTTTCCATTCTTTGAGAGCTTTATGCTTCATATAATGTACCAAGTTTCAAGGCGATTAATTCAGCGGTTCCAGAGAAGAAGATTGTTTTAATGTTTATCTTTGATGGCCATTTGGCCTTGGTGGCAATATTGGTCCTATGCATTTAAGCAAATGGCAATCCATCCATTGGAAGGGAGAAAGGAAATCGGCCCAAAGTTCCAAAAGAAATTTTCATTTGAAATGTTTTAAAACTGCATTCAAGTAGGCTCATGCCAAGTTAGCTGAATGACCTTGACCCCTGGCATTCATAGATATCCGTATAGTACCTATCCCAATTGTACTGAACACAATAGATTTCGATAAATGCACTGTTTTACATTTGTCCAACTCAAAATCCTTGGGGCCACATTTTACCTTGCCGTAAAATAAGTCATAGTCAACCTAAGGTCATCATTTGAGCAAATTTGGTAGTACTCACTCACCCAATACTGTTTAGCAAGTTTCATGACAATTAAGCCAGTGGCTAAGGAGAGGTTATTTTTTATAGTTTTACCATTTTGGGCATGGCTGCCATCTTTGTCTTGTCTCCTTGACCATTCAAACATTCATTCCGCCATTGTCAGGAAGTGGCATATGAAGTTAAAAAGAGATTTACCGTGCAAGTTTAGAAAGAAGATTCTTTCTTGTACGATAGTAGGCGTCCGTCGACCGTCGTCCACCATTTTTCAAACAATTTCTATGAAACCGCTGAAAAAACTCTATTAAACATCATTTGCGGCCTCCTGACAAGCTCCTCCGGCAAAACGAAAACACGCCTATATAATTTTGACCCCTTTGAACTCCACTTTTATATAGTAGAACTGGGGTTTGCAGGGGTAAACCTTTTTTTTTCTTATTTCTGCTCTAAAATATAAATTGTGGGTACTCGTTAGAACCGCCTCGATGAGGCGGTTCTAACGAGTGCCCGCAATCTATATTTTGAGCAGAAATAAGGACGATATCACAATTTTTCATCCTAAAATTTGAGTTTTGTCGGCGAAAGAATTATACTGTGTTTTATAGGCGTGTTTTCGTAATGGGAACCTTTAACTCAGGAGGAGGGGGCAGGGTTAGAAACAAAACAAAAACAGAGTAAAATACTGATTAAGATGACATCTCTATGGCGGCACTCAATACGCATTTTGAACTATGGGTCAAGTTTTGCAATCTCATTTGTATAAGCTTTCAGAAAAAAGTCTCATTTGATCATTCAGTACTTTTGAAACCGAAAATGGGCCTTACCGATCCTGGGTAAACTAAGATCTAAACATTTTCACTACTATGTTGGCTGTTATTAGAACACACCTCCAGATATGCTGTCTTGGCAAGAAAATAATGATTTAACTTCTTTTCTGAACTTAGATCCACTCAGAATATACAAAAAGAAATTCAGCGTTGGATTGAGTGCTACTAGCAGTAGAAAAATCCTAAGCATATAATCTATCTTTTCAATTTCTTGGTTTGGATCAGGGGAAAACTTAATAAGATTGGGAGTAATTATCATAAAAATGGCATATGGAGCCATACTAATCATAAACACAATTGTTAAAAGTTGTAACAAAATTGTCAGTGATTGTTTTTTCTGCAGTGTGACGCCAAGATCTCTCCGGCGACGAGAGATGCGTGACAGATGTACGATTATTGTAGCATTGCCAGTCAGAATAACTGCACATGGAATACTAAATGAAAGACAGAAATCTAGCCATGTCCATGTGGTCGCCAAAAAATGTTGATACACTTGGGAACCTATTCCCATACACATTGTCCTGTTTGTCTTATGCCATATAATGTGCGAGATTTCTGCGCCAACAAAAAAGTGACTATTAGCAATTACAAGGCAAATTGCTACAATCATCAAAGCAATAATTCCTTTTTTCCTATTCACTAGAAACTTGATCTTGTGTGGAATAATCACAGAAATAGTTCTTTCAATATTTATTAAGACGAGAATCCAGGAAGAAAAATGGATACTAAAGTACGTGAAGAAAACGTGTAGCTTGCAAGCTATCTCATTCACTATACGAATATCAAACTTCCACATGATAAACAGCCATTCTGTGAAAATACTTGTTTGGAGAATGATTATGTCTGAAAACGCCAGGACTAAAAGAAACACTGCAGTCGACGAACCTCGATTCCTTTTCTTACTGAGAATCAAAATTGTTAAAATGTTTCCCGTCATACCTATTACTAGCAAGATTGGCGCAACAATTCTGATTAAATCATAAGACACTGTCTCAAGATCACTGTTGTTGTCATCAGTAATTTCATGCGTTTTAGTCTTTGTCGCTGATACAGTGTTATTATTGTCTTCAGAAAGAGCAGAGATATTTCCAAAAACTGTTTGATTTTCCATGTCTTTTGCAGAATTGATGTGGACTTGCAACACTTGATACAAAAGCAAATTACTATTTCATGAATATAATAAATCCGTCTAATTTCTATAATAATGATAATTAATCCCAATAGTCACACTCCACAATGAACTATTAACATAGCAACAGATAGGGTTGGTATATCGTGATAATTGATGGATAGTTTTTGTCAATTCCCTATAAAAACCTATGTTGTGGATATTCATTAGAACCGCCCACAACATAGGTTTATATGGATAAATAAGTAAAACTAGTCTTCAAAATTACCAACCTTATATATTGCTATGTATAAATTTGATGCTAAACGTTGACAAAAGCACATCGTTACTCATCAGTTGTACCGCGCCAAAGATATCCTTGGTGGACATGAGTCGTTGGCAGAGACTCACCAGAACAGCTTGCACACCATGTTAACACTGCCGTGTAATGAACAACCCTCTAAACCGGACTTTGTATGGAAAAACTCGGGTTTACATTTTCTTTATTTTTGCTAAAAACACAGATTGTTGTGAGTACAATAGAAATATCAGTAGCAGAGTCAACGATTCCGTGTAGATTCCATTACAATATTTATTTCCTGTTGTCACGGGAAAGTTTTGTTGTCACGGGTTGGTTGTATCGAAATGATCGGGTTGATGAATGGATTGGATTTAAGGTGATTGTGGCCACATGATGATTATTGATGTTGGACCGACGTTATGGTCTTCTCCCGCTTTCCCGAGGGGGTTCGGGGTTCAAAGGATGACAACTCCGTTTGCTGATTTCATGTTTTTGAGAGAACTTTATGATAGAACCTTCTCCCTCTCGACCTCGTTCATCCTGAATAAATATTATAAATATCCTAAGAAATTAGGAATAACATATAGATGTGTCCGTCAGGTGGTCGTGAGACCTACCCTCGCCAGGGACAAAGAAAGACTGACCCCGAGGTCGAGAGATCGAAATGGCAAGATATGAATATTCATGAAATAATGACAATTATGATAATTTACAAATGTTCAACAAGATAATGAAATAAAGTAAACGCATACCTGAATAAATATTATAAATATCCTAAGAAATTAGGAATAACATATAGATGTGTCCGTCAGGTGGTCGTGAGACCTACCCTCGCCAGGGACAAAGAAAGACTGACAAAGGCTGGGGTAAGAATGTGCGCATGCGGTGTTAATCAGTGACGTGAAAAGCGCACGAGACTTACATAAGGACACCGGAAATTGATATACGCTACTCAGGAATGCTTAATGCTTAATGAAATATGAAATATATGAGTATATGAAGTATGAAAAGCGAAGATCAATATGGGGAAAATAACTGGAAATGACTAGAAAGTCCTAAGCGCAAGCGCTCCTCCAGTTTCCATAATTTCACCCTGTGACATTCTCCCCCTCTTCGGGAAATGTCGTCCCGACATTTAACTTAACAAATTTCTTGAATGAGTTTAAACACAAGTTTAACTTCGACTTTACAATTATTTATATAAATTTACCAGATGTATAGTTTGTTTATAAATACCAATCTGATAATAAAATAGGAACCGAAGCTATTGCTTCTAATGTTTGTCGAGCTAGTGAAGTTAACATATCTAGCACTTTGCCAGGTAAACCCTTATCAAAATGCGCTGCCATAAACGCTGCACGGTATGCACAGCGCAAAAATATAAAACTTTATATACAGAACTTAGACAAAAAATCTTTTATTGATAGCGCGTAATAGGACACTCCTTACTGGTTTAGCTTCAAACGGCTAAACATTAAAACCAGGCTAAAATTGCTTATCCTAAAACACAGCCAAAATGGAAGTGTCATATAAAAATACATTATTTACGCGCTGGACTGGAGAGAGGAAATATAACAGAACTATTCAATTCTTACGAAATTATTCACCCTTCCACGAAAGCACAAGCCAGAAGCACGAACCGGCCACGGTCTGATTGGGATAGCCCCCACCTAGGTTGTAACCAACCCATGTCCAAGCAAGCGCGAAATCATGTCAAGGCGAAATTTTCAATAATACAATTTTCCTACTAGAACTTTCTCGCCAGTTTGCAGTCAAGTGCACCACGTATCAACGGCACTCTAACAACACACAGGCTCTCTAGAGACGCCATGATAAATCATGCACCGTCAACCAACTGCAACCAAGCAGAAGCTGAACTTAAGAAAAAAACAAAGGGTCAGCAGAATTGCATTCCAGTGCGGCACGTGCCAAGAGCACTCTGACAACATACAAACTCTCCAGAAACGCCATGACAAGCCATGCATCGTCACTCAACTGCAACCCAGCAACCCGTTTAAATGAAAACTTTTTGTTTCGAAGCCTCTCTCCAGAATATATTTAGCGTAATTGTCACACGCTCCCCTCCCCCTCTGTGAAAAAATGTCGTCTCGACATTTCAAATAAAAAAAAATAAAATACTTGTACAGGAAACCAGGAAACCATGTCAGCTGTTAATTCAGTTAAAAACATTCGAAAATTTAAAATAACCAGTCCCCTCCTGCCTGCCACCTTGGTTTCTGCCTATGCCTTTGTGTACGCGTTTGCGGTCGCAATTCTGGTTGAGACCTCGGAGCCGGACTAAAGGGTTTCGCCAAAGGATCCAATGACGACATCTCTGGGGGTATCACCACACTAGGGGATACCGGTGCATCCAGCATGTTCGCACTATCCGAAACTGCAGAGCCTGGTGCAGGTGAGGTTGCACTACCTGCCGCTCCACTCGGAACATTGATATCACCGGCAGTTGTACCCTCAACCGGTGACGGTTGAGAACTGCTATTTGATGATATATCTGTATCCGCAGAGCGTTGTTTGGATGCTGGAAGGGCCATGAATGGAAGAAGGAGATTCCTGTGCAGCATCCTTCGGATGCTCCTCCCATGTTCACGTTTGACAACGTACACAGGAACCTCTGTATTTGGCTGTTCAACAACCAAGTACACATCTTTCTCCCATTTATCTGCCAGCTTGCACTTTCCCCTCAGTCCGACGTTGCGCACCAGTACTCGGTCACCGGGCAAAAGCTGGGCATCCCGAGCTTTGAGGTCATAAGTTTCCTTATGCCTTCTGCCCTGGCGACGGGCCTCCTTGGTGGCTGTCTTATAGGCAAAGTCGAGCCTCTTTTTCAGATCGGCTGCAAACTTTGTCTGGTTAGCATGCCTACTCTCTGGATTTATGCCTAGAAAGGCATCAACCGCCAGTCTAGGGTGTCGCCCAAACATTAAATAATGCGGGGATCAATATGGGGAAAATAACTGGAAATGACTAGAAAGTCCTAAGCGCAAGCGCTCCTCCAGTTTCCATAATTTCACCCTGTGACACTGTAAATTCCATTATAATATTTATCCCCAGAGTCACAACCATTTACACGCCTTATTTATAGGAGTCATTTCTGAATTATTGGATAACGTCATACTGTCCGGTTCATGCTCCGAGCTAATGACGACAACTCACAAACGACGGAAGGCGAAACCCCGATTTTTGTCATTGGCGCACAAGACAGCTGCAGCTCAGCATGCAGTATCTCTGTGCAATCCAATACCTCTAGTTTGTATAGTCTGTGCTAGTCTGTGAAACAACAAACTACTTTGCGTTTTCTTGGTAGACCAAAAAATCCGAGGCCAGGTTTTCTAGTGCCTGGTTTTACATTATATCAGCCAAGTCGCGTCAAGAGAAATTCTGTCTTCGTACCTGGGCGGTTACCGAAGGCAGATCCGAATACATTCACCATTGGTCAAAACATAGTCTTCCTTGCCATTCAGATAGCGTACAGCGAAGACTCTGATTAGACTGTGCGGATACGCAGGCAGATACGAGTGTTCGCTGGATGCACTTGCCCGCAGAGACCTTGTCGCTAGGTGTGGCCTAACAACGGAATATAGCTACAGCGAGGGGAGATAAAAAGATACTGCAGCAGCATACTGCGTTGTATACTGTCACTTTCAATATATACCTCACGTCACTTTACAGTCGGACAGTGTTGTAAACATTTAACCCGATGTATAGTAGTGGACTCTTCCATTGCTATGTTTTGGACAAGTCCATTTGTCCTATAAGAGGTGGTAGGCCTATTTTTAGCTCACCTGTTACGTGGCGAGGTGAGCTTTTTGGATCACTTTTTGTCCGTCGTCCGTGCGCCCGTCCGTGAGTAAACAATTTCTTCAAACGACATCTCCTCCTAAACCACTGATCGAATTTTGACCAAACTTCACAGAAATGATCCTTAGGTGGTCCCCTTTCAAGGCTGTTCAAATGGTTCCGGTCCGCTGCACATCAAGGTCACAGGGGCCAAAAATAGATTTTCTGAAACCACAAGGCCCAGGTCTTTGATATTTGGTATGAAGCTTCATCTAATGGACCCCTACCAAGATTGCTCAAATTATAGTGCTGGGGCCAAAAATGGCCCCTCCCCGGGTCCCATTGGTTTTACATAGGGTTAAATAGGGAAACTCTTTAAAAATCTTCTTCTCTGAAACCGCAATGCCCAGGTCTTTGATATTTGGTATGAAGCTTCATCTAGTGGACCGCCCCTAAGATTGTTCAAATTATAGTACTGGGGCCAAAATGCCCCCGCCCCGGGGCCCTTTGGTTTTACATGGGCTTATATAGGTAAAATATTTAAAAAATCTTCTCTGAAACCGCAAGGCCCACGTCTTTGATATTTGGAACGAAGCTTCCACTTGTGGACCTCTACCAAGATTGTTCAGATTATAGCCCTGGGGCCCTTTGGTTTTACATAGTGAGGGCTCTTTTAAGTTTTCTGATGAAACGTCAACGTCCTGTGACTGGTCTTCCGTTCGTCAATATCACACATTTTTAAGTATATCGCATATAGTTATGAGCATGGATCAGCATCTTCGGCATGCAACTAAATCACCGCCGTTTTTACAAAATCAACATACACAAAATCTTGTCTTTCAATGTTTTACAGTTATCCATTTTTCTTACCATTCTGGAGCTCCTTATAAACATGGGTTAGGTAAGTAAACGTTATTGGGTTCCCGTGCGACATAGTGCATTTTTTCACATCACCAGTATGGCTATTTTTCTGATGAAAATCCGTGTTTTTTTTATAAAATATTAAAAACATAGGTGGTGCGTGATCGTAAGAACCGCCACAATGAGGCGGTTCTAAGGAGTAACCACAACCAAAATGTATGTCTTGGGTAGAAATAAGAGAAATAATGTATATCCCCGTAAACCCAGTTTTTTCTGTATTAAGTGAGATATAGGGGGTGTTCATTTCACGGACTTGTATACGTTATAATTGCAATAAATGCCACACTCACCGCAGTCAGATCAGCACTTTTGAGTTCATGATTTGGATAGTATAATACCTGTAATAGTGCGACGAGGTAACAATACCTAAAGACACGTTTCTAATGACGCAGCGCAGAATTTAACAACGTTAGAATACATTACCACATTACAAAAACATGGATCTACAGATACATTGTAAATTTTACCGCCAATTTCAAGATGAATAATTGCGATAGTGTCCGTTTTCTGCTCAAATTGAAATTGTGGGTTCACGTTAGAACCGTCTCATCGAGGCGGTTTTACTGTATAAAAGTGGGGTTCAAGGTTGTCAGATTTATTAGGAGGCCTTCATGCGGACTGAACAAATTATTTGTCTAAATCGCGACGGAAGTAAGGGCGAGGATTGTGGCCACGTAAAATCGATTTAAGCCCCCCAGTGGAAATCTTCCACTGACCGTTCCAAGGCGGCTCTTCTGTGGCGATTTATTTATGTTGTTGTTTGTTACTTACTGTGTGTATCACTTGTGTCTTTTGGTTTTGGCTGGCCATAAGGCCATTTTGTGGGAAAGTAACTGTCCTTATGGCCTTCCTTTGTTTAGGTTTCCATTATGGTCTGGTCGCTTAATGTTTGTATTGCTTTCCCTTTGGTGTCTTTTATGGGTGGAGTAAGTTAATTGTATCAATTCCTGATCTTTGTTTTACTTCTATTATGTAGGCGTGTATTCGTAGTGGATATGCTGTATTAGCAAGAAAAATGTTCTAACTCCTCCTCCACACCACCACCCGTTGAAGATACAAAGCAAAATTCATTGTTGGGTTGAGCGCTTCAAGCAAGAAAAAAATCCTTGTTATGGATGGTTAGCATAAGAATGGCATAGGAAATCACGCTGATGATCAAAAGATGTAAAAGATTTATTTGTCTCTGATTTTTTCCACTGTTGTCTGCGACAGGTGTACAAAAAAAGAAATATTGCATTTTAGAATGGGCAACATGTATTACGAATACAAAACGAAAGGCCAAACATACGTTTTTTTTTAAATAAAATAAAATAAATAAAAAATATTGATGCATTTCTGAACTTACGCCATAACACATCCTTATGCTAGGCTTCGGTCTAGAACTGTAAGTGATTTCAGTACCGGCATCTAGTGACAATTATCCCTTTTTATGCTTTTAAAGAGAAGTTTGACCTTACATTGCATAACCACAGAAATATGTTTGCAACAGCGAGAATTCAGGAAGAACAAGATGTGTTTGTGAAACATTGATGCCCCCGGACACCAGCTAATGAATGTCAGGGTAATTCTTTTAAACGTAGAGTAATATTTTAGACAAAACAGTTTAAGTTGATACCTGTAATATGAGTTGTATATGCTGTAAAGAATACATGTACATACGATAAAATCATTTACATCAGATTGAAAATATTAACTTTACTTTTGATTTGTAAAATACACATCACGTGAACAAGTCCGTGAAATGAACATCCCCTAAACTCCGTTTTATACAGAGAAAACTGGGGTTTACGGGTGTATACATTATTTTTCTTATTTCTGCTCCAAGACATAGGTTATGGGTACTCGTCAGAACCGCCTCAATGAGGCGGTTCTAACGAGTACCCACAGCCTATGTTTCTCAATGAGGCGGTTCTAACGAGTACCCACGACCTATGTTTGAAGTAAAAATAACAAAAAATATCACAGATTTTCATCAGAAAAGTAGCCTTTTTGGAGATGTAAAAAATGCACTATGTGGCACGGGTGTGTTATCGTAATGATACGCTTAACATGAAATCTAACGTGCGATTCAAAATAATGTTTTTAAGAAAGTAGGTCAAATGTCAAGGTCAAGGTCACAAGGTCAAAGATAATGATACTAATTGAAAAGTCTTGTCACAAGAAATGCACATGTCACTAACCAATCAAAAGGTATGGGCAATGTTTTTCAGGTTTTTAAAAAGAAGGCGCAGGTCAAGGTTACACGGTCAAAAAATATGGTAACACTGAAAAGGTCTTTTGACAAGGAATGCGCATGTCAAATATGAAAGCCCAGTCACTTACCAATCGAACGTTATGGCCAATGTTAAAGCTTTTAAAAGTAGATCAAACGTCAAGGTCAAGGTCACAAGGTAAAACAGTATAGTGCCACTGGAAAGGTCTTGTGACAATGACAACATATGTGAAATATGAAAGCGACATTACTAACCAATTGAAAGTTTTGACCAAGGTTAAAGTTTTAACAGTTCGCTCACCTGATGCTTATTGTACAAATGAGCCCCGCCAAGCGAATTTGGGTCTTCGAGCATTCTGTCATGACAAATTTTAACTGCGCATGCCCAGCCATTCAGAGGGACCAGGGATATGGCTTTCTGTCTGAAGATTCCTCTTGATTCACTGCTTGTATGAGCGAGCAGCGAAGGTTCTGGCGAGACTGCGCGGATGCGCAGGCTCGCCTGAACCTTCGCTGCTCGCATAGGCGATAAGTACCAAAATCGCTTGACGGGGCCCAAATGGTAGGTAATATAAGGTGGAGTGTATGGTTTGAGCACTCTTACGACATGAAAGCCGCAACAAAGTAAAGAAAAACCCCGCCTATGATGGGATTCAAGTCTGGGCCTCTCGGGTGCAAGTCCAAGGCTCTAACCACTGAGCCAAAGGGTCGACTCCCTGACGCAGTTGTCAGAGAGTGGTTATAACCCTATAGGCTATGCATATAATCAAGGTAGATAACTGAAGAGAGGAACAAAGGCTCTCTTCAAGGATGTCATAATTTATGATGAGGCCAAGCCAACTTCGGCATGAAGCCATTTTCGGCAAAATGAAGCCCAATCCCGGACGAGCCACCATCATACGACATGAAAGCCATAACAAAGTAAAGAAGCATAGCTGAAAAAAATTCTGTCTATCGTGGAATTCGAACCAGGGGCGCTCGGATGAAAGGGAGGATTTGCGGTTCGTAACAGCACCCAAGAAACATTTTTAAATTATTTCAAAATCAGTCTAGCTATTTAGGAGTAGAAGTCATTTTAAGGGTTGTATATTTATAGTTCTGATGACTACCATGCTCAGTGGAGCGAAGTGATTCTGAGCAATTTTGTCAGAGGCTCACCCATTTGAAACTATTTTCTTTTCGAGGATGAAGTCTTTCAAAAAATCCCCATTGACCATACAGAGTTGTCTTGTATGTTACTATCTGGGTACCTTGTGGACCAGACGGGGACCGCCTCTGTCTAACTTACAATGACTCGTCGTGACAAGTAGTGGGGGTAGGGCAGTGGGGTCGAGGGTTGGCATCAGAAGCTAGACTTACAAGTCAATAGTTCCCTTTGACAATACAGATCTGACTTTTATGTCACTATCTTGGCACCTTGTGGATATTGATAGTCAGGTCCCAGTGCACGAGATGGAGATGAACCAGCTCAATGCAACTTACAATGCCTCGTCGGGGGATGGCATCTGAAACTAGTCTTCATGGTCATGTTTTTCTTTAAAGTTGGTCAATGGTCAAGGTCATAAGTCAAAACCTTCTATAAGCGGGAAACCCTTTCCACAAGGAATCTACGTGCCAAATATGAAGGCTCTATCTCAAACGGTTCAATTATTATGATAAAGTAGGTCACAGGTCAAGTCACGGTCATAGGTCAATATTTTTGCATGAGTGGGAAGCCCTTGTCACAAGGAAGGAACCTACATGCCAAATATGAATACTCAATCTCAAACGGTTTAAATGCAATAATAAAGAAGATCACCAGTCAAGGTCACAGGTTAAGTATTTGTATGGGTGGGAAGCCCTTGTCACAAGGAACCTACATGCCAAATGTGAAGACTCTATCTCAACTGGTTCAAAAGTTACGATAGAGTCGGTAACAGGTCAAAGACATAGCTTAAAAAAAACTTGTATGAATGGAGAGCCCTTGTCACAAGAAACCTACATGCCAAATATGAAGGCTCTATCTAAAACGGTTCAGTATTTATGATACAGTAAGGCAAAGGTCAAGGTCACATGTCAAAATGTTTGTTTGAGTGGGAAGACCTTGTCACAAGGAAACTACATGCCAAATAAGAAGGTTCTGAAGCGATTAAAAAAGTATGACCAATTTTTTTTTTCTTTAAAGTATGTCACATATGAAGGCCAAGGTAAAAAAGTTTTGTATGCGCGGGAAGCCCTTGCCACAAGAAACCTACATGACAAATATGAAGGTTCTATCTCAAACGGTTCAGAAGTTATGACGTACCGATTTCTTGTTTTTCTTTAAATAAGGCCACATGTCGAGGTCAAGGTTCCAATATTTCAATGATCATTTTGAGCAAGTCTGATGTTGATTGGACCAAAACGTCTGATGTTGATTGGACCAAAACTGTGTCCTCTAGAGTGTTCACAAGGTTTTTTTATGATTTGAACAAATGACCTACTTTTTGATCCGACATGACCCTTTTTTTAAACTTGACCGAGATATTGTCATGATGATCATTCTGACCAAAACTGTGGCCTCTAGACTTTTCAGACTATGATTTGACCTACTGACCTATTTTTTGATCAGACATGACCCATATTCTAACTTGAATGAGATATTGTCATTATAATCATTCTGACCCAGTTTGATGTTGATTGTACCAAAACTGTGGCCTCTTAGAGTGTTCACAAGGTTTTTCTATGATTTTGACTACTGACCTACTCAATGAGGCGGTTCTAACGAGCACCCACAACCTATGTTTTAGGTATAAACACGAATTTTCATCAGAAAAGTAGCAATTTTGTAGATGCGAAAAAATGCACTATGTCGGATAGGTGGATAGGCAAAATTGAAGACTCAGTTCAGATGCAGTAGAAAATGGTTTCCAATCTAGGTCTACACTGTTTAATTTAAGGATTGAAGGTTGAACGAAATACTCGCGCGTTTTATCTTAACCCATCTATGACAATGAAATCTCCCACAAAATATGTTTGGAGTGGTCCATTTCCAATTATAGGGGTGCAAAATGTACTTACAGCAAACAGTGGAGGCCCAGATCAGACGCTAAACGCGGCGTCTGATCTGGGTTTCCACTGTTAGTCAATGTCTAAAAAGGGGACGCAAGGCATATACGGGTTAATGAACAGCATCTGAATTCCAATGTCAATGAGGCTAGTTTCATGATTTATCACACAAACCTAAACAATAGGCAAACTATTGCACTGAAGCTATATTTATGAATAAATAATTTTCTCTCATGATGACTAAATCAACTAAAAGCATTTCTAGAGTGGCCTCATGTCGCTTAGCCTAGTCTGAGGGACTAAAAGTTCACATATAGGACGTCGTGAAAAAAATCAAAGCACTGACAGCACATGTGGGTCGATTGCCCCTGAGTTAGGAAAATGGTTCTACATGGATGATTAGGCTGTTTCGTTTAACACTTAATTTTTCTGTATTTTCATGCAAATAGGAACGGTATAGACCCTGATCAGACGCTGCAAAACGCCGCGTCTGATATGGACCAATATTGTTAGACACTATCCCAACACACGAGCGTTGTCAATATTTGACAACACAGCACTCACAAGTATAGCTCGGCTGTTGATAACCAGTTTCTGCATTTTGTACGAATCATTGATACTCGTGGACATCAACAACGTAAAGCAACTGTAGTTAGACATTTTGGGTCGGTTGGCAAAACAGAATTCTCCTTTCAATATCCAAAATATACAAACAACAGTATCGTACTACGGAACCCGGGAAGGGACATGATTTTTTATTTTATTATGTTGTGCGAACAAGATAATATCTTGAGCGGACCAGATATTATCTTGTGCGGACAAGATATGATCTTGTTCGCACAACATAATATCTTGTGCGCACAAGATATTATCTTGTTCGCACAACATATTATCTTGTTTGCACAACATAGATCTTGGGAAGTTGTGCGGACAAGATATAATCTTGTGCGGACAAGATATTATCTTGTGCGGACAAGATAATAAGATATCATCTTGTGCGGACAAGATAATATCTTGTTCGCACAACTTAATATCTTGTGCGCACAAGCTATTATCTTGTGCGCACAACTTATAAAATAAAAAAAAACATGTCCCTTCCCGGGTTCCGTAAGTATCACAGTGATTTTTCTTATTTTTAGTTTCCTGATTAAGTCTCCATATCTGGTGCTTTGACTAACTGACTCAGTGGCTTGAGAAACCACCGTCTAGACGAACTTTCCATGCATTCAAATGAGTTAGACCGAGTGAAACAATACTTAAGGGGAATGGGAACTCCTGGCAGATTTTTCCGCAATTTTTCAAAGGGAGACAACTTTCAGGACTTCCTGTTCGCTTTTCTATAAGCCCTTTCCCACTAAAAAGGGGTCTACTCTTAAAGGAACGAATTTGCTCCTCTGGAGCAAATTCTTTCCTTTAAGAGATGACCCCTATTGGCATTGGAGACAAAAATACTTTGGCAGGAGTTGCCTCCACTGAAGGTGTATCCATTCCCCTTAAAGGGAATGTATATATTCCGCTTAATGGGGATGGATATATCATCAGGTGGGACAAGTCCTTCAAAGGTATTTTGTGTACTATCTCAATAGGGGTCAACTCTTAAAGGAAATAATTTGTTCTTGGGGAGCGTTTTCCGTGGTACAGAAATTATAGAAAAACAAACACGAAGTCCCGGAAAAGTTGTCTACCTTTGAAAAATGGCGGGAAATCTGCTGGTGATTTCATTCCCCTCAAGTTATTTAAGTTACAGAAATAAAGAATATGCCATGACCGCTGTTAGACAGCTCATTATACACATGTAAATAGTGTAGATCTTTGTTGAAGCAACTGCGCCTTTTGCTGCATATATGCCTGCACTAGACACAAGGTTGTCGTAATTGGTCAAACAAACTTCTTTTCGGCTGAATTCGCTTACATCATTGCTCCTATTGAATAACGGAATCCACAAAAATCTTAATCGTCTGTTCGTATGCAACACCGGCTCCGAATACACCAGCTCAATCATAGGGCAAGGTGACTTCTGTATTCTGTAAAAAGTGATGTGTTTGTGAAACACTGATGCCCCCAGACAGCGCATGTTAAATATGAAAGCAGTATCACTAAGCAATCGAAATGTATGGCCAATGTTCAAGTCTAAAAAAAGTAGGTCAAGGTCACAAGGTCAAAAAATATTGGAATCGTTGGAAAGGTCGCGTGACATAGAATACACATTTGAAATATGAAAGCCCTATCACTTACCAATCGAAAGTTATGGCCAATGTTAACGTTTTTAAAAAGTAGGTCAAACGTCAAGGTCAAGGTCACGAGGTCAAATATTATGGTACCACTAGAAAGTTCTTGTGACAAGGAATGCACATGTGAAATTTGAAAGCCATACCGCTTACCAATCGAAAGTCATGGCCAATGTAAGTTTTTAAAAAATAGGTCAAGGTCTGGAGGTCAAAAATTATGGTACGACTAGAAAGGTCTTTAAAAACAGCATGCACATGTGACTACGAAAGCCCTATCACTTACCAATAGAAATTTATGGACTATGTTGAAGTTTTAAAAAAAGTAGGTCAAACGTCAAGGTCAAGGTCGCGAGGTAAAAATTGATGGTACCAGTAGAAAGGTCTTGTGACAAGAAATGCACATATGAAATATGAAAGCCCTACCACTTACCAATCGAAAGTTATGGCCAATGTTAAAGTTTTTTAAAAAGTAGGTCAAATGTCAAGGTCAAGGTCACGAGCACAAAAATTATGGTACCACTTGAAAGGTCTTGTGACAAGGAATGTACATGTGAATTATGAAAGCCTTATCACATATCAATCGAAAGTTATGGCCAATTTTAAAGTTTTGTAAAAACATTTCAAGGGGAGATAATTCAGCCAAAAATGACAACATAGTTATGGCCCTTGGTCAGGATGTAGCCCTTGTGAGGGTGAATAAGTGTGTGAAGTTCCATCGGGCTAGGTCAAATATGTTTGAAGTTATGATCAAGGTTAAAGTTTTTGTGACGGACAAACAAACAGACAGAACATGCCCCCCGAATCAAAGATTTTCGGGGGCATAAAAAGGTAAACCAAGTCCCCCGATTGTGTGAATTCAACGGTAACACAAACAAAGCTGTGGCGTCTAAGGCCATTTGGTCCGCTTGCAGAAAGCATGCGAAAGGCACACTACCGAATCTTCTGGTTGACTCAGCGAATTTGACATATATTGACAACACCCGAATGGAATAGCTCCGCCTAGTCAATTTTATCTGCGACTTCTATAACAATTGGGCCCCGTCAAGCGATTTTGGTACTTATCGCCTATGCGAGCAGCGAAGGTTCAGGCGGCGCATCCGCGCAGTCTCGCCTGAACCTTCGCTGCTCGCTCATACAAGCAGTGAATCAAGAGGAACCTTCAGACAGAAAGCCATATCCCTGGCCCCTCTAAATGGCTGGGCATGCACAGTTAAAATTTGTCATGACGGAATGCTCAAAGACACAAATTCGCTTGGCGGGGCTCAATTAAAGAACACCTGTAGTAAAACGCAACGACACAGTAATAAAAAACAGAACAAGTAAGAAGCCAAAACATTATGCAAACGCGCCTATTCGAACACATTGTATTTTTTCCGCCGAAACAGTACCACCAAGTTCTTGCTGAAGAGTGTTAAAATAGTGAAGCCATCAAACAACGACGACCTTATCTGCTGGAGCCAATACAAACGTCTTATGAAATCCTAGAATACCTAGTTTATGGTGACGTAAAGAGGTTTAGTAGATAATAATCTCGTATTTTGAGAATAAAAAAAAAATTCGTTTGTTCACTAGATTTCCATTATTTGAGAGCTATATGCTTCATAAAATGTACCAAGTTTCAAGGCGATTGATTCAGCGGTTCCGGAGAAGAAGATTGTTTAATGTTTATCTTTGATGGCCATATGGCCTTGGTGGCAATATTGGTCCTGTGCATTTAAGCAAATGGCAATCCATGCATTGGCAGGGAGAAAGGGAATCGGCCCAAAGTTCCAAAAGAAATTTTCATTTGAAATGTTTTAAAACTGCATTCAAGTAGGCTTATGCGAAGTTAGCTGAATGACCTTGACCCTTGGCATTCATAGATATCCATATAGTACCTATTCCAATTGTACTGAACACAATAGTTTTCGATAAATGCAGTTTTACATTTGTTCGACTCAAAATCCTTAGGGGCCACATTTTACCTTGCCGTAGAATAAGTCATAGTCAACCTAAGGTCATCATTTGAGCAAATTTGGTAGTACTTACTCACCCAATACTGTTTAACAAGTTTCATGACAATTAAACCAGTGGCCAAGGAGAAGATATTTTTATATCTTTACCATTTTGGGCTGCCATCTTTGTCATGTCTCCTTGACCTTTCAAACTTTCATTCCGCAATTGTCAGGAAGTGGCATATGGAGTTAAAAAGATATTTACCGTGCAGTTTTAGAAAGAAGATTCTTTCTTGTACGATAGTAGGCGTCCGTCGACCGCCGTCCACCATTTTCAAACAATTAATATGAAACCGCTGGAAAAACTTTTTTAAACATCATTTGCGGCCTCCTGACAAGCTCCTCCGGCAACACGAAAACACGCCTACATAATTTTGACCCCCTTGAACCCCACTTTTATATAGTAAAACTGGGGTTTGCAGGGGTATACCTTATTTTTCTTAGTTCTGCTCTAAAATATAAATTGTGGGTACTCGTTAGAACCGCCTCGATGAGGCGGTTCTAACGAGTGCCCACAGTCTATATTTTAAATTGTGGGTACTCGTTAGAACTGCCTCATCGAGTGCCCGCAGTCTATATTTTGAGCAGAAATAAGGACGATATCGCAATGTTTCATCCTTAAATTTCAGTTTTGTCGGCGAAAAAATTATACTGTGTTAGTATAGGCGTGTTTTCGTAATGGGAACCTTTACCTCAGGAGGAGGGGACGGGGTTAGAAACAAAACAAAAACAGAGTAAAATACTGATTAATATGGCATCTCTATGGCGGCACTCAATACGCATTTTGAACTATGGGTCAAGTTTTGAAATCTCATTTGTATAAGCTTTCAGAAAAAAGTCTTATTTGATCATTCAGTACTTTTGAAACCGAAAATTGGCCTTACCGATCCTGGGTAAACTAAGATCTAAACAGTTTCACTACTATGCTGGCTGTTATTAGAACACACCACCAGATATGCTGTCTTGGCAAGAAAATAATGATTCAACTTCTGTTCTGAACTTAGATCCACTCAGAATATACAAAAAGAAATTCAGCGTTGGATTGAGTGCTACTAGCAGTAGAAAAATCCTCAGCATATAATCTATCTTTTCAATTTCTTGGTTTGGGTCAGGTGAAAACTTAATAAGATTGGGAGTAATTATCATAAAAATGGCATATGGAGCCATACTAATCATAAACACAATTGTTAAAAGTTGTAACAAAATTGTCAGTGATTGTTTTTTTCTGCAGTGTGACGCCAAGATCTCTCCGGCGACGAGAGATGCGTGACAGATGTACGATTATTGTAGCATTGCCAGTCAGAATAACTGCACATGGAATACTAAATGAAAGACAGAAATCTAGCCATGTCCATGTGGTCGCCAAAAAATGTTGATACACTTGGGAACCTACTCCCATACACATTGTCCTGTTTGTCTTATGCCATATAATGTGCGTGATTTTAGCGCCAACAAAAAAGTGACTATTTGCAATACCAAGGCAAATTGCTACAATCACCAAAGAAATAATTCCTTTTTTCCTATTCACTAAAAACTTGATCTTGTGTGGAATAATCACAGAAATAGTTCTTTCAATAGTTATCAAGACGAGAACCCAGGAAGAAAAATGGATACTAAAATACGTCAAGAAAACGTGTAGCTTGCAAGCTATCTCATTCACAATACGAATATCAAACTTCCACATTATAAACAGCCATTCTGTGAAAATACTTGTTAGAAGAATCACTATGTCTGAAAACGCCAGGACTAAAAGAAACACTGCAGTCGACGAACCTCGATTCCTTTTCTTACTGAAAATCAAAATTGTTAAGATGTTTCCCGCCATACCTATCACTAGCAAGATTGGCGGAACTATTCTGATTAAATCATAAGACACTGTCTGAAGATCACTGCTGTTGCCATCAGTTATGACATGCGTTTTATTCTTTGTCGCTGATACAGTGTTGTTATTGTCTTCAGAAATGGTAGAGATATTTCCAAAAACTTTTTGATTTTCCATGTCTTTTGCAGAATTGATGTGGACTTGCAACACTTGATACAAAAGCACATTACTATTTCATGACTATAATAAATCCGTCTAATTTCTATAATAATGATAATTAATCCCAATAGCCGCACTCCAAAATGAGCTATTAACATAGCAACAGATAGGGTTGGTATTTCGTGATAAATGATGGATAGTATTTGTCAATTCCCTATAAAACCTATGTTGTGGGTATTCATTAGAACCGCCTCGACGTGGCGGTTCTAATGAATACCCACAACATAGGTTTATATGGATCAATAAGTAAAACAAGTCTTCAAAAACACCAACCTTATATATTGCTATGTATAAATTTGATGCTGCACATCGTTACTCATCAGTTGTACCGCGTCAAAGATATCCTTGGTGGACATGAGTTGTTGGCAGAGACTCACCAGAACAGCTTGCACACCATGTTAACACTGCCGTGTAATGAACAACCCTCTAAACCGGACTTTGTATAGAAAACTCGGGTTTACATTTTCTTTATATTTGCTAAAAACAGAGATTGTTGTGAGTACAATAGAAATACCAGTAGCAGAGTCAACCATTCCGTGTAGATTCCATTATAATATTTATTCCCTGTAAATTCCATTATAATATTTATCCCCAGAGTCACAACCGTTTACACGCCTTATTTATAGTAGTCATTTCTGAATTATGGGATAACGTCATACTGTCCGGTTCATGCTACGAGCTAATGGCGACAATGTACAAACGACGGAAGGCGAAACCCCGTTGTTTGTCATTTGCGCACAAGACAGCTGCAGCTCAGCATGCAGTATCTCTGTGCAATCCAATGCCTCTAGTTTGTATAGTCTGTGCTACTCTGTGAAATAACAGACTACTTTGCGTTTTCTTGGTAGACCAAAAAATCCGTGGCCAGGTTTTCTAGTGCCTGGGTTTTCATTATATCAGCCAAGTCGCGTCAAGAGAAATTCTGTCTTCGAACCTGGGCGGTTACCGAAGGCAGAACCGAATACATTCACAATTGGTCAAAGCATAGTCTTCCTTGTCATTCAGATAGCGTACAGCGTAGACTCTGATTAGACTTTACGGACACGCAGGCGGATACGAGTGTTCGCTTGGTGCACTTGCCCGCAGAGACCTTGTCGCTAGGTGTGGCTTAACAACGGAATATAGCTACAGCGAGGGGAGATAAAAAGATACTGCAGCAGCATACTTCGTTGTATACTGTCACTTTCCATATATACCTCACGCCACTTTACAGTCGGACAGTGTTGTAAACATTTTTCTTGCACACCAGACAAGGAAATCCGTGATTTTACCCTGGGATAGAAATTTATGTTCTGACCCTGGTGTTCCGACCCCAAATCGAATATAATCGCGTGTTTGATAAATGCACTGGTTGATTACAACCTCATGCGCGGCGTCGTCATGCGTGACGTCACTAAACATTCCTGTTGTGTCATCACAAAACGGCGGACGTCGGTAACCGAAGTGACAGCAGCATTAAAAATTCGCAATAGAAATGGAAGGTATGCAAGAAAAAGAATCCAATATGGGTGTGATAGGTGGATAGAAAAATCCGTCCCTCGGGATCACTGTCCGGCATCACTCGGCAAGCCTCGTGATGCCGGACAGTGTCCCTCGGGACGGATTTTTCAATCCACCCCTCACACCCATATAAGATTCTTATAAACCCGATGTATAGTAGTGGACTCTTCCATTGCTATGTGTTGGACAAGTTCATTTGTCCTATAAGAGGTGGTAGGCCTATTTTTAGCTCACCTGTTACGTGGCGAGGTGAGCTTTTTGGGATCACTTTTTGTCCGTCGTCCGTGCGTCCGTCCGTGAGTAAACAATTTCTTCAAACGACATCTCCTCCTAAACCACTGATCGGATTTTGACCAAACTTCACAGAAATGATCCTTAGGTGGTCCCCTTTCAATGTTGTTCAAATGGTTCCGGTCCGCTGCACATCTGGGTCACAGGGGCAAAAAAAAAAAAAAAAAAAAGATTTTCTGAATCCACAAGGCCCGGTCTTCGATATTTGGTATGAAGCTTCATCTAGTGGATCCCTACCAAGATTGCTCAAATTAGTGCTTGGGCCAAAAATGGCCCCGCCCCGGGTCCCATTGGTTTTACATAGGGTTAAATAGGGAAACTCTTTAAAAATCTTCTTCTCTGAATGCCCAGGTCTTTGATATTTGGTATGAAGCTTCATCTAGTGGACCCCCCTAAGATTGTTCAAATTATAGTACTGGGGCCAACATGCCCCCGCCCCGGGGCCCTTTGGTTTTACATGGGCTTATATAGGTAAAATATTAAAAAAAATGTTCTTCTCTGAAACCGCAAGGCCCACGTCTTTGATATTTGGAACGAAGCTTCCTCTTGTGGACCTCTACCAAGATTGTTCAGATTATAGCCCTGGAGCCAAAAATGCCCCCGCTCCGGGGCCCTTTGGTTTTACATAGTGAGGGCTCTTTTAAGTTTTCTGATGAAACGTCAACGTCCTGTGACTGGTCTGCCGTTCGTCAATATCACACATTTGTAAGTATATCGCATATAGATAATGAGCATGGATCAGCATCTTCGACATGCAACTAAATCACCTCGCCGTTTTACAAAATCAACATACCCAAAATCTTGTCTTTCTATTTTTTACAGTTATCCATTTTTCTTACCATTCTGGAGCTCCTAGTAAACATGGGTTAGATAAGTAAACAATATTGGGTTCCCGTGCGACATAAACCATTTTTTTCACATCACCAGTATGGCTATTTTTCTGATGAAAATCCGTGTGTGTTTTTTATATAAATATTAAAAACATAGGTGGTGTGTGCTCGCAAGAACCGCCTCAATGAGGCGGTTCTAAGGAGTAACCACAACCAAAATGTATGTCTTGGGTAGAAATAAGAAAAATAATGTATATCCCCGTAAACCCCAGTTTTTTTTTTCTATATTAAGTGAGATATAGGGGATGTTCATTTCACGGACGTGAATACGTTATAATTGCAATAAATGCCACACTCACCGCAGTCAGATCAGCACTTTTGAGTTCATGATTTGGATAGTATAATACTGTTAATAGTGCGACGAGGTAACAATACCTAAAGACACGTTTCTAATGGCGCAGCGCAGAATATAACAGAATACATTACCACATTACGAAAACATGCCTCTACAGCTACATTGTAAATTTTACCGCCAATTTTAAGATGAATAATTGCGATAGTGTCCGTTTTCTGCTCAAATTGAAATTGTGGGTACACGTTAGAACCGTCCCATCTAGGCGGTTTTACTGTATAAAAGCGGGGTTCAAGGTTGTCAGATTTATATGTAGGCGTGTATTCGTAGTGGATATGCTGTATTAGCAAGAAAAATGTTCTAACTCCTCCACACCACCACCCGTTGAATATACAAAGCAACATTCATTGTTGGGTTGAGCGCTTCAAGCAAGAAAAAAATCCTTGTTATGGATGGTTAGCATAAGAATGGCATAGGAAATCACGCTGATGATCAAAAGATGTAATTTATTTGTCTCTGATTTTTCCACTGTTGTCTGCGACAGGTGTACAAAAAAAGAAATATTGCATTTTGGAATGGGCAACATGGAATACGAATACAAAACGAAAGGCCAAACATACGGTTTTGTTTGTTGTTGTTTTTTTTTTATAAAATAAAATAAATAAAAAGTATTGATGCATTTTTGAACTTACGCCATAACACATCCTTATGATAGGCTTCGGTCTAGAACTGTAAGTGATTTCAGTACCGGCATTTAGTGACAATTATACCTTTTTATGCTTTTAAAGAGAAGTTTGACCTTACATTGCATAACCAAAGAAATATTCTTGCAATAGCGAGAATTCAGGAAGATTAAGATGTGTTGGTGAAACATTGATGCCCCCGGACACCAGCTAATGAAAATCAGGGTATTTTTTTGAAAGCTAGGGTAATATTTTAGACATAACTATACGTTGATACATGTAATATGAGTTGTATATGCTGTAAAGAATACATGTACTTAAGATAAAATCATTTACATCAGATTGAAAAGATTAACTTTACTTTTGATTTGTAAAATACACATCACGTGAACAAGTCCGTAAAATGAACATCCCCCTAAACCCCACTTTATATAGAGAAAACTGGGGTTTACGGGGGTATACATTATTTTTCTTTCTTTAGCTCCAAGACATAGGTTGTGGGTACTCGTCAGAACCGCCTCAATGAGGCGGTTTTAACGAGTACTCACAACCTATGTTCCTCAATGAGGCGGTTCTAACGAGTACCCAAAACCTATGTTTGAAGTAAAAATAACAAATATATCACAGATTTTCATCAGAAAAGTAACCTTTTTGGAGATGTGAAAAAAATGCACTATGTCGCAAGGGTGTGTTATCGTAATGATACGTTTAACATGAAATATAACGTGCGATTCAAAATAAAGTTTTAAGAAAGTAGGTCAAATGTCAAGGTCAAAGTCACAAGGTCAAAGATAATGATACCAATTGAAAGGTCTTGTCTCAAGAAATGCACATGTCACTAACCAATCAAAAGGTATGGGCAATATTTTTCGGGTTTTTAAAAAGGAGGCGCAGGTCAAGGTTACACGGTCAAAAAAATGGTTACACTGACAAGGTCTTTTGACAAGGAATGCGCATGTAAAATATGAAAGCCCAGTCACTTACCAATTGAAAGTTATGGCCAATGTTAAAGCTTTAAAAAGTAGGTCAAACGTCAAGGTTAAGGTCACAAGGTAAAACAGTATAGTACAACTGGAAAGGTCTTGTGACAATGAATGCATATGTGAAATATGAAAGCGACATTACTAACCAATTGAAATTTTTGACCAAGGTTAAAGTTTTTAACAGATCGCTCACCTGATGATTATTGTACAAATAAAATGGTAGGTAATATAAGGTGGAGTGTATGGTTTGAGCACTCTTACGACATGAAAGCCACAACAAAGTAAAGACAAATCCCGCCTATAGTGGGATTCGAGTCTGGGCTTCTCGGGTGTAAGTCCAATGCTCTAACCACTGAGCCAAAGGGTCGACTCCCTGAAGCAGTTGTCAGAGAGGGGTTATAGCCCTATAGGCTATGCATATAAGCAAGGTAGATATCTGAAGAGAAGAACAAAGGCTCTCTTCAAGGAAGTCATAATTTATGATGAGGTGAAGCCAACTTCGGCACAAAGCCATTTTCGGCAAACTGAAGTCCAATCCCGGACGAGCCACCATCACACGACATGAAAGCCATAACAGAGTAAAAGAGCAAAGCTGAAAAAGTTCTGTCTATGGTGGAATTCGAACCAGGGCCGCTCGGATGGAAGTCCAATGCTCTAACCACTGAGCTAAAAAGTCGATTCTCTGATGCAGTTGTCCCAGAGTGTTCTATGCATATAATCAAGGTAGATAATTGAAAGGAGGTTTTGCGGTCCGTAACAGCACCCAAGAAACATTTTTTGTGAAATTATTTCAAAATCAATCTAGCTATCTAGGAGTAGAAGTCATTTTAAGGGTTGTATATTTATAGTTCTGATGACTACCATGCTCAGTGGAGCGAAAGGATTCTGAGCAATTTTGTCAGAGGGTCACCCATGGAACATTCCATTGAAACTATTTTCTTTTTGAGGATGAAGTCTTTCAAAAAATCCCCATTGACCATACAGAGTTGTCTTGTATGTTACTATCTGGGTACCTTGTGCACCAGACGGGGATCGCCTCTGTCTAACTTACAATGACTCGTTGTGACAAGGTAGTGGGGGTAGAGGTGTGGGATCGAGGGTTGGCATCAGAAGCTAGACTTACGAGTCAATAGTTACCTTTAACAATACAGATCAGGAGCCAGTTGTTCAAAACTAACAACGTCGTTAGTTAGCGTATCTTTAAAACTTTGATCATTTATTATGGCAAATATGCTAATATTTTTGCTGAAAAAAAAAATGAGAGCAGCTTTTGCATCCGCCAAAATACCAAAGTTTTCGATACTGTACTTGCTAGGACAGTTAACAATATGACCACTAACGAGCCCGTTAAGCTAATGATGCTTTGAACAACTAGGCCCTGACTTTCATGTCACTATCTAGGCACCTTGTGGACATTGAGAGTCAGGTCCCAGTGCACCAGATTGAGATGAACCAGTTCAAAGCAACTTACAATGCCTCGTGCTGACAGAGGGGGTCGGGGGATGGCATCTGAAGCTAGTCTTCATGGTCATGTTTTTCTTTAAAGTTAGTCAATGGCCAAGGTCATAAGTCAAAACCTTCTATAAGCGGGAAACCCTTTCCACAAGGAACCTATATGCCAAATATGAAGGCTCTATCTCAAACGGTTCAATTATTATGATAAAGTAGGTCACAGGTCAAGTCACGGTCATAGGTCAATATTTTTGGATGAGTGGAAAGCCCTTGTCACAAGGAACCTACATGCCAAATATGAATACTCTATCTCAAACGGTTTAAATGCAGTAATAAAGAAGATCACCAGTAAAGGTCACAGGTTTAGTATTTGTATGGGTAGGAAGCCCTTGTCACAAGGAACCTACACGGCAAATGTGAAGACCCTATCTCAACTGGTTCAAAAGTTACGATAAAGTAGGTAACAGGTCAAAGACACAGGTAAAAAAACTTGTATGAATGGAGAGCCCTTTTCACAAGAAACCTACATATCAAATATGAAGGTTCTATCTCAAACGGTTCAATATTTATGACACAGAAGGTCACAGGTCAAGGTCAAATGTCAAAATGTTTGTATGAGTGGGAAGACCTTGTCACAAGGAAACTACATGCCAAATAAGAAGGTTCCGTTTCAAACGGTTAAAAATTATGACCAATTTATTTTTTTCCTTAAAGAGTGTCACATATGAAGGCCAAGGTAAAAACGACCTCTTTAAACCCCACTTCTTATAGAAAAAGTGGAGTTTACCGGGGTTTACATTACCTGCCTTATTTTTATCAAAAAACATTGTGATTGTGGTTATTCGCTAGAACCGTCTCATTAGCATTATGTGTGAGATCTGCGTCAATATTCCAGTCTACGGTAAATAAGCATTAGTAAAATCCCCTCATATGACATTGACTAAAGATGGGCTTTTAATGAAAATTAGTGATACGTTTTGATTCGATTAATCGTCAATCACCCAAACGTTACGAAACGCGCCTTTTCGGATACGTTGAAAAAATTATCACCAATCAAAGTACTGAAAGTACTGAGGAAAGTTGATTTATGAGGTAAATTCACCATGATAAAATGGTAGTGGTAGATTAAACAGTTCTCTAAGTATCTTTTTGACAAGGTTGAAAAAGGAGTTTAACCAGGTTCGATTAAGAAAACAATTCCTGTTGCTTGTTATTGTCCTCGTGACAATCACTGACCATCTGACTGGCGCCGACCCTGAACAAAATCATGTTGAACTTTTTCCTTCATTCGCCGGAAATTACCGAGTTTAATATCGATTTCCGTAGGAAATCGGCAGTTAAAGTTACCTGTATATTTTGAAGGTTTTTTATATTAAAATTATGAAGGAAAAAAATATTAACTCCTCGTATCTTATTTATCCTTAACACTAGAAAAAAGTCACTGTTATTAAAAATCAAAAATGAGTTCCTTTAAGAGCAATGAAAATATTCATAAGAAAGAAGATTGGTCATACTACGTAGTTTCGGCTTATAAAGCCTCATCAGTGACCCTGTAATGATCCGGCAACGAAAGCCAGAGGAAGCATACTGAATTTTTGCGAATTTCGAATAGGCAGTCGATTCAAAGACTGATACAAATCAAAATGAGGTCCAAATAATTAAAAACCTGTCTAGAATTTGAGTCTAAACTAATAATTTATTTCTGACTTCTCAGAATATTCACGCTGATCTCAAAGGACCAAAAGTAAAATATAAACTGCACTATGGTTGATGTACGGGGAGACGTTTTACGGCCGCCACACGGCACAACACCAGCTGCAGTGACGGCAATTAAAAATCAAAAATGAGTTCCTTTAAGAGCAATGAAAATATTCATAAGAAAGAAGATTGGTCATACTACGTAGTTTCGGCTTATAAAGCCTCATCAGTGACCCTGTAATGATCCGGCAACGAAAGCCAGAGGAAGCATACTGAATTTTTGCGAATTTCGAATAGGCAGTCGATTCAAAGACTGATACAAATCAAAATGAGGTCCAAATAATTAAAAACCTGTCTAGAATTTGAGTCTAAACTAATAATTTATTTCTGACTTCTCAGAATATTCACGCTGATCTCAAAGGACCAAAAGTAAAATATAAACTGCACTATGGTTGATGTACGGGGAGACGTTTTACGGCCGCCACACGGCACAACACCAGCTGCAGTGACGGCAATTAAAAATCAAAAATGAGTTCCTTTAAGAGCAATGAAAATATTCATAAGAAAGAAGATTGGTCATACTACGTAGTTTCGGCTTATAAAGCCTCATCAGTGACCCTGTAATGATCCGGCAACGAAAGCCAGAGGAAGCATACTGAATTTTTGCGAATTTCGAATAGGCAGTCGATTCAAAGACTGATACAAATCAAAATGAGGTCCAAATAATTAAAAACCTGTCTAGAATTTGAGTCTAAACTAATAATTTATTTCTGACTTCTCAGAATATTCACGCTGATCTCAAAGGACCAAAAGTAAAATATAAACTGCACTATGGTTGATGTACGGGGAGACGTTTTACAGCCGCCACACGGCACAACACCAGCTGCAGTGACGGCAATTAAAAATCAAAAATGAGTTCCTTTAAGAGCAATGAAAATATTCATAAGAAAGAAGATTGGTCATACTACGTAGTTTCGGCTTATAAAGCCTCATCAGTGACCCTGTAATGATCCGGCAACGAAAGCCAGAGGAAGCATACTGAATTTTTGCGAATTTCGAATAGGCAGTCGATTCAAAGACTGATACAAATCAAAATGAGGTCCAAATAATTAAAAACCTGTCTAGAATTTGAGTCTAAACTAATAAGAAAATTATTATCATGTTATCCTCATGTAAGAAAATTATTCAGTTTTTATTTGGTGCATTTCGAAGTGATGAAAAATTAATTCTTATTGCTTCCATCTGCAATTTAATGGCATGCCTATATGCTCCATAGACGGCAATGTATTTAAAGAAAAAAACGTGCAGATTTCCATGTTTGGTTGCCAATATTAAATAGAAATGATTTGATTGTAATTAAGTCACTGTTATATACTGTTAGACTGTTGTTCAAAGTTTACGATGATATAAAGTTTATTTCTACTGAAAAATGATAAATTGCTTCCCTGAGAGCTTAAAAATCGTTTATAAGCTGTTTTTCAGTACTGCAGTTCTTGATGCAAAAATCGCTAAGTCCACATTATATGTACCAGAAATCGTATCAAACCTGTAAAGCTTTTTTTGGAATTAATTTTGTAATTCCAAGTAAAAAACAACATGCGGATAATATACTTGATACAGTGATTATATTTCTCGGATTTCTTTATTTTATTTTATTACTATTTTGTATTAAATTATGTTTTCATTCATTATGAATGGGCGGCAAATATGACAAAAGGACAAAAATTGTCGAAATCAATAACTGTGAAATGGCAATTAAAACCACCATGAAAATTTAATTGGCAGTTTGAAGCCATTGATTGATTTTGTTTGTTTGTATTGGAGTTTAACAGCCCAGTCAGCACTATTTAGGTCAGTTTTGAGCCGGTCAGTTTACCTGGCCACACTTTTCCTGAGCAAGCTTATACGTAAGCGGTTAACCAGTACAGTGCACATTCGCCTCACCTAGGGGGTTCAAACGAGCACCAACAATCTATGTTTTGTGCAGAATTAAGAAAAATATCACAGTTATTCATCTGAAAATGTTCATTTTTATACAATGTATTTGAATAGGCGTGTTTTTTTTTTTTTTTTCTTACCACTGGGGATTTAGGTGTTCTTGGGGTTCGGTCTCAGGGATGTGTCCAAAGTCCTGTAATGTCAACCCTACCGGCCCGCTGGGTAATGACATATCTGCAGGCAGTGTAGTAGGTACGGATGCGAATGCTCACGACGGATCTTGAATTTGCAACCCGATACTTAACACACTGTGTAAATCAAATTTCTGTTCATTGTTGTACATCCAGACGAATCGTCTCATCTGGATCTACACTGTTTGCCATCCTGAATGATTTTATATTTTCACTTATCGGAAAAGACATTACTTTACAGTGTAGATCCAGATGAGGCTGTGTATGGTATTTTAACTATTATCGCCATACAGACCAGTGCAAATTTCTATGCAAACAATGTAGATCCATCTGAGGCGCCTAATCTGGATCTACACTGTTTGCTATTCTGTTAATTTCTGTTAATGATTTTCAACTCTGCCTGTCCGCACAGTTACTTTGCAAACAGTGTAGATCATGGTGCGACTGCTCAGGATGAGCCGTCTTTTCTCCAGGTTTACACTGTTTGCCATTCTGTTGATGACTTTGACTTAACCACCGTCAATAAAAATGGAATTGTCTAAATTCACATTACGAAATCACGCATATACTGACAAATTTTACCATAAAAAATGAAAATGTTTAGATAGAAAATTCTGCTATTTTTCATACATCTGTTCCAAAAATAGATTAAAGGAACTCGTCAGAACCGCCTCGGTGAGGCAGTTCTAACGAGTATCCACAATCTTTGTTTTGATCAATAATAAGAAAAAAATAATGTATACCACTGTAAACCCCAGTTTTACTGTATAAGGAGTCACAATAATATAGGTGAGTTTTTGTGATGTGAGATGGATCAATCAATCAATCAATCAAATATTTTATTCTCTCAATCCATCATATATAATGGCAATATATGGTGATACAAACAATAATTATTGTTATAATAATTTAGAGATGAAAGAGTCTACTTTAGTAGAAACCGGGTTAAAGTTCCTCTGTCCGAATTTTCCACTATTTTCCGCATATCAAAGTTATGTCTTTTGTTTAAAGGTTAATAAAGGCATTTCTTTTGCTTGTTTGATTTGAGGTTTTAGAGTAACAGTCAGATAAATAATGTATACCCTTATAAACCCCAGTTGTACCATATAAAAGTGGGGTACACGTGAGTCAGAATTATATAGGTGTGTTATCGTGATGACGAAGTTAACAAACGTGCTTTAATTTAACAATGAGTTGGCGCGTGCCCGTCGTCCCCCACTATGTGTTAATCTTTAAAGTGTCAATCATGTGTTACCTTTAAAGTGCCAATCATAATATTGAAGATAACAATTTGATGAATTAAAATAAATAAATAAATAAAGTAACAGTCTCATCTTTATTCACTTTTTGTGATAGATTTGAGACACAATTTTTTGTGGTGTCTTGATTTATGTACAGTTTTATTAACTCTTATAGTGTAAATCATAACTAGTGCAGATGACATTTTCCAGGTTTTGAGTTGATTTATTTCGAAAACACGTCTATTAAAAAATATTGAAAATTTTGCCACCAAAAAATGAAAGTATTTAGATAAAAAATTACTACTTTTCGTATTTCTCGAAACATAAATTGATGGAACTCGTTAGAACCAGGCTTATCTGTGTTTACACATTATGTTACTTTTATGGTGTCCGTTTAATTATTCAGGGAATATTTTATACAATATACTGTATATCGGTGTAGTGTTAACTCTTAAGGTGTCAATCATGACCTGGGCTGACAACATTTTTCAAAATGTGTTTACCTGTCATGTACTTTTATGGCGTCCTTTTAATTATATAGGAAATATCTTATACAATATACTGTATATAAGTGTAATGTTAACTCTTAATTAAGGTGTCAATTATGACTGCGGCAGACCATCACGAAAATTTGACCCCCTATAACCCCACTTTCATATAGCAAAACTTGGGTTTGCAGGGGTATACATTATTTTTCTTATTGCACGACCCGCAGAAAAAGCGACCGACTGAAGTCGGTTCATTTTCTAAGAGTGCCCTAAAATCACCGTGTCATTCTGTCATTCTGTCAGTCTGTCTGTCCGTCCGTAACCCGTTTGTGAAAATTGGTGATAGTGACTTAACCGCTTGAAATATTTAAACAATTTTTGGCATACTGATAGATATCTATGAGATCTAACCAATGTACTTGCGAAATATTACATTCCATTTAGTATAGCCTCGCCGAGGCGAAAAATGTGAAAATTTTCGAACTGCTTCTCCTCGGAAACCGTTGGGCCGATTGAAGTCAAATTTCATATGGAGCCTCTATGGGATGGGGGAAACAAAAATTTGCTCATGGGGTCCAGGTCACATGACCAAAATGGCCGCCAAGCCATTATGGTAAAAACCCTTCAAAAATAGTCTTCTCCAGAACCACTGGGCAGATTTTCAAGAAACTTGATAAATAGCATCTGGAACGTAGGCCCATCATAAATTGCTAAAAAGGTGACCCGGGGTTGACCTTGACCTTCTTTGTGCCTAGGTCAAACTTTGACACATATGCTTTTGTATTGGAAAAGTGAGAATGCATTTTATCCTGCAAACGATTCAGAATACAGTACTAAAGTATAAGATATATTTTTGCTCCTTACGATAAGGCGCATTTATTGGGGGAACCGTTTTAGGTCCAGGTCACATGACCAAAATGGCCGCCATACCCATATATAGTAACACTCATAAAGCTAAAAGCATCCGGCGGGTCGTGTACTTCAGCTGAAGCACTGGTTTCTTCTTAAAAACATATATTGTGGGTACTTGTTAGAAGCGCTTCGCCGAGGCGGTTCTAACGAGTATCCACAATCTAAGTCTTGAACAGGAATAAGAAAAATATCATTTTTTTCATCTGAAAATTTTCATTTTTTGGTGATAAAATTTACAATGTATATGTATAGGCGTGTTTTCGTAATGGAACAAAATTGGTTTTAATGTAAGAACTTTTTCATCTGAGTTCATCTCGGCCCCCGCCCATATGGGCTTGAAGAAATATATGGACTGCATGATGCTTCCACGCAGAGCTGAATCCGGTCCGCACAATAGTACTGGTAAACCGCTTAGAGGATCTAAGCCTGTCCAGGAACCGCGGTGCGAGGCGGATGCTAATATATCCTACTGGTTTCATTGGGCGAAAGGGCTTGAGATGTCATTTCATCTCAATGTCGGGTAAAAGTCCCAAAAAATTTGAAGCAACGTCTCCAAAATGACGTTTACAGTGTTGACGGGGACGTTAAACCTCAAATCAAACAAACAAACACAATCTGAGTTCATCTTGATCGAGTCTTATTGGCGTGTTTTCGTGATTGGTAACAATATTTTTATGGCGTTATTTATTCAAATAAATAGATAAAATAAATGCATAAAAAGATCGGAGTCAAGAGATTTCACGTATCATATTTGACCTTAATCCTTATTTAAAATCACTGGACAAGAGACTGGGCTAATAGATAATGGTGGTAATAACCGGCCTGATTAAGAAATACATTTAGTTGTCGTTAATTATCGAACAGTACACGTGTGAATAGCCACACCAATGTGTTGCAATAGTTTCCAATAATTTTCTATATAAAGTGGGAATTTAGGGCACAAAAATAGATTATGGGTGTTCTTTGCAACACCCTGATTCGGACGGTCTTACCAGTACCCCAGCTATGTTTTTGAGCAAGAAAAAGGAATATAATGTATACTCTTGTAAACGCCCAACTTACCAAATAACAAGGATGTTCATGACACAGGCATCTTAACATATAGACCCAATATCCTACATGTCAAAAAACAAAAAATAAAAAAAACAACAACGACAAAACAAAAAAAAAAACACTACTACTACTACTACTAATAATAATAATGATAATATTGATAATTATAATTATTATTATTATTATTATCAAGCAATTCTACATAATGTAGCTCTTCAATATGATAAAATATGTTCGTTCATAATAGATGCCTCGAAATGAAAAGGGGTTGTTACTTCAAGAAGTTCTTTTTCACATTTAGATAGCCTTAATTTGAGCTCCTTTGAATACCTACAGGTAGATCTATTAAGCAAAGTGTCATATCTGCAGATATATGATTAATGATTCCCTGAGGTCAGCGACTAGAGAAAAAAATATTGGATATTCTGTACCTTGATCCCAGTGGTGTACAGGGAGATAACTCGAATACCACCCAATCAGGTTTTAACGGAAATTCACGACTTATTCCGATCGCCGCCTATGAAGGAAAAAGTTCGGTATGCCAGGTATTGGTCATTGATAGCACCCCTAAGATGTCAGAGCGGAACGTCAGAAGAAAATTCTGGACTGTGCTTGTTTGTTTGTTTGTATGTTTGTTTGCTTGTTTTGAGGTTTAACATCCCCGTCAACACTGACTAGGTCATTTAGAGACGTTGCTTCCAATTTTGTGAGACTTTTACCCAACACTAAAATGAAATGACATAATTATCAAGCCTGTTGCGAAATGAAACCAAATAGGCTTGTGGCATAGACGGTCCGATTCGCACCACTTTGCCTGGGCTTGTCTTAGATCCTCTAAACGGTTTACTAGTACTCATGTGCGGTCGATTTCAGCTCGGCGTGGAAGTATCTTGCAGTCCGTCTTTTTCCTCAAGCCCTGATGGGCGGGGGCGTTAGGACTGTGCTCGTGCATTTGGCCATTGGCAAACAGAACCTTCATAATCAGACGCCACATAATGCGGTGTCCGATCAGATCTAATGTACCTGCTTAAACGAACAGTCCGATTCTCAGTTCATGACTATTCTCCAAACTTACATTCAGAGACGATCGATCCACCAGTTCTCTCAGCACTTTGATTAATTGAGTATTTACGCAAATACGCTGTTTATCTGGAGCACTGGACGGGAGTGAACTTTAAAACCTATTGCTTTCTTTCGGCGAGTCATGGGTCTCCAAAAATGAAGTGTACATTGCTTTCGGAGACGTCACAGCTGAGCCCTTTAATTTCTACATTTTAACCAGTGGAGACGCTTCGACATAGATTCGTCTTCCCAAGTGTCTATAAAACGAGTGCATATGCACCCAAAAATGCAAAGCTTCCTTATATAACACTGAAGGGTCTGATTCGAGGTCAAAGAATGAGGTGTCTGATCAGTGGCTTCTGAGTTTGCTTAACCAAAATATGACAATGGAATCTTCCAACAAATAAGTTCGGAACAAGATTGTCAGATTTGTTTTCTTAAAGGTAGGTTTTACAAGAATGTATGTTTTTTTAGCAATCAATGCAGACTCAGATCAGACGCCAAGTTGTGCTGCGTCTGATCTGGGCCTACAATACTTACATGCCATAAAAAGTGACGCTAGTTATATATGGGCTAATATCCAGTTCGAAAACCGAGGGGTGAAAGGGAAGGAATACCTGTGGAATCAATTCCGCCTTGATATAAAAGGATACACCGAGTATCAAAGCTGGAAAAGTCCAGTTCGGCAACTGAGGGGTGTAAGGGAAGGAACACCTGTGGAATCAAGTCCGCATTCAGCGCAAATGTTAAGAAATCAATGCGCTGGAAAAGGAAATGAGGCAACTGCTTAATTTTGACTATTTTATGCAGCGAACGAACAGCGGAAGTGTAGTAACGCGGTCCAGTACCGGAAGTAGAAATGCAATGACATATAAACTTGATACAAGTATCAACTTTCAAAAATGAAAAATTTCTGATAAATTCTGATATTTTTCATATTTCTGCTCAAAACACAGAATGTGGAAACTCGTTAGAACTGTCTTGGCGAGGCGGTTCTAACGAGTGCCCACAATCGTTTTTTTTCATACGAAATATAAAAAGTAATGTAATCCCCTGTAAAGCCAGTTTAACTTTTTAAAAGAGGAGTTAAAGCGAGTCAAAATTATATAGGCGTGTTTCCGTGATGATTACATTGCTACTGAGTTATTCATGTATCCACGCCAAAAAAGTAAAATCGCGCAAATACTTCAAAGTGCCGTAAAACCTAAACCAAAGTGAACCGCGCAAATACAAATGTATGCACGAAGTCGAGTTTTTGAATTGATTTGAATCATGTGCTTAGCATCACGTGAGAAAGAAAGTCCGTGAAACGAACACCCCCTGAACCCCACTTTATATAGAGAAAACTGGTGTTCACGGGAGTGTATATTATATTTTTCTTATTTTTGCTCCAAGACATAGGTTGTGGGTACCCGGTAAAACCGCCTCAATGAGGCGGTTCTAACGAGCACCCACCACCTATGTTTGAGGTATAACCACGAATTTTCATCAGAAAAGTAGCCATTTTGTAGATGTGAAAAAAATGCACTATGTCGGACAGGTGGATCGGCAAAATTGAACTCAGTTCAGATGCAGTAGAAAATGGTGTCCAATCTAGGTCTACAGTGTTTGTTTTAGGAATTGAAGGTTGAACGAAATAGGCGCGCGTTTTATCTTAACCCATCTATGACAATGCAATCTCCCACAAAATATGTTTGGAGTGGTCCATTTCCAATAATAAGGGTGCCAAGTGTACCTTCAGCATACAGTGTAGGCCCAGATCAGACGCTAAACGCGGCGTCTGATCTGGGTCTGCACTGTTAGTCAATGTCTAAAAAAGGGCCGCAAGCCATATACGGGTTAATGAACAGCATCTGAATTCCAATGTCAATGAGGCTAGTTTTATGATTTATCATCCAACCCTAAACAATAGGCAAACTATTGCACTGAAGCTATATTTATGAATAAATAATTGGCTCTCATTATGATTGAATCAACTAAAAGCATTTCTGGAGCGGCCTCATGTCGCTTAGCCTAGTCTGAGGGCATAAAAGGTTCACAGACAGGGCGCGTCGTGAAAAAAATCAAAGCACTGACAGCACATGTGGGTCGATGCCCCTGAGTTAGGAAAATGGCCCTACACGGATGATTAGGCTGTTTCGTTTAACACTTAATTTTTCTGTGTTTTCATGCACATAGAAACAGTATAGACCCTGATCAGACGCTGCAAAACGCCGTGTCTGATCTGGATCAACATTGTTAGACACTATCCCAACACACGAGCGTTGTCAATATTTGACAACACAGCACTCACAAGTATAGCTCGGCTGTTGATAACAAGTTTCTGCAATTTGTACGAATCATTGATACTCGTGGACATCAACAACGTAAAGCAACTGTACTTAGAAATTTTGGGTCGGTTGACAAACCAATCGGTACAAAAGCATGTTTTACCATTAACGATCAACATAATTCTCCTTGCAATATCCAAAATATACAAACAACAGTATCACAGAGATTTTTTCTTATTTTTAGTCTCCTGATTAAGTTTCCAGACCTGGTGCTTTGACTAACACATAGTGGCTTGAGATACCACCATCTAGACGAACTTTCCATGCATTCAAATGCGTCAGACTGAGTGAAACAATACTTAAGGGGAAGGGGAACACCTGTCAGATTTTTCTGCAATTTTTCAAAGGGAGACAACTTTCAGGACTTCCTGTTCGCTTTTCTATAAGCCCTTTCCCACTAAAAAAGGAGTCTACTCTTAAAGGAAAGAATTTGCTCCTCTGGAGCAAATTTTTTCCTTTAAGAGATGACCCTTATTGGCATGGGGGACAAAAATACTTTTGCAGGAGTTGCCTCCCCTGAAGGTGTATCAATTCCCCTTAAGGGGAATGTATATATTCAGCTAAATGGGGATGGATATATCTTAAGGTAGCACAAGTCCTTCAAAGGTATTTTGTGTACTATATCAATAGGGGTCAACTTTTAAAGGAAATAATTTGTTCTTGGGGAGCGTTTTCCGTCGGACAGAAATTATAGAAAAACAAACACGAAGTCCCGGAAAAGTTGTCTACCTTTGAAAAATGGCGGAAAATCTGCCAGGTGATTTCATTCCCATCAAGTTATTTGAGTTACAGAAATAAAATGTATGCCATGACCGCTGTTAGACAGCTCATTATACACATGTAAACAGTGTAGATCCTTGTTGAAGCAACTGCGCCTTTTGCTGCATATATGCCTGCACTGGACATAAGCTTGTCGTAATTGGTCAAACAAACTTCTATTCGGCTGAATTCGCCTACATCGTCGCTCCTATTGAATAAGGGAATTAACAAATCTCTTATTTGTCTGTTCGTATGCAACATCACCTCTGAGTACACCAGCTCAATCATAGGACAAGGTGATTTCTGTATTCTGTAAAAAGTGAGGGAACATTTTCCTTCTGTTTGTCCATATATCAAAGCTGCATCTCTTAAAAAATCAGACATCGCTCGTGTCTCAAACCTGACTGAAAACGCAATAAGTCCCCGGTCATATGTGACAACTTCAAGTTTTATTCCTACGGTACTTGTAGCCGCTCCATAGATATCATCTATCTGACAACGTTCACCAGTTCTGAATTCCAGCCAAGCTATATAATTCATTTTAGGTTGAGCAGATTTCCATAGTTGTAGCTCGCAAAAATTGCATTTCTGTAGACCCCAATCTTTGATAAGAGCTGCAATGATTTGGTCTCCGTCCTCTCGTGAAAGTGGGCTACTTTGATTTTCCGGAGTTAATGCCTTTTCTTTCCGTTGTATTTGAAGTTCGAGGACTAGACGAACACCTAGATTGTAAGTGCTTACAACGAACGTCTTGCATTCACCAAACTGGGATACCCTTCCGAAAGGACAAAACAGTTTTCGACATTTTCTCTGAAACAAAGTAGTCAGTTAATGAGAGAAGAGTTTGCAGTGAACTTCAACAACTCGAAAACGGATAACGAGTTTACCCTACACTGAGATGAAATGGCATCATAAGCCCTGCAGCCCAATGAAACCAGTAGGGTTAATATGCATGGACTCGCACCACTTTGCCTGAGCAGGCTTTGACCTTCTGAGCGGTTTACCAGTACTCATGTGCAGTCGGTTTCAGCTCTATGCGGAAGCACCATGAAGCCTTTTTTATTTCCTCTAGCCTCGTTGGGCGGGCCCGGGTGAATGGTTTATTAATCGACCGAAAAATACTGACTACAGAAACTTCCCGCCTGCTCCATTGACCATAGGCCTATCGCTTTTCGTGTACAAAATACCATGGTACCGGTTATTAATCGACCGAAAGGTACTGACTACAGAAACTTCCCGCCTGCTGCATTGACCATAGGCCTATCGCTTTTCGTGTACAAAATACATAGGTACCGGTTACTTGCCAGATCGCTGTGCAGAACATGGTGCAGAAAGTTAATCAGGACTGGGCTCGTGTACCAGGTCATTAGAAAACAGTGAAAATACAGATCATCGTCTACATTGTGTGCTTACAATACTGGAATTTAATGGTTGACGAAAAAAAAAAAAAACAACAACAACAACAAAACAAAACAAAACAAAAAACACACACACACACACACACACACACACACACACACACACACACACACACACAAGAGGTTCATGATGGTCCTAAATCGCTCGCCGTAGTTAAAATTCACTATCAATTGTTGTTTACAGTTTTTTTTTTCTATATTAATCTCTGGCAGCCATTTTGTACACAGGAGCAGAATCACTTAAGCACTTTTGGTAGAGGGGGTCACCAAAGGAACATTTGTCAAGTTATATTGAAACAGAGCCATTAGCCTAGAAGATGATGTTCTTTGAAGATTTTTCTATCTTTTACGTGTGCAGTCATACGGACATTTTGTTCAAGAGAGCAAATCAGTTTCGGCAATTTAAGCCACCATCAGTACAACAGTACCTACTTTGAGATGGGATGTTTCAATGGAACAGACCTTTGCTGAGCCATACCATCTAATCAACTTTGGTACAAGCATAAAAGAGAAACGTTTCTGTGAACTTGGTTTGAAATTATGTCATTGACCTAAGAGAATATGGCATTTAGAGTTTTTTTTTCTATTTTTAGCTCTGGCAGCCACTTTCTTCAGTGAAGTAGTGCGGGTATGCTAGCAGTTTTTGCAGCCCTGCACGACACCACAAGAAGAAGAAGAACAAGAAGAACTGGAACCATTTTAGCAACATTGGTAGAGAGTCAATAAAGGAACATTTCAGAGAAATAATTTTGAAATTGGATTATTAACCTTGGAGGAAATGTCCTTTAAAAGTTTTTTTTTCTTCTATTTTAACTCTGGTGGTCATTTGTTGAGCGAAGTGGACCCGTTTCAACTATTTTGGTTGAGGGCCACCAAAGGATCATTACTGTGAAAGTATTTTGAATTCAAACCTTTAGCCTAGGAGTATATGTCATTTAAATGTTTTTTCTACTTTTAGCTATGGTGGCCATTTTGTTCAGCAGAGCAGATCCATACTTGCAGTTCTGATAGAGGATCACCCAAGGAACACTCCTGTGGAATTATTTTAAAATCGGACCATTAGCCTAGGAGGAGATGTCGTTAAAAGACTTTTTCTATTTTTAGCTGTGTCAGCGCAGCGGAACCATTTTGGCAGTTTTAGTATAAGGTTATCCAGGGAGCATTCCTGTGTAATTATTTTGTAACTGGGCCATGATATCATTTAAAGGTGTTTTTTACTGTTTTTAGCTCTGGCGGCAGTTTGTTCAGCGGAGGCTAATACTCCGATTCCAAAATAATTTCACAGAAACGTTTCTTTGGAGACCCTCTACCAAAATTGCTAAAATGGTTCCAGTGTTGAAGGAATTAACCATAATCCGGATAAAATGCCGATGATAATAATAATAATATCAAATAATCCCCTATATACAGAACGCACTGCAGTGCCAGATAGTGCAGTGCCGAATAGCGTTATATGTTTTTTTGTTTTGTTTTTTCTCCTATTACTGCTACTCGCTCACATCTGAGCATTACGAGCAGGATTTCCTGGGTGGTAACCAGTACTTTCTGTTTTTTTTTGTTTTTTTTTTAAGCAATGTGGATGAAGTGCCTTGCTCAAGGGCACAACACTTTGGTTAGCGTGAGGCTCGAACCCGCAACCTCTTGATCACTAATCCGATGCGCTACCACTGCACCAAAGCGCTCCATGTTGTCCCCTTCTATCCCGCTCGTAGGTAGAGCACCGTCACTCGGTGTTTTGCGGCTAATATAAATTCGTTTCGGTCCATACTTGTTACACAGGCGTATTCGTTGCCATGCTTTCCGGTTTAGATGTCAGATGAATTTTTAACTGTAATGGGTTAATGGCGGTAAGGACTGGAGGGTGGCAACATAGTATCGCCCCTTTGTATTGGTTGGCATTTACACCTACCTGATACGATTTATTCCGTAAATTAAAAACATAATAGCAAACCATTCACGGAATAAATCGCAAATCAATACAAAAGGGCGGTACTATGTTGCCACCCTCCAGTCCTTACCGCCATTAACCTATTACAGTTAAATGCCAGCCGATGAATTTCACGCTTGCGTTTTCATCTTTCCTGCGGCTCCGTGCCGAATGTTTACAGTATTCGTGAGCCCCCACTGTGTAAGTTCAAAGAATATGCATAACTTTATTTAAACGTGTCCTCCCTCCCCGACGCATTAACGTAAATAGTCTGAAATTCCGCGTTGGAAATTTGTTGATATTTTGGACTTTTTTCGATGTGTTCGCGAATTCGTGTTTGGCCATTATTTCTGACTTTTGCCCTTCCTGACATTCTTCTGGGATGCGTTAACGCTCATTTATTTACATCGTAACATTTTTCTATGGTGGCATTGTTTTGTAATGCTGTGTCACAGGCCAAAATGCATTTATTAATCTTGACCCTTGTCGTGCTGAATGTTCAATTTAGCCACGCCCATTGCTGTCTGTCAGCCAATCGGGTTGCTTGGTGTAATTTATTGCTGCAACTTCATGAACTTGGTGTCAGTGTGGGTACTGATCAGACGGCAGCCATCTGATCTGGATCCACACAGTTTGCAAACAGTAGGAAAAGGGTCAAATACTGAAATTCCACTTTCTTCTTTTCTATCTCTCTTTCTCAGCGTGTTGGGAAGAAGAGGAAGAGATGAAGAAATGGTGTAAACATTGAAGTTTTACAAAGGATTTATGTCTTGAGACCCCTGTCAAGGTTTCAATCCCCAGATTTGTAAGACATGCATTATTACTTTTTCAGCCTTTTACCAAATAAAATCATCTGAACACAGTGATTTGGGTTTATTCTGACTGCAAGATCATGAGGCAGTACAGTAAAAGGACACTTGTAATGGCTCAGTCTCAACAACTACAAGTTTAACATCTGATATACAGACTCCTGGTCAGTGCCTACAGTTCTAGAACTACGTGTACAGGCTCCGACGTTGTCTCAACATCTCTGGATAAACAGACATCTGGTCATCGCCTACAGGTTGAGAACTACAGGCACCGACATTGCCTTAACATCTAAGGATAAACAGACATCTTGTCATCGCCTACATTTTGAGAACTACAGGCGCCGACATTGCCTTAACATCTACGAATTAACTGACTATTGGTCATCGCCTATAGTTTTGAATGGTAAAATTTACATTCCCACTGTGGCACATCTATGATATGACATACCGGTATCTCTATTTCTGTTGAGAACATTATTATGTGACATAGTGGTTCTATTCGTGGATACCAAGTTTGGTGCAAATGCACAAGACATTTCAGGGAATTGTATGTGTGAACAACTATCTATCTTGTGAGAACTTCATAAAACTGTATTGCAAGACTGTCCGTCTGCCATTTAATACCATACTTTCTTTAGAAAGTAGGATATAAAGTTTGCTGCTCTTAGAGCGAAAGTTATTTTGAAGACTTCAACATGCTGTAAATGCAACAGTTTCTTACAGAAAGGTAGACTTTGCCTTCACTGCAGCTGGTGTTGTGCCGTGTGGCGGCCGTAAAACGTCTCCCCGTACATCAACCATAGTGCAGTTTATATTTTACTTTTGGTCCTTTGAGATCAGCGTGAATATTCTGAGCAATCGGAAATAAATTATTGGTTTAGACTCATATTCTAGACAGGTTTTTAATTATTTGGGCCCCATTTTGATGTATATCAGTCTTTGAATCGACTGCCTATTCGAAATTCGCAAAATTGCAGTATGTTTCCTCGGGCTTTCTTTGCCGGATAATTACAGGGTCACTGATGAGGTTTTATTAGCCGAAACTACGTAGTATGACCCATCTTCTTTCTTATGAATGTTTTCATTGCTCTTAAAGGAACTCATTTTTGATTTTTATTTGCCTTCACTGCAGCTGGTGTTGTGCCGTGTGGCGGCCGTAAAACGTCTCCCCGTACATCAACCATAGTGCAGTTTATATTTTACTTTTGGTCCTTTGAGATCAGCGTGAATATTCTGAGCAATCGGAAATAAATTATTGGTTTAGACTCATATTCTAGACAGGTTTTTAATTATTTGGGCCCCATTTTGATGTATATCAGTCTTTGAATCGACTGCCTATTCGAAATTCGCAAAATTGCAGTATGTTTCCTCGGGCTTTCTTTGCCGGATAATTACAGGGTCACTGATGAGGTTTTATTAGCCGAAACTACGTAGTATGACCCATCTTCTTTCTTATGAATGTTTTCATTGCTCTTAAAGGAACTCATTTTTGATTTTTATTTGACCACTAAACAAAATGAATTGCAGTTATCACAAAAAGTTTGCTGCTCGAAGAGCGAAAGTTAATCTTCTTTATAAATTAACACTGCATATTTATTGCTTTCTTTAACATAAGAAATATTAATTTAAATAATTAAGGTCTTTCTATCTGGATTTAAAATAACACCAGTAACAGCTAGTACTGATCCAGATAAAACAAATAAAATAATAAATAAGGAAACTTCTCTTTTTCCAAATTCTAGAGATGTCCTTCTTCAACGAGAGTCACACAAGCTGTCACTAAAACTAGCACTATCAGAATTATTTGAATAATTTTTCATACAAAAAGATGGAAGAAACAAGTTGAGTAAATAACTCTTGTTTTCATCAGTTCTTCCATAAGTATGTCAAATTTTGGTGTGCGGACAAGCAGATGAACACTCAGGATGTTCAAGTTTTTTAGAATCTTTTTGCCAACAAGTAGCACAGATGTGATGAGCAAAATGAAATTTTCCGAACTTTCTTTCAGTGTGGCTAATTTTATGTGCACATTTATTTCTATTATATAATGAACAAAACCATAATTTTTCATCAGGCTCATTCTTAATTTCAGAATCCTCCTTTGACCTAAATTGTGCCTTTTTTGGAAACTGACTAGGTTTTGGAATATGCTTTGAAAGAATAGCAGACTCTACATCACGTGAACGAGTCCGTGAAATGAGGACCCCCTTAAACCCCAATTTATATAGAGAAAACTGGGGTTTACGGGGGTATATATTATTTCTCTTATTTCTGCTCCAAGACATAGGTTGTGGGTACTCGTTAGAACCGCCTCGTTGAGGCGGTTCTAACGAGCACCCACGGCCTATGTTTTGAGTATAAATAAGAAAAATATCACAAATTTTCATCAGAAAAATGACCTTTTTTGAGGTATGAAAACAATGCACTATATCACACGGATGTGTTATCGTAATGATTTGCTGAAAATCATCTTTCCAAGTCTTATGACCAATCTCTATTTCATTCAAACATGCTGCATAAAAAGATTTTAAAGTCTTAAATTCATAAGATGTACTCAAATACATGATTCTTTTCAACAGATTAATTCTTCCTGACCTCTCAGTCTCTTTAATTTTGGTACTACCAATTATTTCAAGCTCTCCAGCACAGAAAAGGTTTAAAGATAGTGCATGAAAAGACAGATTTGAACTGATGAACTCGTATTTCAAATAAGCCTGTGGATATTTCTGTGGATATCTCACAGTATCTGCAGCTTTAGCTCGGATACCAGATTTTTTTCTTCTTGTTCTTTTTCTTCTTGTCCTTTGAACTAGACGAATCCGAGCTATCATATGAGACAGATGAATCCGATTCCGCAGAAGTTTTAACCTCAGCTGAATCCTTCTTATGATTTTTAACTAAAACATCTGCAGAACCAGATCCATTGTCCAAATGGGCATTTGAGGTTACAGAATTGTCAGAACTTGGATCATCAACTAAACCCATTTTTTTTAAATCTGTCTGAACAAGTTTCCGTAAACTCTTACTTTTTCTGAGAGTATCTATTGTAATATCATCGGCCATAGTGCCTGTATTAGAATATTAGAACTGTGTGGTAATTTTTCATGGGTATTATGCCAGAATGTTTATCTCTGCTTTCTTCTTTCATTTTCTACAGAGTTTATATTCAGCATACCTCGTAATTTAGCGTTGACTCTATGTTGAGCTGCAATTTGTCTTCTCAGATAATCCACCTCATTGCGTCGTTTCAGAAGCTCTATCTCTTTTTGAGTTGCTTCAAGTTGTCGACGAAGAATTTCAATGCGTTCTTCTTCAGCAGCTAAATGAAAATCAATATCACCACCACCTTGCCGTAGAGGAGATTTACTGGGATTCCCCATTCCCAAGAACGTGTCAACTTCCGGTTTTAAGATTTCACCCTGATATACTCCGGTATCAGAAACCTGGTCGCTACCCTCAGTGTCAAATTCGGTGTCATCGTCGAAATTGCCCCGATTCAAACGCTAATAATCTACCACCTTTCCCTTTCCTGAGAAAGACATTGTTACAGCAGCATCCTTAGACCTGTTGCTATCTCCACCAGTGGCCATTTTATAAATTTAAGGCCACAATTAATTATGTTGAGCAAACCAAAGGTGAAAATAACTATAAACTGTATATACAGTAGGATATAAAGTTTGCTGCTCTTAGAGCGAAAGTTATTTTGAAGACTTCAACATGCTGTAAATGCAACAGTTTCTTACAGAAAGGTAGACTTTGACCACTAAACAAAATGAATTGCAGTTATCACAAAAAGTTTGCTGCTCGAAGAGCGAAAGTTAATCTTCTTTATAAATTAACACTGCATATTTATTGCTTTCTTTAACATAAGAAATATTAATTTAAATAATTAAGGTCTTTCTATCTGGATTTTAAATAACACCAGTAACAGCTAGTACTGATCCAGATAAAACAAATAAAACAATAAATAAGGAAACTTCTCTTTTTTCCAAATTCTAGAGATGTCCTTCTTCAACGAGAGTCACACAAGCTGTGGAAAAAGAAGTGCACAAAATATAGTCCCAAAGTTTCTCAGCTAGGCTGACCAATGAGAGACTTGTTATTCAACCAGTTACCATAACAAGTTAAGGACGTAAAGTAGTACCGGCTTATACTGTAAAGGTGTAACGAATCACCGAAAACGACTAAGAAATACCGAAATGGCAAAGCTATACAACTAAGAATATAGATTAGCATGCGGTTCTCATAATTAATCATTTTAATATGCTATATTAAAACTTGTCATTTAATACCATACTTTCTTTAGTACAGACATTTACAAGACACTCCGCTAACAGAAGTTGCGCACCGAAACAGACAGTACAGTTACTGTTTAATTCTCTTAAGCTATGGTTGAAATCAATTTCTACATGGATTAGATTTACAAGATTTTGCCACCATCCTTTGATATATTTTCCCACTCAATACAATAGGTCATCATTTTTATAGTCCATCTTGATAACTATGTCTGGAAATGAACCAAATGCCCCTCCCCCTGTTCATGACTCCGAATCGGAGTTGCAAGAACAAGCCAAAGGTGGTCCTGATCAGACTGAAGACCCGGACAGCCCCCAATCTCTTGACTCCCAGAAGCGTGTCAGGACGCGAACGGAAAGGGGTTCGGAGCTGTATAGAACAAATCGCGATGAACGTCTTTCACAGCTCACAAAGTCTTGGGCCAGTATTGTGAATTTATTAGGCACTATTGAAGCGTGTACCGGTGACATGAAATCGCTGCGACAGGTAGACATGGATCTTAGTCGCGATTATGATAAGCACCAAAGGCAGCAAACAGAATCACTATCTTTCTTTCAGCATACCGATTCGAAAGAGAGCATAGAGGATATTGAGGTGCATGTCCAAACTATGCAAGAACATGCAGCGTCTTACGAAAGGGCATTGTCTCGTATTGCGCTTTTAAAACAAGACCTCATTGACACCATGTCCCATAACTCGAGTTCATCAAAGGCTACCGAAGCTAGTTCAGTGATCGTCATGAAGCGCGCCAAGGCCAACGCAGCTCGTGCCGAAGTCCTCTTTGCAGAAAAGGAAGCTGCAATTCGGAAGCAGCAAGCTGTCTTAGCAGAGCAAGAAAAGTTGCAGATCGCGTATGCATCGCGCAAGTCAGCAGAATTAGAGGCCGATCTAGGGGTTATTTTTAAACAGAGGAAGGCTGCTGCCGCGGAAGCAGAGGCTAATGCCATGGAGTCCGCAAGTGTAGGTAGGGGATCTCTTATTGAAGATTTGAAAACTTTGCATTACGTCAACCCCGCGGAGCGTACTAAAGCATACATCAACCAGCAAGCAGGATACCTGCATGATGTCCAGCTAGAACCTAACGAAGGTCATCAGGTGCAGCACAACCTTGAGTATGCACCTGTTGTAACTTCATGCCCTGCCCCCATTTCTAACATGCTAAACGTCAACCCCCCTGTGTTCGATCCTACCCCCACTCAGAATGTTGCCACTCTCATAGATCGCAAAATGTCGCCTCAAATCTATGATTCCCAAGTGCATGTCCCACAGCCTACTTCCCAGTCCCAGGCCGTAACCTCCGAGTTTACTCGCTTTCTTCTGAAGAAGGAACTATTGCTATCACGTTTGACCAGTTTCAATGATAGACCTGAGGCCTATGCTGTATGGAAAGCCAGTTTCAAGAGCATTATGAAGGAGCTTAATGTAACACCATTTGAGGAGATGGATCTCCTCGTAAAGTGGCTAGGGCCAGAGTCATCACGTAATGCTCTTAGTATCAGGATGTCCAATCCCAATGATCCGGCCCGAGGCCTGCAGAGGATATGGGAACGCCTAGAGGAGCGTTATGGCTGCCCGGAAATGGTTGAGTCAGCTCTTAAGCAGAAACTGGCCGATTTCCCCAAACTTACAAATAAGGATAGCAAGAAATTGTACGAATTGGCAGATATCTTGGCTGAGATTGAAGCAGCAAAAGAGAATACCAGGTATCACGCTCTTCATGCCTATTTTGACGCTTCATCTGACATATCACCAATTGTAAGCAAACTCCCCTATAACTTGCAAGAGAAATGGACCAATAGGGCAGTAAGTTATAAAAGGCAACATCACACCACGTTCCCTCCGTTCTCCGTGTTCGCGGATTTTATCCGCGACATGAGCAGAATTAAGAATGACCCCGGTCTTAATTATGAAAATCCATGTTCTCAGCTCAGCAGAGAGAAACCACCTACCAAAACTCAAGGGTCGAGGCCTTTAGTTTCAGCCAGAATGACCAAACTCTCCCTATCTAACCAAGACCTGGAGAAGATTTGCCCATTGCATAAAACCGGTCATTCCCTGAATTCCTGCAGAGGTTTTAAAAGTAAAACCTTGGAAGACAGGAAGAAGTTTCTCAGAGAGAAAAATATATGCTTCAAATGCTGCGAATCAAGCAAGCACCGCAGTAAAGTATGTACGGCTGCGGTTCAGTGTGGTGAATGTGGCAGTCATGGCCACGCCTCTGCAATGCACACTGGGAAACCCCCTGAAAAGAGCAAGCCTTTGGGTCAAACTGGCCGTGTAGAGGGTCACGGCGGGGAGCAACTGGAACAGCCAAGAGTTTCTCCGCCAATTACAGCTAAATGCACGCAGATATGCAATCAGCCTTTCGGAGGAAAGTCTTGTGCAAAAACACTTCTTGTCAAGGTGTATCCTGATGGCCATCCCGATGAAGGGAAACTTATGTATGCGATGATAGATGACCAAAGCAATCGGTCATTGGCAAAATCAGAGTTTTTCACTGTCTTCAACTTGTCAAACGAGGAGATGGAGAACACCATATCCTCATGTGCCGGAAATCTCACAGTTTCTGGTAGGAGAGCAAATGGTTTCATAATAGAGTCCCTGGATGGCCTTACACAGCTGCATCTGCCAACCCTGATAGAATGCGATTACATACCCAGCGTGAGGGAAGAAATCCCGACCCCTGAGGTTGCCAGACACCATCCGCACCTTCGGGACATTATGGAATACATTCCACCCATGGACCCAACATCGAACATATTGCTATTGATTGGCAGGGACCTTATTGAGGCCCACCATGTTCATGGCCAAAGGATTCGCCCTAGGCATTCTCCGTACGCCCAAAAACTTAGTTTAGGATGGGTTATCATAGGTCCATAAACCCGATTCTATAAACGTGAAGAAAACATTTGTCTTGGGTAACGGTCGTGAGTCCGTTCTGAAGCCATGCGGCAATGAATTCATTGTACATGAAAATCCTCTGAAAGATGGCATAGGTGCCTTGGTGCTCAACAAGACTAAAGATGATGATAAACCGGCTTTATCAGTGGAAGATATGGAATTCCTCAAAATCATGGACAAGGAATTCATCAAGGGTCCCAGTGGTCATTGGGTGGCACCCCTTCCCTTTCGCTCCACTCGACAGAAACTCCAAAATAATAGACCTTTAGCCTTAAAAAGGGCTAATCCATGCATGCAAGTCTTCAAAGAGATCCAAACAAGAAGGACCATTTTGTAACCTTCATGAAGAAGATCTTTGACTGTGGGCATGCAGAAGTCGCACCTCCTCTAAGGGAGCAGCAGGAGTGTTGGTATCTGCCAATTTTTGGGGTCTGTCACCCTAAAAAGCCTGACCAGATACGTGGAGTCTTCGACTCGTCAGCTAAGCTGCTTTCAGGCCCCGACCTTACAAACAGTCTCTTAGGGGTTCTTCTTAGATTTAGGAGAGAACTTGTGGCCATCACAGCTGACATCGAGCAGATGTTTCACTGTTTCCATGTTAGAGAAGACCACAGGGATTTCCTTAGATTTTTATGGTATAAAGATAACGATCCTAGCAAAGAGATCATTGACTACAGAATGACCGTACACGTGTTTGGCAACAGCCCCTCACCAGCAGTTGCCACTTATGGCCTTCATCGGACCGCTGCCGAAAGCGAACTCCGTTTTGGCACAGATGTCAAAGACTTTGTTGAACAAAACTTCTATGTCGATGATGGCATTTCTTCTCTACCAACTGTTCAAGAAGCTACAGACTTGTTAAAGAGAACCAAAGAGGCTCTTAAAGTGGACGGAAACCTTCGTTTGCACAAGATAGCCTCCAATAAGCAGGAAGTTTTAAACGCCTTCGCAGGAGATGATCTTTCCAAGACTCTTAAAGGTCTTGATTTTCATGATGATAATTTGCCCCTGCAGCATAGCCTTGGACTGAATTGGGACTTGAAAAGTAGAAGTAAAACAAAGATCAGGAATTGATACAATTAACTTACTCCACCCATAAAAGACACCAAAGGGAAAGAAATACAAACATTAAGCGACCAGACCATAATGGAAACCTAAACAAAGGAAGGCCATAAGGACAGTTACTTTACCACAAAATGGCCATATGGCCATCCAAAACCAAAAGACACAAGTGATACACACAGTAAGTAACAAACAACAACATAAATAAATCGCCACAGAAGAGCCGCCTTGGAACGGTCAGTGGAAGATTTCCACTGGGGGGGCTTAAATCGATTTTACGTGGCCACAATCCTCGCCCTTACTTCCGTCGCGATTTAGACAAATAATTAGTTCAGTCCGCATGAAGGCCTCCTAACTCAGCAGTGCAACATCTCCGTGAACACAAAAATCAAACAACCACAGAGGTGAGACAACGGTGAGGACTCGACAGCAAGAAACCACTGAAATGCTGGAGCAAAAGAAAACCAACAGTTAGACTCCGATGAGCCCGACCAGAGACAGAGCATCAGGCACCAACCGACATTATCTCTCTAATTTTCAATAAGCCTTTACGTTGGAGCCGTCATAGAATCTGAGGCCTGACCCACCGGCGTGCAATTAAAGAGGGAAGCAAAGTTGCCAACCGTGATTGGGTTAACTACCATGCATGCAGTCTGTCGTATAATATCCATGTTGTACCCAATCTTTTTATATCGAAGAATGATTTTACGAAATTAGGTGCTGAAGTCATTGCGGTTATATATTTTTCTGAATTTATATGCCAAGTCACCATAAAATTCGGGTTCCGATAGACCTTGTTGCAGAAGAGATTTAAGTCCAATATTGAATTTTGAAATTAAATCAGAATGGCGTCTATAAAATTTTGAAAAGGCTTTGCGTAGTTTATGGTACCGATAACCCTGATTAAGGAGTTTAGCCGTTAATAATTTATTACGAGTGTTGAAGTCAGTGACATGACTACACACTCTAGCAAATCGAATTAATTGCGAAATATAAACGCCATAGGATGGCGCACGAGGAACATCACCATCCAAAAAAGGAAAATTTACAATCTCAAAATCAAAGTCATCGCGTTTATCATAAATTTTGCACGAAACAAATCCATCTACAATAGACAGATGTAAATCCAAAAACGGGGCCTCGGTATCAGAAGAATTTGCTTTATTTAACTGAAGTTCTGAAGTCTGATTGCTTTACCTTTGAGTGTTCGAAAGACACAAAGCCATTCACTCGAAGAGGCGTCTTATCAGTCATCAATAGTTTATTCTGAGGGAATTTCTTTCAGTAACCACAGACTGGGACGAACCTCTCCCAATTGAATTCATGTCAAACTGGGAATCCTGGAAGGATTCCTTGCACCGTCTGAGGAATGTACAGATCCCACGCACGTTTTCCTCTTCATCATTGAGCATGGTGACAGAGAAAGAAGTGCACATATTTTCAGATGCTTCAGAGAAAGCCATTGCTGCTGTAGCATACCTGAAAACTGTAGCACAGGATGGTTTTTGTCACCTTGGGTTCATACTTGGAAAGGCGAAGGTTGCGCCTCTCCATTGACACACAATTCCCAGGCTCGAGCTTTGCAGCGCAGTTCTTGCGGTTGAGATCGCAGAGATTGTCGAAGAGCATCTAGGAATTCCTACAACCTTTATGTGTTTTTACACAGACAGTAAGGTTGTTTTGGGTATGTTAATAATACCTCAAAGAGATTTTTTGTGTATGTCGCTAACAGGATCCAACGTATAAGGATGTCTACGAATCCTGATCAGTGGTCATATGTTCGAACTGATAAAAACCCTGCTGACTCAGCAACCAGGGCCACATCTGTGGTTGATATGCAACATCCTCGATGGTTGGTTGGGCCCCAACACCTGCTCAGAAGCTCTGAAATGCAGTCGAAAGAGTCTTATCCTCTGATGGATCCAGAGGGAGATAAGGAAATCAGACCGACAGTGAAAACATTGAAGACGGATATAGCTTCAGTCTGCTCCCTAAGATCATACCGGTTCGAAAAGTTTTCAAAATGGGACAGATTGGTTGAAACTTTTGTCTTTCTTCAACACATTTGTGCATCCTTTCAGTCAAAAAGGGATAAGAGCTGTATAGGATGGCATAAATGTTCGAAGTATAAAAATGTGGTGGCGCTGTCTGAAGCAGAACAGTTCGTCATCAGAACGGTGCAGCAGGAAGTCTTCGTTGAAGAGGTGTCCTCAATTGGAAGGAAGAGTCCACTGCCCCGTAACAGTAATCTTCTGCCTCTCAACCCGATTCTGGACAAGAGAGATTTGCTGAGAGTTGGTGGTCGATTGAGCCAATCATGTCTACCGAGCAGGGATAAAAACCCCATCATAATCCCTGGATGTAGTCATGTGGCAGTTCTGCTTGTAAGGCACTACCACAACAGTGTGAAACACCAGGGTCGTCACCTGACAGAAGGTGCTGTGAGAAGCGCAGGTTACTGGATCATTGGTGGTAAGAAGCTGGTCTCATCCATAATCTACAAGTGCCTTAAATGTCGTATGCTCCGTGGCAAGACAGAAATACAGAAAATGGCTGATCTTCCTCCTGATCGCCTGCAGCCTGGTCCGCCCTTCACAGCCGTTGGCGTTGACACATTTGGACCATGGTCCATTGTCTCCCGCCGTACGAGAGGTGGTCTAGCAGAGAGCAAGAGATGGGCATTGCTTTTTACTTGCCTCACTACCCGAGCCATACATATAGAAGTCATTGAAGAGATGAGCACATCATCTTTCATTAACGCGCTGAGGCGATTTATCTCAATCCGGGGTAATATTAAAGAGCTTAGGTCAGACCGAGGAACCAATTTCATTGGTGCCATCGATGCTCTCAATGCGGATTGCATAAATGTTGAAGACCTCCCTGTTAAAAAATTTCTGAACGAGGACATTGTGTGGTACTTCAACCCCCCTCATGCTTCCCATATGGGTGGCGTTTGGGAACGCATGATTGGAGTAGCCCGTCGGATTCTCGATTCTATGATGTCTGAAGTATCTGGCAAAAACCTTACGCATGAAGTGATAACCACCTTCATGGCAGAAGTATGTGCAATCGTTGATGCACGTCCGTTGGTTGCAGTATCGCATGACCCCGAAACCCCTGAAGTTCTGAGCCCTTCACAATTACTTACACAGACATCAGCTGTCAAGGTCCAACCTCTTGAAAGCTTTGACATAAAAAAATCTCTATAGGGCACAATGGAAGCGGGTTCAAACCCTTGCAGACCTTTTCTGGAAGCGGTGGCGCCAAAAGTACTTATGCACACTCCACAAAAGGTGCAAATGACAGTCTGAGAAGCCCGACATAAAGAATGGGGATATCGTTCTCATGAAAGACAACGACGTCTGCAGAAACGAATGGCCCATAGGAATTGTAATCAATGCCATAGAGAGCAATGACAAAAAAGTCCGTAAAGCGGAAGTCTGTGTCAATAAAAATGGGACAAGGTCCGTTTTTACTCGACCAATCACGGAACTTGTCCTCCTGTTGTCTGATTAGTGTTAAAAACAACACGGCCCATATTTTGTTTTTGGTGCCGCGACAAGGATTCTCTTACAATCTCATTGCCATTTAGTAACTAATATCTTGCTTAGTGATATCTTTAGGTATCAGACGGGGAGTGTTCTGCCCTTCTACCCCGCTCGTAGGTAGAGCACCGTCACTCGGTGTTTTGCGGCTAATATAAATTCGTTTCGGTCCATACTTGTTACACAGGCGTATTCGTTGCCATGCTTTCCGGTTTAGATGTCAGATGAATTTCACGCTTGCGTTTTCATCTTTCCTGCGGCTCTGTGCCGAATGTTTACAGTATTCGTGAGCCCCCACTGTGTAAGTTCAAAGAATATGCATAACTTTATTTAAACGTGTCCTCCCTCCCCGACGCATTAACGTAAATAGTCTGAAATTCCGCGTTGGAAATTTGTTGATATTTTGGACTTTTTTCGATGTGTTCGCGAATTCGTGTTTGGCCATTATTTCTGACTTTTGCCCTTCCTGACATTCTTCTGGGATGCGTTAACGCTCATTTATTTACATCGTAACATTTTTCTATGGTGGCATTGTTTTGTAATGCTGTGTCACAGGCCAAAATGCATTTATTAATCTTGACCCTTGTCGTGCTGAATATTCAATTTAGCCACGCCAATTGCTGTCTGTCAGCCAATCGGGTTGCTTGGTGTAATTTATTCCTGCAACTTCATGAACTTGGTGTCAGTGTGGGTACTGATCTGACGGCAGCCATCTGATCTGGATCCACACAGTTTGCAAACAGTAGGAAAAGGGTCAAATACTGAAATTCCACTTTCTTCTTTTCTATCTCTCTTTCTCAGCATGTTTGAAGAAGAGGAAGAGATGAAGAAATGGTGTAAACATTGAAGTTTTACAAAGGATTTATGTCTTGAGACCCCTGTCAAGGTTTCAATCACCAGATTTGTAAGACATGCATTATTACTTTTTCAGCCTTTTACCAAATAAAATCATCTGAACACAGTGATTTGGGCTTATTCTGACTGCAAGATCATGAGGCAGTACATTATATCTTCTATTTTTATGTCGTGGTATATTATTTGTTATATTTTGTCTTTGCAGATATGTATTGCTTATATCTTTTTATTTTGGATAACCGTTTTGCCATTTTATGGGAAAGTGACTGTCCTTTCGGCTATCCGCTAGTGATATTTTCATAAGGGTTAGTTACTTCATGTTCGTGTATCATTACCTTTGGTGTCTCTGGTTGTAGGTGTGAGGTAATTATATCGATTTCTGATCATTGCATCCACTTTTATTTTTATGCACTATATAAGCAACCTTTTTATGCCCCCGGAAGGCATTGGTTTTTGGTCTGTTTATCTGTCCGTCTGTTTATCTGTTTGTTTGTCTGTCCGCAAGGACCTTAAGCTGGGCATAACTTTTGAATGGAAAGTGATAGTGCTTTCATATTTCACATGTGCTGTCCGGGGGTAACACATCTTGTTGCCTCTGTAGCGCCGCTGGTAAGGAAATCGGCCACTGCAGTGCTATAAGCGATTTTGCCGCATCACAGTAAACGCAAATAATTATGTCTCAGCTATGGTTGTAATGGCGAAAGTCGCTCTACAACGCTGAGGGAATTAATCATGTTCCGGGAAAAATGATAATAATATCAAATAACCCCCTATACACAGAGTGTACTGTAGTACCCGATAGCCTTATGTGCACTATATGAGCATCCTTTTTTGGGGGACGCCTCTGTTGCGCAGTTAACCCTTCTCTTGCTGAATATTTATCTAAGCCATATCCATTTCTGACTTTGAACCAATCAGATTACTTGATGTAATTTATTCTTACAAATCCTAAAATGAAAGTCAAACAGTGTAGATCCTTATCAGAAGCCATCTGATCTGGATCTATACTGTTTGCAAAGATAGGGGTTGTCGTGAACAGCAAGATAAGGGTTAAGAACGTTGCCCACTGCATGCTAGGCGACGAATCTGTGTCGGGGTTTGAAACACAAAATACATGAAAAATTAAACCAAAAGCCATGAGCATGGTTACATGTACCTTAAACGTCTTAGAGGGGTAATTGACAGACTGGGGTGGTTTCTATTAACAACCAAACAATAACTAGAACCATTATATGGCTTGGGAATATTTAAACAAAATTCATCGTATGGTTTGAAATGAATGTGTTGTTAACTACTAAAACCATAAGGTTCTTAAAATCGAAGTGAATGCCATGATCGTGAATCGATACAATTACCTCACACTACCCATTCAAGACATCAAAGGGAAGCCAAACCAATAATACGTTTTTTTTTAAAAATGAGCTGTTTAAAACTTAAACGAAAAACAATGAAAACAGTCTAAGTTCAAGCAGTCTGTGCGTAAGTGGGGTATAACTGAATAAAACCTGGGACATAAATAACTATCAGCGTAGCAAATATGAACCATATTCTATTATACGATCTGGATGGAAATATTGACGTCTGAAAAGTTTAACATGCAAATTTGACATAAGATGAATTTCAACGTCTGTAAATATAAATAATAGAGGTTGGTCGGTTATTTTGTAATTTAACAACCAAGTCAACACTATTTAGGTCATATCGAACTGTCAGTTTATTGGGCAGGCTTATACGTAAGCGGTTAACCAGTTTTGTGCACATGCTTGAATCTGCGGAAGAGAGATAATGACCGTAGTAATGATTTCATGATCAATCTCCATTGAACATAGTGCCGACCCGGCAGGTATCGAAACTGCGACCTCCTGATCACAAAATGACAATAATAAAGGTAACTCTTTTAACTGCTATTCATCACGAAAATATAATTTTGACGCCCTATAAATCCACTTTAAAGTTGTAAAACTGGGGTTTACCGTAGTACATTTCTTATTCATCACGAAAACATGCCTATATAATTTTAACCCCCTTGAACCCCACTTTTATATTGTAAAACTGGGGTTTACGGGGGCATACCTTATTTTTCTTATTTCTCCTCTAAAATATATATTGTGGGTACTCGTTAGAACCGACTCGATGAGGCGGTTCTAACGAGTGCCCACAATCTATTTTTTGAGCAGAAATAAGAAAAATATCACAATTTTTCATCATAAAATTTTCATTTTTCCTGCGATAAAGGTGGCAATGTATTTGTATAGGCGTGTTTGGGTAATGTCTGTTCAATCAAAGCACTGAGAGTGCTGATGGAGCGTAGCTTTGATAATTTGATTTAGCGTCGGATTGGTATTTTAATTCAGGCTCATATTGATCCAATGAACATAGCTGTTTGAAGCTATTCTGGGCCAGAAGTCGTGTTAAAGCAACAAGACCTATATTGAAATTAACTCACGCTAAGGTGTAGACCCCGCAACAACCATCACGAAAACACGCCTGTACAAATACATTGTCAATTTTTTGGCGAAATAAAAAAAATTGAAATTTTAAGATACAAAATTGTGATCTTTTCTTATCTCTGCTCAAAACATTGATTGCGGGGACTTGATTGAACCGCCTTGACGAGGCAGTTTTATCAAGAACCCACAATCAATGTTTTTGAGCTATACAGCAACCATGCAGTTCTACAGTTTACTTGAAGATTTCTACTGAGCTATAGTTCGTGCAGTTACTGCGGCTTGCACATTTGTTTGGCGGCTTTAAAGTTATTTTCTGTAATCAGTTTTTTAAAAATTACCTTGGGGAGGTTATTTATCTTGCATTAGACATTCTTCTTGGTTACATCTTGGTGATGTTTATCTTCATGTGAAAAATTATCCCAGCAGTTTATAAGATATACATCCGTAATCAGTCTTTAAAAATTGCCTCGGTGAGGCTGTTTATAAAGCTATCTGGCATTAGACAATACCATTAGCTTGATCTTGTCAATTTACATCTGCATGCAAAACATTATAAAAATATACCCGTCGGGTTGAAAGAAATACGACCGTGTCAGTGGGTGAATTTTTTACCTTGCCGAGGCTAAAATAAAGAAATTGGTCATTCAGGAATCGCGTTGGTTAGATTTGTACATTATCTATCCTTATGCTAACAGTTGTCAAAAATATTCCAAGTAGATTAGAAGTTACACTTCGAAATAATTTTTCAGTTTGCCCAGGCGAGGCCGTTTGTAAAGTAATTTGGCATAAGACAATTTTGCGGGTTATGTATTGTCATTATCCACCTGTATGCCGAAAATGATCAAAGCCGGGTTTAGATGTTATACTCCGTATTCATTTTTTATATTATTTTGCCTCGGCGAGGCCATTCATAAAGTAATATTGCATTAAACAGCCTCATGGGTTAGGTATTGTCAATATCAATCCGAATGCCAAATATGATCGGAATATTCAGAGAGGTTTGAACATTATACTCTGTTAACATTTTTTCTAAATATATATTGCATCGGTGAGGCCATTTATGAAGTGATCTTGCATACGACAGTTTATTGGGTTAGTTATTGTCAATATTGTCAATATTGTCATTTAGGGGGTGTAAATCGACGCTTTTAGGGCCGCGAATTTCGCTTTATGTCTCATCTGGCGCTTTGGATGTATAATGACCCACTTGCGGACCGTTTGTATATATAGCTTTGCCACAAGGGCCAAGAACGGAGCCTTCACATTCCATCAACTGTTTTTGCATTAATATTACCAAATGTCTCACATAGAAATGGGACATTCTAGCCATTGTTCGTAGATTTTGACCCGATATACCTTTCATGCTAACAAAATACCCGAACCGTTGTAGACAAGAGAAGGCCTATATCATATTCCTGCCAAAGCAATACCCGGACAAAGGCGCTGTATTATATTCCGGCCAAGAGAATATCACAAACCACTGTAGACCAGGGAAGGCGCTATAACATATTCCTGCCAAGGAAATATCTGGAAATATCTATACCATTGTAGGCAACGGAACGCGCGATATATTATTCCTACCAAGGAAACATCCGAACCATTGTAGAAAAGCCCCGTGCCAGCCCGGGGGGGGGGGGGGGTTAGAAATATGGCGGCTGCCTTCGGGAGTGTGGCAGAGTGGTAAGACCCCACCGAAAACAGTCCCATTGCCGAGACCACCCGGTGCCTCGAAATAGGTGGCTGCCTTCAGCTTCTGTGGCAGTTGGGTAAAAGCCTCCAACATACAGAACAATCGTCGGTTCGACCGGTATTATTTTGTAATTCAATTTATTCAAATGCATCTTACCAATTTTTTTACAAAATGCCTTACGCGAGATCTATCCTTTTAAACCTTTCCTATCTCATGTTACTACCACGCTGCATTTGTACGTGTATCATCTGTGCTGGTGGGCTGCGCACTGCAAAGAAGAAAACCTCATCTGTGTTTAACATATGTGTTTGTACTGTGTATGTGTCACTTTTTCATGCTCCGTCACTCTGCACATAAATGAAAGATGCATTTTAAATACGTTATTAGATAAGTAACTTGTCGTTTCATGTTACCTCAAATTTATTTCATGTTATTCCAAAGTTAACAGAATCGGATACTTATCTGTAAGTTCTGAAGTGTGAGTTATCATCTAACACAGCTTATATCTTTATCAGTCTATAAAATCATTTGTTCTCTCGGAAACTAATCACCTCAATAATTTCTTATCATAATCGTGGATCTCATATTTAGGAAAGGATCTCCAGTTTTCAGAGCCAAGCTTTCATTTAAGCAAACGTTTTCGGCCTCCCTTGTCTGTAGGGAATAAGATATACAGGTCACTTTCCTTCTATAGTGAATGGGGATGAAATTCCTTGTTGAAACAGGAGCCACTTGTTTGCCGTGAGTGGCGTCTCGTACGCTGGAAGAAGGGATCCTGATGATTGAGAAAAGCCCAGGGATCTCCAGCTTTTCAACACATCATTTTGGCCCATATTTCAGATAGACGAGGGGTTTGGGCTAGATCCGGCCTGAATCAATCGGCTCAGTCGTGTCAAGCTCTAGAATCGCACAGCTTGTTCTTTACTTCCTTCTATCTTTCTTACGTATCTTTATGGTACAAACCGGGTGTAATTTTTTCTTATTCCTCTATCTTTGAGTTTTGTTTGATGGGCGGCGGCTGATGGATTAATCGGTGGGCTTGTACTGGGGAAATTCAGCAGAAACCTCTGTGAGGGAGTGAATACGGGTGGGGATCGATCCTAAATGTTCATCATTTTTTCTTTGAAATCTGGGTGCATAGTTGGGAATCATTAAACAGAAGTGGAGCGGAAGGACTCTGGTCCTGCCATCGAGTATAATAGCAATGCAGCCTTGGCGTTGGAAATAGGAGATCCATTTCCATTAAACGTCCCCCTTGTAGGGCTCCAAGGAGGGTGGGGCGCATAGCTATCGAAACAAAAATTTCAACCACGGGATCCAACACTAGAAAAAGAGCTTTCTTAGACTTATCTGATGACGACCCGGAACCGGCAACGTTCACTTTTAAAGCAAACGAAAATTTTGCTAGATTCTTAGTGATTACGAGCAACGAAGGAAAGGTTGTTACTTCTCTTTCACCGTTTGTCATAGAAAAAACAAATTGAATCGCTTATCAGAACTCCTAAAAATGTAAAAAAAAAACTAAAAAATGGTACCCTTTTAATCGAAACAAATAGAAAATCCCAAACAGAAAACCTTCTCAAAATCAACAAATTCTTTAACCTTAACGTCTCTATCACGGAGCACAAAACATTAAATTCATGTAAAGGAATAATCCGTGACAGAATGCTGAAACAAGAATCAGAATCTAGTATTGTAGAATATTTAAAAGTTCAAGGAGTAACAGCCTGTAAACGTTTCAAAATTAAAAAAGACGGCAATCTAATCGAAACAAATACTCTTCTTCTGACTTTCAATACCACTTCGTTGCCGAAATCACAAAGGATATTTTACCGAATAATAACGGTTGAAATCTACGTGCCCAATCCTCTGCGATGTTTCAATTGTCAGAGGTTTGGGCACCACGAAAACGACTGTACTGTCCCTGACGGATCTGTTTGTGAGAAGTGTGGTGGTACCGACCACCACACTACCAACTGCAAGAATTCTCCAAAATGTGTGAGCTGCGGAAAAGATCATTTGTCTAAATCCAATGTCTGTGAAGTTTGGAAAACAGAAAAAGAAATCATGACAATTAAAGTTACACAAAACGTCACCTATTTGGAAGCAAAGAAAATACAACAGAACAAACCAGAAAACACATTCGCAAAAGTTGTCCAATCCCTTGCCAGCAAACCTGAAACAAAAGAAATGACACAGGGGTCATAAATACAATAAACTCCGTATATGGTTTATGTTGATGGTTGTTCGATGATATATATATATATATATATATATATATATATATATATATATATATATATATATATATATATATATATATATATATATATATATATATATATATATATATATATATAATCTGCATTAAGGAGAACACATGTACTATATTATCTGGAATAGGGTGACCGCAACATTAAGGGGAACAATGCTGGTCCCCCTAATGTTTCAAGCGCAAATATGAGAATACTCAATCCAGATAGTAATAGTTTCTTTCAAGTTTCTGTTAAATAAGGATGGTTTATTAATATTTTAAAGTTTTTAATTACTTGTCCGTTGTGTTTTGGACAAAAAAGGGTCAGTTTTAGACAACCGCTATATATTGTGGAATATTTTATTTTCTTCATTAGGGCGTCCACAGAAAAAGTGCTTATTCTACTGCTTTTTGACTATATATTCACACAAATATGTTTGAATGATGATATTCAATATGAGCATAAAGTTATTTAATATGTTATATCATGGAAAGCCCTTTGTTTAAAAAAGTCGACGTTTCTTGGGCCCTCACGGTTTGAATGCGGCGGGCTGGTCAACGAAAGTACATACCGGTATTTGCCGGACTGGTACCGGATTTATGCAGATCTTGTTTTTTTCCTTCAAGGAATATTTTTTTAACTCATTCTGTGTTGCTATATTTCTAATTTGACAATGAAGCACCCAATTTTAAACCTTCTCTTCAGAGTTTGCTTATCTCCGTCTAATACAGATCGCCAAAGTATCGTTACTGGCAGCGCCATACCGGCAAATACACCGACAAATTTCGGATACGCCATTTTCGAGAAAATGCATGCCTGACAACTTCCGAAGTTCCGTTCTATCTATCTATCTACTGATACTGCATCACCCCCTCGCGGGGTTCCGTTGTAGAACAACAAACAGTAACTGTTTTGTCGATGAAACAGTTGTAGATCTTCTGAATGCGTATGTTTTCTTATTGATAAGGGCAGATAGTCGATTTTCGTAGATTTATCAGGATAGTTGTGGCTTCGGGTCGGTTGATGGGTGGGGTGGGGGGGGGGGGGGGGTAATTTGTTGATTTAATGCTGCCGTTATCAGGTTATGATCAGACGAAGGTGCAGGGCACAAAATAACTGTAATGGTTCATCCCTAATATTATATAGCCTTGGCTGAAAGATAGTTGGCTAGGATCCATGTCCATGTATTAGGTGAAGGCAGCAGGCAGAGTGTGATTTTTACCCGACATCTTACTGCCCCTGCCCATCAGGGCTTGGAGAAATAGATGGGCTGCACGATGCTTCCACCCAGAGTTGATACCAACCGCACATTAGTACTGGTAATATGCTTAGAAGGTCTAAGCCTGCCCAGGAAAACTGCTGCGAGTCGGGCCCGTCCATGCATATAAACCATATTGGTTTTATTGGGCGGCAGGGATTGAGATGTCATTTCATCTCAATGTCGGGTAAAAGTCCCACAAAACTGGAAGCAACGTCTCCAAAATGACCTAAACTATGTTGGCGGGGACGTTAAACCTCAAATCAAACAAAACCCGACATCTTAATACAGTACACTCGGCGTGTAGTACAACACGTTAGACGATCACATGCACCCATTTAAAGATTTTTTTTTTATTGTTGTGCACACGTTAATCTAAATAAAAACAAAAAACGTAAATATCAGCATATGAATGTAAAATATAAATGTCCGGAACGCAGAACTCTCATGTATGGGAGTACAGTCGAGTAAGGCTGCCACTATTAATCGGATAATCGATTAATTGTTTGATACATTCAAGAAATATGATTATCGATACTGATTTTTCGTAATCGATTATTTTCTTAGTAGAATTTACCAGCCAAAGATGTTTCTTAAATAGCTGGATGAGTGGAAAACAGTGCAGATCCTGGTGAGAAGCCACGTTCTGCGGCGTCTCATCTGGGTCTACACTGTTTGCTCCGGCCTGTCTGGGCAAAACCCTAGAGTGAAGTTCAATACATGGTAAGAGTCATGTTCAGCCAGAAAGCCAGACAGGTAACATTGTGACAAAATCTTCAGTGATTACTAATCGATTATTGATCGGAATGACAAGACTGATAATCGATTATCATTTCAGCTCCGATTAGCCAGCCCTACAGTCGAGTCCATTAACATTGGGTAGCCGTTAATTTTGTGCACCCTGCATTCTAGTTTTCAGTATCTTTATCCCTCATAATTTCTTCCACCACCACCAGCGCATCGGCGTTACGTTTTAACTTAGCCTTGAAAAGATGGAGTTGCACGTGCAGATGTGACAGTTTTGCAGAATTTTTCAATTTTGTCAAATTGTGAAAAGACCGAAAATATCCAAGCCAAACTTTGAAAGACTGAGTTTAAAAATAGGCAAAGGAACAAACATTTTGTATGTAATTTTCCTGCATCTAACAACATTACAGAATATCTAATATACAACTTGTTTGAGTCAACCTTCGTGTTCAATCAGCTCAAAACAGTTATTGTGCGCAGTGTTAGGCGACAGAATTTGTAATTCAGTTTCAAGGGGGTATCCCTTTTCTTAGCATTAATTTTCCTGCCTGTTAAAGCTTCAGAGGCCAGTTTCTATTGCAGTTGGTAGATAGGACAGTATTGCAATCGTTTTGATTGTGAGTTTTTGATTGGTTGTTTCCACAAAGTCACACATAGCTATCAAAACTTTATGTGCGCAATGTTACCGGACTACACCGTAACTCGGCGTGTTGGTTATTTCGTCGACTGTCACAGGAAAAATCACAGAAGCCAAGCAAATTATTTGCATGCAAAACGCATGAAACTTTAATGGGTGTGCCTCAGTGCGTAAATTTAACAGAACGGACCTAATTACCGGAACGGACCCATTTCTACCCAGATTCCCTCCTATTTTAGGATATTTTGATAATATACAAATTGCTTACACTGCTTTTAAAGTTAGCTACATTCTGCATGCATCTTTTCATGCAAATTTGGTCGCATTGGGAATATGTTCCAGTACACCATTTAGACTTGACTCAGTGAAGCAGAGAAAAAAGATGTGCCATATTTTCTTGTTCTAGAAATATTACATGGAGTTTAACAGCCCAGTCAACATGGTCATGTAAAGTCCGTTAGTTTACCTATCTACACTTTTCCTGGGCCCACTTACATGTATGCATAAGTGGTTAACAAGTAAAGTGTGCATTCTTTCACCAGAAACTGACAGAGCTGTCCTTTCTTGACTCAGAGGAACAGAGGAAATAGTACTTTCTGAATCTAAGATAATTACTAAGAGTTAACAATGTTAAGGTCATATCAAGCCAGTCACTCTACCTATCCACACTTTTTCTGGGCCAGCTTATGCTAATGCAGTTAACCGGTATTGTTACAATCTGTCGCCAGATTCTGACAACTGCCCTTCTTGGCTCAGCAAAACAAAGAGAATAGCTGTTCTGTTAAAAATATATTTCATGATCCATCCTCCAAACAGATCTACCAAATAGCTAACCTTCTGATCACCAGTCTGATGCGCATCCGACTGAACTACCAAGGCAGACATTGAGTGCACTGATTGACATTATTGTGAACTTAAACCCGTATTTCAAATGGGACAATTCTTTTACGAAAAGGGGCATTCAGAATATAGTTAACAATGACAGCAGTGTAAGTAGACTGTATATTATGGAAATATCCCAAAAATAGGGAGAAACCTGGGTAGAAATGGGTCCTTTCCGGTTCGTTCCGGTAATTAGCATTCCGGTAAATTTATGCACCTGATGTGCGTGAAATCGCTTGGAACGTGGAGCAGTATATGCGAGTCCATTTAACAGTGGCATGGAAAGGATTAGCAGTTAGAGCTTGGAAGGGATTAAAAATCAATACTACACAACAACTTTCCAAGTTGACATGAATAAATGTTTCATTGTGATGACCTGTGCAAGAATGAGAAATAGGTTGTGGATACAGATACCACTAGATTGCACAGGGTCATTTGCAGTATCAGGGTGCAGGTTCCGTACCCAGATATTAAACCTGGTGGCTCAGATGCCCCTTTCACATTGACAGGTAGATACTGACCAGTATAGGGGTGTAAAAATAATAATAATAAAATAAAATTGCGTGAACAAAAGGTATATTCAGGAGATAGTCATCCCCATAACAAATACATGCCTTATTTTGTGGGGTGGGCCATACTGGGGTGGTTTTATGGCCCTTACAATATAATTTCACTCATATTGAGCAGATCGTTAAAGGAGCAGTCTGATCAGGGTCTACATTGTTTGCCAGTCAATCTATACAACTCTTATAATTAATGGTCATGAAAAGAGTTTGTCATCCATCTCACCATCTGGGAATATATTCTCCTGATTAGGAGATTTCATACACTGCAGCAGCATATTGTACTCCTAAGTTATCATGTGCAAACAATCCTTTTAAGAACATTGTTTTACCATATTGATCCCAAGTATTGGGACAGACAGTTCTATCCGAACCATGGAACCCAGATCAGACTGGTCCAGGGCCAACACTGCTTGTCGCCCCATCTGCACCCATGAGTTTGTCATAACATCATAAGCCCTCACAGTGTCTGAATTCTTAGGACCTTTATGCACTAGTCATTTACGTTGATGGATGGGGGATAGCAGGGCTAATGAGCAGGGTACTTAACCTCTGTGTTCCCCTGCAGTGACTGGTTAATGCAGGGGTTTTGATATTATGAAATATATCCCCAGTGGAATTAACTGTTATAAACAGTGGGGCTGTGACATTCTGGAGGTCCCCACAGTGCAGGACTTCTAGCAGGGCTGTGAAAAGTCTTAGTCCCCGCTATTTCCCGTAGGTGTGTGTGGGGGTGTTGGGCAGTGGTTACAAATGACTGACCATGCATTGTTGCAATATGAATCCCTATTGTGATTACAATGCCAGAGCACATTGTGCCCTTTGCAGGGTTCTCACTAGGATTTTGAAAATTGGAGTAAAAATGCTGTCTCAAGAAAAAGTTGTAGTTTTACCCTACTTTTCTATTGAGACTTTCCAAAAAGTTGGATTCAGGAGTAAATTCAGCCAAATTTGGAGTTAACAAGAAGTACAAAAATTGTAAGTTAATAATTAATTTCTTTAATACATCATTGATTTATCGTAGTGAAGAGACAGTCCTAACCAAACTGTCCAGACTCATATCAAACTGCTAAGGTGATCCTCCTTGTGATGTAAATAAATTCTGAAAAGTTAGATCCTCTGGATTCAGTTGAGATGTTTATATTACAACATCAGCGTATGTTGTGAACCATAACCTCTTCTGGTCCAAAATTGCTGCATGTAGATTTTTTTTTTACCCTAATGGTCCTAATCATTCGGACAGATGGTGCAGACCCTGATCAGATTGTTCCAAAGGGAACATCCTGATCAGTGTCTACATTGTCAGTCACTATGTCTGTTTTGCCCTGATATGTCATGAAAGGATTTTGTCAACGGGCCTCCGTGGCCTAGTGGATAAGAGTGCTGACTCTTAGTCATTAGGTCTCTCACCGCCGTGGGTTCGAGCCTTGCTCAGATCACGTGTGAGAAGCCAAGTTCTGCAACGGAAGGTCAGGTGGTTTTTCTCCGGGTACTCCGGTTTTCGCCCACCTCTGATTAACGATCGGCTCGATATGAGTGAAATAATCTTGAAAGGGCCGTAAAACCCAAACCAAAAAAAAAAAAAAAAAAAGGATTTTGTCGGATGAACAGCGGCTAGCCCTGAAGTTGTCCCAATTATGAAGATCCCTATGATAGTACTCTACCCACGTTTTCTCCGCAGGGACTATGTACCAAAATCCCCTTCCCTCAGGCCCCAATCTGCCGCTAGGGTCAAAATTTTACTTGTATTTTATTCTGCTAATCATACCCTTCAATTTGATATGCAACATGACTATGTTTAAAAAATTCTTAAATTTTGACCCTTTGACCCCTCCCTAAGGGCCCCAATCTGACCCCAGAGTCAAACTTTTACTTATATTGTATTCTACTAATCATACTCTTCCATATGATAATATCCCACATGACTATTTTGAAAAATTTCAAATTTGACCCCTCCTCCCCCGACCCCCCAAGTGTGACCCCGTGGGGCATGACCCAGGGGTCGCAGCCAAAATCCTGTTCAATATGTTTTACATATTTCATTAATAATTACTTATGCAAAGTTTGGTTGCAAAATCTATAAAATTGACTTTGTATTTGAATTTTATTGGTATTTGTCCTTTTGACCCCTCTCGAAGGCCATGAGGGTGGGGCCCAAAGGTAAATGTGCCGTTGCGCGAGCCACTCATGTAAGCAACCTGCACACCAAATTTGGTTGGATTCCAATCAGCGGTTTAGGAGGAGATAGCCGGACAGACGTATGGACAGAAAGAGAGTCAGCCGATAACAATATCTTCGAAAAACGTGGGGATAATTACAAAGTCTGTTTTAATAGATTTTGATACCAAACATTGCAGAAGTAATAATTAGTAGTGTAAAACATATTGAATGTGGCATATCAAAATGAAGGGGATGATTAGTAGAGTGTAATGCAGATAAAATTTTAACCCTAGGGTCAGATTGGGGACCTAAGGGGGGGTCAAAAGGTCAAAATTTAAGTTTTTCCGAACATGGTCATGTGGCATATCAAATTGAATGGGAAAACTCATAGAATATTATACAAGTAAAAGTTTGATCCTAGGGGCAGATTCGGGCTCGGGAAGGGGATTTTGGTACAAATGTACTTAGACCATGTGGAGAAAACATTGGGATTTGCAATGGCACACCATCGACTGCATTCTAGTTATCCCCATGCTTTCGTGTAGGGGATATTAAAATCGTCTCAGTCCATTAGTCCGTCAATCTGTTATGCTATCTCTTAAACCATTAGTCAGAATCCAACCAAATTCGGTGTGTAATTATAGCCCCACTATACTGGATTTGCCTCGTCCTTTTGTGATTCCGTAATTCCGTTATTTATGATAACTAAAAAAACGTTTGAGGTATTTTCACGAAACTTCACACAAATGTAAACCACAATAGGACAATGCGTAGAGCGCATGCACCATAACTCTGGATTACCTTCTTTTGGAGTTATTGCCCTTTGAACATATAAAAAATGCAATTTTAACCTTGTTTGCTCCATTACTCAAAAAGCATTTGAGGTATTTTCATGAAACTTAATACAAATGTAAAGCACTATGAGACAATGTGCGGAGTGCATAAATTGTAACTCTGAATTGCCTACTTTTAGAGTTATTGCCCTTTGAACATTGAAAAATTGCAATTTTAACCTTGTTTGCTCCATTACTCAAAAACTGTTTGAGGTATTTCCATGAAACTTAATACAAATGTTAAACACTATGAGACAATGTGCAGAGCACATACATTGTAACTCTGAATTGCCCTCTTTTGGAGTTATTGCCCTTTGAACATTGAAAAATGTCAATTTTAACCTTTATCCGCGTCATAACTAAAAAAAAGTTTGAGATATTTTCATTACACTTCCCACAAATGTAAAGCACTATGAGACAATGTGCAGAGTGCATGAACCATAATTCTGGATTGCCTACTTTTAGGGTTATTTCCCTTTAAACATTGAAAAATACCAATTTTAACTTTGTTCGCTCCTTATCTCGGAAACTGTTGGAGATATTTTCATGAAACCTCACACAAATGTTAAGTACCATGAAACGATGAAACGCAGAGCTCCATCACACAAATCTAAAGCACCATGAGACGATGTGCAGAGCACAGGAATTGTAACTCTGGATTGCCTTTTTTCCACCTTAAATTAGAGGTCGAAAGCTGAAGACATTTGTTTTATTGTATTTTTGTCTTTTCCGATAGCGCTGTGTGGGGCTATAGTCAGATCTAGTTAGTTCCTTACATGAGTGGGGTGGGCATCATCACATTTTTTTTTGTCCCACCCCCAGGGGCCTTTGGCAGGGGTCAAAAGGTCAAATACAGTGCACTCCCTTGAAAACACTATAATGTATGTTTGGGATGCATAAAATAGGACTGTGTTATAAGTGAACCTTGTTATAAAGGGATAATTTTATTCAGAAATAATAGTAAAATGACAATTTGGGAGGCAAGACTTGACCGTGTTATAACCAAAACCGTGTTATAAGGAGAGGAGTACTAAAGGGACTGAAGTGTACCAATAAAATTCAATTACAAAGTCTAAGCCTCCTAGCAAAACCTATAAAACCTATAACAATAAGCTACATGTACATATATAATTTTGTATTAAACTTTTTGGATTGATTTGGTTCATATTTGGTATGATGGTACATACAGGTCCAAAGTATTCACCAATATCCCCACTCATGCCAATGTCCTCATGGTCAAGGTCATGGACTTAGAAATTTTTAATGATATAGACTCAGGTTAAGGTATTTGTGACAGGTAGAAACTGAACATTTATGATGACATTGGTTCATATTTGGTATCATCATAGATATAGGTCTGAAGTTTGATTTACCAATACCCCCACCCCCGCCCATGGTCATGTTGTTTTTCTAGGTTGGCCCCTGGTGAGGGCATCTGTGTCGTGGTGACACATTTCAAGTTTTTTTATTAACCTCTTATTTTTCGAAGAAAAACTGGGGATATTGTTATCGCCTCTGTCTGTCCGTTCGCCTGTTGTCCGGGGCTAGGGTTAGTATTGGATAACAATAACAAGAATTCCGCAAAATGCGGCGTCGCACCTGCTGGGGCGAAAGCTAAAGGAGCCACAATCATAACGTAGAAATTAAATAAGCTTATTTGTATGAGTGGAAAGGCAATTTTACAAGGAACCTACATGCCAAACTATATAGGCTCTATGTCATATGGTTAAACCTTGATGATAAAGTAGGTCAAAGGTCCAGGGTAATGGTCAAATTATTTGTATGAGTGGAAAAACAATGCCATAAGGAACCTACATGCGAAATATGAAGGCTCTATCTCAAATGGTTAGAAAGGTATGATAAAGTAGGTCACGGGTCAAGGTCACAGGTAAAATTTTTAGTATGAAAGGAAAGGCAATGTCACAAGGAACCTACATGCCAAATATGAAGGCTCGATCTCAAATGGTTAAAAAGTTATGACAAAGTAGGTCAGTGGTCCAGGGTCAAGGTCACAGGTCAAAATTTTTTGTATGAGTGGAAAGGCAATGTCACAAGGAACCTACATGCCAAATATGAAGGCTCTATGTCAGATGGTTAAAAAGTTATGATAAAGTAGATCAAAAGGTCAGGGGTCAAGGTCACTGGTCAAAATTGTTTGCATGAGTGGTATGGGAATGTCACAAGGAACCGACATGCCAAATATGAAGGCTCTACCTCAAATGGTTAAAAAGTTATGATAAGTAGGTCAAAAGGTCAGGGGTCAAGGTCACAGGTCAATTTTTTTGTATGAGTGGGAAGGCAATGTCACAAGGAACCCACATGCCAAATAACAAGGCTCTATCTCAAACGGTTGGAAAGTTATGATAAAGTAGGTCAAAGGTCACAGGTCAAGGTCACAGGTCAAAATTGTTTGTATGAGTGGTATGGGAATGTCACAAGGAACCTACATGCCAAATATGAAGGCTCTACCTCAAATGGTTGAAAAGTTATCGTAAGAAGGTCAAAAGGTCAGGGGTCAAGGTCACAGGTAATTTTTTTTTGTACGAGTGGAAAGGCAATGTCACAAGGAACATACATGCCAAATATAAAGGCTCTATCTCAAACGGTTCCACTAAATAATATAATATTTGTCATGGTCACTGGAGCGTAAAATATAGGTCAACGTCACGAGATGAAAGCCCCTGCTTGGTTAGGAGCTTACGAAGATGTTTCATGTAAAGTATGATGGTTATTTAGTCTTGTAGTTGAGTATATAACAAACTTCGACATAAATGTCGAACTTCGACATAAATGTCAAACTTTGACGTAATGGTCGAAGTCACTGGAGCACAAAATATAGGTCAAAGTCACTAGGTCAAGGAGAAGCCTCCGTGGTGCAGTGGTTACGCTACTCGCCTTGTAAACCAGGGATCGCAGGATCGATCCCGGGCTTCTCCAGACTTTCGGATGAGTCTTTAAACCGAGGTCCCCTCTCCGCATGACCTTAGCTGTTGGTGAGACGTAAAACTAAAACTCACTCACTCACTCACTAGGTCAAGGAGTCTACAAAGTCAGAAGGTCAGGGAGATGTTTCATGTAAGGTTTGATGGTAGATGAGGTTTGTAGTTGACTTAAATAAAAACTTCGACATAAATGTCGAAGTTATGTCGAACTTCGACATAAAGATCAAAGTCACTGGAGCGAAAAATATAGGTCAAAGTCACTAGATCAATTTGCCTACAAAGTCAGAAGGTCTGAGAGATGTTTCATATAAGGTTTGATGGTAGATTAGGTTTGTAGTTGACTTAAATAAAAACTTCGACATAAATGTCAAAGTTATGTCGAACTTCGACATAAAGATCAAAGTCACTAGAGCGAAAAATATAGGTCAAAGTCACTAGGTCAATGTGCTTACAAAGTCAGAAGGTCTGAGAGATGTTTCATATAAGGTTTGATGGTAGATTAGGTTTGTAGTTGACTTTAATAAAAACTTTGACATAAATGTCGAACTTCGACGTAAATGTGACAGACGGACGCACGGACGAACGGACGGAAAAGTTGATGCCTATGTCGCACCCTGCTACAAGCAGGTGCGACAAAAAATGATTGGGAAATAATAGATTTGTTCCGTAAAAAAAGGTAAAAGAGGTTAGCCCCTAAACCAAACAAAAGAAAATAACAAAAGAAATAGCCCCTAAACCCGAAATGTTAGAACGTCCGTCCATCCGTCCAACTATCTCCACCTAAACCGTTGATCGGAATCTAAACAAATTTGGTGTGTAGGTTGTTTACATCAGTGGCTCGCGCAATGGCACATTTATTTTTAGCCCTCATATGGCCTTGGAGAGAAGTCAAAAGGTCAAATATCAATAAAATTCAATTACAAAGTCAATTTTATAGATTTTGCTACCAAACTTTGCATAAGTAATTATTAATGAAATATGTAAAACATATTGAATGGGATTTTGGCTGCGACCCCTGGGTCATGCCCCACGAGGTCACCTTTGGGGGTCGGGAGGGCAAATTTTAAATTTTTCAGAATATAGTCATGTGGGATATCAAATCAAAGGGGTTGATTAGTAGAATACAATAGACGTAAAATTTTTACTCTGGGATCAGATTGGGGCCCTTAGGGAGGGGTCAAAAGGTCAAAATTAAAGTTTTTTTCAACATAGTCATGTGGCATATCAAATTGAAGGGTATGATTAGTAGAATATAATACAAGTAAAATTTTGACCTAAATTTAGCGGCAGATTGGGGCCCAGGGGATGGGGATTTTTTTGTAGCGTGTGAGACCCAGGTCCGTACCTCAAAGGTCAAGGTCATACTTAGAGATCAAAGGTCAATATTTTTTGTCTTGTCCGATCAATAACTTTCTTATTCTTGAATGGATGTAAAAATTATTTGGCAGAAATGCTAATCATAATGTGACAGTGTGTCACATGTAAGATCCAGGTTGGTACCTCAAAGGTCAAGGTCTTACTTTGAGATCAAATGTCAAAACAAGGGTCTTTTTGTTGTGTCCGATCAATAACTATCTTATTCCTTGATGGATTTAAAAAGTTACTTGGGAGAAGTGTTAACCATATTATGACAGTTAATCATGCACAAGACCCAGGTTAGTACATCAAAGGTCATGGTCTTACTTTGAGGTTAAATGTAAGGCTGGCTAATCGGAGCTGAGAAGATAATCGATCATCCTTTATGCCATTATGCTCCATAACCAATTAGTAATCACTGGAGATTTTATCATAATTTAACTAGAATCGCGCAGTCGATGGTGCACCATCGCAAATACCTGCTTTTTCCATTGACAACACAATTAACAAGTTTCAGGTGTGTAACCCAAATAGTTTGGATATACAGCAAATTCCTAGTTTTTGGCTTTTGACCTTGAGGTCCAGGTCATGCCAAATACAGCATGCAGTACCTTCTACATTCAAAGGGCTATCCATAACCAAAGTTTCAGGAGTGTAACCCAAATATTTGTGAAGATATGGCAAAGTCCTAGTTTTTGACCTTTGACCTTGAGGTCAAGGTCACACCAAAAATAGTCCAGTGCATTCTAAATTCCAAGGACCATCCAATAACCAAGTTTCAGATGTGTAATTCCATCAGTTAGGAAGATACTTCCAAGTCCTACTTTTTGACCTTTGACCTCGCCCATGACCCCAGGGGGTCAGATGAAAATTTCGACACCTTCATGCACATCGGCAGTCCCTAAGCAATGTATGTACCAAGTTTGGTCACCCTAGTTCAAGAAATAAAAAACTAGTTAACATTCACAAGATATTTGTTAGAAATTTGACCTTTGACCTCACCCCGTGACCCCCAGGGGGTCAGATCAAATTTTCGACACCTTCATGCACATCTCCAGTCCCTAAGCAATGCATGTACCAAGTTTGGTCACCCTAGGTCAAGAAATAAAAAACTAGTTAGCATTCACAAGAAACGTGACAGACGGAAGGACGGACAGACGGACGGAAGGACGGACTGACTGACGGACGGACACCCATGACGAAAATAATATACCCGTTTTTTTTCAAAAAGCGGGTATAACTAGCCTGGCTTTCTTCTTAGCATAAATTTTACTATATTTAACCTACACATGAGGACATACAGGCCTGTGCAAACAGTGTAGACCCAGATGAGACATCGTGGAAAGCGGCGTCTCATCAGGGTCTGCATTGTTTGCGATTCTCCCAGCTATTTTATGCAGTATGTTGTGTAGTTAACTGTACTTATTGCATAATCAATTATTAACAGATCAGTAGCAATAATCATTTTTGTAAAATGTATTGATCAATTAATCGATTATTCGGTTAATAGTGTCAGCCTTAGTTAACCCTTTCCCAGTCAGATACGTGTTTTTACGTGTCTGGAGCCCCCCCCCCCCCCCCCCCCCTTTGTTCCTAGAACCACCTTCAAACCTGCACTCCCCACCCCTGGATAGCAATGTTTGCATTAGAATAAGTTGGCCTAAAAAAGTGACCTGTTTTTTCGCGCGCCTCCCCACTAATACATTCTGTGGGGGGATTGAAGGGGGGCTGTCGCCCCCCCTCACATCCGAAAAAAAATGGGTTTTTTGGCCCAGCCGGTCGCTGAAATGAGGTCTGACGGTGTCTGGGGTCAAAAATGCCTCCGAATTGATGCAGCCTGACAAAACATGCTGCAAACAGTGAAAATCCCGGGTGCCAAACTCTTTATTTGTTGCCTTGCCAGCGGGCTGAAGATAAAGATTTAGTCAAAAATTCATGTGAAATAACATTTTTTGTCAACTTTGAGATGCCCCCTCGTTACCATGGCAACAAAGATTTAGTCTAAAATGGTGTCATTTGAAAGGCTACTACCCAGTGAACATTCATGCCAAGTTTGGTGTAAAATTGGCCATCCATGATGAAATAATGGCTTTATGAATTTGCTACCCTAGGCAACTCTGTAAAAAACAGCAAAAATCACAAAGTCCCCATGTGGGAATGGGTTAAATGTAAAATTTTTTTTTTTAACATGCCTGGTCAATATATTTCTATTCCTGGATGGCTTTAAAATTACTTGTTATTGTTAACCATAATGTGATGATGTCAAGACCCAGGTTGGTACCTCAAAGGTCATACTTAGAGGTCAAAGGTCAGGAAAGGATCTTTTTGGGTGTTTTGTCAATAAGTGTATTACTCCTGGATGGATTTTAAAATTACATGTACTTAGAAGAAATGTTAACCATCAAAAGATTGCCAATTTAGGGTCAAGGTAACAGGTTATGGTCTTACGACGTGACAGTCGTAACAAAGGAAAGATGCATAGCGTGAAAAAATCCCCATCTTTGGTGGGATTCGAACCCAGTTCGCTCGGGTAGAAGTCCACTGCTCTTACCCCTGAGCCAAAGAGTCGACTCCCTGATGCAGTTGTCAGAGAGTGGTTATAAACCTAGAATCTATGCATATGGATCTACCAAGGTAGATAATGGAAGGGAGGTAACAAATCCCGGTAGAGCCCCCACATCTTACGACGTGACAGTCGTAACAAAGGAAAGATGCATAGCGTGAAAAAATCCCCGTCTTTGGTGGGATTCGAACCCGGTCCGCTCGGGTAGAAGTCCACTGCTCTTACCCCTGAGCCAAAGAGTCGACTCCCTGACGCAGTTGTCAGAGAGTGGTTATAAACCTAGAATCTATGCATGGATCTACCAAGGTAGATAATGGAAGGGAGGTAACACACCCCCTCTTAAGGAAGTCATCATTTATGATGACGTGAAGGATGCCAACTTTGGCACGAAGCGATTTCTGGCATAAAGTCCGATCCCGGACGAGCCCCTATCTTACGACGTGACAGTCGTAACAAAGGAAAGATGCATAGCGTGAAAAAATCCCCGTCTTTGGTGGGATTCGAACCCGGTCCGCTCGGGTAGAAGTCCACTGCTCTTACCCCTGAGCCAAAGAGTCGACTCCCTGACGCAGTTGTCAGAGAGTGGTTATAAACCTAGAATCTATGCATATGGATCTACCAAGGTAGATAATGGAAGGGAGGTAACAATGGTCACAGTTACTGAACGGAGGCAGGGGATTATGGCCATTCCACAGGCTGCTTTTTTTTTTTTTTTCATTAAATTTCTTTCCTATTGTTCCTTTTTATTTTAGTCCCAAAATAGTGATGAAAAACTGTAAAGAAATGGTAATTTTTCCCCGCTCGCTTCACTCACTCAGACTCAAAATTCTTATCAACTTTTTTTAGCAATCGTGACGTAAAAGACATCTTTTTTTTCAGCAGAATTAAGTGTTAGTGTGAGTGTCGAAGAACCTTTTTAACCTATATTTTTTATCGAACAATCTGTTATTAGCCATTATTTTCTGTAAGACAAACCTATAGAAAAACCTATATTTCCAAAGTGGGCCACTAGGAGGCTTGAAAGTCAATTTTATAGATTTTGATACCAAACATTACAGAAGTAATAATTAATGGAATATAGAAGCCTCCGTGGTGCAGTGGTTACGCTACTCGCCTTGTAAACCAGGGATCGCAGGATCGATCCCGGGCTTCTCCAGACTTTCGGATGAGTCTTTAAACCGAGGTCCCGTCTCCGTATGACCTTAGCTGTTGGTGGGACGTAAAACTCAAACACTCACTCACTCATTAATGGAATATGTAAAACATATGGAACAGATTTTGGCTCAGACCCCTGGGTCATGCCCAAGGGTTCAGACTTTTGGGGTTGCAGAGCCAAAATGTTTTCGAAATATAGTCATGTGGTATATCAAATTCAAGGGTATGATTAGTGGAATACAGTGCAAGTAAAATTTTGACCCTAGGGTCAGATTGGGGCCCAGGTTTGGGGATGGGGTCAAAAGGTCAAATTTTAATTTTCTTGGAACATAATCATGCGACATTTCAAATTGAAGGGGATGATTAGTAGAATATAATACAAGTTAAATTTTGGGGCCTTGGTTTTTGGTACTTAGCCTGTGAGTGGAAAGCATGGGGATTTGCAATGGCGTTCCAATTTAACCACATTCTAGTTTTCTTTAAAAATAGCTCCTTATGGTGGAAACATTCATATGTGGTGAAATATTTCTAAAATAATGTGTTGTTGCATGGGCTGTTTGGGCTAGTATAGTAAGAATTTCAATATGACCTCCCAGACAGGTTGGGGCCCCGACTTGCCTGAGGGTAAAACTTCATTTTCTTCAAATATAGTCATGTTTCATATCAAATCAAAGTATTAATGGAGAGTAAAAGCTATGGCGGAAAAAATGCAGGCGGGGGGAATGTCCGGGGTCATGATAAGTCAAAAAGTAGGGTTTTAGGTCATATTGTCAAACAACTCATCCAAGGCTAGGTATGTGCTAGAATCTTATAAAATCTTGAAACTTTCCCAGAATGAGGGCTGGAGGAACATAATTTTTCAGAATTCTGATGTGACTTCCTTTGGTGGGGGGGGGGGGGGGGGGGGGGGGGGGGGGGTGCAATGGGGTGAGCCCCATGGGTCAAAATTACTTTTTGCACAAACATAGTATTATTATTATTTATGCAAAGGTAATGGAGAGTGGAATACAGTGGTGCAAAACTTTGCTGGGAGGCATGTATTTGGGTTACCCAAGGTAAAAAATTTTGGGTCCTTTTATTACATGACATGATTTCCACAGCACAGGGATATCAACTTGCTCTAGTTTAATAAATTCAATGGAACATATTCATGATCTTCTATTTATTATTTTAAATATTTACAGATGAAGACTACAGCTTAGAAGAAGAAATCCCTGAAAGAAAAAAAAAACAACTGGTAAAAAATTTAATCATTTTTGTTGCGCCTGCATGGCGCGATATAGGTGTCAAATTTTCCGTCCGTCAACATTTGCGACCACCCTAACTTCCACCCTGATGTAAGAGTCCATTTCTTGAGAACTATTAGAGCTTCCTTAATTATATTTGGTACAAGCTTGCATCTAGGAACTGCGACTTCAACAGAAGCATCCGTATCTGACTTTGACCTATATTTTATTGTTCACTGACTTTGTAAATTATTGCGACCACCCTAACTTTCACCCTAATGTAAAAGTCCATTTCTTGAGAATTATTAGAGCTTCATTAATTATACTTGGTACAAGCTTGAATCTAGGAACTGCAACTTCAACGCAAGTAACCATATCTGACCTTGACCCATATTTCATGGTTCAGTGACTTTGCGCCCCAACAGGCGTGACATAGCCTTCGGCGGAATTCTTGTTTAATCTGTATTTGGGAAAAGTAACATTTCTCACGTTTCTTGTAGAAAAAACAGATTGTCAAGTATGTTTTAATAGTCATTTTAATTTTTCCAATAGAATTTTTACATTTTTGTCACCGCCATTGGCATGATGTCCGGAGTATATTTTTTCAGTTTTTCACTTATGCTTTCAACCTAATTCAGAATAAATAAGCTGGTCATCTACAAACTGGTATTCAGAGTGTGTATACTCGTAAAATGTCAAGGTCCGGGGGCATATAGTTTTTAGGTTTGCCGTACATGTAAGGCTGCCACGATTAATCAGATAATCGATTAATTGATTGATAAATTCCAGAAATATTATTATTGATACTGATTTTCCGTAATCAATTATTTTCTTCGTAGAATTTACCAGCTAAAGATGTTTCTTAAATAGCTGGATGAGTGGCAAACAGTGCAGGCCCTGATGAGACGCCACATTCTCATCAGGGTCTACACTGTTTGCTCTGGCCTGTCTGTGCAAAACACTAGAGTGAATTACAACATGTATATGATAAGAGTCATGTGCAGACAGAAAGCGGGACAGGTAAAATTATGACCAAATCTCCAGTGATTACTAATCGATTATTTATCGCAATGGCAAAACTGATAAGCGATTATCATTTCAGCAACGATTAGCCAGCCCTAGGTACGTTGGTACGAATGTACGTCCGTCTGCACGAATGTGTGTACGTACGTTTGTATGAATGTACGTCCGTCTGCACGAATGTGTGTATGTACGTAATTGACCTCAAAATATATATAGGTCAGTGTGACCTATATTTCATGCTAGAGTGACTTTGCCTTATATCTTGAATACTATTTGATGGAGAAATGTCATGCCTGGTTTATTAGCTCCTTGTGACCCAATGATTGATTCAAAAATATAATTACATGTATATTGGTCATTGTGACCTATATTTCATGGATGAGTGATTTTGCCTCATATCTTGAATACTATTTGATGGAAAAATGTCAATCCCGGCTTATTAGTTCCATGTGATCCAATGATTGACCTCAAAATATACCTAGGTCATTGTGACCATATTTCATGGTTCAGTGATTTTGCCTAATATCTTGAATACTATTTGATGGAGAAATGTCATGCCATAGATTATTAGTCCCATGTGACCTGCTGATCAACCTCAAAAGATATCTAGGTCAGTGTGACCTATATTTCATGGTTCAATGACTGCCTTTTATTTTGAAAACTATTTGATGGAGAAATGTCATGCCTGTGTTATTAGTTCCATTTACCCCGCTGATCAACCTCCAAATATATCTAGTTTGGTGTGCTTCAGTGATTTTGTCCGTTATCTTGAATATTATTTTATGGAGAAATTTCATACCATCTGACCCACTGATTGATCTCGACAAAATATATCTAGGTCAGTGTGACCTATATTGCATGGTTTAGGGAGTTTGCCTGTAATCTTGAATACTATTTGATGGAGGAATGTCATGTCTGGGATAATACTTGAATGCATCCAGATGATTGACCTCAAAATATATCAAGGTAGGTGTGACCTGTATTTTATGGGTCAGTGACTTTGCCTGAAATCTTAAATAATATTTGATGGAGAAACTTCATGTCTGAAGTATCAATTCAATATGACTTGATGAATGCAACAAAGATATATCTAGTTTAGTTTGACACTATTCCAGGTGCGTTATACTGTTCAGTGACGGCTGTTGCTGCAACATAAGTTTTCAGCGTGAGTTTGGCCCCTGTGCGGGGGCATCTGTGTCATACTGACACATGTCTACTTTATATATTATCCTACAGCATTTAGAAGCAGATAGATACAGAATATGGATTTATTGCATTTACAGGGTAAAATGTTATTATTAATATAATGCTTAGCAGAAAATAAAATATATACAAAAAGTCTACCTAATGCAGAATAAATAAGCTGGTCGCCTTAAGACTATCAGAGTATATACTCGTAAAATTTCAAGGGGTCCATCATTTTTTTATATTTTATCCCACATCATTGAGAAGAAAACAGAACACTGATTTAATGCATTTTAGGCAAACAAATACATTATAGACATGATAGATTTGATGCATAGTAGAAAATAAAATATATACGAAAAGTCCACCTAATGCAGAAGAAATAAGCTGGTCGCCTTAAGACTGGTATTCGGAGTATATATACTTGTAGAAATAACTTTATTTTTTTTATATTTATTATAAGGGGCCTAACATTTTTGTAAATTTTATCCTACAGAATTTAGCCAAAAACAGATACAAAATATTACACTGATTTAATGTATTTTAGCATATAAATATATTCTTTGTACATGTTGTACAATGTATGTTGCATGTAGCAAAAAATGTATATACAATAAAGTCCACCTAATGCAGAATAAATAATCTGGTCGCCTAAAGACTGGTATTCGAAGATATATTTTTTAATGTTTGTTCATTGTGGAAGTTTGAAGCCCTACACTGAGATTTGCACAATGTGAGAGCCCTTCAGAATATCTTACTTGGACTCAAGCTCAAGGTCACATTTGATAGTCACCAGTTCTTTTTATGTATGGGGGTTTAACGGCCAGTGTTAACTAAAAGTTTGAGCCAATTATCTATCCACACTTTACCTTGGCAATTTTATCCGTAAGCAATTGACCAGAACAGTGCACATTCTTACACCAGAATTGACAAATGTCCTTCTTGAATCAGCTGATGGGAGAAATGACTGTAGAAAAGATTTCATGATCAATACCCACGAAAGAATGTTCCTGACTGCGGAAGGAATCAACCTACATCTTCCTGATAACCAGTCAGAGGTGGCTTTGGCTGAGCTATTCTTTGAATTTTGTGTTTGTTCCATATCTCCACCCCTTAAAGGATTTTCATCAAACTTGGTCAGTTATCCCCCTCAGAAAGTTCATGTCCAAAGCTAGGTTGGTAAAAAAGCTGAAAATACACATATAGTTTCATGGACAGTGGGAAATACAGGGAAATCCCGGTAAATACTGAGAAATACTGGAAAATGGACATTAATGTAGGTGGGGCCAATTGAGACTGCTTAATATACCCTGCCTGCCTAGGTATATGTATTGTAAAGTAAAATCATTTCATACAGGGCTTGCATTTTACCTTACCTTTACGAAGTACAAGGAGAACTATTGTAGTCACCACGGTCGTCCGCGTTTGCATTAGCGTGTGCGTGTGCGTTCCCGTCACACTGCGTTAAAGTTTTTCAAATGCTTATATCTAAATAGCCATGCATCACAGAGTACTCATATTTGGAACTTTAGTACCTTGGAGGGTCTTCTAATGTTCCAAGAGAGCAAACCCCTGGATCCATGCCCCGAGGTGGGGCTAGGGGTCAGAATCTAGAACACCTTTATAAAACTGTGTTAAAGTTTTTTGAAATGCTTATATCTCAACAGTCACTCATCACAAAGCATTCATATTTACAACTTGGGTACTTGGGAATGTCTTCTGAGAATATGCGGGATTGTCTTCTGAGATTCCAAAAGAACACACCCCTGGGTTCACAAATGGGGGGGGGGGGTGGGGCTAAAGGTCAAAATCTAGGACACCTAAGTTATTCGTTAAATACATTATCATTATGCTAACAAGTTACAAACTGAATTTGTTATACATCAGCCAACTTTGTGACGTTGGTTTAAGTGTAAAAGGGTGAAGGTCATGGTGACCTACATTTTACAGTCCAGTGATTTTGCCTTATATCTTGAATACTATTTGATGGAGAAATGTTATACCTGGGATATTGGTTCCATGTGACCCCATGATTGACCTCGAAATATATCTAGGTCAATGTGACCTATAGTTCATGATTCTGTGATTTTGCCTTATATATTGAATACTATTTGATGGAGAAATGTTAAACCTGGATTATTACTTCCATGTGACCCAGTGATTCACCTGAAAATATGTCTAGGTCAGTGTGACCTATATTTCATCGTTCAGTGATTTTGCTGATCTTGAATACTATTTGATGGAGAAATGCTATACCTGGATAATTACTTCCATGTGCCCCAAGGATTTACCTCAAAATCTATCTAGGTCAATGTGACCTATATTTCATCGTTCAGTGATTTTGCCTTATATATGTTGAATACTATTTGATGGAGAAATGTCATACCTGGGATATTAGTTCCATGTGACCCCATGTTTGACCTCAAAATATATCTAGGTAAGTGTGACCTATGGTTCAGTGATTTTGCCTTATATCTTGAATACTGTTTGATGGAGAAACATCATACCTTGGTTATTAGTTCCATGTGACACAGTGATTGACCTCAAATAAATCTAGGTCATTGTGACCTATATTTAATGGTTCACTGATTTTGCCTTATATGTTGAATACTATTTGATGGACAAACATCATACATGTACCTTGGTTATTAGCTCCATGTCAGTGTGACCTATATTGGTTATTAGCTCCATGTCAGTGTGACCTATATTTCTCCCCCATCCCAAAAATGTAGGTCATTGTGACCGATATTTCATGGTTCATTGTTTTTGCATTATATCTGGAATAGTATTTCATGGAATAATGTCATACCTAGATTGTTAGTTTCACGTCACCCAATGATTGACCCTGAAATATATATAGGTCAGTGTGACCTATATTTCAGGGTTCAGTGACTTTGCTTTAGATCTTGAAAACTATTTGATGAAAAATCTACATACCTAATTATTTGTTCCATGTAACCTGATGATTGACCTCAAAATATTTGTAGGTCAGTGCGACCTATATTTCAATGTTCAGTGATTTTACCTTATATCTTGAACTGCGAAGCAGGCGAGCTACGCTGACATGCGACAGCTCTTGTAGAGTCTACATGCACTTGGTCATGCAGGTCGAATGAAATGTTTTAGGATTTTCCAGACCTTCTGATAATGAATTGTTTGAAAGATTAATAATCTGTTACCTTCATAATTTTATATTTGAAGTAATCAAGTATGTATTGAATTTGTTTTCAAAAGATACTGAAATACTAGTTTTCAGACATCAGCTACTGGTATTTGACTTGACTTGTAAATAAAAATACTTGAGAGAGTACCTGCAGGTTAAGAAATGTATGCCCATTGTATTTTGTTCTTTTAATACCTGTCTTAAACAAAACAAATTTTCACACCGTTCAAAAGTAGGAGTAACTACTTGACAAACTTGCAAACAAACTTTTTTTTAAAGTACACATAAAAAAGTTCGGACAACCACAAAAGTTGTTGTAATTCTCCAAACAAATTTAACAATGTGTTTTATCATTTCACAAAAGCATAAAAAAAAACAAAAAAAAAACAAAGTTCAAGAAAACATGCCTATGCAAATGTAATGAACATTTTACAACCAAAAAATGAAAATTTTCTGATTAAAAATTCCAATATTGTAGTATGTCTGCTGAAATTATAGATCATTCAGTGAGGCAGTTCTATTGAGCACCCACAATCTATATTTTTAGCAGAGATACGGAAAATAGTGTATATCCCTCTTAAACCCCATCTTTATTATATAAAAGTGGTGTTGGAGGGGTCAAAATCATGTGCATATGTTTTTGTGATGCATTTACAGACTGATGGAGCAGTCTGATCTGGGTCTGTCTGTTTGCTCAGGCCTGTCCATCTTAATTTTAGGATCATTATCTATTGCATATGAGTGATTTTAAATAGCATTCCTGCCACTGGTATTTACCTACCAACCTTGGTGCAAAGCCCATAAATGAATCAGGCTGACTCTAGGTCAAGGTCACATTTGAAGATCACGGCTTTGAATTTTGTGTCCATTCCTTATATCTCATTTACCCTAAAATGATTTTCATTTACCTTTGGTCAATTATCCCCCTCAGACAGCTGATGTGCATAAAGCATACATGAATCATGCTGACACAAGGTCAAGATCACATTTAAAGGTCACGAGTTTGAAACTTTGACTTTTATGCCTATTTATTTACCCCTGGCAGGATTTTTAATAAACATTGGTAAAATATCCTCCTCAGTGAGCTGATGTGCAGAACCCATAAATAAAACATGCCAACTCAAGGGCAAGGTCACAGGTGAAGTTTTTCAACTTTGAATTTTATGTCTATTCCATACCTCCTTTACCCCTGGATGGATTTTCCTTTAAACTTTTAAGAAATAATTCCCCTCTGAGCTGGCGTGCAGAACCCATAGATAAACCATGCGGACGCAGGGTCAAGGTCACAGGTAAAGGTCACAAGGTTGAACCTTGATTTTAATGGTGGGGGGATTGGGCTGTCCTTCAGACTGCTCCTTGTTGCAAAATTAAAACACTTTTTGCTTGATAACTTAGATTATGTTTGTGGCCCAACTTTGATGAAACTTTTACTACACAATGTCATGGTCTCTTAGATAAGGAAGGTGTAATACTAGCAGAATAAATACCAAGTGCCCATAACACCCATTGATGATAGGTTTCAAATTTCAGTTCAATGATTTATTAATCACATACAGTAGATGGTTGCGTTTACATTTACACCCCTTTTAACAGTTTTGTCAGTCCTATCAAAGTCATGTGTGGCTGATAATGAAACACATGTGCATTGTAACCCCAGATTTTTATGCCCCCGGAATCGAAGATTCAGGGGGCATATAGTTTTTGGTCTGTTTGTCTGTTTGTCCGTTAATCCGTTTGTCCGTTAATCCGTTTGTCCGTTTGTCTGTCCGGGCAGACTAGAGGTACCTAGTGGGGTTAGGATTCTGCCCAATTCAACTTAATGAGGTTTATTCCGTAAGGCACAGTAACTTTTCAGTTAGTGGGGTTAAAAATTTCGTATGTGGGGTTAAAACTCTGTACAGTGGTGCGTTATGGGGTTAAAGTCTCCATAGACTTTACATTAGTAACCCCACAAGGTACCTCTACCAAGAACGTCCTTCTGCAAAAACTTTAACATTGGGCATAACTTTTGAATGGTAAATGATAGAGCCTTTATATTTCACATGTGCATTCCTTGTCACAAGACCTTTCAAGAGGTACCATAAATTTTGACCTTGACATTTGACCTACTTTTGACCTCCTTTTTAAAAACTTTAACATTGGCCATAACTTTTGATTGGTAAGTGATAGAGCTTTCATATTTCACATGTGGATTCCTTGTCAAAAGACCTTTCAATTGGCACTATAATTTCTGACCTCATGACCTTGACCTTGGCATTTGACCTACTTTTAAAAACTTTAACATTGGCCGTATCTTTTGATTGGTAATTGGTAGGGCTTTCATATTTCACATGTGCATTCCTTGTCACAAGACCTTTCTAATGGTACCGTAATTTTTGACCTCATGACCTTGACCTTGACATTTGACCTACTTTTTAAAAACTTTAACATTGGCCATAACTTTTGATTGGTAAATGGTAGGCCTTCCATATTTCACATGTGCATTCCTTGTCACAAGCCCTTTCTAGTGGTACCATAATTTTTGACCTTGTGACCTTGACCTTGATGTTTGACCTACTTTTTCAAAACTTTAATATTAAGTCCATAACTTTCGATTGGTAAGTGATAGAGCTTTCATATTTCACATGTGTATTCTTTTTCGCAACACCTTTCCATTGGTACCATAATTTTTGACCTTGATACCTTGTGGCCTTGACCATGACATACTTTAGTGATGGGGCTTTCATATTGCACAGGCGCTGTCCTGGGGCATCGGTGTTTCACAAACACATCTTGTTTCCTCTATTACACATCTTCATGGGGCATCCTTTGGTGTCTCTGATTCTCTTGTTTGATATTTGTTTTCTTTTTACAGTTTGATGGTCAGTTGTTGACACAATTCTAATCAGAAGACACTGGAGACAAATGAGAAAAGCAAAGGCTTCTTACCAGGCAAGTCTCTGCTGAACATGAAACATATTTATTTGGGTTTCCTATCCTTTTTTAACTCTCAGGAAATTTCGTCCCGGTAAGCTTTTCTACTACCCCAGGCATCGACGTCCACAAATGTTAAAGTTTTTGCGTTAAAGTTTTTTTAGAAGCTCATCTCGTTTTTATGACTACACGGATTAAGTTCATATTTAGTATGATGATAGTTTCTGTTATCGACTTCTTTCCCTGGTGATGTTGTGGGGAGGATTTTGGATTTGATTGTATCAGTTCCTGATCATTACTATTTTTAATTTTTACACATTGGTTTATCACCTGAGGGGTTCAGCAAAAAATGGGAACTGTAAAATAAAAATGTAGGCAGTGATCAGGTATCAAAACATTTGTCAAACAACTCTGATCAGAGTCATCAAAGGGAAAGAAACATGAACATGGAGTAACTAAACACTGTTGAAATCTGATCACAAGCGGGCAGCAGAACGAGTTACTTTCCCACAGAATGGCTACGGTAAAAGGCTATCCAAACTAAAAGGATATAAGCAATACATAAATGCAACATAAATAATCCAGGATAGAAGAACAGCCTTAGAATGGTCAGCAAAATGTATTTCACTGTGTGTTTTAATTTGTTTATATATGGCCATGATTCTCATCCTTGATTCTGTCATGGTCTAAACAAACACATGGTTCAGTCTGCATGAAGTTTGCTAACTCAACAGTGCTATATCGGAGAACAAATATCAGTCAACTACAGAGATGAAACAACAATAAGGACTTGACAGCATGAAATAACATAAATGCTGGAGCCAAAGAAAACTGTTAGAATCTCGTAAGCCTGATCAGAGAAAGTAATTTTTGCTTACTATCTTTTGAAGCTGTGGCCCTTTGAACATTGAAAATAATCATTGAAATTTATTCACGGAAAGAACAATGCACCTTCACTTTGAATTCCTTTCTTACAATCTTATAGTACTTGTTTGTAAGATGTAAGTGTAATGGCGGGGCATTTCTTACATTGTTACTCTTGTTTTTGTAGGTCACAAGATTTCATGAGTTCCAATGAATTTCTGCCATTGAAAGACCTGAATGTGAGAGGAAAGGACTACAAGAAAATTTGTGTAAAATTGTTCAGAAAAGCCATAAGAGAGAAGCGAGATGCAAAGCCAGAAGAACTAACTATTGCTATGAAAAAGTAAAGGACAAGCAATTTCATATCCAGGCATTGGCTACAATGATAAAATAAAGGAGATGCAATTAAATATCCAGGCATTGGCTAAAAGTAAAGTAGAAGCAATTTAATAGCCAGGCACTGGTTACAATGAAAAAGTAAAGGAGAAGAAACTTAATATCCTGGCAATTATGTTTGACCACAGACTATGGATGATGCATCTTTTGCTGTACAGCTGCACGAGATGAGCTGCAGGACAAAGGAACCATAACTCTGGTGTTCTTACTTTCAGAGGCATTGCCTTTTGACAAATGAAAATAGCCATTTCTATCATTTAGTCTTCTGAAACACTGTATCTCCTGAACCGTTTGATGGATTCTGAAGTAACTTGCTTGGTTACAACACTAGGATGGGGAAAATAGCCATAAGGTTTTGATGACCTTGACCTTAACTATAAAACTATCGGGTAAATCACAGTATTGTGGCCACCTAGGTTGCACCTGGTAGCAAAAAATCAACTTTGCACAATTCTTATAAAAACATTTTTTTCATAGGGGTTAGTATCCTAAATGTATAGCATTTGCAGCTTTTCGGGCGGAGAGTGGTACAAATGTGTTTTTTGATGCTTCACATGTATGTGGGTGGAAAGTGGTTACGGACACTACAGGGTGTGCATAACACTATAGCTAAACAACATTAACCATATTAAACTTTATTAACTTTGCTTTAAACATGACTAGGAACACTAACAAGTAAAAATAATCAGTCTTTGCAAAAGTAATAAAGCTTGAAGAAAAAATAATGCACATAAGTTGCCATCACTGTTCAAGACAAACAAATAATAAGCCAAAACTTTGTTATGATAATCCGGATAAGCCAATCATTCCAAATAAAACTTATTTAAACTAGACATCAAAGTCATATGCACAAACTGAAAACAAGATGTAGTTCTTTGGACATAAGTTGAATGGAAAAAAATCAGAAGATTTATCACAGCTAAAATGGTTACGGACACTACAAATTTAACAATGCTTCATTTTTTTCAAATTTCAATCAACTGTTTACTTTTTTTTAAAGAAATATGCAGTGAAAAATATAAAATAAATTACAAAATAAATTAAACAGGAAAATATTTGCTGGAATGTTTGAAATTTAACATAGAAGGTCCCAATAAATGGAAACACATAATGTACAAAAAAGTGAAACCCTGATTTAAGAATATAAAATTAATATGCTAAGCAAATCAAATAGAAATTAATTCATAACACAATTTAAGCCAACCTATAGGATGAAAATTTGATAAATATCCAGCAACTTTTAAATTTTGAAACTTAAGTGGTGCAAAATGTTACAGACACTACAGCATTTTTAGGCGAATCAAATAGCTAAATCGTACATTCATGTATCAGGTCTTTGTATAAAGCAAATTTAATTTAAAATGGTCTCCAAAATCAGATGATAAGTAAAAAAAACAAAAAAAAACACCAGGAATGTACATTTTTCAACTATTAATTGTCACCAAAAGCAAACATTATTTTTTTTGTTACATAGGCCCCCTGCCCATCGAGGCTTGAAGAAATAGATGAGCTGCATGATGCCTCCAGGATTAGCTAATACCAACCGCACAGAAATACTGGTAAACCACTTAGAGGATCTAAGCCTACCCAGTCATAATGGTGCAAGTCAGACCTTCTGTGCTTATAAACCCTATTGGTTTCATTGGGCAACAGGGCTTGAGATGTCATTTTATCTCAATATCGGGTAAAAGTCCCACAAAATTGGAAGCAACATCTCAAAAATGACCTATACAGTGTTGACAGGGACGTTAAACCTCAAATCAAACAAAAAAAACAAAAACAAACTTACTGTATATATAGCTATGTAAAATTGTCAGACATGTTAAATATTTGATACAAAGAAGTAGATGTATATAATTGGCCCCCGCCCATCGGGGCTTGAAGAAATAGATGGACTGCATGATGCTTCCACGCAGAGCTGAAACCGACCCACACACGCGTACTGGTAGACCGCTTAGAGGATCTAAGCCTGCCCAGGCAAAGCAGTGGGAGTTGGCCTGTCCATGCTTATAAACCCTATTGGTTTCATTGGGCAGCAGGGCTTGAGATGTCATTTCTTCTCAGTGTCGGGTAAAAGTCCCACAAAATTGGAAGCAACGTCTCCAAAATGACCTATACAGTGTTAACGGGGACGTTAAACCTCAAATTAAACAAAAGATGTATATGATGCAAAATAATTTTGGTTTACGATTTCAGTATAGCTTTTACAATTGCCCTGTGATGAAGACTAGAATTTGATAAACATAACAGTTAATAATTCAATATATTAACAAGTTAAAGGTTAAAAATTTGAAATTTGAACATTTCATGTTAGGTAAGGAGACTAGAATTTGATAAACATAACAACAATTAACAATTTAGCATACATGTATTTACAAGTTAAAAGCTAGAAATTTGAACAATTCATGATTGAAAAAATAGATTGGGTTGCATGGTGCTTCCATGCAGAGCTGAATATGACCGCACATGAGACTTACATACAGTATCACTTTGCCTGGACAGACTTAGACCTTCTAAAATATGTGTACTGGTAAACGGCTTAGGTTTAAACCTGCCCAGGCAAAGTGATGAGAGTCAGACTGCCCATGCATATAAACCCTATTGGTTTCATTGGGCGGCAGGCCTTGAGATGTCATTTCATCTAAGCGCGGGGTAAAAAAATCCACAAAATTGGAGGCAACATCTCAAAAAATTAAAATGACCTATATAGTGTTGATGGGGCCTTTAAACCTCAGTCCCTGCCCTTCGGGCGTGGTGAAATAGATTGGGGTGTATGATGCTTCCACACAGAGCTGAAGCCGACCACCCATGAATACTGGCAAATCAACTGCTTAGAGGGTCCAAGCCTGCCTAGGAACAGTGTGCAAGTCAGACAGTCCATGCTTATAAACCTTATTGGTTTCATTTGGCGGTAGAGCTTGGGATGTCATTTCATCTCAGTGTCGGGTAAAAGTCTCACAAATTGGAAGCAATGTCTCCAAAATGACCTATATAGTGTTGACGGGGACATTAAACCTAAAATCAAACAAACAATGAGGCAGTTCTAATGAGCACCAACAGGCTATTTGGAGTTCAAACCAGTAAAATATCGTAAATCAAAAAGTAACTATTTTAAAGATAGAAAAGAATGCACTATGTCACACGGGTGTGTTATTGTAATGTGAAAAAAAAAACACGCCAAAAAAAAAGCGACAATAAACCAATAAATTAAGAGTTAAAATTGATACAGGAATATGTGTTTCAAAGAAACTGGAATATAAGTATAATGCTTAAACTAGATATTGAAATTTCTTGTAGTGTCCGTAACCAATTTAGTTCTTGAGAGATGTATCAAAACTTCAGATATTCAACGCCTATGGAATGTATTAATTTAAAGAACTGCTAGTATTTTTGCACAAGCCAACCTTGTTTGTAAAATAAAACCAGAACGTTCATGCAGTTTCGCTCTGCTGGCCCCCTAATTATATGATTTTCTATTAAACTATGAAAAAAACATTAAATAAACAATAATAATAATATTTCCAGTGGCTATTTTAGCATCCAGTGCATTATTTCTAGATGAAATTAAAACTTATACCTGCCAATGATCAGACATTTATTCACAAATTTTACTGATGTGTGACCCCATAGATTATGGTTACGGACACTACAAGAACATAGTAGCTGATTACTTATCCTCTGCAGATACCCTTGGGACTTTGCTAATTAGATTCTTCTGCTTTATTATTATAGAGAATACTTACTCTGTCATAAAACTTCAAAACAAGACAGTCAACAACCATGTAGACACACCAGTTTTATTTTTTTTCATGGAGATGCAATTTTTTAAAATTATTGTGCAATTTTGCATCAAAAAGTGTACATTGTTGTGTCATCCATTTGGAACAATTGAGTTATAATTGATTAGTCTGAAGACAAATAATATCATTTTGAAAAGTATTATTAAAGTAATGTTTCCCAGATTTTAATATCGATATCAGTAAAAAGGCGTTTGTTTTCAGGTTACGGACACTACAGCATTTTTGTAGTGTCCGTAACCACAAAATCGTTCACAGAGGATGATTAGTTGTTGGAAAAAATACTAATTGTGTTTCATTAAAGGTTATTATACACAAAGTATTAAAAACAGATTTTTTTATTCAAACAAAGCTACTGGCAGTAACATAATGTAGCATGGTTACGGACACTACCACTTTTTTTTTTGACTGTTGTTTTCCTGATAAGTGATCCTGAAATTTATTAATAATCAGCAGGGGAGAACAATATGATTTCTACCACTATGGCATTCTTAATAGATCATTTTTAAGGAATTTCAATAAAGTAAACACCACTCTCCTATGGGTATGGTGTGCATAACCAGAGGGTTGTATTCAAAGTCTTGAAATGTATAACGAAGTACCGCCTTTATAATTATGGTGATATCTTGAAAAGTTTTCAGCGCATATCAAGAAATTATATATCAAAATTTTCTTCAGACAATTTTCTATATTACTGAAATTGAAAAAATAACCTGTTTGCCATGCATTATTATTTAAAATTTGTTTGTAAAATGGTATTTTTTAAAGTGCAACCCATAACGGTGAAAATATGCCATTTTGGGGGGTCTTTGATGGCTGCTGACAATATGAAAAAGTAGCTAGACCATTCATTTATTTTGAACATCTGAGCCACATGCCTTGCTAAGTTTCTATGGAATAAATTCAAATTTAAAGTCAAATCTCTGACAGTAAGGCTGATATAACATGCTGAAATTAAAAAAAGCCACAATATTGTGATTCACCCGTATCAAAAACTATAAAAGCTATGGCATTGAAAGTTGATGAGTGCATTGCTAGAAATCTGTAGATGACCTTATTAACTTTTGAAGAAATTCTGAATACTACTTGATGAGTTATGGCCCTTTGTTACTGTAGGCATTTGTACATCACATGCTTTTGGGTCGTATGTGAGAAGCAAAACTTATTTTACATTTGTTTTTAGCTCACCTAACCAATGGTCATGGTGAGTTTTTGTGACAATGAGATGTCCAGCGGCGGCTGATGCCATGTGTAAATTTTCTTGTTAACACCCTTGGGCCACAGTTTTGGTCTAATTATGATCAGATTGGTTAGATCATACTGACAATATCTCTGTCAAGTTGGAATATGGGGCATTTTGAGTCAAAAAGTGGAACAGTAGTTAATACCATAAAAAAACCTTATTAATACTTTAGAGGCCACAGTTTTTGTCCAATCATCCCCAAACATGTGCAGAATTACCATCTCAGTACACTTTGAATAAGGGTCATTTAGGGCTATAAAGCAGATCAGTATGAACAAATCATAGAAAAAACCTTTTAAATACTATACAGGTCACAGTTTGGTCGAATCGTCATCAAAGTTGTCTCAGCAATATCTTGGTCAAGTTCAAATATGGATCATTTCGGGTCAAAAAGTAAGTCAGTGGGTCGTAGCCTAGAAAACCCCTGTGAAAACTCTGGAGCAGATAAATTTGGGCAAATGTTTATCAGACATGCTCAGAATGATCACTTTGAAAATATATGTCAAGGTCAAATATGGATCATGTCAGGTTAAAAACCTTTGGTCCAATGTTTATCAAACTTGCTCAAAATGATCACCTTGACAACATCTCTGTCAAGGTAGAATATGGATCATGGAAAAAATGACCTTGACCTGAGACCTACTTAAATAAAAATATATTGGTCATAGCTTTTTACAGCCTTCATATTTGGAATGAACGTTCCATGTAATACGGTCTTATCTCTGAACAAATAAATTGACCTGTGAATTTGACCTTGGCTTGAACAATATGAAATAGAACCTTCAATTTTTGTTTTGTTTGTTTGTATTTGGGTTTAAAGTAAGGGAAACAAACACAAACACGACGCAACCAGACAATAATAGAAACTTCAACAGAGGAAGGCCAAAAGGACAGTTGCTTTCCCACAAATTGGCCTAATGACCATCCAAAATAAAAAGACACGAGTAATACATACAATACTTAACAAGCAATAGCATAAATAAACCGCCACAGAAGAACCACCTTGGAACGGTCAGTGGAAAGAATTCCACTGGGAGGCTTAAATCGATTTCACACGGCCTTAATCCTCACCCTTACGTCAACACTTGGCCTTGGCCTTGGCAAGCTCATTCGTAAGCAGCTGACTTGTACAGTGCACATTCTTTCGCCAGAAACTGACAAATGCCCTTCTTGAATCAGCTGATGGGAGAAAATGACTGTAGAAAAGGGTAACGGGTCATCCCTAACAAACTCTGCCCCTAGCAAAGTAGGCCCCTACAAACTCGGCACCCAAAATTATATTATATATATAAAACCTCCAATTTAGTCATCTGATCAGGGTCTTTCCGGTCATTGAGCGACACGGTGCCAACTAGTGCCCACAAACTACATATGTATGTTTTTGAGCAGAATTAAGATAAAAAGGGATATGTATACCCCCAGCAAATCTTAACGGTTTGACTGGATAAAAGTGGTGTTAATTGGGTCAAAAAGATAAGTTTTCGTGATGGTGTATTGTGCTAGCAAAGCTTGGCATGTTCTAACGTGTACCCACAATCTATATATTTTTGAGCAGAAATAGCAAAAATATCAAAAATTTTCATCTTAAATTATCAATTTTTGGGTCGGGGGCGTTTAAGGAAAAATAACAGTATATTTGTTTAGGCATGCATGTTTTCATATTCAAACAATAAATGCATAGTACAAAAGAATTATTTTTAGCTCGCCTATACGAAGTACATGGAGAGCTATTGTTGTCACCCCGGATGTGCGCGTTAGCGTAAGCGTTTGCGTTCCCTTTCCGTCACACTCTGCGGTATAGTTTTTCAAATGCTTATATCTCAACAGTCATGCATCACAGAGCACTCATATTTGGAACTTAAGTACCTGGGAGGGTCTTATAACGTTCCAAGAGATCAGACCCCTGGGTAGCCCGGAGTGGGGCTAGGGGTCAAAATCTAGAACACCTCTGTAAAACTGTGTTAAAGTTTTTGAAATGCTTATATCTCAACAGTCACCCATCACAAAACATTCATAGTTACAACTTGGATACCTGGGAGTGTCTTCTGAGAATACCAGGGAATATCTTTTGAGATTCCAAAAGAACACCCCTGGGATCATGCCTGGGGGGATGAGGCTAGGGGTAAAAAATCTAGGACACCTTTGTAATTTGTTATATACATTTCCATTATAGTAACAAGTTTCAAACTTAATTGCTTATACATCAGCCAACTATGAGACATTGGTTCAAGTGTAAAAGGGTCAAGGTCACAGTGACCTATATTTCATGGTCCAGTGATTTTGCTTTATATCTTGAATACTATTTGATGGAGGAATGTCATACCTGGGATATTAGTTCCATATGACCAGTGGATTGACCTCAAAATATATCTAGGTCATTGTGACCTATTGTTCACGGTCCAGTGATTTTGCCTTATATCTTGAATACTATTTGATGGAGAAATGTCATACCTGGGATATTAGTTACATATGACCACACGATTGACCTCAAAATATATCTAGGTCATTGTGACCTATTTTTCACGGTCCAGTGATTTTGCCTTATATCTTGAATACTATTTGATGGAGAAATGTCATACCTGGGGTATTAGTTCCATATGATAACATGATTGGCCTCAAAATATATCTAGGTCATTGTGACCTATATTTCACGGTCCAGTGATTTTGCCTTATATCTTGAATACTATTTAATGGAGAAATGTCATACCTGGGATATTAGTTCCGTGTGACCACATGATTGATCTCAAAATATATCTAGGTCATAGTGACCTATATTTCATGGTTCATTGACTTTGTCTTATATCTTGAATATTATTTGATGGACTATTTTTATACCTAGATTATTAGTTCCATTTTACTTGATGATTGACCTCAAAATATATTTAGGTGAGTGTGACCTATATTTCATGGTTCAGTGATTTTGCCTATTATCTTGAATACTTTTGATGGAGAATTATTATACCTGGATTATTACTTCCATGTGACCTGATGATTGACCTCAAAATAGACCTAGGTCAGTGTGACCTATATTTCATGGTTCAGTGACTTTGCCTTGTATCTTGAATACTATTTAGTGGAGAAACAGCATCTATGCATTATTAGTTCCATGTGACCCGATAATTGACCTCATAATAAGTCTAGGTCAGTGTGACCTATATTTCATGGTTCAGTGATTTTGCCTATTATCTTGATTATTATTTGATGGAGAAACAGTATACCTGGATTATTACTTCCATGTGACTGGATGATTGACCTCAAAAGGTATTAAGGTTATTGTGACCTATATTTCACAGTTCAGTGATTTTACCTTATATTTTGAAAGCACGAAACAGGCGAGCTATGCTGTCATGTGACGGCTCTTGTCATCTCTTAAGTTTATAACTATAAGGTTAAGATGGTCACGTGTGAGACGCCAAGTTCTGCAACGGAAGGTCAGGTGGTTTTTCTCCGGGTACTCCGGTTTTCGCCCACCTATGATTAACGATCGGCTCGATATGAGTGAAATAATCTTGAAAGGGCCGTAAAACCCAAACCAAAAAAAAAAAATAAGGTTAAGATAAAAGATACTTCCATTTTCAACTCCCCCCCCCCCCCCCCCAAACACACAGCACAATTCACAATTTTAGCGATGTGTTTTACCGGTAAGGATTCTATAATTCCTCAAAAATATGTTAAGCTCAAACTGCCTTATAAAACTATAGACCTTCCAAATGTAATTGTGGAGACAAAAACTGTCTATTATGACCTATTTATAGCTATAAGTGGAGTGTTTGGGGCCGAGTTTGTCAGGGGCCTAGTTTGTTAGGGGCTGAGATGTCCCTAAATCTGGAAAAGATTTCATGATCAATCTCCACGAAGGAATGTTGCCGTCCTTGGCATGTATCAAACCCGCATCCTCCAGATCAACAGTCAGATGTGCATCCGACTGAGCTGCTGAGACCAGCTTCTTATTTGGTTTGTAGCTTTTTGTGACAAGGGCTTCCCACTAGAGCTTCAAATTCGGCATGTAGATTACTATTGACAAGGGCATTCTTTGGTACAAGACATTTTGCGATGTGACCTTGACCTGTGACCTACTTTTAAACCACTAGAGATAGAACCTTCATATTTGGCATGTAGGTTTCTTGTTACAAGGTCTTCCCACTCGACAAATTATTTTGACCTGTGATCTTGACCTATAGCCTACTTTGTCATAATTTTGATCCGTTGAAATAGAGCAGTCATGTTTGGCTCCTTGTACCATTTCATTTGTACAATGAGGATCAGGTGAGCATTATGATATCCACAAAATGGCTTCATTTACGATGATCTATGTCTTGAATGAACACCCCTGTAAACCTCAGTTATCTCTTTATGAATTGGAGCTTAGAGGGGTGTTCGTTTCACAGCTTGTTAACATCATGGCGATCCAGGGCCATTATGACCCTCTTCTATATTTCGTGTTGCACATATCCACGATTCAAGTATATGCAAGTCAAGATAGTTATTAATTATGAACTAAACTAAACATAAAATTAAATATTACAGTTATTAAAGCTTCCAGATAGTTTATCTTTGTGTTTCTGTTTCAATAAATCTCAGTCAAAATTAGTTACACACCCAAACCCATGGTATGTCTCATCTAAATGGCGGGCATTCAAACTTTCACACAACAGAATGTCTGAAGACCCTTATTGTCTTGATGCAGCTCAGTTGAACTGCGATTCATAGAACAGCATTTGGTCCCATCCCACTTAAAAGAAGGTAATTAACTGTTGACATTTTCAAAGGAACGACCTTTTTAGCTGGCCTGTACAAAGTACAAGGAGAGCTATTGTTGTCACCTCTGTTGGTCCACATGAGCGTTTGTGTGTGAGCTTGCGTTCCTGTCACACAGTGTTAAAGTTTTTCAAATGCTTATATTCAAACAGTCTCGCATCACTAAGTACTCGTATTTGGAAGTTAAATACCTGGTAGGGTCCAGGCTTGGGACCAATTACATTTGAAAGTAATTGATCAATCCCCCGATGCAGGGTTATAGGAATATGCCTTCGTCTGTCCCTCCATACATAACACTTTCTTGTCTACTCCATTTGATAGAATTTCATTAAACTTTGGTCAGTTTTTCTCTTTAGTATGAAGATGTGTTGCGTGCAAGGTCCAGGTTCGTACCTCAAAGGTCAAGGACATACTCAGAGGTCAAAGATAAAAAGGGCCTTTTTGTCATGTCCAATCAATAACTTCCTTATTCCTGGATGGATTTAAATATTATTTGGCAGAAATGTTAACCATAATGTGACAGTGTGTCGCGCGCAAGACCCAGCTCCGTACCTCGAAGGTCAAGGTCATACTTAGAGATAAAATGTCAAAAAAGCATCTTTTTATCATGTCCTATCAAAAACTTTCTTATTCCTGAATGAATTTAAATATTACTTGTCAGAAATGACAGTGTGTCGCACGCAAAACCCAGGTCGGAACTTCAAAGGTCATACTTAGAGGTGAAAGTTGGAATGTCCGTTCGTAACAGTTATCTGCTGAACCCTTCGATAGAAGTTCACTAAACTTTGGTCAAATATTATTCTCAATGAGACAAAGTGTCGCCACAAGCCCCAGGTCCGTACCTCAAAGGTCATACTTAGAGGTTAAAGGTAAAAAATGTATTCGTCATGAGGCGATGTGTTGTACGCAAAATCCAGGTTGGTTCCTGAAATGTCAAGGTCATGCATAGAGGTGGGTCTTTTTGGTGTTTTTCAATAACTTTCTTACTCCTAGATGGATTTTAAAATTACTTGGCTAAAATGTTAATCATCATAAGATTGCTAATTCAAGATCACGGCGAAGGTCACAGTTTAATGTCATAAGGTTGAGCTTTGTTACCGGCAGGGGATTATGGCTGTCCCTCAGACTGCATTCTTATTCAATTACAATTACCTGGCTATAAAAATGTAATTGGTGAAATTACAATTATAGTGCAAACAATTTGACATGAGACTGACCTTTATGCAAAGAATAAATAAGCAAATGCTTCAGCCTAATATGTTGGGTTGTGAAAACTCGTGATTTTTCGGCAGCTTGGAATCGCGACCCATGTATTAAATAAGCCAGTACATGACAAGAACTACAAGATGGCTTGAGCGACCAGCAAAGACTCAGATCAGCCTGCGCATTCGAGCAGTCTGATCAGTCTTCGCTGATCGCATGTACTTACTATAGGCTATGATTTATGCCAAGAAATATAAGTAAAAGGTCTTGTCACAGTGGATGGGTGTGCAGATTGATTTGAGTCTCTGCTTGTTGCCCTGGCCTTATTGTAGGTTTTGTCATGCTCCGGCTCATAAATAACAATTTCCACCTTTTCAGAAAATGGTGAAAATAAATATATGTACATGTATTCAATCGGGTGTGAAATTATACTAATAGATAGTTCATAAAGAAATGAAGTTGAAAAAGTGTGACCAGAACCGGATTCGAACTGGTGACCCCTTGCTTACAAAGCAAGTGCTCTACCGACTGAGCTATCCGGGCGCTGATAGCACCTCTTCAACTTCGAAGTTTGAGAAACTTAGTTAACAAACAGCCCTCTGGGTACTCTTGTTGTATATTTTATCCTACAGCATTTAGAAAAAAAGATACAGAACACGGGTTTAATGAATGTACAGCGTAAAGCTTCATTATTAATATAATGCATAGCAGAAAATAAAAACTATACAAAATGTCCACCTAACGCTGAATAATTACGATGGTCTCCTTATTTTTAGCTCACCAGAGCCGAAGGCTCCGGGGCAGCTTATAGTATAGGCAGTGACCCGCCATCTGTTGTCCGTGTCAACATTTTCAAACGACTTCTCCTCTAAAACTGCAGGGCCGATTGAAGGCAAATTTCATGTGGAGCATCCATGGGATGGGGGAACAAAGGTTTGCTCGTAGGGTCCAGGTCACATGACCAAGCTGGCCTCCATGCCCATATAAGGTAAAAACCCTTCAAAAGTCTTCTCCTCCTGAACCAGTGGGCAGATTGTGATGAATCTTGGTATGTAGTATAGGGGACCCTGGACCATCATAGTTTGCTAAAATAATGACCCTTTGATGACCTTGACCCATTTTATGCCAAGGTCAAATTTGGTCACATAGACTTTTGTATGAAAAAAGTCAAAACAGCATTTTTTTTTAATTATTGCAGCCTGTGACCTGAAATTAAGTAGATGCAGTGGGCAAAATGTGATAATGAAACTACATTAGTATTCAAGGTCAAGGATATTCCCTGACCTTGGCCCAAGGTTATACAGATATGAAAATTAAAAAAAAATGTTTTTCACTGAAATCACTAGGCCATTTGCAATCAAATTTTGTATGAAAGCTTTTCGGAACAAGGAAATGCAATTTAATTAATTTGAGTTTGGTCACATGACCAGGATGGCAGCTATGTCCATATAAGGTAAAACCCTTAAAAAATCTTCTTCTGGAACCAGAGGGCCAATTGTGATGAAACTTGGTATGTAGCATTGGTGACTCGTGGCCCATTATAATTTGCTTAAATGATGACCCTCGGATGACCTTGACCCATTTTATGCCAAGGTCAAATTTGGTCACATGGACTTCTGTATGGGGAAAAAGTCAAAACAGCATATTTTTTTTTAATTATTGCAGCCTGTGACCTGAAAATTAGTATATGCAGTGGGCAAAATGTGCAAGTGAAACTACATTAGTTTTCAAGGTCCTTCTCTGACCTTGGTCCAAGGTCATTCAGATATGAAAATTAAAAAAATGTTTTTCTTTGAAACAACCTGCCATTTGCAACCAAATTTTATAAGAAAACTTTTAGGAACAAGGAAATAAAACATAATTAATTTGAGTTTGGTCATGTGACCATGATGGCTGTTATGCCCATAGAAGGTAGAAACCCTTAAAAATCTTCTCCTTCTATACCAAAAAGCCGATTGTCAATGAAACTTGGTATGTAGAATAAGAAACTTGGGTCCAGCATATTTTGTTCAGATGTAGACCCTCGGATGACCTTGACTCACTTTATACCAAGGTCAAATTAGGTCACATAGACTTTTTTGTGCGATAAACGGTCAAAACCAAGTATTTTCGAAACTATTGTAGACTTTGATCTGAGACTTGGTAGGTGCAGATGGCATCCAGGGACGGGCCAGTTTCTCACACTTGACCTCTGGTGAGCGTAGTGGCCCATGGGCCTCTTGTTTTTATGCCCCCGCCATTCGAAGAATGGTGGAAAGGGCATATAGTGTTACCCCTGTCCGTCAGTGCGTCCGTTCATCTCTGAAACTTAAACGCTGTCAATAACTTTCTTATTTCTGGATCAATTTAGAAATAACTTGGTAAAAATATTAACCACCATGAGACGATGTGTTGCGTCCACAAACCCAGGCCCCCACCTACAAGGTCAAGGTCATACTAAGAGGTCAAAGGTCAAAAAAGGGATCCAAAACTTAAACGTTGTCAAGAACTTTCTTGTTTCTGGATCAGTTTAGAAATTACTTGGCAGAAATTTTAAACATCATTTTTTCTTTCTTTCTATTCTTTTTTTTTTTCTTTTTAAAAACACAATATCCCCCAGCACAAAGGCTTTGGACTCCTGACTCAAAAGGTTGTGAGTTCAAATCCCGGTGAAGTCTTTTGACGACTCTTGTTTCTCAATGGCATTTTTGCGGGGGCATCCGTGTCCTATTGACACCTTTTCTAGTTTGTTGAGTTTTACGGCCCTTTTATTGTTTCACTCATATCGAGCTGACCGTTAATCAGAAGTGGGCGAAAACCGGAGTACCCGGACAAAAACCACCTGACCTTCCGTACAGAATGTAGCGTCTCACATGTGACCCGAGCGAGGCTCGAACCTACGGCGGTGAGAGACCTAATGACTAAGAGTCAGCGCTATTATCCACTAGGCCACGGAGGCCCGTTAGGTGGTCTCCTTAAGACTATCGGAATATATATACTTGTAACATTTTAAGGGGTCTTTCATTCTTGTATATTTTATCCCACATCATTTAGAAGAAAAGAGATACAGAACACGGATTTAATGCATTTAAGTCATAAAATGCATTATAGATATGATGCATAGTTACTTAGAAAATAATATAATTACAAAAAGTCCACTTAATGCAGAAGAAATAAGCTGGTCGCCTTAAGACTGGTATGCGGAGTATATGTACTTACAAAAATAAGGGGCCCAACATTTTTGTATATTTTATCCTACAACATTTAGAAGAAAATAGATACAGAACACGGATTTAATGCATTTAAGTCATAAAAATACATTATGTGATGCATAGTAGAAAATAAAATATATACACAAAGTCCACCTAATGCAGAAGAAATAAACTGGTCGCCTTAAGACTGGTATTCGGAGTATATATACTTGCAAACATAAGGGGCCCAACATTTTTGTATATTTATACTACAACATTTAGAAGAAAATAGATACAGAACACGGATTTAATGCATTTAAGTCATAAAAATACATTATAGATATGATGCATAGTAGAAAATAAAATATATACACAAAGTCCACCTAATGCAGAAGAAATAAGCTGGTCGCCTTAAGACTGGTATTCGGAGTATATATACTTGCAAAAATAAGGGGCCCAACATTTTTGTAGATTTTATCCTACAGCATTTAGAAGAAAATAGATACAGAACACGGATTTAATGCATTTAAGTCATAAAAATACATTATAGATATGATGCATAGTAGAAAATAAAATATATACCAAAAGTCCACCTAATGCAGAAGAAATAAGCTTGTCGCCTTAAGACTGGTATTCGGAATATATATACTTGCAAAAATAAGGGGCCCAACATTTTTGTAGATTTTATACTACAACATTTAGAAGAAAATAGATACAGAACACGGATTTAATGCATTTAAGTCATAAAAATACATTATAGATATGATGCATAGTAGAAAATAAAATATATACACAAAGTCCACCTAATGCAGAAGAAATAAGCTGGTCGCCTTAAGACTGGTATTCGGAGTATATATACTTGCAAACATAAGGGGCCCAACATTTTTGTATATTTTATCCTACAACATTTAGAAGAAAACAGATACAATACACAGATTTAATGCATTTAAGTCATAAAAATACATTATAGATATGATGCATAGTAGAAAATAAAATATATACAAAAAGTCCACCTAATGCAGAAGAAATAAGCTGGTCGCCTTAAGACTGGTATTTGGAGTGTATATACTTGCAAACATAAGGGGCCCAACATTTTTGTATATTTTATCCTACAACATTTAGAAGAAAACAGATACAATACACAGATTTAATGCATTTAAGTCATAAAAATACATTATAGATAAGATGCATAGTAGAAAATAAAATATATACAAAAAGTCCACCTAATGCAGAAGAAATAAGCTGGTCGCCTTAAGACTGGTATTCAGAGTGTATATACTTGCAAACATAAGGGGCCCAACATTTTTGTATATTTTATCCTACAACATTTAGAAGAAAACAGATACAATACACGGATTTAATGCATTTAAAACATAAAAATACATTCTTAGTATGTTGCATAGCAAAAAAAAAATACAATAAAGTCCACCTAATGCAGAATAAATAATATGATAGCCTATAGACTGGTATTCGAAGAGATATATTTTAAGATTTTCTCATGGGTTTTCACTGAAACTCCATGCCTATTAGAAGCCCTACTCTGAGATTTGCACATTGTGACAGCCCTTCAGAAGATACCACTAGGGCTCGCTCTTGGTGGCTCCGTATCCCCACATCCATAACGTCACATACACAATATCCACCCATCCATCCATTTATTATCACATATACTTTAATCCCCCTAATAATACCCTTACATTTATACCCCCACTATGACAAGATAGAATATATCTTCTTTTGTTCCCCCTAATGTCATTTATATACCGTTCCCCCTAATGTCATTTATATACCGTTCCCCCTAATGTCATTTATATACACAGTTCCCCTTAAGCCAGATTAAGTACTAGTAAAATATTAAGGGGTCCAATATTTTTGTATATTTTTTCCTGCAGAGTTTAGAATAAAAATAGATACAGAACACGGTTTTAATGCATTTAAAGCATAAAAATAGGTTGTTGGAATGGTGAAAAAGCAGAAAATAAGATATATACAAAAAGTCCACCTAATGCAGAAAAAATAAGCTGGTCGCCCAAAGACAGATATTAGGATTATATATATATATATATATATATATATATATATATATATATATATATATGATGAAAATAGAGGGTGCCTGCAACATACAAAAGACAACAATGTGACACCGATCACAGAACAATACACATAACATACATTACAGATAACAGACACAGTTGCAGACGGACGGACGAACAATACAGACAGATCATTCTACAACGGAGTGTAGAAGATATTATTATCTTATGTTACACCGGGATGCATAGGTGATAACTATCAACTATGGTAAAACCACGAAATTATATGACAATAGCAATAACCTTTCAAATAAAGAAATACATATTATAGGAGGGACAATATCGAAGCAGCTGCTATAATGATCAAGCCTTCGCTGTTCCCTTTTGGTAGGTACCAACATATATATGTGCCAATAGACTGTAAACAAAAGGCACAAAAAACATTGTACATTTGACAGCTGTCAATCTGTGTTGTCGAGAACTGGCGATACTAGTTTTCAGTTAAATGGGCATAAACAGGGCAACACGAAATACAATGGCATACCTGGCTATATCAATAAATTAACTGTGGTTATGAAAACCACCACAATATATCGAAAATTGTCATCTTCAGCGTGAAGCTGATGGAAATTTTCTTTGTGTCAAAACCGCGTAAAGTGAAGGAAAGGTTAGCAAAGGTTATCGGCTATCGGAACACCAATTATTCGTCGTCTCACATACAAAATTATAAAACCGCAGTACTGATTGGTCGATAGGAAAAATAAGTATAGTTTCCAACTCCAGTCCTACGAAATACCGTTGATATATATTTACCGGTACTGGAAAACCGACCTCTGACATTCTCCCCTGCTTTGAAAAAATGGCTCCTGACATTTTGAAACATTAATATATATTTACATTGAATAATGATAGCTGAGTTATAGCTGAGCTTCAAACAAACAAATTCAGAATAGTACTTTATCACAGACATGCTTATTAATCGCTGGCATCCTGAAAACTGGATTGCTGATATTGGAAAGCTATCCAAATCAGATACAGCTTTTTATGCCAACACTGAAACAAAATTCATTACTGACAGCAAATCAGTATTGATCTATTTATATATATGCAAGCGAGACAATCAACTTGTATCACAACATATATAAGAATTTATGCTCATAAATTCAGCAGTACATATATCTGAAACTCAGCATTTAAAATTTGGTCAGGATATGTTCACTACAAAATCAAGCAAGGAGACAAAAACAGAGGAAACTTACTATATGACATTCTCCCCTGTACTGAAAATTAAAAGACATATGACTTGATAAAAACACAGTGTCAGTATAAGAAAATTAAACAAACCATTCCTGGACCGATTGCTGGTTCATTAGCCAGTCGCCGTATCTATTTGGTGGCTGGCGTGTTCTACCTGATCTACGGGGTCCTACATTTTGCTCTACCTGCTCTGTACCTACAACTTGCTGTTCAGTCTGATCCAAAGTTCTACCTAGAGAAGAATGATGGCCACCACTAACTAATGGATCAGACTCCTGACTAATCGCTGTGTCTAACTGACTTCTACCTATGGCTGCTGATGGTCTAACGACTGAACTACCAAATGAATCTTGGAAAGAAGAATCATTGATTGTGATAGACCTTTCAGCACTTTCACGAGATGAAACACCAATAGGTATAGAAGTTTTTCCATTCCTCCTATGTGGAGGAATGTATCTCAGGACATAGTCAGGTTGATCTGAATCTGAATCAGGATCAGAGTCAGAAATAGGTACAGCTTTTTGTTTCCTGGTAATTTTCTTAGTTTTAGGACTTACATTTTGATCTGGCTCTATATTTGTCTCTGATATACCCGGTATTACTGAAAATGGAAACAGCATGTTCCTGTGTAAAGTTTTTACTGTTGAATCACCTGATTCTCTCTGAACAGTATACACAGGCACATTTCTATCGGGTATACCAGTAACAACATACGGGTGTTTATCCCACTTGTCTGCCAATTTGTGCTTGCCCCGCAAACCAACATTTCTGATTAAAACATGGTCCCCTACATCTAGAGTTGCTTCTCTTACTTTAAGATCATAATTGGTCTTACTACGATTGGCACTCTTTTCAGCTTCCCTTGCAGCGACCTTATAAGCAAAGTTCAGCCGCTTCTTCAATTTGGAGACATAGTGCTCCCTTGAAGAATCTGGCTCAACTGGGCTTTGTAGGCCTAAATATGCATCCACTGCAAGACAGGGGTGTCTACCAAACATTAAAAAGAATGGGGAGTATCCAGTGGAATCATGTTTGGTAGCATTATAAGAATGGACCAACGGAGCCACGTAGGATTTCCAATCCTGTTTCTGATTGTCCTGCAGTGTGCCGAGCATGTTCAAAAGTGTCTGATTGAACCTTTCAACCATACCATTCCCCATAGGGTGATATGGTGTGGTTCTGGACTTTTGAACACCCGCCAGACTGCACAACTCACTTATAACAGAAGATTCAAAATTTCTTCCCTGGTCACTATGTAGCCGAGCAGGGAAGCCATAATGAACAATAAACTGTTCAAAAAGAACTTTGGCAACGGTCTTGGCTAACTGGTTTCTCGTTGGAAAGGCCTGGGCATATCTAGTGAAATGATCGGTGATCACTAAAATGTTTTCATGACCACCCTTCGACCTCTCCAACGAAAGAAAATCGATACAAACCAGTTCCATTGGCTGAGTAGTGACAATGTTCACTAGCTCAGCACTTGGTTTTGGAACAGTTTTTCGTTGAATGCAACGAACACAATTTTTGATCTTCTGTTCGACACAACTTTCTAGACCTGGCCAATAGAACCTCTGGCGAACCAAAGACATTGTTTGATTACGACCTTGATGACCTAAGTCATCGTGCAAATGTCTCAAGACAGTATCCCTTAAATGAGCAGGTAATACCAGTTGACGAGTATTCTGTCCATCTAACACTGTGTTTCTGTACAGAATACCATCAACCAGTGAAAATTTCTTCCACTCACGAAGATATTTCAAAACAGTAGGTGTTTCTGTCTTGAGATCACTGTACTCGGGACTAAAACCCGTTTTAAGCAGATTGATTATCCTGGCAATGCTTGGATCCGCAAGCTGTTCCCTTGACCAGTCAATATCTTTAAGTTAAGATGAAACTGGAGAAGAACCCGGAGAATGGGTTGAAAGTGTGTCTAAGACATCATCATCTTTCGAAACAAGCAATGTTTCAACATATGGACATGTATTTCTTTGGACAGTGTATGACTGGCAAATAGCATTCACTGCCTCTGTAAATAACTGTACTGTTTGCTGAGGTTTTCTTGACAAACCGTCAGCATCTCCGTTGGACTTACCACTCTTGTACTTCAATTGAAAATTATAAGAGCCAAGAGAAGCCAACCACCTATGGCCAGTAGCATCAAGTTTTGCAGAGGATAACACATAAGTTAAAGGATTATTATCGGTGCACACTGTAAAAGTGTTACCATATAAATAATCATGAAACTTATCTGTCACAGCCCATTTGAGACACAAAAATTCCAGTTTATGGGCTGGATAGAGCTTTTCACTATTTCTCAGACCTCTACTGGCATAGGCAATGACTTTCTCAATGCCATCATGCTCTTGGTATAACACTGCTCCCAAACCATCACAAGAAGCGTCAGTGTGGAGTATAAACGGTTTCGAAAAATCGGCATAAGCCAAGACTGGAGGTGAAGATAACTTATCTTTTAAAGTATTAAAAGCTAATTGTTGAGCATTTCCCCACTGCCAAGGTGCAACAGACTTCTTCTTCTTCTTCTTTGATTGGTCAGAGAATTTAATAGTAGGATGCCCTATAAGAAGGTCATTCAAAGGCTTCACAATGCGTGCATAGTCTTTGATAAAACGCCTGTAATAACCTGTGAAACCTAAGAATGAACGAAGCTCTTTGATATTGTTAGGTGGAGGCCAAGAGATCAAAGCTTGTATCTTATCGGGATCGGTTTCAACTCCCTTTTCACTGACAACATGGCCAAGGTATCTAACGGAACTCTTAAAAAACTCACATTTGGATGCTTTTAATTTCAAACCATGATGATTTAAACGGCCAAAAACAGCTTCAAGCCTAGAAATGTGTTCTTCGAAAGTTTTCGAAAAGATTAAAATATCATCAAGGAATATAAGACATTCCTTGAGATTCATCTCACCCATACAACGCTCCATTAACCGTTGAAACGTAGCTGGGGCATTAGTTAATCCAAATGCCATGCGATTGCATTCGAAGAAGCCCAGATTTCCAACGGTGAATGCAGTCTTGTATTTGTCAAACTTCTTCGTATAATGCTGGAGGAATTCTCCTGTAAGGTTCTTTAAATGGAACATGTGATAAACTTCCATATAAGGGTTTTATTGAAGCAGATGTTTCTGTACCTTCTTTGGGAAATAATAGTTTTATTGTGCCAGTGCTTGTTGTAGCCGACACTGAGTATAATAGTCAGGTACCAGCCATTATTGGTACCAATGTTATTAGATTGTGCAAACAATCAAATCATAAAACTGATATTCCCAATGAGTGGCAAACAGCATTTGATAGTTTGTGTGATGACACGATACCTGTCAGAACTACCAATAATTATGGTATTCGTTTAGCTCCCGGTGAAGTTAAAACTATACATGGTATTGTTCGTGGCACAAAAGATATACAAAATGCTGTGACAGAACATATAGAAGGTACATTGTCAGGTAATTTGACAATATGTCCAAGAGTAGTTTCTTTAAAAGCACATGGTGCGACTGTTCGTGTTCCAGTCCGGGTCTGTAATTTATCTGCAAGAGCAGTAGAGATTCCTCCTAAATCTTTATTGTGCTCTCTTTCTAGTGTTAATGTGGTAGATTCATGGACACCTGATTCTACACAGAAACAGGAACATAAGTCTATGGCTACATCTTTAGATGATACAGGCATCAAGATTGACAGTGACAATCTTAATGCTGATCAGTTATTAAGAGCAAAACAAGTTCTTGGTGATTGGTCACATATTTTTTCTACCGGTCCTACAGACTTAGGTAGAACAGATGCCGTTAAACACAAAATCAATTTAACGGATAATGTTCCATTTAAAGACCCTTACAGGAGAATTCCTCCAGCATTATACGAAGAAGTACGACAGCATTTGAAGGAAATGATTGAGGCAGATGCAATACGTCCATCCAGTAGCCCATATTCTTCAAATGTTGTTCTTGTTCGTAAGAAGGATGGTAGTCTTCGTTTTTGCATTGACTTCCGGAAACTGAACAGTCGTACTATAAAAGATGCTTACACCTTACCACGCATAGATGACACCATTGATACATTACTTGGTGCGAAATTCTTTTCAAAATTAGATTTGCGCAGTGGTTATTGGCAAGTCAAAATTGACGAAGCCGACAAATACAAGACTGCATTCACCGTTGGAAATCTGGGCTTCTTCGAATGCAATCGCATGGCATTTGGATTAACTAATGCCCCAGCTACGTTTCAACGGTTAATGGAGCGTTGTATGGGTGAGATGAATCTCAAGGAATGTCTTATATTCCTTGATGATATTTTAATCTTTTCGGAAACTTTCGAAGAACACATTTCTAGGCTTGAAGCTGTTTTTGGCCGTTTAAATCATCATGGTTTGAAATCAAAAGCATCCAAATGTGAGTTTTTTAAGAGTTCCGTTAGATACCTTGGCCATGTTGTCAGTGAAAAGGGAGTTGAAACCGATCCCGATAAGATACAAGCTTTGATCTCTTGGCCTCCACCTAACAATATCAAAGAGCTTCGTTCATTCTTAGGTTTCACAGGTTATTACAGGCGTTTTATCAAAGACTATGCACGCATTGTGAAGCCTTTGAATGACCTTCTTATAGGGCATCCTACTATTAAATTCTCTGACCAATCAAAGAAGAAGAAGAAGAAGTCTGTTGCACCTTGGCAGTGGGGAAATGCTCAACAATTAGCTTTTAATACTTTAAAAGATAAGTTATCTTCACCTCCTGTCTTGGCTTATGCCGATTTTTCGAAACCGTTTATACTCCACACTGACGCTTCTTGTGATGGTTTGGGAGCAGTGTTATACCAAGAGCATGATGGCATTGAGAAAGTCATTGCCTATGCCAGTAGAGGTCTGAGAAATAGTGAAAAGCTCTATCCAGCCCATAAACTGGAATTTTTGTGTCTCAAATGGGCTGTGACAGATAAGTTTCATGATTATTTATATGGTAACACTTTTACAGTGTGCACCGATAATAATCCTTTAACTTATGTGTTATCCTCTGCAAAACTTGATGCTACTGGCCATAGGTGGTTGGCTTCTCTTGGCTCTTATAATTTTCAATTGAAGTATAAGAGTAGTAAGTCCAACGGAGATGCTGACGGTTTGTCAAGAAAACCTCAGCAAACAGTACAGTTATTTCCAGAGGCAGTGAATGCTATTTGCCAGTCATACACTGTCCAAAGAAATACATGTCAATATGTTGAAACATTGCTTGTTTCGAAAGATGACGATGTCTTAGACACACTTTCAACCCATTCTCCGGGTTCTTCTCCAGTTTCATCTTAACTTAAAGATATTGACTGGTCAAGGGAACAGCTTGCGGATCCAAGCATTGCCAGGATAATCAATCTACTTAAAACGGGTTTTAGTCCCGAGTACAGTGATCTCAAGACAGAAACACCTACTGTTTTGAAATATCTTCGTGAGTGGAAGAAATTTACACTGGTTGATGGTATTCTGTACAGAAACACAGTGTTAGATGGACAGAATACTCGTCAACTGGTATTACCTGCTCATTTAAGGGATACTGTCTTGAGACATTTGCACGATGACTTAGGTCATCAAGGTCGTGATCGAACAATGTCTTTGGTTCGCCAGAGGTTCTATTGGCCAGGTCTAGAAAGTTTTGTCGAACAGAAGATCAAAAATTGTGTTCGTTGCATTCAACGAAAAACTGTTCCAAAACCAAGTGCTGAGCCAGTAAACATTGTCACTACTCAGCCAATGGAACTGGTTTGTATAGATTTTCTTTCGTTGGAGAGGTCGAAGGGTGGTCATGAAAACATTTTAGTGATCACCGATCATTTCACTAGATATGCCCAGGCCTTTCCAACGAGAAACCAGTTAGCCAAGACCGTTGCCAAAGTTCTTTTTGAACAGTTTATTGTTCATTATGGCTTCCCTGCTCGGCTACATAGTGACCAGGGAAGAAATTTTGAATCTTCTGTTATAAGTGAGTTGTGCAGTCTGGCGGGTATTCAAAAGTCCAGAACCACACCATATCACCCTATGGGGAATGGTATGGTTGAAAGGTTCAATCAGACACTTTTGAACATGCTCGGCACACTGCAGGACAATCAGAAACAGGATTGGAAATCCTACGTGGCTCCGTTGGTCCATTCTTATAATGCTACCAAACATGATTCCACTGGATACTCCCCATTCTTTTTAATGTTTGGTAGACACCCCCGTCTTGCAGTGGATGCATATTTAGGCCTACAAAGCCCAGTTGAGCCAGATTCTTCAAGGGAGCACTATGTCTCCAAATTGAAGAAGCGGCTGAACTTTGCTTATAAGGTCGCTGCAAGGGAAGCTGAAAAGAGTGCCAATCGTAGTAAGACCAATTATGATCTTAAAGTAAGAGAAGCAACTCTAGATGTAGGGGACCATGTTTTAATCAGAAATGTTTGTTTGCGGGGCAAGCACAAATTGGCAGACAAGTGGGATAAACACCCGTATGTTGTTACTGGTATACCCGATAGAAATGTGCCTGTGTATACTGTTCAGAGAGAATCAGGTGATTCAACAGTAAAAACTTTACACAGGAACATGCTGTTACCATTTTCAGTAATACCGGGTATATCAAAATGTAAGTCCTAAAACTAAGAAAATTACCAGGAAACAAAAAGCTGTACCTATTTCTGACTCTGATCCTGATTCAGATTCAGATCAACCTGACTATGTCCTGAGATACATTCCTCCACATAGGAGGAATGGAAAAACTTCTATACCTATTGGTGTTTCATCTCGTGAAAGTGCTGAAAGGTCTATCACAATCAATGATTCTTCTTTCCAAGATTCATTTGGTAGTTCAGTCGTTAGACCATCAGCAGCCATAGGTAGAAGTCAGTTAGACACAGCGATTAGTCAGGAGTCTGATCCATTAGTTAGTGGTGGCCATCATTCTTCTCTAGGTAGAACTTTGGATCTGACTGAACAGCAAGTTGTAGGTACAGAGCAGGTAGAGCAAAATGTAGGACCCCGTAGATCAGGTAGAACACGCCAGCCACCAAATAGATACGGCGACTGGCTAATGAACCAGCAATCGGTCCAGGAATGGTTTGTTTAATTTTCTTATACTGACACTGTGTTTTTATCAAGTCATATGTCTTTTAATTTTCAGTACAGGGGAGAATGTCATATAGTAAGTTTCCTCTGTTTTTGTCTCCTTGCTTGATTTTGTAGTGAACATATCCTGACCAAATTTTAAATGCTGAGTTTCAGATATATGTACTGCTGAATTTATGAGCATAAATTCTTATATATGTTGTGATACAAGTTGATTGTCTCGCTTGCATATATATAAATAGATCAATACTGATTTGCTGTCAGTAATGAATTTTGTTTCAGTGTTGGCATATAAAGCTGTATCTGATTTGGATAGCTTTCCAATATCAGCAATCCAGTTTTCAGGATGCCAGCGATTAATAAGCATGTCTGTGATAAAGTACTATTCTGAATTTGTTTGTTTGAAGCTCAGCTATAACTCAGCTATCATTATTCAATGAAAATATATATTAATGTTTCAAAATGTCAGGAGCCATTTTTTCAAAGCAGGGGAGAATGTCACAGAGGTCGGTTTTCCAGTACCGGTAAATATATATCAACGGTATTTCGTAGGACTGGAGTTGGAAACTATACTTATTTTTCCTATCGACCAATCAGTACTGCGGTTTTATAATTTTGTATGTGAGACGACGAATGATTGGTGTTCCGATAGCCGATAACCTTTGCTAACCTTTCCTTCACTTTACGCGGTTTTGACACAAAGAAAATTTCCATCAGCTTCACGCTGAAGATGACAATTTTCGATATATTGTGGTGGTTTTCATAACCACAGTTAATTTATTGATATAGCCAGGTATGTCATTGTATTTCGTGTTGCCCTGTTTATGCCAATTTAACTGAAAACTAGTATCGCCAGGTCTCGACAACACAGATTGACAGCTGTCAAATGTACAATGTTTTTTGTGCCTTTTGTTTACAGTCTATTGGCACATATATATGTTGGTACCTACCAAAAGGGAACAGCGAAGGCTTGATCATTATAGCAGCTGCTTCGATATTGTCCCTCCTATAATATGTATTTCTTTATTTGAAAGGTTATTGCTATTGTCATATAATTTCGTGGTTTTACCATAGTTGATAGTTATCACCTATGCATCCCGGTGTAACATAAGATAATAATATCTTCTACACTCCGTTGTAGAATGATCTGTCTGTATTGTTCGTCCGTCCGTCTGCAACTGTGTCTGTTATCTGTAATGTATGTTATGTGTATTGTTCTGTGATCGGTGTCACATTGTTGTCTTTTGTATGTTGCAGGCACCCTCTATTTTCATCATATATATATATATATATATATATATATATATATATATATATATATATATATATATATATATATATATATATATATATATATATATCATCGAACAACCATCAACATAAACCATATACGGAGTTTATTGTATTTATGACCCCTGTGTCATTTCTTTTGTTTCAGGTTTGCTGGCAAGGGATTGGACAACTTTTGCGAATGTGTTTTCTGGTTTGTTCTGTTGTATTTTCTTTGCTTCCAAATAGGTGACGTTTTGTGTAACTTTAATTGTCATGATTTCTTTTTCTGTTTTCCAAACTTCACAGACATTGGATTTAGACAAATGATCTTTTCCGCAGCTCACACATTTTGGAGAATTCTTGCAGTTGGTAGTGTGGTGGTCTCACAAACAGATCCGTCAGGGACAGTACAGTCGTTTTCGTGGTGCCCAAACCTCTGACAATTGAAACATCGCAGAGGATTGGGCACGTAGATTTCAACCGTTATTATTCGGTAAAATATCCTTTGTGATTTCGGCAACGAAGTGGTATTGAAAGTCAGAAGAAGAGTATTTGTTTCGATTAGATTGCCGTCTTTTTTAATTTTGAAACGTTTACAGGCTGTTACTCCTTGAACTTTTAAATATTCTACAATACTAGATTCTGATTCTTGTTTCAGCATTCTGTCACGGATTATTCCTTTACATGAATTTAATGTTTTGTGCTCCGTGATAGAGACGTTAAGGTTAAAGAATTTGTTGATTTTGAGAAGGTTTTCTGTTTGGGATTTTCTATTTGTTTCGATTAAAAGGGTACCATTTTTTAGTGTTCTTTTTTACATTTTTAGGAGTTCCGATAAGCGATTCAATTTGTTTTTTCTATGACAAACGGTGAAAGAGAAGTAACAACCTTTCCTTCGTTGCTCGTAATCACTAAGAATCTAGCAAAATTTTCGTTTGCTTTAAAAGTGAACGTTGCCGGTTCCGGGTCGTCATCAGATAAGTCTAAGAAAGCTCTTTTTCTAGTGTTGGATCCCGTGGTTGAAATTTTTGTTTCGATAGCTATGCGCCCCACCCTCCTTGGAGCCCTACAAGGGGGACGTTTAATGGAAATGGATCTCCTATTTCCAACGCCAAGGCTACATTGCTATTATACTCGATGGCAGGACCAGAGTCCTTCCGCTCCACTTCTGTTTAATGATTCCCAACTATGCACCCAGGTTTCAAAGAAAAAATGATGAACATTTAGGATCGATCCCCACCCGTATTCACTCCCTCACAGAGGTTTCTGCTGAATTTCCCCAGTACAAGCCCACCGATTAATCCATCAGCCGCCGCCCATCAAACAAAACTCAAAGATAGAGGAATAAGAAAATATTACACCCGGTTTGTACCATAAAGATACGTAAGAAAGATAGAAGGAAGTAAAGAACAAGCTGTGCGATTCTAGAGCTTGACACGACTGAGCCGATTGATTCAGGCCGGATCTAGCCCAAACCACTCGTCTATCTGAAATATGGGCCAAAATGATGTGTTGAAAAGCTGGAGATCCCTGGGCTTTTCTCAATCATCAGGATCCCTTCTTCCAGCGTACGAGACGCCACTCACGGCAAACAAGTGGCTCCTGTTTCAACAAGGAATTTCATCCCCATTCACTATAGAAGGAAAGTGACCTGTATATCTTATTCCCTACAGACAAGGGAGGCCGAAAACGTTTGCTTAAATGAAAGCTTGGCTCTGAAAACTGGAGATCCTTTCCTAAATATGAGATCCACGATTATGATAAGAAATTATTGAGGTGATTAGTTTCCGAGAGAACAAATGATTTTATAGACTGATAAAGATATAAGCTGTGTTAGATGATAACTCACACTTCAGAACTTACAGATAAGTATCCGATTCTGTTAACTTTGGAATAACATGAAATAAATTTGAGGTAACATGAAACGACAAATTACTTATCTAATAACGTATTTAAAATGCATCTTTCATTTATGTGCAGAGTGACGGAGCATGAAAAAGTGACACATACACAGTACAAACACATATGTTAAACACAGATGAGGTTTTCTTCTTTGCAGTGCGCAGCCCACCAGCACAGATGATACACGTACAAATGCAGCGTGGTAGTAACATGAGATAGGAAAGGTTTAAAAGGATAGATCTCGCGTAAGGCATTTTGTAAAAAAATTGGTAAGATGCATTTGAATAAATTGAATTACAAAATAATACCGGTCGAACCGACGATTGTTCTGTATGTTGGAGGCTTTTACCCAACTGCCACAGAAGCTGAAGGCAGCCACCTATTTCGAGGCACCGGGTGGTCTCGACAATGGGACTGTTTTCGGTGGGGTCTTACCACTCTGCCACACTCCCGAAGGCAGCCGCCATATTTCTACCCCCCCCCCGGGCTGGCACGGGGCTTTTCTACAATGGTTCGGATGTTTCCTTGGTAGGAATAATATATCGCGCGTTCCGTTGCCTACAATGGTATAGATATTTCCAGATATTTCCTTGGCAGGAATATGTTATAGCGCCTTCCCTGGTCTACAGTGGTTTGTGATATTCTCTTGGCCGGAATATAATACAGCGCCTTTGTCCGGGTATTGCTTTGGCAGGAATATGATATAGGCCTTCTCTTGTCTACAACGGTTCGGGTATTTTGTTAGCATGAAAGGTATATCGGGTCAAAATCTACGAACAATGGCTAGAATGTCCCATTTCTATGTGAGACATTTGGAAATATTAATGCAAAAACAGTTGATGGAATGTGAAGGCTCCGTTCTTGGCCCTTGTGGCAAAGCTATATATACAAACGGTCCGCAAGTGGGTCATTATACATCCAAAGCGCCAGATGAGACATAAAGCGAAATTCGCGGCCCTAAAAGCGTCGATTTACACCCCCTAAATGACAATTTCCCATTCTAATGCATTTATTCGGTTGTTTAATAAAGATTTTACTACACGTACAATTACTAAAAAATAACAAGAGCGGCCAGCTGTAAAATCAGAAAGCAACCAATGAAAAGAAACGTTACATGGCCACGTCGGGTTTCGGACAGTTTTTGATTGATTTGAAGTTTAACGACCCAGTCAACACAAATTAGGTCATACCGAGGTGGTCGGTTTACCCATCCTCACTTTTCCTGAGCAGGATTATACGCATTGAAGAAATCTATCTATAGATGGGCTGCATGATGCTTCCAAGCATAACTGAAACAGACCGCACAGGAGTACCGGTAAACCGCTCAGGGGATCTAAGCCTGGCCAGGCAAAGCGATGCGAGTCAGACACCGTCCTTGCTTATAAACCATATTGGTTTCATTGGGCGACAGGGCTTGAGATGTCATTTCGTCTCAACGTCGGGTAAAAGTTCCACAAAATTGGAAGCAACGTCTCCAAAATTACCTATACAGTATTGACGGGGACGTTAAACCTCAAATCAAACAAAACAAACAAACAAAGGTACAGTGCACATTCTTGAATCAGCGGAAGGGAGAAAATGGCCATGGTCAATATCCACGAAAGAATGTTGCCGACCCTGGCAGGTTTCAAACCCGCGCCCTCCTGATCACCAGTTAGACGTGCATCTGACTGAGTTACCGATGCCAGCTCTCAGAGGTTTTGGACGGTATCCAATCAGTATTACTGACATATGCCAGCAAGGATATTTTCTCGCGTTGTGGTTATTATACGCCATGTTGTATCCCAGGATAAAAGGCTCATTAACGTATGATTAATCAGAATTCGCAGAAAGGAAAGGTGTTTTGTTATTCGCCATATTGCAAAATATGTACGGAAAATTACATGCGAAAAACAGCTGTTATATAAGAAATGATTACATTCAGTGTCAGCTTTCTGAGAATGAACTATGTTTGAACCTTGAATAAAGTAAGTTATACTATGAATCACATTACGAAAACACGCTTTTGCCTTTACCACCCCGAAAAGGAGAAAAAAATTACGATTTTCTGTTACAAATCCTGATATTTTTCATATTTCGGCTCAAAACCTAGACTGTTGGAATTCATTAAATCCGCCTTGGTGAACTGCTTCTAACGAGCACATACAATCTATGTTTTTGAACAGACATTACGCAAACACGCCTATACAAATACATTGCCACATTTATCGCATAAAAAATGAAAATTTTATGATGAAAAATTGTGATATTTTTCTTTTTTCTGCTCAAAATATAGATTGTGGGCACTCATTAGAACCGCCTCATCGAGGCGGTTCTAACGAGTACCTACAATATATATTTTAGAGGAGAAATAAGAAAAATATGGTATACCCCCGGAAACCCCAGTTTTACTATATAAAAGTGGGGTTCAAGGGGGTCAAAATTATATAGGCATGTTTAGCACATTTTTGAGAAAATGGACAAAATCTGGCATCGTGGTGTCATCAAGTACCTCCATAAAAAGGGGTTAGCACCTAAGGACATTCATGCCGATATGGTTGCTACATTAGAGGATGATGCTCTTTCGTATGCAACCGTGAAAAGGTGGGCAGCAAATTTTAAGAGGGGCAAGGACGGCCTTGAAGATGATGACCGGTGTGGACGACCCACAACGGCAACAACTGAGGAAACCATCAGCCAAGTGCACAGGCCGTGATGGATGACAGGCGTTTAACTGTGAATCAGTTAGCTAACACTGTTGGCATCTCCCTTGAACGAGTAGAGAACATGCTACACAGTGAATTAGGGATGTCGAAGGTTTCCGCCAGATGGGTGCCACGGCTTTTGACGCCTGACCAAAAGTTGACCAGACTGAACCTGTCACAAGCCAACTTGGCTATTTTTTAAGCATACCAAGATGCTTTTCTTGACCGTTTTGTCACTCAGGATGAGTGTTGGGTTCATCACTTTGAGCCAGAGACCAAAAGACAATCCATGCAATGGAAGCACCCTTGCTCACCCCCAAAGGTCGTCTCCTCTGCAGGGAAGGTGATGGCATCAGTGTTCTGGGATGCCAAGGGTATAATATTCATAGATAACCTTCAAAAGGACAGGACAATTAATTGGGAGTATTAGGCAGATCTGCTAAAACAATTGCGAAAAGCAATTAAGGCTAAACGACCCGGAAAATTGACAAAAGGGGTCTTGTTCCATCAGGACAATGTGCCTGCTCATAAATCGGTTGTCGCAATGGCTGCTGTGCATGACTGTTGCTTCACACTTGTCGATCACCCTCCGTATTCACCTGATCTAGCTCCATCAGACTATTTCCTGTTTCCAAACATGAAAAAGCACTTGGCTGGGCAGCATTATCGGTCAGACGAGGAGGTGATAGCTGCTGTGGAGGAGTTTTTCAGGGACCAAGATGAGACCTTCTATACCACTGGGATCCAAGGACTCCAGCATCGCTGGAGGAAGTGTGTGGACAGGAAGGGGGACTATGTTGAAAAATAAGGCACTTTCAGCATCGACAAACCATTGGATCTTGGTCAAGCTCAGAACTTTTCAGTCTACCCCCGTAGTTAAACCGTATGATATCCAGTTATTGTTCGAACAATTTGACATGAAACTGTTGACCTCTGTTACCATAATTTCAAACCCGACTGAATGCATATATTTATCTTCGCCGTCTTCCGAAAAGGTCTATGTTGTTATTCAATACAGTGGGGTCAGTAAATGGGTCGCCATTCACGAGGTGCCGAAAATTCACGAGGAGTTTACGAAAACAGACCTGTTAGGCGATAACACGGACTGATGTATTTTTTGCATAAAGGTCAGTCTCATGTCAAATTTAACCAGCAGGTAAACCCTTATGAGAAGCCAATATACCAGAGATAAACCTTAATATGTGAAAAAGCAACTTTCAACGCATTTTCGACAGGAAAACACCCTAACCGGGACATTGGAAAACCGTGCAAAATGAAAAGAGAAGTGATCAGGAACTGATACAATCAGATCCCAATTTTTCCCCACAATATCACTTGGAAAAGACTCAACTCAACTCAACTTTATTTATTTGCAAATCACATATCATAACATGGAATACATGAAATGCGCCCATAGAAGGCAGAGAATACCAACAAGAATAATAATAATAATAATAATAATAATAATAATAAAAAAAAAAAAAAAAAAACAATCAAAATTCAGTTAATTTTCGAAAATATTCGGAAGTCTCCGCCGAGTCTAATAGCTAAGACACGGTACCGACCGGAGAATTCCATATCACGGTGATTCCACACACTCAAAGCAAGCCTCAGTGCCGAGAAATTGGCAACCAGATAACCAACCCCCGACCTTTCAGGGGGTCCGGCCACCCGCCCACCCAACACCGACAAAGGCTAAGCCGGGGGCCAGCAAATAAAAGTCGAAACTTTGAGTGACGACATTAAACAAAACAGACCACTGGTAAACCGAGTCAGCAGCTATCCGAAAGGTGGTGACTCAGAAAATCCAACCAAACGTAACTTATTTGTTTGTTTGTTTGATTTGAGGTTTAACGTCCCCGTCAACCGACTGTATAGGTCATTTTGGAGACGTTGCTTCCAATTTTGTGGGACTTTTACCCGACATTGAGATGAAATGACATACAGCCCATCCATTTCTTCAAGCCCCGATGGGCGGGGGCGCGGCTTGAAGAAATATAAATGGGCTGCATGATGCTTCCACGCAGAGCTGAAACCGTCCGCACACTAGTACTGGTAAACCGCTTAGAGGATCTAAGCCTGTCCAGGAACCGCGGTGCGAGTCGGCCCGTCAGTACTTATAACCCCTGTTGGTTTCATTGGGCGAAAGGTCTTGAGATGTCATTTCATCTCAATGTCGGGTAAAAGTCCCACAAAATTGGAAGCAACGTCTCCAAAATGACCTATACAGTCGGTTGACGGGGACGTTAAACCTCAAATCAAACAAACAAATAAGTACCTTGGCAACCAGTGCAGGCCCAGATGAGACGCCGCAGAACGCGGCATCTCATCAGGGCCTACACTATTTGCAGGAAGTTCAGCCATTTTCCAAATCAATTTTGGAGATACCACAACCTGACACCCCTTAATTTTGAAATGGACTCCTAATATATATATATATATATATATATAAGGAGGAAGTCTCAACTTGGTACTAAAAGGGTTAAAGGGAACAACATACATGGTGAGGATAAGAATCCGAATCACCAACATGACAAACATTAAATGTTACTAAAATGAATAACTAAAAACGGGGAAGAATCAGCATCACCAACATAACACGGCCCCCGCCCATCGGGGCTTGAAGAAATATATGGGCTGCATGATGCTTCCACTCAGAGCTGAATCCGACCGCACACGAGTACTGGTAAACCGCTTAGAGTATCTAAAGTAGAAGTAAAACAAAGATCAGGAATCGATACATTTAACTTACTCCACCCATCAAAGACACCAAAGGGAAAGAAACACAAACATGAAGCGACCAGACCATAATGGAAACCTAAACAAAGGATGGCCATAAGGACAGTTACTTTCCCACAAAATGGCCAAATGGCCATCCAAAATGAAAAGACACAAGTGATACACACAGTGAGTAACAAACAACCACATAAATAAACCGCCACAGAAGAACCGCATTGGAATGGTCAGTGGAAAGAATTCCACTGGGGGGCTTAAATCGAATTTACGTGGCCACAATCCTCGTCCTTACTTCCGTCGCGATTTAGACAAATAATTTGTCCAGTCCGCATGAAGGCCTCCTAACTCATCAGTACAACATCTCCGTGAACACAAATAATCAAAGAACCACAGAGGTGAGACAACGGTGAGGACTCGACAGCAAAAAACCACTGTAATGCTGGAGCAAAAGAAAACCAACAGTAAGACTCCGATGGGCCCGACCAGAGACAGAGCCTGCCCAGGCAAAGCGATGCCAGTCGCACCGTCCATGCTTATAAACCCTTTTGGTTTCATTGGGCGACAGGACTTGAGCAGGAGGGAACCACAACAAAAGCACCGACTTGGAACTGTCAGTAAAAATTACTGGTAGCCTTAATCCCTGAATGCGGCGTCTGATCAGAACCATAACTATTTGCAAAATGTTTATTCCTTTTGAAAAAACACTGCTCTACTTCATCCAGGTGTAAATGTGTAGCAGCGATGTAAGAGTGACTGCCTCTCTCTCTCGCGCGCGCGCGTGATAACATCTGGAATGAGTGTTCGAGAGCGATTCAAATCAGCCTAGTCAAACTAAAATAAATAAGCTTGAACTAAACCCGTTGGACCAAAATTGTTGAAATGTGACATTTTAACACTCTGTTACGGGGTTTCGCGTCGTTCGTTAACATCAAGCACGGACTCCAACACAAACAATTTGCAACCAGTGGAGACGAACGACGTATGGGCAGCCGACATTCAAGAGTTAAACCTTTCAACACATTTTAGACGGGGGAAAACCGTCAGTTACACATACAATAGGTAAACCGTATATCGGGAGGGCAGCCGACATACCAGAGTTAAACCTGTTCGCGAATACCGTCAGTTACACATACAATAGGTAAACCGTATGAGATCCAGTTATTGTTCGAACAATTTGACATGAGACTGGTGACTTCTGTTGCCATAATTTCACACCTTACTGAATGCATATATTTATCTTCGCCGTCTTCCGAAAAGGTATATGTTGTTATTCAATACAGTGGGGTCAGTAAATGGGTCGCCATTCACGAGGTGCCAAAAATTCAGGAGGAGTTTACGAAAACAGACCTGTTAGGCGATAACACGGACTGATGTATTTTTTGCATAAAGGTCAGTCTCATGTCAAATTTAACCAGCAGGTAAACCCTTATGAGAAGCCAACATACCAGAGATAAACCTTTATATGTGAAAAAGCAACTTTCAATGCATTTTCGACAGGAAAACACCCTAACCGGGACATTGGAAAACCGTGCAAAATGAAAAGAGAAGTGATCAGGAACTGATACAATCAGATCCCAATTTTTCCCCACAATATCACTTGGGAAAGACTCAACTCAACTCAACTTTATTTATTTGCAAATCACATATCATAACATTGAATACATGAAATGCGCCCATAGAAGGCAGAGAATACCAAGAATAATAATAATAATAATAATAATAATAATAATAATAATAATAATAAAAAAACAACAAAAAAAAAAAACAATCAAAATTCAGTTAATTTTCGAAAATATTCGGAAGTCTCCGCCGAGTCTAATAGCTAAGACACGGTACCGACCGGAGAATTCCATATCACGGTGATTCCACACACTCAAAGCAAGCCTCAGTGCCGGGAAACGGGAAACCAGATAACCAACCCCCGACCTTTCAGGGGGTCCGGCCACCCGCCCACCCAACACCGACAAAGGCTAAGCCGGGGGCCAGCAAATAAAAGTCGAAACTTTGAGTGACGACATTAAACAAAACAGACCACAGGTAAACCGAGTCAGCAGCTCTTTCCAAAAGGTGGTGACTAAGAAAATCCAACCAAACGTAACTTATTTGTTTGTTTGTTTGTTTGATTTGAGGTTTAACGTCCCCGTCAACCGACTGTATAGGTCATTTTGGAGACGTTGCTTCCAATTTTGTGGGACTTTTACCCGACATTGAGATGAAATGACATCTCAAGACCTTTCGCCCAATGAAACCAACAGGGTTTATAAGTATTGACGGGCCGACTCGCACCGCGGTTCCTGGACAGGCTTAGATCCTCTAAGCGGTTTACCAGTACTAGTGTGCGGACGGTTTCAGCTCTGCGTGGAAGCATCATACAGCCCATCTTTTTCTTCAAGCCCCGATGGGCGGGGCGCGGCTTGAAGAAATATAAATGGGCTGCATGATGCTTGCACGCAGAGTTGAATCCGACCCGCACACGAGTACTGGTAAACCACTAAGAGGATCTAAGCCTGCCCAGGCAAAGCGGTGCGCACGAGTCGGACCGTCCATGCTTATAAACCCTTTTTTGGATTCATTCTGGCGACAGGGCTTGAGATGGCATTTAATCTCAAATCAACCAACCAACCAACCAACATAACACCATACATAATTAGGGAAAGTATCAGAACCACAAATATAAAGCAGGAAGGAACCACAGCAAAAGCACCGACTTGGAACTGTCAGTAAAAATTTTTGGTAGCCTTAAGTCCTGAATGCGGTGTCTGATCAGAACCTTAACTATTTGCAAAATGTTTATTCATTTTGTAAATACACTGCTCAAAATAATTAAATGATAAAAGTTTTAAGCCTGTATAACATCACCGCTGGCAATTTTCAAACCCAAGGAAAGGTACTATTTTAAAGTGACATGATCTCTTAACAATGTTCATGCAAACGTCAAGAAGTGAGGTTCGCGTGCAAAGCAAGAATGTGAGCTACAGCATTGATACCCCTACAAAACGGCTGAAATTCAGTACGGAGCGATCTGATCAAAATATGAGTTTGGGTCAGAAACATGACAATCCTTCGGTTATGCGTTAATTTGCGCTTCATAGTGACTTCATATGGTGTTAGGCGGTTCTTGGACGAAGTTGAGGACGCTCAAGCTTTCGCTTTGCTTGAAGGTGGGTATACCCAAAAGGATCGTTGCTGAACGCTTTGATGTATCGGTAAGTGTTGTTGCCAGGTTATGGAGACGCTACCAGGAGACGGGCGAGTTTACTTGACGAAAAGGCAAGGCCGACACCGCATGGCGTCACAAAGGGAATATCAATAGCTTCGAAATCTAGCGCTACGAACTCGGCATACACGGCCAGAAGGCTACAAGCCGATTTCCAGCATGCAATTGGTCAAACGATATCCGATCAAACAATACGTAACAGGTCACATGAAGGTGATCTGAGGACCAGACGTCCGGCAAGAGGGCCTATCCTCACCAAGCAACATCGTGCACGGCGATATGAGTTTGCCCAAGATCATCCGAACCGGCAATTGCGAGACTGGTGTACAGTTCTGTTCACGGATGAAAGCAGATTTCACCTGAGTGCATGTGACATGTGATCGACGTGTTCGAGTATGGAGACGACCCGAAGACCGATACGAGAACTGCAACACTGTGGAAACAGACAGATAAGAAGGGGTGGGGTGGATCCGTGATGGTACGGGCTGAAATTTCTTATGAAGGCCGAACGGACTTGTACATGATAAACGGTATTACGGTGCATTACGGTATCGAGATGAAATTCTAGATCCTATTGTGAGGCCTTTTGCTGGGGCATTCGGTGTCAATTTAATTCTAATGCAGGATAATGCGCGCCCCCATACTGCTATAGTGCGCAAGGATTACCTTAATCGTGAGACTATTGAAGTAATGGACTGGCCGGCACGTTCTCCTGACTTAAACCCAATATAACATGTGTGGGACATTCTTTACAGACGTATCTCACAGGGCGATCATCCACCAACGACTATTCAAGAACCCACAAACATCCTTAGACATGAGTGGGAAACACTAGCTTTACAAACTGTTCAGAATTTGGTTTGTAGCATGCCTCGGCGATGCCAGGAGTGTTGTGCTGCTCGAGGTGGTCATATACATTACTGACAGGAAAAAGTGACTGATTTGCGCATGTCTATGACATTTGAAATAATCTGACGTACGTAAAGATGGCGTCTGAAACAGTTATGCAAATTCTTCCTTTACAGGTTACATGCCGTGATTTGTGAACTGGTTGCCAATGTTTGCCATTAACATGTTGCAGATAAAGTTATTCATCTTTCTGATACGTTGTTTCATCATCATTATCCAACATCTTTATACAGTGAAATGCCTATATTAAGACCACCTTTGGGACTGTTCAAAAGTGGTCTTGAAGACCACTTTTGAACAGTCCCATTGGCGGTTTCTCATTAGTAGACACTGGGTATAGAAAAGACAAAGAAAGAATAACTAAAACCGCCCCAATAAGCTTTTAAAACCAGATTTAGTCTTAATTTTAGATGGTCTTAATAGCGGAATTTTAATGTACCATGAGGAAATATGTGTTTGCTCCTTTAATTGTTTTTAGAGGCCCCAGGCCATCGGGGCTTAAAGAAATGGATGGGCTGCATGATGCTTCCACGTAGAGCTGAAACCGACCCGCACACGAGTACTGGTAAACCGCTTAGAGGATCTAAGTCTGCCCAGGCCAAGCGGTGCGAGTCGGGCCGTCCATGCTTATAAACCCTATTGTTTCATTGGGCGACAGGGCTTGAGATGTCATTTCATCTCAGTGTCGGGTAAAAGTCTCACAAAATTGGAAGCAACGTCTCCATAATGACCTATACAGTGTTGACGGGGACGTTAAACCTCAAATCCAACAAAACAATTAATTGTTTTTAGCAGTATACATGCACCACGTTAACAAGTCTGTGTAATGAACGCCACTCTATACCCCACTTTAATAGAGAAAACTGGGGTTTACATTATTTTTCTTATTTCCTTATTTCTGTTCCAAGACATAGATTGTGGGTATTCGTTAGAATCACCTTAATTAGGCGGTTCTAACCAGCACCCAAGAACTATGTTTGGAGTACGAAAAAGAAAAATATCACAAATGTTCATCAGAATAGTTACCATTTTGGAGACATGAAAGAATGCATCATTTCGTACGGATGTGTTATCGTTGGGTATATTACTAAAACATAACTCCGGCCCTCCGAAACCGACCGCACATGAGTACTGGTAAACGGTTTAGAGGTTCTTAGCTTACCCAGGAAGAGGGGTGAGAATTGGACCGTCCATGCATATAAACCCTGTTGATTAGGCTTGAGATGTTATTTCATCACAATGTCGGGTAAAAGTCCAACAAAATTGGAAGCAACGTCTCTTTGAAATGACCTATACAGTGTTGATAGGGAAGTTAAACCTCAAATCAAGCAAACAAAACTAAAACATAAATCAACTTGACAACCCTTAAATAAAGAGGACTTTGCTTTCGTTCCCATCCTATTGATTCGTGTAAATATTGTCCTGTAATGTCATATTGTTTAAATAAAATACCCTTAATTTCTAAACGGACTCCTGTTTGAGGAGAATATTATTCATGGAAAAGAGAAGCCATAAATGTGTTCGGTAAAACGGCACTCACAGTGGTGAGAGACCTGATGGTTAAGATGGATATATAGTTTGGCAGTACCTTCTATCCTTACGGCAAGGTTAGAGGGGTCGTTTTCTCCCATTACAATAACACCCCCGTGCGACATAGTGCATTTTTCACATCTCCAAAATGGCTGCTTTTTTATACAGCAAACATAGGTTGTGGGTGCTCGTTAGAACCGCCTCATTGGGGCGGTTTTAACGAGTACCCACAACTTATGTTTTGGAACAGAAATAAGAGAGATAATGAATGCCCCCTTAAACCCCAGTTGTCTCTGTTTAAAGTGGGGTTTAGGTGGGTAGTCATATCACGGACTTGTACACGTGATGGCTATCATTTACTATTTTCCTCTCCTATTTTTCTTTTCTCTCCATCATCTCCCAATCGTCTCTCTCTTTCACAGGAAGAGAATACAAAGACCCTTAAGTGTTGATGGATTGTTAATCTTAAAATATAACAATCTAAATTTACTCTGATTTTCTTAAAATCGCTTTTAATGAGTGTTTGCTTGAAGACCCAAAAATGTTTTCCAGCTCTATAGGCGTCAAGCAATGAAAAATATCGCTCAAATATGGTGATATCGGGACTTGTTCATGTTTATGGTTTGTTTATATAATCTCATGTAAGTTTGATAATAATTTCCACACATTGAATGCGAATGAGTGTTTCTGGCGTGGCCCTCCTTACAAACCACTAACCGGCCCCCGCCCATCGGGGCTTGAAGAAATATATGGGCTGCATGATGCTTCCACGCAGAGCTGAAACCGGCCCGCACACGAGTACTGGTAAACCGCTTAGAGGATCTAAGCCTGCCCAGGCAAAGCGAGGCGAATCGGCCCGCCCATGCTTATAAACCCTGTTGGTTTCATTTAGCGACAGGGCTTGAGATGTCATTTCGAGTGTTTCTGGCGTGGCCCTCCTTACAAACCACTTAGCGCTAACCTAAGTTTAAGTTTATATAATGAACCATTTTGGGGCGTCGCCAAGGTTAAAAATCCGCTCCCGGCGTTATATTTTTCAAGCTGAGCATAGAAATTGTCCTGCTTATAAATAAATACACGTATTAAAATGCCAACTTAGTACTTGTGAGCAGAACAAATATTATTTTATGGTGCGTTGAGCATGAAAACAGTTTGCTCGTTGGTTTCCTAGTGTTCATGAGCACAATGCAGTTCATGCTGGATTGGGTTGCATGAAACAAGTATGTCTATAAAAAGCGTGACATTCTGTAACAAACGTATGAGGGCCGCCATCTTGGCCTGCTACGTGCATACATTCTGCTCTCGGGGCTTTGCGACGCTTTATCTTCAAATCACACGCATTGTAACAGTTGTATTAATTATCGTAGATATAATGCAATATCAAAGCACTGACAGTACTTACTGAAGGGTTAATTGTTTCTGAGTCAAGGCTAGGAAAATAGTCCTGAACTGTCTAGTGGATAAGAGCGCTGACTCATTATCATTAGGTCTCTCAGCGCTGCGGTTCGAGCCTGGCTCGGGTCAAATGTGAGACGCCGATTCTGCAACGGAAGGTCAGGTGGTTATTCTCCGGGCACTCCGGTTTCCGCCCACCTGTGAATAAAGATCGGCTCGATATGAGTGAAATAATCTTGAAAGGGCCGCAATACCAAAACCAAACAAGGTGTGTTTGTGAAACACGAATTATTTGAATAATGCGAGCATGATACCCAGCATTGACTATAGTATGTATAGTACAATATGGTTTAGAAGAAAACATTGAGAAGAGAAAAACATGATGCACATCACTTTACCAGTGACTTAGAAATTCACTTTCTTTCTACTTATACTGCGATCGGTCATAATTGACCATTACTCGCAGGTGTACATTACATACACTCAAGGTTTGCATGGTGGAAAGCCGATACAGTAATCATGTAATTACGGTAGGAGTCTTACCTGCACAGGAGATGACTCTTCCTGTCATCACGAAAACACGCCTATATAATTTTGACCCCCTTGAACCCCACTTTTATTTAGTAAAACTGGGGTTTCGGGGGGGGGGGGGGGTATACCTTATTTTTCTTATTTCTGCTCTAAAATATAGATTGTGGGTACTCGTAAGAACCGCCTCGATGAGGCGGTTCTAACGAGTGCCCACAATCTATATTTCGAGAAGAAATAAGAAAACTATCACAATTTTTCATCATAAAATTTTCATTTTTTCGGCGATAAAGGTGGCAATGTATTTGGATAGGCCTGTTTAGGTAATGATTTTGGCTTTAACAGGAGATGGCGATGTTGGCTGTTTCCATACACTGCTCGGGCTCGTAAAATTGTGTACCCATGTTTCATCGCATGTTACAATATGATCAGTAAAGCTTGACCCCTCTGTCCTAACGAGTTCTAAAATTCTGAACTGGGAGGAGTTGCAAAAGGCGAGTGCTACAGAGCGCTTTGTAGGGCTTCGCTTTGGAACGGTCTGTTTCTAAAGAGCGCTTCGTAGTGTTTCTCTGAAATAAAACGTTGCATAGCAACCAGAAAAAAAAAACAAAATGGCGGCCTCCGACATACCCGGGGTGAGTTGCATAAGGCGAGCGCTGTATTGTAGCGCTTTACCCGTCCACATTTCAGCTCTACGTGGAAGCACAATGCAGCCCACTGTATTTCTCCAAGGTCTGATGTGCGGGGGCCCGTAATTTTGATATATGTTATGAAATAAAAAATGTAAGTAATGTAGACTAATTATGATGTGTAAGACACCCCACCGGATTCTATATCAAAAGCCAGCAACCCTGGTACCTCCGCCGAAGAGTGAGTGAGTGAGTGTTTGAGTTTTACGTCCCACCAACAGCTAAGGTCATACGGAGACGGGACCTCGGTTTAAAGACTCATCCGAAAGTCTACCGAAGAGTGAGACTACACATCATGATAATTGTAAATTCTTGTCAACTAGAGTAAAATTCCTATATAAAGACCACCTTTGGTACTGTTCAAAAGTGGTCTTTAAGACCACTTTTGAACAGTCCCAAAGGTGGTCTCTGACCAGAGGACACTGCATGGAGACAACACAAAAACTACAACCTACTAAGCAGAATGAGTCTTAATTTTAGGTGGTCTTAATAGCGGAATTTTTTCTGTATATATAATTACCAAAAAGTGAGGTTTTGTTCCTTTGATTTGAAGTTTAACGTCCCCGTCAACACTGTAAAGGTCATTTTGGAGACGTTGCGTCCAATTTTGTGGGACCCAACATTGACACGACATGACATCTCAAGCCCTGCCGCCCAATGAAACCAATAGGGTTTGTAAGCATGGACGGGCCGACTCGCACCGCATTGCCTGGGCAGGCTTAGATCCTCAAAGCGGTTTACCAGTACTCGTGTGCGGGTCGGTTTCAGCTCTGCGTGGAAGCATCATGCAGCCCATCTATTTCTTCAAGCCCCGATGGGCGGGGCCGTATATATAATCACAGAAAAGTGTGGCAAGTCATCCATCACATGCGCATTCCCAAATACATAGGCATAACATGACCTGATTTGAGACTCACTTTCGGTCCGAGTATTACATGAATGTGGCAAGACTGTCGTCCGAACTTCTCAGTTCACCTTTGTGATCAGTATCAATTTCATATGCGCATCACGTGAACAAGTCCGTGAAATGAACACCCCCTTACACCCAACTTTATATAGAGAAAACTGGGGTTTACGGGGGTAAACAATAAATTTACTTATTTCTGCTCCAAGACATAGGTTATGGGTACTCGTTAGAACCGCCTCAATGAGGCGGTTCTAACGAGTACTATGTTTGCAGTATAAATAAGAAAAATATCACAGATTTTCTTCAGAAAAGTAGCCATTTTGGAGTTGTAAACATTGCACTATATCGCACGGGTGTGTTATCGTAATGGCAAGCTAAAAATGAAAGCAACTAAATTGGGTGGATCAAAACTTAACCATTGTTCATAAGTTTCAAAATGGGGACAATCTGACACTCCGACTCCGATGACTATTGAAATTCAGATATATTGTAATGAAATGGTGAAAATGAAAAATAGACTGCATTGTGACGCTTTCTGAAAACATATACTTATGATGTTGATTTTATCTTTATTCAATTGACAGTATAAAGACCATCTTACCAGTACTATATAGGGGTCATTAACTGTCTCTTATTGGCCAACAAGACACCCTTAGTTCTGCATTTCTTTAATACCGACGTTATAAAGCTTGTTCAAGCTCAACCCAAGCAAGCACGAGAGTTATCCTGCTCAAATATTGTTGTCATTTTAACATTTATTAGCAGGATAAATGTTTTTTGGTGTTCTCATCGAGGCAGTTCGAACGAGTATCCACAATCTATGTTTTCGGCAAAAATAAAGAAAATAAGGTATAACCTCGTAAACCCCACTTTCCTTCATATACGATCGTAGTAATAATAATAATAATGTCTTTATTTCAAGAAGGTAACACAATTAGAACAGTAACTAATCTATACTGTGGCCCTCAAATTATTTAAAACATTTTACAAAGAACAAAGTAACACATTTACTCCAAGTATTTGGACACTTTAGGCGAGCGCAAACAGTGTAAACTCAGACAAGATACCACAGAGCGCAGCATCTCTTCAGGGTCTACAATGTTTGACATTCATCCGGCCACCTACAGACACAACATATATAATTGTAAACCAAACTTGCTCAAGTTTTTTTGAACAAGTATGGTCAGGTATTGTGTGAGGTGTTCAAATATTTAGGATAAATACTAAAGGAAAAATCAAAGACAATACATGGATTGATAATATTAAATGACAAAAAGGGGTACCTTGGCAAACAGCGCAGGCCCAGATCAGACGCCGCAGAACGCGGCGTCTGATCAGGGCCTGCACTATTTGCTAACAGAATTTTCCGTCAAAAATAGAATAAAAACTCGAAAAATAGACCTAGCACCCCTTATATGACAAAGGAACTTGTCCAACATAAAGCAATGAAGAGTCCACTAGCATACAATGGGTTAACACGTTTCTTACAAACCATGGCAGACCCTTGGTTCTGCATTTATTTTATTCCGACGTTATAAAACTTGTTCAAGCTCAACTCAAGCACTGCTTAAAATTGTGGTCAGCAGGATAAATGTATTTTTTTCGTGTTCTCATCGAGGCAGTTCTAACGAGTACCCACAATCTATGTTTTCGGTAAAAATAATGAAATTAAGGTATAACCTCGTAAACCCCATTTTCTTCATATTCGAACGTAGTTGTAATAATAAAGTCTTAATTTCAAGAGGGTAACATTAGAACAGTTATTAATCTACATTGTGGCCCTCAAATTATGTAAAACATTTTACAAAGAACAAAGTAACACATTTACTCCAAGTATTTGGACACTTTAGGCGAGCGCAAACAGTGTTAACTCAGACAAGATGCCACAGAGCGCAGCATCTCTTCAGGGTTTACAATGTTTGACATTCATCCGCCCACCTACAGACACAACATAGTAGTAAACAAAACTTGTTCAAGTTTTGGAACAAGTATAATTGTATGAGGTGTTCGAATATTTAGGATATAGAGGATCTTACATGAGTGTTCATGTATTAATATTTACATTTCCAGTGTAAAGTCTAATGTAAACCTATAGAAAACAATTGCGTTCATACTTCCATGAACGCATCGAATCACATGATTTTCAGTGACGTTAAGTGACGTCATTCTAAACCATTGTTCTCTACGGGCGTTGATGACGTCAACGCTGCTCCGCTCTTTGTAGAAAAACAGCGTGTAAATATTTTTTAGCTTTAAAAGTTTGCCCTACAAGCAGTTTTTAGCCCAGTGATGTGGGGCAAATAATGTAAATATAAAAAATAAACTTAATTTTTCTGCTTTTCATGAAAGTATGAACGACAGTGGGTCGCTTGCAAAGTTTACATGAACCCCTTCGGGGTTCATTTACTTTGCACGCGACCCACTGCGTTCATACTTCCATGAACTGCAGAAAAATAAATTTCATTTCTTAATTGAATTTATTAAACGAATTGAGGAAAAGGGATAAAATGCGAGGCTTTGCCGAGCATTTTATCCCTTCTTATCAACGAGTTTAATAAATTCAATAATACAGGAGCACGAATGCAAGATTCTATTTATCATATGACATTTAAAACGTATTTTGTTCATGATTGTTTACAAAAATGTCAAAATTCCGCCATTAGCAAACATGACGTCGTTAAGGACGTCGTACATGTAACGTTACGGGACGTATCTGCCTAATTTGCATATTTAATCCACTAGTGGATTATCGAAAATATTACATGGCGTTATTACACTCTCAGACGCAACGTCATATGATAAAAACACTAAAGGAAAATCAAAGACAATACATGGATTGATGATATAAAATGACAAAAACATTCATATAAAGTGGGGGTTTGCAAGCACACTCACTCACTCCACAAAGAGGCGAAGTTTTTTTATTGATTGTTTGTTTGTTTGTTTTCGTTCAAGATTGTTCACATATTCGAGTTGATCGTTATTCAGAGTTGGGCGAAAACCAGAGTACTCTAAAAAATACCTGGCCTTCCGTTGCAGAACATGTCATCCTACATGTGACCCGAGCGAGGCTCGAACTACAGCCGTGAGCGCTGTTACCAACTAAACTAAAGAGGCCAAAAGTGGCGAGGCTGTCAAATTGTATTTTTCTGGTTTCCACTCAGTGTATTTGAACATTAAGGTCACATGTTTTTGACAGGATGTCAGTTCAAGCAGTGAAAGCTTCACTCACCCGTGGGACATATAGTGCGTTTTTCACATCTCCAAAATGGCTACTAATCTGATGAAATTCCGTGATATGTTTTCCTAAATATGCTCCAAACATAGGTTGTAGGTGCTCGTTAGGACCTACAACCTATGTCTTGGAGCAGAAATAAGAAAACAAGATGGCCCACAGGGCCCTGGTTCGCTCACCTGTCTGTCACTGTCTCGAGTACATTCTATTTTTAGCTATGGTGGCCATCTTGTTCATCAGCAGAGTGATTTTAGCTTATTTGGTAGGGAGTAACCGAGGTAACATTCCTGTGAAGTTTGAATCAAATTGGCCTTAGGGTTTAGGAGGGGTTCACGTTTGAATCAGATTTACAATATTTTTCTATTTTTAGCTCCGGTGGCCATTCTTTTCATCAGAGGGGGATTGTTTTAGCCTTTTTGGTAGAGGGTCATCTAAGCAACATTACTTCAAAGTTTGAATGAAATTGGCCCAAGAGTACAGAATGAATTGTCATTTGAAGATTTTTTTTTTATTTTTAGCTCTGGCAGCCATCTTGTTCATTGTAGTGGAATAAGGTTTAACTATTTTGGCAGGAGGTCACCTAGGCAACATTCCTGTGAAGTCTAAAATCCAATTTGCCCAAAGGTTTAGAAGGAGTTCGCATTTGAAGCAAATTCACAATGTTTTTCTATTTTTAGCTCTTGTGACCATTTGTTAATCGTTATGCTATTTTCATAGAGGGTCATCTACACAACATTCCAATGAAGTTTAGAAGCCTTCATGGTGAAGTGGTCATGCTACTTGCCTTGTAAACCAGGGGTAGCAGTATCGATCCCAGGCTTCTCTAGACTTTCAGATTGGTCTTTAAACAGAGGTCCCATCACTGTATGACCTTAGCTTTCGGTGAGACTTCAACTCAAACACTCACTCCTATGAAGGAACCTTCATGCCAAATATGAAGGCTGTATCTTAAATGCTCCAAAAGTTATGACAAAGTAGGTCAAAGGTCAAGGTCATGGCTAAAAACTTTTGAATGATTGGGAAAACTTTGTCACAGGGAACATACATGCCAAATATGAAGGCTCTATCTCATATGGTTCAAAAGTTATGATAAAGTAGGTCACAGGTCAAAGTCACAGGTCAAATCTTTATATGAGTGGGAAGCTCTTGTCACAAGGAACCTAAATGCCAAATATGAAGGCTCTATCTCAAACAGTTCAAAAGTTATGACAAAATAACCTACTGATCTACTTTTTGATTTGACATGACCCATATTCGAACTTAACTGAGATATTGTCCAGATGATCATTCTGAGCAAGTTTTATGATGATTTGACTAAAACTGTGGCCTCTAAGAGTGTTCAAAACGTTTTCTATGATTTGACCAGCTGACCTACTTTTTGACCCAACATGACCCAAATTCAAACTTGACCCAGATATTGTCAAGATGATCATTCTGAGCAAGTTTGATGATGATCGGACCAAAACTGAGGTCTCTAGTGTGTACACAAGGTTTTTCAGCAATCTGACCTACTTACTTGCCAGATATGACCCACATTCAAAATTAACTGAGATATTGTCAAATGATCATTTTTAGCAAGTTTGATGAAGATCAGACCAAAACTGTGGCCTCTAGTGTGTTCAGAGGGTTTTTCTATGATTTTATCCACTGACCTACTTTTTGGACTGACATGACCAATATTTGAACATGACTAAGATATTGTCAAGATGATCATTCTGGGCATGTTTGATGATGATCGGACCTAATATGTGGCCTCTAGTGTGTTCACAAGGTTTTTCTATGATTTGACCTACTGACCTACTTCTTGACCTGAAATGACCCATATTAGAACTTGACCGAGATATTGTCAAGACTATCATTCTGAGCAAGTTTAATGATGATTGGACCAAAAATGTGGCCTCTAGTGTGTTCACAAGGTTTTCTCTGATTTGACCTACTGACCTACTTTTTGACCTGCTATGATCCATATTCGAACGTGACCAAGATATTATCAAGATTATCATTCTGAGCAAGTTTGATGATGATTGGACCAAAACTGTGGCCTCTAGTGTGTTCACAAGGTTTTTCTATGAATTGACCTACTGACCTACTTTTTGAACCGACATGACTCATATTCGAACGTGACTAAGATATTATCAAGATAATCATTCTGAGCAAGTTTGATGATGATTGGACATAAATTGTGGCCTCTAGTGTGTTCAGGTTTTTCTATGATTTGACCTAATGACCTACTTTTTGACCCGACAACACCTATATTCGAACTTGACAGAGATATTGTCAAGATGATCATTCTGGGCTAGTTTGATTGGTCGGACCAAAACTGTGGCCTCTAGTGTGTTCACAAGGTTTTTTTCCTGATTTGACCTACTGACCTACGTTTTGACCCAACATGACCCATATTCGATCTTGACCGAGATATTTTGTGGTGGTACAAAATGTTTGCAAGTTTAGTTAAAATCAAATCATAAATGAAACAGCTATCATGCAGACAAGACCAAAATAGACAATTTTTGCCCTTTCAGGGGCCGTAACTCCGTAACACATAATGGGATATTGCCGGTTCAAGAAAGGAACCCAGATCCCATGGTGGTACAAGTTGTGTGCAAGTCTGGTAAAAATCAAATCATAAATGAAGATGCTATCGTGCGGATAAGACCAAAATAGGCAATTTTTGCCCTTTCAGGGGCCGTAACTCCATAGCACATGATGGGATATGGCTGATTCAAGAAAGGAACCCAGATCTCATGGTGGTACAAGTTGTGTGCAAGTCTGGTTAAAATCAAATCATAAATGAAAATGCTATCGTGCGGACAAGACCAAAATAGGCAATTTTTGCCCTTTCAGGGGCCGTAACTCAGTAACACATGATGGGATAGGGCTGGTTCAAGAAAGGAACCTAGATCTCATGGAGGTACAAGTTGTGTGCGAGTCTGGTTAAAATCAAATCATAAATGAAGATGCTATCGAGCGGACAAGACCAAAATAGGCAATTTTTGCCCTTTCAGGGGCCGTAACTCCGTAACACATAATGGGATATATCCGGTTCAAGAAAGGAACCCAGATCCCATGGTGGTACAAGTTGTGTGCAAGTCTGGTAAAAATCAAATCATAAATGAAAATGCTATCCTGCGGACAAGACCAAAATAGGCAATGTTTGCCCTTTCAGGGGCCATAACTCAGTAACACATGATGGGATATTGCTGGTTCAAGAAAGGAACCTAGATCTCTTGGGGGTACAAGTTGTGTGCAAGTCTGGTTAAAATCAAATCATAAATGAAGATGCTATCGTGCGGACAAGAAATTGTTTACGGACGCACGGACGGACGGACGCACGCACGGACGACGGACAAAATGTGATCACAAAAGCTCACCTTGTCACTTCGTGACAGGTGAGCTAAAAATGCTGCCCCCGTAAACCCCAGTTTTCTCTATATAAAGTGGGGTTTAGGGGGTCTTCTATCAACGGACTTGTTCACGTGATGTTTCGTAAAATTTTGGTATGGCGTGTGGTAAAAAGCAACAACACATATGTACTTCTCTTTATAAATACGGTGGGTCGTCGAGAAAGGTTTATGTTTTTACCTGAACCCCCGCCTTGCTGAACCAGAATATACCCTTTTTTTGAATACGATACAGAGATCCAAATCAAGGCAGCTGATCAGGATCTGTACTGTTTTAGTCGGTGAATTCACGAAGTGAATTCGCCAGACTTTAGTCGTCGCTCAATGACCCTTCTCATCCACCATCTTTTGAGCGGTTTTAAGATGTATATTAGTTATGCCTTCGGAATCATTGTAAACCTCCGCTCGAAATGTATATAGTTCCTGCCAAATTAAAGATCCAGAGGATATTGTACTTTCTATTTCAGCAGTCATAACACAGCTGTGTTTCTTTATCAGAATGAATGACCCGATAAACTGATTAAATGTAAATGTGGCAGCTCTTAATTGCTTTATAAACCTGTAATCCAGAATCATTCTTGTGGTTTACAAGATCCCAATTTAAAGAGCAAACATTTTTAGACTCATAAGGTCAACAAGCCTATGTAATTAACACCCGCACATACCCACTTTTTTTCAGAGAAAAATAAGGTATACATGGCATACAGGACTTTGAGTACTCTTTAGAACCTTTTCATTTACGCAGTTCTAATGAGCACCTATAATCGATGTTTAAAGCAGATATATAAAAAAAACATTACCAGGAAAACATCAGTGTTTGAGCTGTAAAAGAATGCGTCTACTATGTACATGTATGTTAGAAGCAGAAATACATGTAACAGTCCAGAATCATTCCTACAACTGTTTTGTCAAAGAGACATACAAATGTTGGACACTGGCAAATAGTGTAGCTCCGGATCAAATACCCTGTAATTCACCGACTTTGAGGCATCTCAAGCCTTTGATTCATTCTGCTCTGAATCCATTGAAATGACTGAAAATTGGGGACGAGTGGAGCATATTGAAATATTCAGCATGGTGAGATTGAACAGTCTTCTAGAAAGCATTACGCAAACACGCCTATACAAATACATTGCCACCTTTATCGCCGAAAATATGAAAAATTTATGATGAAAAATTGTGATATTTTTCTTATTTCTGCTCAAAATATAGATTGTGGGTACTCGTTAGAACCGCCTCGATTTTTTTCTTATTTCTGCTCAAAATATAGATTGTGGGCACTCGTTAGAACCGCCTCATCGAGGCGGTTCTAACGAGTACCCACAATCTATATTTTAGAGCAGAAATAAGAAAAATAAGGTATACCCCCTGAAACCCCAATTTTTCTATATAAAAGTGGGGTTCAAGGGGGTCAAAATTATATAGGCGTGTTTTCGTGATGGTCTTCTCTAGACATTTCTGTATTCATCACGAAAACACGCCTATATAATTTGACCCCCTTGAACCCCACTTTTATATAGTAAAACTGGTGAAAACACCCGGAATGAGTGTTCGAGAGCGATTCAATAAGCTTTCATCGCAGTCGAACTAAAATAAATTAGTATAAACTAAACCTTATTTTTCTTATTTCAGCCCAAAAATATAGATTGTGGGTACACGATGAGGCAGTTCTAACGTGTACCCACAATCTATATTTTGAGCACAAATAAGAAAAATATCATCATTTTCACCGTAAAATTTACAATGCATGTGTATAGGCGTGTTTTCGTAATGTTGTCGGATTCTCCCAGATCCTTTGCGAAATGTAGAACAGCCTGGGAACCTTGAAAGACTGAACCCAGCAGGCACATGACGTAATTGTGGCGTTACATTAACGTAGGTGCAACGTCATGAAGATTATACTTGAGCGTCACATCAACGTCGGTGCAACGTCATGACGTTGCACCGACTTTGATTTGACGTTGCCCTAGCAACGTTTGTCTGCTGGGAATGTAAACAAGACCGTATAATGAGGATCTCTCTAAATCTATACTTATATTGAGAAAACTGGGGTTTACAGGGATATGCTTTATTTTTCTTATTTCTGTGCAAAATCATAGGTAGGTAGGGTTTGAAGCGCCTTATTGAGGCGGTGCAAACGAGCACCCACAATCTACGTTTTAAGCATGAATAACAAAAACAAACATCACAAATTTTCATAAAAAAAGACACCATTTTCAAGAAATGGAAGAATACACTGTCATACGGGCGTGTTGCGGTAATGCAGTATAGCTCCACAACTGATACACTATAGAGAAAGAAAATTAAAGACATTCTCACCGATGTTTAAACGGTAAATTCGTCTTTGTATGATTTGAGGTTTAACGTACCCGTCAACACTGTATAGGTCATTTTGGAGACGTTGCTTCCATTTTTATGAAACTTTTTACCAGTCATTGAGATGAAATGACATCTCAAGCCCTGTCGCCCAATGAAACCAATAAGGTTTATAAGCACGGACGGTCCAACTCGCACCGCTTTGCCTGGGCAGGCTTAGATCCTTAAAGCGGTTTACCAGTACTCGTGTGGAGTCGGGTTCAGCTCTGCGTGGAAGCATCGTGCAGCCTATCTATGATGGACAGGGGGGGGGGGGGGGGCACGGTATTTGTTTGGTTTTGTTTGAGGTTTAACGTCCCGTCAACGCTGAATAGGTTATTTTGGAGACGTTGCTTCCAATTTTGTGGGACTTTTATCCGACATTGAGATTAAATGACATCTCAAGCCCTGTCGTCCAATGTAACCAAACGGGTATATAAGCATGGACGGTCCGACTCGCACTGCTTTTTCTGGACAGGCTTAGATCCTCTAAGCGGTTAACCAGTACTCGTGTGCGGTCGGTTTCAGCTCTGCGTGGAAGCACCACACAGCCCATCTATTTCTTCAAGCCCCGATGGGCGGGGACCGGGGGGGGGGCACGGCATAGTCGCCATCTTACGTCTCAGTACTCAGGTGAGCAATCAGGATCTCCTGGTTCTCTTGTTTATGTTTTCAGTGCGGGCTTCATAACTATGGTAACACTCAAGAGTGAATTTTTGTATGATTTCAGCCGTACATGACGCCCCGTACATTTGCATGCCTCCTAGCAATAAAATCGGGAAAGGCCCAGTAACTGAAAATGATATGGAACGGGATAGAGTCAGAACATTACCCCAGATCGAAATGTAGCTAATGCAGAATTTGATACTGGATAGTTTGGTTGACTTCTCAGCTATGAAAGGAGATAAATGATACACCACCATATAAGCTGTAATTTTCAGACACCTTAGCTATTTTCTGTAAATTTACTAAAAATACTGGGTTCAGTTAATTGGACTGCCCGGTGAGATGTTCAAAAGGTGTTTCATTGTGAACTCTGATCAGATTGTTCTTGAAAGAACAATCTGTTCAGAGTTTACAATGTTTGCTTTGTCTGAATGTTTGGCGTATATCAATACCGTTGGACTCCGCGATTTCATATAAACAATCTGCGCAAAACGCCGCAAATATTTAGGGTATAGTTTAAACCATTTCATACCCCCTTCTACTACAGTCCATTCCAAAATTTAGGGGTGTCAGGTTGTGTTTTCTTAAAAATTTACTTGGTCAGACTTTCGGATGAGTCTTTAAACCGAGGTCCCGTCTCCGTATGACCTTAGATGTTGGTGGGACGTAAACCTTAAACACTCACTCACTCAAAATTTACTTGCAAAAAGGTCTGAATCCGATAAGACGCCGCGTTCTGTGGGATGCCGCGTTCTGCGGCGTCTGAACGGGGGCTGCAGTGTTTGCCAGGGTACCATTTTGTGGGATTCTGGTACAAAATGGGTTATGTACGGTAATTACCCGAAAACATCTGTAATAATGTGATGAGTTCCCATCTTATAATGTCAGCTAAAAAATTTAGATTGGAAATTAATGCTTCATCATGTCCCTGACAGAAAACGATATTTTAATTGTGGGACTTTATTATTATTTTATTTACCACCTGTCACTTGCTCAGATAACAAGGTGGTTTTAACAACGAAATGTTCATCGCCCATCACCTTTTTAATTACTGTCATATTTTATAGAAAGAATGTATCAAAATACCTTTCTTGGTTTTATATGGACCTATGCTGGGCTTCTAAGTTAGTGAGGGATACCTTTTTTCGTTTTATGATATAGTTTCACACCAACTTTATGAACTTGTTGAAAACACCTGAGTCTTTGTGAAATTCAACACAACATACTAAACTGCATCTAAAATGTGCATACATTTTATATCACCCATTTCAATGTGTGTGGCATTCATCTATTTTGAAAACGAAAAACCGAATATTATAAATATTTTTTTTTACAAGATAGGGACATAAATAAGTAGTTATTACATCTTAAAAGACCAAACATTTTACAGTGAAATTCCGCTATTAAGACCACCTAATATTAAGACGAATTCGGCTTTAAAATAGAAGTGGAGGCAATGATCAGGAATCGATACAATCAACCCACAGCTCCCATCAGAGACACAAGCTTATTTAGTAGGCTACAGTTATTCTTTCCTTGTGTTTTCTGCATACAGTGTCCTCTGGTCAGAGACCATCTTTGGGACTGTTCCGAGTTATCTGCATGGTATTGCATTTAATGGGCTGAAATCTCACGCCCCATTTTCGTGCTCGACATCTTAGTCTATCTATATCATTTGGAAGTTTCAGGGAGTCCTCTGTATCTTTAATTTCCCGGTAACAAGCATAGTCATCTGCGAACAAGCTTTTTTCTGAGAATATAATTAATGAACAGGGAGAATAACAGTGGACCAAGAGGACCGTAGACAAAACTGGAGCCCATTCCGAAGTATCACCATTGACAGCAACTCTCTTTTTTTCTGTATCAAAGGAATGAATCTATCCATATCCCCCACCTCCAAATGCCACAGCCAAATAATCTGGATTTAAATAGTTCAGGAGTGGGGGTCAACAGTCCAGAATAAATGTGTTCACGTGTCCCCCTTCGTCCAAGATTTTTACTCAATCATTAATAACGGTGCTCAGCTGAGTTTCGCAACTATGCCTTTTCCTAAATGCATGTCTGTTTGACAAAAGTTTATGTAAGTCCAAGAAGGCAATGGTGTTTAAGCAGACTATGTGTTCAAACAATTTACACGGAACACAAGTCAGGATTACGAGCAAGAGCTCCAGCTCCTTAAAAAAGAGTGGAAACATGTTCACCAGAAGTCATTCCTTGGGGATTTCACCCGTATCAAGGGAGTGTTGGAACAGTTGTGCAAAACAGGGCCGATTCATTTGCTAGTTCCTTCAGGACTCTAGAATGAAGCTCACAAGGTCCTATAGCTTAAGATGGACTCAAGACTTTAAGTAACTTGATCACTTCCTCCGATGACACAATACTATTAATGAAAGGAACCGATCCTCTAGTAAATTGAACCTCCATGGACTCAGAGTTATTGCACGCATCATTGGATTGACCAACTAGTTCCTCTGACCTTACAGTCTGAATCATTAACTCCATTCCCTCCTCTTTTATTTAGGGGCGGGAAACCTTGCCTGGCTTTCTTCTGGCTTTTGATATACCTGAAGAAATCTCTGAAATTGAAATTTGCCTTTATATCACCTACGGAGTTATTCACATACCAATCATGCTAAGTTTTTTCGTCACTCTTAATTTCTCGTCTCAAATATTCAAATTTTGCCCAGAGTTTACCACTAACCATCTTTTTCTGCCTTACAATGAATCTTATTCGTTCTGCGAATCTTTCTTTTTATCTCGGATGTGATCCAGGGGGTCGAAGATACATACCTACAAGTTTTTTTGAGGATATGATTTTCAGCTGTAGTTTGTTTGTTTGATTTGAGGTTTAACGTCCCCGTCAACACTGTATAGGTCATTTTGGAGACGTTGCTTCCAATTTTGTTGGACTTTTATTCGACATTGAGATGAAATGACATCTCAAGCCCTGTCGCCCAATGAAACCAATAGGGTTTTTAAGGAGCTTGAATGAAAGAAGGTATCAAAGGAGCCAGCGCACGACAAAACATAAAATAAGGCATGTGCGTCCAGCGAAGAATCAGATCATCCTTCGCATCCATATATTCTAACCAGAGACTTCTCTTGCTGCATGAAGGAGCAATGGGCCCTTAGCTATCCTTAGAGCGGACATCGAAGACTCTGATCAGACTGCGCGAATGCGCAGGCTGATCTGAGTCTTCACTGGGCACACATGCATTATTGTAGGTTTTGTCGTGCGCTGGCTCAAATCAAAGTTTTTTCTGACCAGACCGATTTAAGTATTTCCCCTTTGCATCCTCAGCGCATCCTTCCTCATAGTTTCTTAGTCACCTTTGTGATATGAGAACACTTTCCTTCGAGATTTCTTTACAGGTGGAATGAAGATTTTTTTAAAAAAAACGGAAACAATATCATGATCACTTAGTTTGCCTGGAGACTTAATATCTTCAAATTGTCCTGGTACAGATACAGGGATCAAATCCAGTGTTCTTATCATGAGTATTGAAGTCAACTCAACATCCAATTGAACATCAAATTTTGTACCTAGGGCGTTTGAATGGGAAAAAGGTTAAACAGCGCTTTTACGGTATATAAAGGTGTACAATATACGGTAATCAACTTAAAAGATTCAACAAAATGTGCAATATTGGCATTAACATCAAGATAATATTACGAATCATTCTAACTCCTGGGAATTACTACTGCAAGTGAATTTTAATTTGTTTTCACTCAGGGAGATAACAACAAGTTGTTAAAATCATGTCATTATACCAATATGTATAATTCGTATAGAGACATCAAATGCAAAAAAACACAAACATGAAATAACCAGACACTAATGGAGACATCAATGCGGCGGAAAACCAAAACGACAGTTACTTTCCCACAAAATGGCCATTTGGCTAATCCAAGACAAAAAAGATATAAGCGATACACATATTCGAAGATGAACTAAAACAAAATAAACCGCGACAGAAGAACCGCCTTGGAACGGTCAGTTGAAGTATTTCATTGGAAGGCTTAATAGCTTTAACGCGGCCGCAATCCACGCCCTTACTTCCGTCGCGATTTGGACAAATTATTTGTTCAGTGCCAAACCCATCAGTGCAACATCTCCGAGAACACAAAAACAAAACAGCCACAGAGATGAAACAACGGTTGTTCAGTTCGCATGAAGGCTTCCGCCAATTGACCATTTCGCGGGAAAGTAACGGTTCTTTTGGCTTTCCGCTATTGATGTTTCCATTAGGGTCTAGTTATTTCATGTTTGTGTTTCTTTCCCATTTGGTATCTTTGATGGGAGCTGTGGGTTTATTGCATCGATTCCTGATCATTGCCTTCATTTCTATATTCCTAACTCATCAGTGCAACGTCTTCGAGAACACAAAAATCAAACAACAACAGAGATGAAACAAGCACGTGAATTGACCAAACCCTCAAACCCCACTTTGTATGGAGAAAACTGGGATTCACGGGGATATACATTACTCTACTTCAAGACGCAAGCTGTGGGTAAACGTTAGAAACGCCCCAATGTGATGGTTCTTACGAGAAACCAAAACACATATTCGCAGCACAAGTACTGGTAAACAAACTAGGTCTGGCAGTATAGCCCCCGCCCGTAGGGGCTTGAAGAAATATATGGGCTGCATGATGCTTCCACGCAGAGCTGAATCCGGCCCACACACTAGTACTGGTAAACCGCTTAGAGGGTCTGAGCCTGTCCAGGAACCGCGGTGTGAGGCGGACCGTCCATGCTAATAAACCCTATTGGTTTCATTGGGCGACAGGGCTTGAGATGTCATATCATCTCAATGTCGGGTAAAAGTCCCACAAAATTGGAAGCAACGTCTCCAAAATGACCTTAACAGTGTTGACGGGGACGTTAAACCTCAAATCAAACAAACAAACAAGGTCTGGCAGTGAAGTCAAATCAGCAACAAAGCTAAAATAGAAAGGATTTTCCAGTATAAATTTGCGCTTGGGTTTATCGTATAAACAGGACTCGCCCACTGTTTATACAGCCGGCACATCGGCCCAGGGGGTGTCAACGCTGGTTGTAATGCTGACGGTCCGAGCTCGAATCTCACTGATTGCGTTTTTTTATTATATATTTGTTTTATCTTTTTATAGTTGATTAATTGTTCATTGTTTCATATTTTTATATTTTACTGGTTTAACATCTATAGTAAAATAGAAGTAGAGGCAATGATCAGGAGTCGATACAATTAACCCACAGCTCCCATCAGAGACACCAAAGGGAAATTGTTTTGTATATATATTTTTTCTATTTCACGTTTTTCATCTTTATTTCTCAGAAACAAGTTTATGCAGTCAAGCGTTATGTGCTTGAAAATGAACAAGAAATATGTTCTGTACACGTCGTAACTATCCACTTTTAACATGCCACACGTGTAAAGCAGATTTCACATATCGTGTGTGTGTGTGTATTACGAGGCCAAAAAAAAAAATCATTCGACTATCGTGGGTTTCGAACCAGCCACTTCTGGGTCTGTAGAACAACCCCTCTCCTCTCTCGGCCACTAAATCTACAATGCTTTAGCGGTATGTAAATAATCTTAGTCCTAGGTTTCAAGTAAAGGCCATAACATTTGAATATTCGAGTAAACTATTTATGACGTAACTGCCAGGAATTCCTTGTCGGACTACAAGTACAATTCAGAAAAGTTGCTATTTTATAAGATGTGAAAAAATGCATTATGTCACACGGGTGTGTTATCTTATTGCGAACCATTTATGCAAATGTAAAATCTGAAGCTCTTTTTTCAATATTCACCATATTTGCATTATTTGCTGGCTCCCAACTTGCACTTTGTCAATATTGGAAAAACAGGTAACCAGACCCCTGACCTTTTAAGGTCAGGGGGGTCTGGTTACCTGTTTTCCAACACTGATAACCTTCAGACTAGGAACAAGCTGATAATGCAAATAAGGTGAATATATATATCGTTCCACATTCTAAACATTTACAGACAAGCTGGTTGGTTTCATTGGGCGACAGGGCTTGAGATGTCATTTCATCTCAATGTTGGGTAAACGTCCCACAAAATTGGAAGCAACGTCATCAAAATGACCTTTGAAGTGTAGACGGGGACGTTAAACCTCAAAACAAACAAAACAGACAAGCTGCAACTAACCTTTAATTTATGCTTTTCGAAATTATATTTATATATCTAAACAAATGTACAAGATCATCGTGGTTTTATCAAGTTCATTTGTTGTTCAAACTTCCTGACATTTGGCCGGGTATAAAAATAGCGTTTCAGGTAATGCTTCCTCTCGGTTTCAAGATGTTTACATGTCAACACATAATGAAATTCGTCACCAAGTTCACTACGAAATGAATTATAGTTTATGAAAAGGAAGTATGTCTTATGTGAACTTCTATGAATGTCAAAGGTCAAGTCATTCAGTGACCTCGGCTCAAAGTCACAGGGATGGAATGGCCATCCGAATTTTGTACATCTCCGCAGAGATCACAGGTCCAATGGGAGTCAGCTTCTATGCTTCGTGGAAACAAAAGCTTATATATCTGATGATTCTGGTATTATGAACAAGATGGTGGCCTTGCCCATATGATAAAACACTTTAAATTCTTCTTCTTAGAACCATAAGTCAGATGACCTTGTACTTAGCAGACAGCAAAAGGGATTCGAGCCCTACAAAAGATATATAAATGATGACCCTCGGTTGACAATGAACTATTTTATGGCAAGGGCAACTTTGGTCCCGAGTGAGTCCGATTGGGCAAAAGGTAACAAGGTAAAACAGTTTTATTTATCCAATACAATTGTACTTATTGACAAGAAAATATGTCTTACAAAATAGAAGTGAAGGCAATGATCAGGAATCGATACAATTAACCCACAGCTCCTATCAGTGACACCAAAGGGAAAGAAACACAAACATGAAATAACTAGACCCTAATGGAAACACCAATAGCGGAAAGCTAAAAGGACAGTTACTTTCCCCCAAAATGGTCATCTGGTTATCCAAAACAAAATAAGATAAGCGAAACACACACTTAAGACAAACCATAACAAAAATAAACCGCGAGACAGAAGAACCGCCTTGGAATGGTCAGTGATACAAATTCCACTGGGGAGCTTATATCGATTTTACATAGCTGCAACCACACAAGTAGCAGTTAAGCCAACTGTCGTCACGCGGTCGCAAGTTTGATCTTGTTTTCAAGGAAAATAAAAGACGCACCGAAAGCTTTGTCACAGCGTTTTGAACTTTCTATTATGTGCTTCAAAACAGGTCTTAGAGATGACTGACAACGTGGGCTGAACGATTGCATACCTAACGGTGTAGAATTTTCTTTTGACAATAGCTAAGCTCCGCCCCAACATTCTGTGTAAAGCAGAATTAACAGGTATTCAATATGTTGACTATATGTTGCGGTGTCTTTGTACTTTGAAAAACATGTCACTTATGAGGCAGATTCGTGTTCGGCGTGTCATTGTGTTTTAACGTATTTGCATTTAATGAACCGACGACGACAGATGTTGTATTGCTAAACTGCTAGTTGGGCGGTTGTATATGAACTTCTATGAATGACACAGGTCAGGGTCACAAGGATTGCATGACCATCAGAATTTCAAGCATCTCCTCAGAAACCAAAGGGCCAATTGGAGTCGGCTTTCGCAAAGACCTTCTATGCTTCACGGGAAAATAAATATAACTGCTTCTGGTCACATGACCAACGTGGCGGCCAGCCCCATATATGGTAAAACTTTTTAAAATCTTCTTCTTTAGAACCGTAATTTAGATGCCTTGAAACATGGCAGACAGCTAAAAGACGTGGACCCTACAAAAAGGTATATATATACACGATGACCCTAAATGACATTGCCCTGTTTACAGCAATGTTAAATTAGTTACCTAAGGTGTTTGAAAACAGTGCAGTTATCCAGAACAATTGTAGTTTATAAACTGAAAGTAAGAATGTCAAACGTCAATGCCATTCACTGACCCTGCCTCAAAGTCACCAGGATTGAAGCACATCAAATCCTCAGAAACGTCAAGGGCAGATGAGAAGACTATTGGAGCCAGCGCACGACAAAACCTACAATAAGGCATGTGCGTTCAGCGAAGAATCAGATCAACCTGCGCATCCATATAGTCTAACCAGAGACCTCTCTTGCTGTATGAAGGAGTATTGGGTCCTTAGCTATCCTTAGCGGATGGCAGTGGATGCGCAGGCTGATCTGAGTCTTCGCTGGGCACACATGATTTATTGTAGGTTTTGTCATGTGCTGGCCCAGTTTGTTAATCAACCTTGTCATGTCACGGCTAAGTTCGCGGTTGGCATTGAAGAAAACGAGCACACATTTCACAGGTTCTACAGGTTAAGGAGCGTACAAAGCTCGTTTCTTCGCAAATTCTTGTTCATGCACGACAACTGAATAGTAAAAAAAAATTAAATTTCTGACTCATTGCTCTCTCTCTCTCTCTCTCTCTCTCTCTCTCTCCTCTCTCTCTCTCTCTCTCTCCTCTCTCTCTCTCTCTCTCTCTCTCTCTCTGTGTGTAGTGTGTGGTGTGTGTGTGTGTGTGTGTGTGTGTTTCTTTCAACAATTTTTAAGTCATATCACGACGGTGTCTGGTTACGACAGGGAGCTCACTGCTGACTTTTATAGTGCTGCCTCACTGAAGTATCATGTGCCAGACACATTACATGATACCACACCCAGTCACATTATCCTGACACTGGATCGACCAGTCCTAGCTCTACCCCGTAAATCTGAATGCCAAGCGAGGAGCAGCTAGTACAATTTTTAATGACTTTGGTATGTCGCGGCCCGGGATCGAACCCGTGACCTCCTGTTCCCCGGAGCAGACACTCTACCAACTGAGCTATCGGGGCCGGTACCTCACTGCTGTGAAAAACCATGTATTACGAAATTTCGAAACAATGTATGAATCTTTTTTGATCAATTAACAACACCGGTAAGGTGTCGAGCAAACATAAATGCAAAGGTTTTCGAGCGTTTAGTTTGTCTACATATGACGTTTAATTAAAACAAACAACAACAGAAACTCGTGTTTTACCTCTGAAGTACATAAAAATCATACTAAATGGTCATGTTAAAACGGTTGTGATGCCCTGACAAATAATTTATGCATTTGTATAAGTTTTTTTTTCCTGGAGGTCATCTTATTCAGGGGAGTGGAACCATTTTATAATTTAAAAGTAGTTAGAAAAGGTCACTCAGGCAAGTCCACAATCAAAGAACGCAGCCATCTCCAGCAATCTCAAGTCACCAAAAGAAAGTAAGTGATAGGGAATCACACACAAAAACAGACGAAACACCAACTGACGGCACCTTGGGACAGTCAGTAGTAACACTACAGGAGGTTGTGAGGTGGAGTTGATGAAATTTCAGACTTCGCCCTCAGTTCCAGTGCGTATCAAACATGAGCCCCGCCAAGCGAATTTGGGTCTTCGAGCATTCCGTAATGACAAACTTTAACTGCGCATGCCCAGCCATTCAGAGGGGCCAGGGATATGGCTTTCTGTCTGAAGGTTCCTCTTGATTCACTGCTTGTATGAGCGAGCAGCGAAGGTTCTGGCGAGACTGCGCGGATGCGCAGGCTCGCCTGAACCTTCGCTGCTCGCATAGGCGATAAGTACCAAAATCGCTTGACGGGGCCCACATAATAACAATAACAAATTGATCCGCATGGAGGCTTTCTAGCTCAACAGTGAGTCAAAATGAAATACATAGTAAAATGGGCGTGTATAGATTAATACTATCATGAATCAGGTTGAGGACTCAACAGCAATCCGACATCAGAGCAGAAGAAAATCACCAGTTAAATCACGGAGGGTCGAACCCAGTAAATGTCAGGCTCTACCCCTCTTGAATTCAAACGATTAAGGGTGGGACCGTCATGGAGTCCGAAGTCCAGCCCACCGCCGTACAACCAAAGAGCGAAACAAAGTTGTCCACTGTAAAAGGGTCGACAACCAAACGCGCAATCTGTCGCATAACATCAATGCTATAACGATTTTTTTTGTATTTCGCAACGATTCCTGAACTGACAACACCAAAAATGCCACTACCTAGTATTCTTCTGAATTTATAAACTAAATCTCCATAAAATACAGGTTCCGACAGTCCCTGTTGCAGAAGTGTCTTCAAAGAAACTTCATACTTTGCTTCCCTCTTTTGTTGCACGCCGGTGGGTCAGGCCTCAGATTCTATGGCGGTTCCAGAGTAAAGGCTTACTGAGAATTAGAATTAAATTTATGCGATGTTGGTTGGTGCTTGATGCTTTGTCTCTGGTCGGGTCAGTCGGAGTTGGTTTTCTTTTGCTCCAGCATTTCAGTGGTTTCTTGCTGTCGAGTCTTCACCGTTGTTTCATCCCTGTGGTTGTTTGATTTTGTTTTCTCGGTCATGTTGCACTAATGAGTTAGGAAGCCTTCATGCGGACTGAACAAATTAATTGTCTTAATCGCGACGGAAGTGTGGGCGAGGATTGCGGCCGAGTAAAATCGATTTAAGCACCCCCACCCCCAGTAGAATTCGTTTAACTGACCGTTCCAAGACGGTTCTTCTGTCGCGGTTTATTTTTGTTATGGTTTGTCTTTGAGTGTGTATATCGCTTGTATGTTTTGATTTTGGATAGCCAATTGGCCATTTTGTGAGGAAGTAACTGTCCTTTTGGCTGTCCGATATTGGTGTTTCCATTAAGGTCTAGTTATTTCATGTTTGTGTTTCTTTCCCTTTGGCGTCTCTGATGGGAGCTGCGGATTAATTGTATTTTCATCAGAAAAAAATTGCAGGTTATTAACAGTTGGATGTCTTATACCAAATGCAAAATCCTTTTGTGAGGGCTCTCAGGTAATCTAAACGACGATATAATGCTTACGTTACACTTTTTATGCGCGGGTAAAGTTATAAATTTCCCAAAACTGAGAAACTTTAACCTAGTGTGAATTGGGTTGCTGACTTTCAACCTTTTTATCCCCATACATTTGAAATATTTTAAATATATTGTCAAAGTACATACTTCTCATACTGTTTAGTACAGGTACAATTTAAAATTTAAAGTGTAGATTCGTCAGGAACATAGTAACATTGGACCGATCATGTTAGCACGTAATAAACAGCGCTGCAAACCCCATTTATATAGAGGCTCCATATGAAATTTGACTTCAATCGGCCCAACGGTTTCCGAGGAGAAGCAGTTCGAAAATTTTCACATTTTTCGCCTCGGCGAGGCTATACTAAATGGAAAGTAATATTTCGCAAGTTCATTGGTTAGATCTCATTGATATCTATCAGTATGCCAAAAATTGTTTAAATATTCCAACAAAAGCATATGTGTCAAAGTTTGACCTTGGCACAACGAAGGTCAAGGTCAACCCAGGGTCACCATTTTTGCAATTTATGATGGGCCTACGTCCCAGATGCTATTTATCAAGTTTCGTGGAAATCTGCCCAGTGATTCTGGAGAAGACTATTTTTGAAGGGTTTTTACCATATATGGCTTGGCGGCCATTTTGGTCATGTGACCTGGACCCCATGAGCAAATTTTGGTTTCCCCCATCCCATAGAGGCTCCATATGAAATTTGATTTCAATCGACCCAACGGTTTCCGAGGAGAAGCAGTTCGAAAATTTTCACATTTTCGCCTCGACGAGGCTATACTAAATGGAATGTAATATTTCGCAAGGACATTGGTTAGATCTCATTGATATCTATCAGTATGCCAAAAATTGTTTAAATATTCCATCAAAAGCATATGTGTCAAAGTTTGAACTAGGCACAACGAAGGTCAAGGTCAACCCAGGGTCACCATTTTAGCAATTTACGATGGGCCTACGTCCCAGATGCTATTTATCAAGTTTCGTGGAAATCTGCCCAGTGGTTCTGGAAAAGACTATTTTTGAAGGGTTTTTACCATATATGGCTTGGCGGCCATTTTGGTCATGTGACCTGGACCGAATGAGCAAATTTTGGTTCCCCCCATCCCATAGAGGCTCCATATGAAATTTGACTTCAATCGACCCAACGGTTTCCGAGGAGAAGCAGTTCGAAAATTTTCACATTTTTCGCCTCGGCGAGGCTATACTTAATGGAATGTAATATTTCGCAAGTTCATTGGTTAGATCCCATTGATATCTATCTGTATGCTAAAAATTGTTTAAATATCCCAAGCGGTTAAGTCACTATCACCAATTTCCACAAACGGGTTACGGACGGACAGACAGACAGACCATATATGGCTTGGAGGCCATTTTGAGCAAATTTTGGTTTCTTCCATCCCATAGAGGCGCCATATGAAATTTGACTTCAATCGGCCCAACGGTTTCCGAGGAGAAGCAGTTCGAAAATTTTCACATTTTTCGCCTCGGCGAGGCTATACTAAATGGAATGTAATATTTCGCAAGTTCATTGGTTAGATCTCATTGATATCTATCAGTGTGCCAAAAATTGTTTAAATATCCCAAGCGGTTAAGTCACTATCACCAATTTTCACAAACGGGTTACGGACGGACAGACAGACTGACAGAATGACCGATTGACCGAATGACAGAATGACACGGTGATTTTAGGGCACTCTTAGAAATCAACCGACTTCAGTCGGTCGCTTTTTCTGCGGGTCGTGCAATAGAGAAAACTGAGGTTAACAGGGGAATAAATTATGTTGCTTACTTTTGTTCCAAGACAAAGGTTATGGGTACTCGTTAGAACCGCCCAAATGAGGCGGTTCTAACGAGCACCCAGAACTTACGTTTGGTATAGTAATAACATCATGAAAACACGCCTATATAACTTTGACCCCCTTGAACCCCACTTTTATATACTAAAACTGGGGTTTACAGGGGTAAACCCTTTTTCTTATTTCTGCTCTAAAATATAGATTGTGGGTTCACACATACATGCATGCGCGCGCGCACACACACACACACACAAGTACGCACGCACACACGCATGCACTTGCGTATGTTCCTTGGAAAATTGGGCATTTAGGGGCAAACATATGGTTGGGGGCATTGTGTTTTACAAACAAAATTTCTAGTTCTTCTTTAAAAAGCATATTTAAAAGGTTTTGGTTACTTCTTTCTTTTTCTTACCCTGTGCCCTTTTGTAAAAGACTGAACAGTCCCAAAGGTGGTCTTAATAAGGACGGTTTACTGTACTTTACACGTATGTTCATTACAAGGACTTGTAAACGTGATGTAAAATTTGATTGACAGACTTACTTTTTATGCCTCCCAATTCCTCGTTATTACGGAACCCGGGAAGGGACATATTTTTGTTTATTTTATAAGTTGTGCGCACAAGATACTATCTTGTGCGCACACGATATTATCTTATCTTGTGCGCACAACATATTATCTTGTGCGGACAACATATTATCTTGTGCAGACAAGTTATTATCTTGTCTGCACAAGATATTAAGTTGTGCGCACAAGATAATATCTTGTCCGCACAAGAGAATATCTCGTCTGCACAACATAGATCTGCACAAGATAATATCTTGTTCGCACAACATATTTTTAGAAAAATTCATGTCCCTTCCCGGGTTCCGTACGTTATTGCCAATAAAAAGCTTTACCCTTTCGAAGCCAGTAATGTTTGCGCCGACTACCGAGCACCTGTTCAGAACATATCATGGCCCATTAAATTAACTATATAGAGCCAAACGACTTTGATTTTTGCTTTTCAGTATTTTATTAAAATGCGGGGGATGTTTTAAAATCTCGTAAACGTGTAGGTCTATTGATGATGGGTCTGTATTTAGTATTTTATTAAAGGAGCAAGCGCATGACAAAACAAAAGACATGTGCGCCAAACGAAGACTCAGATCAGCCTGCGCATCCGCGCAGTCTGATCAGAATCTTCGTTGTGCGCTCTAAGGATAGCTTAGGGCCCAATGCTCCTTCATGTAGCAAGAGAAGTCTCTGGTTAGACTATATGGATGCGCAGGCTGATCTGAGTTATCGGGTGGGGGATGCCACATGTATTATTGTAGGTTTTGTCGTGCGCTGGCTCAAAGGTAAGTGTAATTAACGTCAAAAATGAGATGCGAAATTGAAGTGATATGTACAGTAATAAACTGCACACCGGCTGCAGTAAAATTTTAAATCATTTTCTACAGAACCACTGGGCCGATTGTCCTGAAACTTGGTATGTAGCATTGTGTGACTGAGTACTGGCAAGTTTGCAACAATGATGATACTAGGTTGACCGTGACCTATTTTACGTCAAGGACAAATTAAATTGGTTCATTGGCTTTTAAATGGTGAAAAGATGGAACAATGTATTTTTCGATAAATTTTGTGGTCTGTGAAATGAGAATAGAAACAAAAATGAATGCTAATGGCCAAGGTCATTTGATGACTTTGACACAAGGTAACTTAGATTGCAGGTCCATTGACATTTCAAAATACATTTTCTCTGAAATCACTGGGCCTATTTCATTTGAATTTTATATATATTAAGGACACTGAGGTATGCCAATTCATTTGAATGGTCCAGGTCATGTGACCAAGATGGCCACCATGCCAAATGTAGTAAAAACCTTATGGACCAGGGAGCTTATAGTATGGTAGTTGATCTGTCGTCCCACGTCCGTCGTCCGTCTGTCAGCCCCTTTGACCAGTTATATCTCTGCAACATGCAGGCTGATCTCAATCAGTTCTCACATGTATCAGATCTGTGGTAGGGCATTGATGACATACGCTTTTTATTGAAATCGAATAAAAACCCTTGTTGCTATGGCAACCACAAGGTCCCTTAGACTTTAACACTATGGGAAAATGGTTGTCACCATCGTATCGCCTTCAGTTATAATCGGGTCTATCTTAAACTTATATATAAGTAGGTGTGGGGTAAAAGCTTGGACGAGTTCGAAAATTGGTGAAGTCGGCCAATTACTCATAGAGTTACGCCCCTTTGATTGTTGAAAATGCCTATTTTTAGCCTGGTCACCACCGAAGCCCCTTCAGTTTTCATCGGATCTTCCTGAAATTTACATATAAATAGGCTTGGGGATAAAAGCTAGGATGAGTTCCGAAAACTGGCGAGTTAATCATAGTTATGTCTCCTCGATTGCTGAAAATGTCTGTTTTGATCGAACCCTTCTGAATCTTATATGTATTAGTCTTGGGTAAAAGCTCGGACGAGTTCAAATACTGCCGAAGGCGGCCCATTAATCGAATCGTAAAGTTATGTCCCCTTGTTTGCTGAAAATATCTATTTTTGACCTTGTCACCACTGTAGGATCTTCTTGATTTATTTTTGCTTATAAGTAAGTCAGGGATGAAAGCTCGTATGAGTTCGACAATTGGCAACGGAGGCATATTATTTACAGAGTTAGGTCCCTTAGATTACTAAACATGCCTAATTTGGACCTTGTTCTCGTGAACACTCTAGAGGCAACAGTTTTGGCCCAATCATCATCAAACTTGCTCAGATTGATTCTCTTGACAATGTTTGGGTCAGGTTCGAAAATGGGTCATGTCTGGTCAAAAGGTAGGTCAGTTGGTCAAATCATATAATAGAAAAACCTTTTGAGCGCTCTAAAGGCCACAGTTTTGGTACAATCATCATCAATCTTGGTCAGAATGATCATCTTGACAATATCTGGGTCAAGTTAGAATATGGGTCATAAAAAAGATCAGGTCAAATCATCTTTGCTTACAATTTTGCGGGACTTTAACCCGACGTTGAGATGAAATGACTTCTCAAGCCCTGCCGCCCAATGAAATCAATAGGGTTTGTAAGCATGGACAGACCGACTCGCACCGCATTGCCTGTGCAGGCTTAGATCCTCTGAGCGGTTTACCAGTACTCGTGTGCGGGTCGGTTTCAGCTCTGCGTGGAAGCATTATGCAGCCCATCTATTTCTTCAAGCCCCGATGAGCGGGGGCTAATATTGGGGCAAAACGTAGGTCAGTAGGTCAATCATAAATACATTGTGAGCACTCTAGGGGCCATAGTTTTTGGTCCAATCATCATCAAACTTGCACAGAATTAACAACTTGACAATATCTCGGGCATATTCGCATATAGATCATGTGGGGTCTATAAGTAGGTCAGTAGTTCAAATCATAGAAAACTCTTGTGAGCACTCTAGAGGCAACAGTTTTGGTCCAATCATCATCAATATTGCTCAAAACTATCATCTGGATACTATCTCGGTCAAGTTCGAATATGGATCATGTCGGGTCAAAATAGGTCATAAGGAAAAATCATAGAAAAACCTTTTGAACCGTTTGAGATAGAGCATTTCTATTTGGCATGTAGGTTTCTTGTGACAAGGGCTTTCCCCTCATACAAACAATTTGACATGTGACCCAGACCTGTGACCTACTTTATCATAAAATTTGAACCGTTTCAGATAGCATCTTCATATTTCGCGTGTAGGTTCTTTGTGACAAGTGCTTCCCACCCATACAAAAATGACCTTGACCTACTTTATAATAACTTTTAAACAATAGGAGATACAGCCTTCATATTTTGCATGTAGGTTCATTGTGAAATGGACATGTGATCTTCACGTTGGCCTGTAACATACTTTATCATAACTCTTGAACCGTTTCAGATACAGTTTTCATATTTGGCATGTAGGTTTCTTTTGACAAAGGCTGCCCATATGTACTGAAAATCTTGACATGTGACCTTGACTTGTGGCCTACTTTATCATAACTTTTGAGATGAGACTGAAAACTGGCAAGGTTGGCCTATCTATCATAGCGCTATGTCCTTTTGATTGCTGAAAAAGCATATCTTTTGGCATTGCCATCGGCATAAATCTCTAAGTTTTGACAGGATCTTCTTGAAACCTAGATATCAGTATTATAGGGATAAAAAGCTTGAATGGTTTTCCAAAACTGACAATGTTGGCATATAAAATTTGATTAGATTTTGGAGACTTTGAACCTATTTCCAAGGGCACCGGCCCCCAAATACTGCCAATTTAGCTCGTCCTGACCCTATCTCGTGAATGAATCAATGAAATTTGGTCAAACTTGGTTTGGTGTATCAACGCCAACAGCTTATCGGAGGTGACCCGGAGTGGATGGTGTAGTTGGATTGGTTTTTGTTTTTACGGCCCTTTCAAGATTATTTCACTCATATCGAGCCGATCGTTTATCGGAGGCGGGCGAAAACCTGAGTACCCGAAAAAAACCCACCTGACCTTCCGTTGCAGAACTTGGCGACTCACATGTAACCCGAGCCAGGCTCGTACCCACAGCGATGAGAGACCTAATGATTAAGAGTCTGCGATCTTATCCACAAGGCCACAAAGGCCCGTCAGGCTGTAGTTGTGTGCAACTTCAAGTCTCTAAGCTCAGGTGAGCGATATAGTACCTTCATGGTCCTCTTGTTTTCTAGTAAACCTTATACCCCTGGGCTTCTGAAGTGGACACATCCATTTTGAATGTGGACGAATTCGTTGTAGCAAATATGGTTTTCAGTCAAAATAATTACAGTGAAATTCCGCTTTTAAGACCACCTGAAATTAACACTGTCTTTACTTTTGCAACCATATTTAACCCATTTAGTACCAGAAAACCCAAAACGGGTACCTTGGCAAACAGTGCAGGCCCAGATCAGACGCCACAGAACGCGGCGTCTGATCAGGGCCTCCACCGTTTGCTAAAAGTTCGGTCATTTTTCAAATAAATTTTTATTTTTGTTTGATTTGAGGTTAAACGACCCCATCAACACTGTAAAGGTCATCTTGGAGACACTGCTTCCAATTTTGTGGGACTTTTACCCGACATTGAGATGAAATGACATCTCAAGTACTGTCGCTCAATGAAACCAATAGGGTTTATAAGCACGATCCGACTCGCACCGCTTTGCCTAGGCAGGCTAAGATCCTCTAAGCGGTTTACCAATACTCGTATGCGGCCGGTTTCAGCTCTGCGTGGAAGCATCATGCAGTAACAAATAAATTTTGATGAAAACACAACCTGTCACCCCTAAATTTTGAAATGAACTCCTGCTACATATAAGGAGGAAGATTCCATTTGGAACCAAAAGGGTTAAAAGGTTTTCTTTCTTCTTTCTTCATGATTTCTATACTCAGTGTCCTATAGTACAAGACTATCTCTAGGAATGTTCAAAATAGTCTTGATGGCCACTGGACTGTTGAAAAGTGGTCTTGATAGCCACTGGACTGTTGAAAAGTGGTCTTGAAGTCCAATGGAGAGTTGAAAAGTGGTCTTGAAGGCCACTGGACTGTTGAAATGTGGTCTTGAATGCCACTGGATTGTTGAAAAGTGGTCTTGAAGGCCAATGGACTGTTAAAAAGTGGTCTTGAAAACTTGAAGACCTCTTTTAAACAACCCTAAAGGTGATCTTAATATATAATGTTTACTGTACAGCGAACCCGTGTTATAACGGCAGTTTTGTTCCCTATTATTGTGCCGTTATAAAGAATTAATTCCAGTTAGGAGTATGATGGGTAATGAAAGGCCTTTTCCCCATTATTACTCCAAGAAACTAATGTTATAGACATTTGTTAGAATCGCCTCGGTGAGGCGATTCTAACAAATGTCTATAATATTTGTTTCTTGGAGTGTTAGATTAAAAGACCCTTTCATTATTTTGGACTCGATTTGTGCATTTCCAACCCGAGGGAAACCCACGCCCCTCGGAACCCGAGGCTAAGGCATTAGCTAAGTAGTCATTCCGTTCAAATTGCAGTATAGCGAGTTTTTTCGTTATAACGAATGTCGATATAAAGAGGGTTGACTGTATTATGTATGACAGAGACTTGGTATTATGTATGACTCTGATGAGATCTTTATCGGAGTCAAAATACGGGTATCTCTACCGTTGTTAAAAACGATGTACAGCTGTTTTCGTAAATGTATTTCACTGGCTTGTGATAAATGGTCTAAGGGGGTCGTTCGATAAGTATCTGGCCTTACCTACGTAGAGTCGCGTTTTACTTCTTCTTTTTTCACATAGAAATCCCACAGCAATAAGTAATTCACCCATCGATGTTCCCAGGCTGAAAGTCCATTTTTGTAGAATTAAGGATCTTGAGAGTCAATCCACCCTCCAACCACTGCCGACGTCCATGCAATTCTTTCTTCAAGTTTGGAAACAAAAAGTAATCACTGGGTGCCAGATCAGGAAAATAGGATATGGGGTAAGGGTTTGAAACCGTTCCACTTCATTGCGTCCACAGAAACTTTGCAAGTATCGACTCTAGCATTGTCATGTTGCAACAGACACCTTTTGTAATTTTTGTCACGCCTTTTCTGTTCGTAATTTGTCCTAAATATTAGCATGACAGTCCCCATTAATAGTCTGGCTATGAGGTAGATAGTCCACCAACAGAACCCTTTGCTATCCCAAAACACAGTTGCCAACTGGTGATTGAGTCTTGAATGTCTTTAGAGGCGGTGAACCATGGCCAGCCCATTGTTTACTCTAATGTTTAGTCTCAAGATCATAGTGATGGATCCAAGTTTTGTCCCCGGTAAAAATTCTATCAAGGAAGTCTTCCGGGTCAGAAAAATATCTTTCTAAAAGTGAATCAGATTCGCTAAGGCATTATGGCACCAAACGCGCTAAAGATTTCCTCATGCCAAGCATTCATGTAAAATGGAAAACACTCTTCACTCAGAAATCTACAATCTAGCCGTTTCTGAAACTTTCATTTGCCTGTTCCCTTAGATTTTCAATAGTGATGTCACCTGCAGCGTACTACGGTGCTCGTCTTCAAACAATACCCGACCACGTTCGTAAACACAATTTTCATAAATTTCCTGGGTCTTGTTTTTCAAAGTCATGTACTAAATTTGTGAAAAAAATTCGGCAACACTGACCCCTGACATGTTATCTTACCTCACACGGACTCCAAATATTTGACTGACAGATAAACCATGTATAAGCCATTGATGTATAACATGTGAAAAGCGTGCACTTGCCACTGATAAATAACTGGGTTAAGCAAGTTAAATATTGAACGACCCTCGTAAGAAACTGGGATTCACAGATGACGATCACAATTATTTATTGTTGTGATTAAGCAAAAATATTTATCGTCGTCTTGAGATAACAATCTCAGGAAAAAAATGTGTCGCATCATCAAAACTTATATTTTTGTAGTTGGTCCACAATTTAAGTCATTTCAATTAAATTACGATGGATCAAATTTCTTTAATAGTACAGGGTATACTTAGTAGTACTTTTCCGTAACCGTATATCTAAATAGGTATCTCATTATTTTTATCTCTGATTTATTTGACAGACATTGTACATTTTTAATGTATATAAAATATTTCCGCCGACCAGTTTCATTTCTTCATTGTGATATTATATTTTTTTCTTTCACGGCCGTAACACATCACGTAAATAAGTCCGTAAAATGAACATCACCAACCCCCTAAAACCCACTTCATATAGAGAAAACTCGGGTTTACGGGGTTATACATTAGTTTTCTTGTTTCTGCTCCAAGACATAAGTTGTGGGTATTCGTTAGAACCACCTCAATGAGGCGGTTCTAACGAGCACTCACAACCTTTATTTGGAGCATAAATAAGAGAAAAATCACACAAATTTTCAACAGAAAAGTAACCATTTTAGACATGTGAAAAAAATGCACTATGTAGCACGGGTGTGTTATAGTAATGAATAGGCATATTCTGTTTCTGCTTCAAACATAGATTATGGTGAACATTGCAAACATCTTCGTTTCCGAAAGGTCCGGTCATCCCTCTAGTTGGAAACGTATACAGTAGAACTTCGATGGCTCGAACACCGATGGCTCGTTTACCATGGATGAGTCGAACACATTCTAGAGCCCCTAGCGAAATCCTCTACATAAGAAATAGTGGGTGATAATTAAGGAGATTTTAGTCTTTTATCTTGCAAATGTATGCTGTGTGTACTCATTAGAATCGCCTCGATGAGGCGATTCTAATGAGTACACACAGCATACATTTTCATTATAGAAAACCGAAAAGATGTCAAAAAGTATCTCATTATGCCTCACCTCAGTAACCTCAGTGGCTCGAACTATCCCTGTCTCGAACAGATTTTCAAGGTCCCAAAGGTGTTCGAGCCATTGAAGTTCGACTGTACTCATAAATGAGCCGGGGCACAGCATTTCCTACAATTTACATGTACGCCCAGCGAAGAATCAGGGCCACCTGTGCATCCGTATAGTTTGACCAGAGACTTCTCTTGCTGCGTGAAGGAGCATTGGACCCTTAGCTATCCTAAGATCGCAAAACGAAGACTCTGATCAGACTGCGCGGATGCACAGACAGACCAGAGCCTTCGCTGGGCGCACATGTAAATTGTAGGAAATGCTGTGCCGCGGCTCAATTATATTTGTGCCAAATGAAAAACTACCGTTTTTGCAACATTTGGACCATTCTTTGAGGCCTCCGTGACATAGTGGTACTACTCGCCTCATAAACCAGGGGTCGTGGTTTCGATCCCGGGCTTCCCTAGACTTTCGGATGAGTCTTTAAACCGACGTCCCGTCTCCATATGACCTTAGCTGTTGGTGGGACGTAAAACTCACACTCTGACCATTCTTTTGACACAAGGTCCGTTGATTTGGTTGAATGAGTCGACTGTTTATCAATCGACTCAAAGTGTCTGACTACAGAAGCCATCTTTAACCATGCACAAAATCCAGGTAACGGTTCATAATGGCATCCCTGTGACGTCAGAGGGCTGTGTAAAAGCGTTGGTTATCGGTATAATCATGACTGGTCCGGTGTACTGGGTGATTGGCAAACAGTGTAGACTCTGGACTGTTTGGTGTTTTACATTCCTGTACTGTCAGCAAACAGTGTAGACCCTGATCAGACACCGCGTTCTGCGGTGTCTGATCAGGGTCTACAATGTTTGCTGACAGTACAGGAATGTAAAACACCAAACAGTCCAGGACCATTTTCCCAGCATACACTCCGTGCTTTGATTGAAAGGCTTGAGTCAGTTTTCTGTCATTTGACCTATAATTAATTATACTGCAATAGTTTAAGACCGGAGCAAGAGGAACACTTAACATACATGTATAATGTAACGCATCACTAAAAGCGTTAATATCACTTGGTGTAAATATCTTTCTTTGCAGCTCGGTCAAGTTAACAGGATCATTAGCAACAGCAGCAAAAATGGTCAAGTTGGCAGCAGCAGCAGCAGACCAGCAACAAAAGTGTCTAGTTGGCAGCAGCAGAAGACCAGCAATAAAAGTGTCAAGTTGGCAGCAGCAGCAGCAACAAAATGTCAAGTTGGCAGCAGCAGCAGCAGCTACCGCAGCAGCAGCACCAGCAACATAAGTGTCAAGTTGGCAGCAGCAGCACCAGCAACATAAGTGTCAAGTTGGCAGCAGCAGCACCAGCAACAAAAGTGTCAAGTTGGCAGCAGCAGCACCAGCAACAAAAGTGTCAAGTTGGCAGCAGCAGCACCGGCAACAAAAGTGTCAAGTTGGCAGCACCAGCACCAGCAACAAAAGTGTCAAATTGGCAGCACCAGCACCAGCAACAAAAGTGTCAAGTTGGCAGCACCAGCACCAGCAACAAAAGTGACAAGTTGGCAGCAGCAGCACCAGCAACAAAATGGTCAAGATGGCAGCACCAGCAGCTAAAGCGGTCAAGTTGGCAGCAGCAGCATCAGCAACAAAAGGGTCAAGTTGGCAGCATCAGCAGCTAAAGCGGTCAAGTTGGCAGCAGCAGCAGCATCAGCAACAAAATGGTCAAGTTGGCAGCATCAGCAGCTAAAGCGGTCAAGTTGGCAGCAGCAGCATCAGCAACAAAATGGTCAAGTTGGCAGCATCAGCAGCAAAAGAGTCAAACTTAGCAGCAGCAGTACTAGCAGCAAAACTTAAAACTCTTTGTCTCTCCATTCCATACTATAAGCATATCTGAGAAGGATGCAGAACGCCAAAACCTGAACAGTTCTATCACAACTACGTGTATTAATGGAGTTTTGAGAAAAACATGTTGCTTCTAGCAGCTCTAGCAACTTGACCACTTCTGCTGCTAGTGCTGCTTCTCCCAACTTGACCACTTCTGCTGTTGGTGCTGCTAATGCTACTAACTTGACCGAGCTACAGTTCACCCTATGTTCCGCATTTATAATTAAAAATTATGCCTATACAAATACATTGTAAACTTTACCTCCGAAACATCGAAAATTTTAAGATGAAAAATTGTTATAATTTTCTTATTTCTGCTCAAAATATATATTTTAGAACAGAAATAAGAAAAATAAGGTTAACCCCTGTAAACCCCATGCAGTTTTACTGTATAAAATTGGGGTACAAGGGGGTCAAAATTATATAGGCGTGCTTTGTTACAACGCATAATGTAGTAATGTAGTAATTTCTTCATTTTGAAATTTTTACTACATTATGCGTTGGCATAGTCGACGCGAAATGAAATAAAATGTCGTTTTTACTTCATTATGCGTCGATACTAAGAGGTTTGAGCAAAATGAAAGAATTATTTCATTTTGCGGCGATGGGTGGCATACTTAATTTTACTTCATTATGCGTCAACAGTTTGTTTGTTTGATTTGAGGTTTAACGTTCCCGTCAAGACTATTTAGGTCATTTTGGAGACATTGCTTCAAATTTTATGGGACTTTTACCCGATATTGAGATGAAATGACATCTCAATCGCTGCCGTCCAATTAAAAGCAATATGGTTTATATGCATGGATGGGCCGACTCGCAGCAGTTTTCCTGGACAGGCTTAGACCTTCTAAGCAGATTACGAGGACTCATGTACGGCCGGTATCAGCTCTGCGTGGAAGCATCGTGCAGCCCATCTATTTATACCCCCGGCATACGAAGTATGCAAGGGGGTATATAGTTTTTGTCCATTCTGTCTGTCTGTCTGTCTGCCTGTCTGTCTTAAATTAAATACAAATTTTGTTTTTAAAGCATATTTGGAAGGTTAAAGCTACATTTTCTTTGTGATTTTGACCTTCAGTGTGCTTTTGTGGAAGACCGTCTTTTGGACTGTTCAACTGTGGTCTTAAAGACCACTTTTGAACCGTCTCAAATGTGGTCTAAATTGTAGGAATTTAACTGTATTGCTTCCTAAGTCTTTTCGAAGACAGCTATGTTCTACCATCATTACTTCATTATGCGTCGATATGGTGCATATCAACGCGAAATGAAATAATTTTTTTACTTCATTTCGCGTCGACTATGCCAACGCATAATGTAGTAAAAAAAATCAAAATGAAGAAATTACTACATTACTACATTATGCGTTGTATCAGTGCTTTCGTGATGGGTTGTTCTGCCTAACCCTGCTCCTCAGTTCCCAGTGCAATATTAAAATTATATTTTCTTAGCTCAAATAAAATACACGGCTCCCGCCCATCGGGGCTTGAAGAAAAAGATGGGCTGCATGATGCTTCCACGCAGAGCTGAAACCGACCCGCACACGAGTACTGGTAACCCGCTTAGAGGATCTGAGCCTGCCCAGGCAAAGCGGTGCGCGCCGGACCGCCCATGCTTATAAACCCTTTTTGGTTTCATTTGGCGGCATGGCTTGAGATGTTATTTGATCTCAATGTCGGGTAAATGTCCCACAAAATTGGAAGTAACGTCTCCAAAATGACATTTACAGTGTTGACGGGGACGTTAAACCTCAAATCAAACAAACAAACCAATAAAATACAAAGTAAATAGACGGTCATGAATCATGGTGGACTGGACTGTTTCGTTAAACAGGCTTAATCCTGTACTTTAAGCAAACAGTGTAGACACTAATCAGAACGCCGGGTAAGGCGGTGTCAGATCTTGGTCAACACTATTTTCCAATAAACTATGCTTTGGTTCGATTAACCAAAACATATGCTAGCGGCATGTGATTTATTTTCATTGAGCTATTGAGAACTGTTTTTTTTTTATGTGTGCGCTGTTTAACTCCATTGGTCACTGATAACCATGTGTACCGTAGCAGTGTAAGCTTGGAATGAGTTTAAATTAAAAAAAAAAAAAAAGATGGATTCTCCAGTTTCCATTACAATAACATACCCATGCGACATAGTGCATTTTTTTTTTTCAAATCTCCAAAATTGGGATTTTTCTGGTGAAAATCCGTGATATTTTTCTTATTTATACTGCAAATATAGGTTGTGGGTGCTCATTAGAACCGCCTCATTGAGGCGGTTCTAACGAGTACCCACAACTTATGTCTTGGAACAGAAATAAGAAAAATAACGTATACCCCAGTAAACCCTAGTTTCCTCTATATAAAGTGGGGTTGGGGATTCATTTTACCGACTTGTCCACGTGATGCCCTGTTTTTCAGTTTACATTACGGGAGCTTACCACTGAATATTTTTTCATAGGCGACACATGCTCCCACAAAAACGACATATACAAAACTTTTCAAACCTCACTTATTCATGGAGCCACCCTAGCTCAACAAGTTAATGAGAAACAGGAGGCCCATGGGCCACCATGCTCACCAGAGCTCGCGGTGGGGGTGGCACTATCCACTGGCAGCCATATATTTTAATAAACCATGGAAACCCTGCGCCCAAGGACGATACAGATAAAATCTGGACGCAATCAGCATAGTGGCTCCAGAGGTCTGATGTCGCTTGATTGTGTTATTGCAAGACAACAGAGAATAATTGACAATTGCCCATCTGTGGCAACCAATAGGCCTAAAATCATATGGCAGATAGAACATTGTTTGAGGAACATTTCGAAGAAAATTTGACAAATATCTTGAAAGGCGTAAATGTCATTTTAAAATTTTCCCCATTGTAAGTCTATGGCCTAAAATCATATGGCAGATAGAATATTTCTTAAAGAATATTTCGCAAAGAATATCAACTAAAGCTTGGCAGTAAATACAAATTATCAGTTTCTTCCGCTACAAGTCTATAGGAACTAATATGAAATAAAGGCACTGCCTTTTGAGCAAACACACTCATTTACACCTCTTAGGTAGTTAATAACTATCGGTCTATGATGCTAGAGACCCCCGGTTCGATTCCCGGCAGCGACCATAAATAGAAGTGAAGGCAATGATCAAAGTTTGGTATCTGAACATAGGAGCGTGGTAGCTCAGTGGTTAGTGCACTTGCCTATCATGCTAGAGGTCCCGGTTCGATTCCCGGCAGCGGTAATAAAATCGAGGTGTCCGAACACACTCCACCGGCATCATTTGTAGGGATGAATGCCGCAAAGTGCACCGTCCTTCGGATCGGGACGTTAACGAGAGGCCCCTAGTTCAAGGAGAACCATCACCTGCGCAGGTAAAAGATCCCTACCGTAATTACATAATTACTGTGTAGGCGGCTTTGATCCTGCAAAATAGAGGTAGAGGCAATGATAAGGAATCGATACAATTAACCCATAGCTCCCATCAGAGACACCAAAGGGAAAGAAACCTGGCGTGTATGTAATGTACACCTGCACGTAATCCTTGTGGGGTGTTGCCGTATATATAGAAAGAAAGAATAGTGGTGCAGAACATCAAAAATACCAATAGTGGTAGCTCAGTGGTTAGTGCACTTGCCTCTGATGCTAGAGACCACCGGTTAGATTCCCAGCAGCGAAATAAAGTTTGGTATCCGAACATGTTCCATTTGCATCATTTGTAGGGATGAATGCCACAAAGTGCACCATCCTTCCGATCGGGATGTTAACTGGAGCCCGCCGCTGCAGAAAGAATAATCTCTTCTGCAGGTTAAAGATCCTTACCGCAATGTCATGATTACCGCGTACATGTAGGCGTTTGTCCTGCAAATCTCAAGTGAAGAGAGATAGTGAAAACTTTGACCAAAGTCCAAGACTTTGCAGCAGGGATATATAGATTGAGAGAGAGAGAGAGAGAGAGAGAGAGAGAGAGAGAGAGAGAGAGAGAGAGAGAGAGAGAGAGAGAGAGAGAGAGAGAGAAAGCTCAGACACGACAAAATATAAACCACTTACAGTGGAACCAACAAGCGCTAATCAGACCTGGTAAAAGGCCTGATTACCACGATTGCCCCAGCTGTATCCGATGTCCCTCAAGGTGCCATGCTCAGACCTTTGTTCTTCTGCATATGCATAAATGATCTGCCACAGAAAGTCAGCTCTGGAGTTCACCGCTTTGCTAACGGCAGCCTTTTATATCACAAGATCTCAAGCATGACTGATACTGTAGCACTTCAAAGGGATCTTGACAGACAACAGCAATGCATATAATGGAATACAGCCATGAACTGTCAATCTTAAAAGTACCTGGGCATCCTTTATTTCAGAAACATGCCATGGGGATGCCATTTTGATGCGACTGCCAAAAGGCAAACATCAGCCTGACTTTTCTTTGGAAGGAAGATAACCAGCTGGTCTAAAGATGTTAAAGCATGATGGGAGAGCGGCCCCGCCCATCGGTGCTTGAAGAAATGTATATGGGCTGCATGATGCTTCCACGCAGAGCTGAAACCGACGCGCACACGATTACTGGTAAACCGCTTAGAGGATTTATGCCTGCCCAGGCAAAACGGTGCGAGTCCATGGTTATAAACCCTATTAGTTTCGTTGGGCGACAGGGCTTGAGATGTTATTTCATCTCAATGTCGGGTAAAAGTCCCACAAAATTGGAAGCAACGTCTCCAAAATGACCTTTACAGTGTTGACGGGGACGTTAAACCTCAAATCAAACAAAACAAACAATGATGGTAGAGACCGTGATTAGACTTATCCTGGATTATGCCACATCAGTATGGGACCAACATATAGTATCCAGCAGTTCGAGACGGTGCAACGACGAGCAGCTCGGTTTGTCAGAGGTGACTACCACACAACCAGCATTACCTCCCGAGTGATACAACATATTGGCCGGCAAACTCACCAGCATTGACATCAAGATGCCAATAGTGGGCGTGATCTATCTCTGGGATAAGTGGACATCCATGCTTGCAGGTACTCCGACCCAAAAGCAGTGAACAGTAGAGGATGCTCCATGGGGTATATGGACTGACAGCTGATGTTAGCTCTCCTTCATCGGCACGGGCATCAGACTTAAGTGCCAACGGCTTCAAGAGGGATCTTCTCTAAACTAAATAAAAACTGCTTTTCAAAGTTTTTAATTTGTTCTGTTGTGAGGCAAAGGTGACGGGAGTACAACTGATATTGACTTACCGTTGGACAAGGCCTGCTGTCCTTGCAGCAGGTAGGGGTAGAGAGGGTATGTTGTTACTTCTTCTGTTTGTACACTTTTATTCATTTTCCCCTTTCTTCCCTGTCCCTCCCTCTCTTCGGCTCTACTACCTCTTCTATCTCTTTAGTCCATTTCTCTGGGGATGACAAAAATGACAGACCAGGGTTGACGTGTCGATAAACCCAAGACAATTGTTTGAGCTTCACCGCCGCTTTGCACATAGCCTTAGTATGACGAGTGTGTGTGTGTGTGTGTGTGTGTGTGTGTGTGTGTGTGTGTGTGTGTGTGTGTGTGTGTGTGTATGTGTGTGTGTGAATTCGGGTTTAACGTCGCTTTCAACAATTTTTCAGTCATATCACGACGGTGTCTGGTTGCGACAGGGAGCTCAATGCTCACTTTTATAGTGCTGCCTCTCTTAAGTATCATGTCCCAGACACATTACATGATACCACACCCAGTCACATTATCCTGACACTGGGTCGACCAGTCCTAGCTCTACCCCGTAAATCTGAGTGCCAAGCGAGGAGCAGCTAGTACCATTTTAACGACTTTGGTATGTCGCGGCCTGGGATCGAACCCGTGACCTCCCGTTCCCCGGAGCGGACACTCTACCAACTGAGCTATCGGGGCCGGTTGTTAGTATGACGATGCTCCAGTGTCGGTCTCTTGTGGACTTCATGGGCAGAAAATTACATAGGGTGACTCAGTTAATTTGCAGCATGGACACTTTAAAGTATCCTGGAGCACTAGCGTTATGCTAAGGATTTGGGGCTCATCATCACTTTGTAAATCCTAGGAAGTAAAAATCCACAGGTAGCCAGATAGCTCATTGTGTTCCTTATTATTCCCAGGGCTTTATTTTATGTCCCTGAATATTAGTTTGTGAAAAGTTTTAATTGCTTGGCCAGACGAGAAGCGCTTTCCACACTACTGAGAAGCTCCGGTAAATATTTCGGTAAATGCTCCGGTAACTCGTTGGTCCAAGCGCGGTGCTGGGTTTTACCGGTTTACCTTTTCGGCTCAGTGCGCTACGTTTCAGTTCATTTAAACTCGTGGCGTAATTTCGAAACTTTCCCGCGATCAAACTTGATGGAATGGTCTTCGATAAGAGCCTTTTAAAATTATTTCGGCGCTTTTTGTGTTCGGTTGTAATGGGACTTGACTCCTTTTGGTTTTTAGAAGCAATTTTTGGATGCGAATACAATTCTCATGAACTCTGAAAAGATGGTGGATTATCGCGAGAAATTGAACGAGATTCCAGGCGAGATTTGGGTGCCTAAGTATGTTGTTCCAGCCTCTCTACAGTAAAGCAAACACTAAGTTGCCTTAGCAACCAAACTAAAATGTCGAGTTTCATTAAACACACACACACACACGCACGCACGCACGCACGCACGCGCGTACACACACACATACACACACACATAAACCTGTTAAGGCAGATAATGCTAATATTTCCATATTTCGGATGCACAGGCTGATCTGAGTCTTCGTTGTGCGCACATGTAAAATTGTAGGAAATGCTGCGCTCCGGCTCAAACAGTGTTTACATACTAACGATAGGAAAGTGGTGTTTTTTTTTTTTTTTTTTTTTTGTTGTTGTTGTTTTTGTTTTTCGAGATCTGAAGGTATCATCATTTCAAAACTCTTATACATTGTATTCGATGGGTTTGGTCTTTGGTCGTCCACAGCACCTCGGGGCAATAATTTTGGCTATGGTTCAAACTGCCATGAAATAATATAGGGGTCAACCATGGTTTCTCATGCATTAAAATTCGCCGGGTCCCGAGGAAGCTGTTTGTTCAAATATCCGAAGCTCTGGGAATCAGTAGCAGAAGACACTTTCAAATATTTTTTTCTTAATTTACAACGCGAATAAGGCTTGACATTTCACGTGAATCGTTTGCTGCAGACGATTCACAAGTGATATGAAACATCATTTGGGCTTTGAATTAACAACAAAAATATTTTGAAAAAAAAAAAAAAAAAAAAAACAAAAACAAAAAAAACTTGATAATTAGATCATTTTCGTCGGACTAGTCATGTTGTGTTTAACAACTTTGCGTTTCTTGAGCATACGCTACTGATCGTTTTATTTTTATTTTATTTTATCTTATTTTGTATAATATTTCATTTCAGAAATTCTTTATGTTGCACATTATAAAATGTTCAAAACCTTGATGCATTTTACAATGTTGGCTTGAACATTTATGTATTTCAGACTGATTTATGTCGCTAAATACAATTGATATATTTGACACTGGAAGATACTATTTGTAATCATATATAATACATCATCTATGTTTATTCTTTTTCATTCATTTTTTTTTTTTTTTTTTTTTTTTTTTCAAGATACACCATAACACAACCTCCACTTTCTTAAATTAAAACAGTCACCTATATAGTACATAAAAAGCGGTCCTAAAAATGTACGATTTACAATTTGCCTGAGGCAATTTGCACAGGAGGTAGTCGAGTCCTTGGGGAGATAACCATTTATTTTCTGTCTTGTTCGCGTTAATTCCCTTGATTTTCAGCACAGCTGAGAAAGGTGATGTCCGTATAAGTCCGGTATGTTGGGATCTGGCAAATGTTAATGCAGTGAAATAACCATGGATGATCGTTGTTCTTGCAAAACTTACGATTCCGATACCAAATTTTGACGAAAACGCGCAAAAGCTCAATATAAATTCCATATAAACTCTTCAAATGCGACAGGCAAACCAAAATGGCGACCGGTTCAGAATGCTGTTTACAATGACGTTGTCATGCAGTAACCCTCTGACGTTATCATAGAACCCTAAAACGCTACGTTCAGGGCGATAACGTTACGTCACTCAACGTTACGTAAACAAAGTAAGGCCCGTCTTGTGATGTCAAAAGCTCAAAATCCATGTCAGTCAAACAGCACGCGAATTTCATGATTTGAACATGGTTTTTGCTGTTTGAGCACGGCTTTCGGTCCATTTGATAATGGTTTCAAACAGCCATGCGCATAGGTATGTGTTAAACAAACACATTTCTAGGTTACGAGACATTTACCTACCATACATGCATTGTAATTCATAGTTTAAAATTTCTGATTTCCCCAAGGCTTGCAAAATAAATGATGTGAAATAGAGAAATTAATTTGTATGTTGTCTGAGCCAAACTCAGCCTTTAATCAGTTGTAAATGTAGACTGCAGCATGTTAACCGCCTTTTCATTGTGCATTCCAGCAAAAATATTTGTATATAACAAACGACAGTATTTGTTTCCGCAAGCGTAAAATGCTTAATACTGCATTAAGACAAAATTAGTGACTTAATAAATCTTGTCGAATAAATAAATAAATATCATGCGGTCTGTTAAAATCTATTAAAATCCGAGTGGACTGTTCTGCGGAACCCGGGAAGGGACATGATTTTTTTTAATATATTGTGCGACCAAGATATTATTTTGTGCGGACAACATAATTTATCTTGTGCGGACAACATATTATCTTGTGCTCACAAGATAATATCTTGTTCGCACAACATATTATCTTGTTTGCACAACAGAGATCTTGGGAAGTTGTGCGAACAAGATATTATCTTGTGCGGACAACTTATAAAATAAAAAAAATCATGTTCCGTACTGTTCACTATCAGTGACTTTAAATTCTGATTAATCTTTAAAAATAAATTAGTTAATTAATAATTATAAAACTGTGACTGTCGTATCTGTTCCGGTAGGTCATTTTAAAGCTAAAATGCAAACATGGGCAAGGGTCTAATTTGCTTCCGATACCCACTTGTAACATTGAGTGTGCACCTAGCTAGTTGCAAGTTGCGTGTGATGTAATCGTTTCACTTCTCATCACTTTCGGTGAAATGTCTCGCCAACAATCTATTCATCAATTTGGCTGAAACTGAATTATGGACTGCTACCGTACGATTGTTAACAAATTTCTCACCAGTTCTGTTAAAATTCCGAACAATCGAGACATTTTCCCGCATTTGATACCTTCAGATCATCAGATGAAAATAAAGCGCTTTTCAATTTGAATCAGTTTAACGTAGCGCCCCCGAAAAACGGAACAATAGCATCTGATGAGGGTCTACGTCATGTCATGGTTTGCCTATGGCACAGGAAACAGTCAGGAATTAAAATATATCACGAAAACAAGGCTGTATTATTTTGACCCCATTGAACCCCACTTTCATACAGTAAAACTGGGGTTTACAGGGGTAAACCTTATTTTTCTTATTTCTGCTCTATAATATAGATTGTGGGTACCCGTTAGAACCGCCTCGATATTTTTCTCATTTCTGCTCTAAAATATAGATTGTGGGTACTCGTTAGAACCGCCTCAACGAGGCGGTGCTTACGAGAACCCACAATCTATATTTTGAGCAGAATAAGAAAAATATCACAACTATTCATCTTAAAATTTTCATTTTTTCGGCGGTAAAGATTACAATGTATTTGTATAGGCGTGTTTTCATAATGCAAAGCTTTTAAGGATAGACTACACCATGATTTTTGAATTTTAATGATTCTGTTTGTTTGTTTGTTTTTTTTTTTTGTTGTTGTTTTTTTTTTCAGAAAGGTGTATTTTCATTGACAATTTAACCATCCCAGTGTTACACAGAATTTTTGGCAGTCGGATGTTATTAATATTAGCGAGATATTTGAAGAAATATGGAATTTTAAATGTCAGTGGTGGGATATATTTTGCTATCAATTTAAGTATAGTGTTCGGCAGCCACAAAATTTTCTACAGTCAATAAAGGTTCTTCCCAGTCCACCAATGTCTCTAGCCGTAAATCGTCTTATTACCGCCTGTACAATAGAAGTGAAGGCAATGATCAGGAATTGATACAATTAACCCACATCCCCCATCAGAGACACCAAAGGGAAAGAAACACAAATATGAAATAACAAGACCATAATGGACTCTACGATAGCGGAAAGCCAAAAGGACAGTCACTTTCCCACAAAATGGCCAAGTAGCTGCTCTTTGAAGTGAGATAAGTATTGCGACGCCCAATAATTTTAGGGTTTTTTTAATCTAGGAATGATGTTCTGTTTATTAAGTGGGACCATTCAACTAACAGGGCTATAATTGAATAGCAGGTCTAAAGGAATTCTGTTCATTGATTGAGTATTTCTGTTCATTGATTGAATTCGTTCTGGCGGTTCTTCTGTCGCGGTTTATTTTTGCTATGGTTTGTGTTTGAGTGTTTGCATCGCTTATATTATTTTGTTTTGATAGCCAATTGGCCATTTTGTGGGAAAGTAACTGTACTTCTGGCTTTCCGCTATTGATGTTTCCATTAGGGTCTGTTGTTTCATGTTTGTATTTCTTTCCCTTTGGTGTCTCTGATGGGAGCTGTGGGTTAATTGTATCGATTTCTGATCATTGCCTTCACTTCTATTTTACTTATTTTTTTCAAATTCAGTTTTGCTAAAAAGCACCAAAAATACAAATTAAGAAGGAATCCATATCGCCTATTGGTTCTGAGTAGAAGCTTGGCAGTCCCTCCTGACAGTCAGGATAAAGGCAGTCTTTAATTGTTAAAAACAATTTTCAGCCTTCCCGGAAATTGGAGAATAGAAGTGAAGGCAATGAGGTTGGATTTTCCTGCATCACGAAAACACGACTATATAATTTTGACCCCCTTGAACCCCACTTTTATATAGTAAAACTGGGGTTTCCGGGGGTATACCTTATTTTTCTTATTTCTGCTCTGAAATATAGATTGTGGGTACTCGTTAGAACCGCCTCGATGAGGCGGTTCTAACGAATGGCCACAATCTATATTTTGAGCAGAAATAAGAAAAATATCACAATTTTTCATCATAAACTTTTCATTTTTTCGGCGATAAAGGTGGCAATGTATTTGTATAGGCGTGTTTGCGTAATGGGGTATTTTCAAAGTGATTCACCTCCTTTATGTATTGGCCAAATTATATAAGTTTTGGCATTTAGGTTCCCAGAAGACTGTGCTTGAAAAACGTCTCCCAGATTTTAGTCGATGTGTTTTTTTTTTTTTTTTTTTTTTTTTCTGTCTAAATGAAGCTTTTGTCCACGGTGTCGAATTAATTTTTGTACAGAAATTAAAAAAATAGTTATAGCTTTAAAGGAAATTCAATAATACATTTTTAAAGGGCCTATCTTGTTGATGATTTTCTAAGAAAAAAGCCCTTTCGAGCTACTTGATAAAAGAATGAATCCATAAAAGTAAATCAAGTCCAAAATTCGTTTTTCGATTATGACAAAATACGATTTAAACACAATGAACATCCGATAAATTTGATAAAAACTTAAATGTTTACCAAAAAATTGATATAAAGATTGTGAAAATACATCAAGTATTAGCGGAGAAAATATCATTTAAAGATGACCATCTCCGTAAGATACTTATTAAATGAAGCAGTCCATTTCCTTGCCCAGACTAATCCACCACTAATGCTGCCAGTGCTTTGATTTTTACCATAATACAGCAAGGCGTAAGCCAATGTTCTATTAAATGTTTGAGTCCTTGCAATCCCGTATGTTTGTTTTCTTACTACATCACAAGCGGATTCTCATCACAGCTCATTATACGTATATTCATACGCGCACTACTTTTCAACCAGGTGCAATGCAACAATGAGACGGTAATGCCTGGATCAGCGAAACTTTGTGTGACATTTTTATTTCGCAAGCATGACTGTAACTGAAAACGAATTAAATAATGCAATTTGAAATATCGACTTCAAAGGAGCAGTCTCTATAAGGCTGTTTTCATGGCCACAACCGATTTACTTTAAACTTTGTAGCTTCAAATTGGTACATATTGACTGTCTAATGGTGAATTTTTAGACTTTTTGGTTCACTGGTTTTTGCTGTATACACTATTAAAGTGGGTGGGGTAATGTCACCCCATCAAGGGTATACCAACAAAAATGCTATTATTTTTGTTCAAAGTGCATGACTGGCGGCGATGTTTGCCGTATGCTTACTACCCTTTTAGGCATAACAGCCGGTGATAACAGTCTTATAAATATCAAACAAGAGAAGAGTTTATACGCGCTTGTAAGTTGTACCCAAATATCAGTAATTTTTATTCCCCAAATTTACGAAAAACCACAACACCTTAACAGTTTTCAACTTATTTCAAAGATCTTTCATAAATATAATGTTGATGTAATAGTCATTCTAGGTATATGTCAGAATTATTGTTAGTTCATAAAACTTAAGAGTTACCTGCCCCTGAAATTGGATTTTACCCATTTTTTTTTAATCGGAGTGCATTTATCCGTTTGTAGTACTCACAACTTCATTTGAAGGTGAATAAACCGATTCCATGCAAATATTATTAAATAGATGTGGACAAGGAAGCCATTTGATTTAATAGTGCATGCTAGTATTTCCTTTTTTTTTTGGTTATATATGAACTCTTAATTTCCAGGTGCAAATGGAACATTTGTCAACTGTCAAACATTTTTGACCACCAAAGCAGGCTTTGCTCATGTTGTGGAACCTCATTTTAGACTGATACTGTGCAATAAACCTGTATGGTCTCACGACATGTTTAAGAATTTGTTAATTTACTGATCTTCCTCTGAATCGCTAGATGTACTCCATGTGTCAACAGCAGCATCATAAACAAAATCAATATTTTCCCGGCTTGGTTTTGCTTCACTATTTTCTGTTATGTTCCGGTAATATCCCAAATACCAGAGAACAGAAGCCACATGTGCGCAACATCCCACGGTACGAGCTCCACTTCTCCACCCACAATACCATCCAGTGATTGGGTTCAGTCCTTGTGTATATTCAACCCACATGTTATATGTTTTATTAGACGTGTGGCAAGAAAGTATCTGTGCTTTGAGAACACCATCTTCTTCTTTGTGTGCCATTATCTCATATGATGCATTGTCGTCAAAATGTTCATCTGTGTAGAATTTGGCTTGTTTCAGCTGGTAAATACCCAGTTTAAAATCCCTGAGTTCATCCTCAGTCATCTCTGGGAAATTCTCAAGTTTCTCATCATCGATCTTTATCCAAATAACCCGTTTTTTATCCCAGCCATATTTTGTCGCGCCTGCTATTATTATGGCGCGATATAGGCGCCCGGTTTTCCGTCCGTTCGTTCGTCCGTTCGTTCGTTCATCCATTCGTCAAGGCTTCAACATTTGCGACGACCCTAGCGTTCACCCTAATGGTCAAGTTTATTTCTCAAGAACTATAAGAGCTTTATTAATGATACTTGGTACAAACTTGTATCTGGGGAAGGTAACTTAAATGTAAGCATCCATATTTAACCTTGACCTATATCTCATGGTTCACTGACTTTGTAAAATATTGCGACCACCCTAGCGTTCACCCTAATGGTCAAGTTTATTTCTGAAGATTTATAAGAGCTTCATTAATGATATTTGGTGCAAACTTGAATCTGGGGATGACAACTTAAATGCAAGCATCCATATTTGACCTTGACCTAAATATTCATGGTTCACTGACTTTGTAAAATATTGTGACCACCCTAGCGTTCACCCTAATGGTTAAGTTAATTTCTCAAGAATTATTAGAGCGTCATTAATGATACTTAGTACAAGCTTGCATTTGAGAATGGGATCTTTTGAGCAAGCATCTATGTTTGACCTTGACCTACATATCATGGTTCGATGACTTTGCACGCCACATGCGCGACATAGCCTTCAGCGGAATTCTTGTTACGACCTTATCCTGCAGCTTATTTGGAGCTATTGCTAGGGCCATCATTCTTCTAGCAATTACTTTGCCTGAATCTTTGCTTGTTACCAAAGGTAGTCTAAATGCATTGCACAATGAGCAAAAAATCCTTACATACTCGCCAACATATGGTATTTGACTATTGGGCATTGTGTTGCTAAGGGCTTTCCACTTTTTAATTCTCCCATTAGCTGATTCGACAACCCATCTCACCTTTGTAACTAGCCTTGTAAAATCGATTTAAGCCCCCCAGTGGAAATCTTCCACTGACCGTTCCAAGGCGGCTCTTCTGTGGCGATTTATTTATGTTTTTGTTTGTTACTTACTGTGTGTATCACTTGTGTCTTTTGGTTTTGGATGGCCATATGGCCATTTTGTGGGAAAGTAACTGTCCTTATGGCCTTCCTTTGTTTAGGTTTCCATTATGGTCTGGTCGCTTAATGTTTGTATTTCTTTCCCTTTGGTGTCTTTTATGGGTGGAGTAAGTTAATTGTATCAATTCCTGATCTTTGTTTCACTTCTACTTTGACTCATTCGCCTCTTCAGTCGTATGTTGCTTTTGAGATTTGTTTAGGAAGTAAGACATATGAGAATTGATTCCAAAATCCTTTAGTATATCTATAGCATCCCTGAAGCCGCGGTCTACAACGAGAACATCATCTTTTTCAAACCAGTCAGTAATATTTTCTGCATTAGTCTTTAACATGTGTTCGGTAATCTTAGCAACGTACGGAATAAGATCTTCTCTGAAATGAGTAGTTTCCACTCTTCTCAATATATATGTATGTTCCATCAGCTACTGCGATTGCAACATCAGAATTTGAATCCCCAAATAGGACATTTGCAAAAGTTGATGTATGATTCAGGGATGTTAGAGAAATACTAAAGGGTTATGAAATCAATTCTCATATGCTTCACTTCCTAATCAAATCTCAGAAGCAATATACGACTGAAGAGGTGAATGATTCAAGGCTAGGTACAAAGTGAGATAGGTTGTCGAATCAGCTAATGGGAGAATTACAAAGTGGAAGGCCTTAGCAACAAAATATCCAATAGCAAAAATACCATATGTTGGCGACTATGTAAGAATTGTTTGCTCGTTTTTGCAATGTGTTTAGACCACAAGGACTGAACCCAATCACTGGATGGTACTGTTGGTGAAGAAGTGGTGCTCGTACCGTGGGATGTTGTGCTCATGTGCTTGCTAACATGCACTATTAAATCAAATGACTTCTTTGTCCACATCTATTTAATTATATTTGCATGGAATCGGTTTATTCACTTGCAAATGAAGTTGTGAGTACTACAAACGGATAAATGCACTCTGATTTAAACAAATGGGTAAAATTCAATTTCAGTGGCAGGTAACTCTTAAGTTTTATGAACTAACAATAATTCTGACATATACCTAGAATGACTATTACATCAACATTATATTTATGAAAGCTCTTTGAAATAAGTTGAAAACTGTAAAGGTGTTGTGGTTTTTCGTAAAGTTGGGGAATAAAAATTACTAATATTTGGGTACAACTTACAAGCGCGTATAAACTCTTCTCTTGTTTGATATTTATAAGACTGTTATCACCGGCTTTTATGCCTAAAAGGGTAGTAAGCATACGGCAAACATCGCCTCCAGTCATGCACTTTGAACAAAAATAATAGCATTTTTGTTGGTATACCCTTGATGGGGTGACATTACCCCACCCACTTTAATAGTGTATACAGCAAAAACCAGTGGACCAAAGAGTCTAAAAATTCACCATTAGACAGCCAACATGTACCAATTTGAAGCTACAAAGTTTAAAGGAAATCGGTTGTGGCCATGAAAACAGCCTTATAGAGACTGCTCCTTTGATGTAAAAAAGTACACGCGCTACTTTTTTTTCAAGGCGGTAACTTGACACGTACTTAATTATTTGCTCCTGAACTGAATGAAAAGAAACGTCTTGCAGTGCCACTATGCAGAAAGTCCGTGGGACCATGGAGACATTAAACACCAGAACTCTACTACTACTACTAAATAGCTACTAAATAGCTAGACCGTCTTGCAGTGCCTCTATGGAGAAAGTCCGTGGGACCATGGAGACATTAAACACCAGAACTCTACTACTACTACTAAATAGTTACTAAACAGCTAGACCGTCTTGCAGTGCCACTATGGAGAAAGTCCGTGGTACCATGGAGACATTAAACACCAGAACTCTACTACTACTACTAAATAGCTACTAAATAGCTAGACCGTCTTGCAGTGCCACTATGGAGAAAGTCCGTGGTACCATGGAGACATTAAACACCAGAACTCTACTACTACTACTAAATAGCTACCAAATAGCTCGACCGCCTTGCAGTGTCACTACGGAGAAAGTCCGTTGGACCATGGAGACATTAAACACCAGAACTCTTCTACTACTACTACTAAATAGCTACTAAATATCTACTAAATAGCTAGACCGTCTTGCAGTGCCACCATGGAGAAAGTCCGTTGGACCATGGAGACATTTAACACCAGAACTACTACTACTACTACTAAATAGCTAGACCGTCTTGCAGTGCCACTATGGAGAAAGTCCGTTGGACCATGGAGACATTAAACACCAGAACTCCACTACTTCTACTAAATAGCTACTACTACTACTACTACTACTAAATAGCTAGACCGTCTTGCAGTGCCACTATGGAGAAAGTCCGTTGGACCATGGAGACATTTAACACCAGAACTACTACTACTACTACTAAATAGCTAGACCGTCTTGCAGTGCCACTATGGAGAAAGTCCGTTGGACCATGGAGACATTAAACACCAGAACTCCACTACTTCTACTAAATAGCTACTACTACTACTACTACTACTACTAAATAGCTAGACCGTCTTGCAGTGCCACCATGGAGAAAGTCCGTTGGACCATGGAGACATTTAACACCAGAACTCTACTACTACTACTAAATAGCTAGACCGTCTTGCAGTGCCACTATGGAGAAAGTCCGTTGGACCATGGAGACATTAAACACCAGAACTCCACTACTTCTACTAAATAGCTACTACTACTACTACTACTACTAAATAGCTAGACCGTCTTGCAGTGCCACTATGGAGAAAGTCCGTTGGACCATGGAGACATTAAACACCAGAACTACTACTACTACTACTAAATAGCTACTAAATAGCTAGACCGTCTTGCAGTGCCACTATGGAGAAAGTCCGTAGGACCACGGAGACATTAAACACCAGAACTTTACTACTACTACGATTGTAAGAAAGGTATCAGCTTTTACATAATCAGAATCTGCTTTATTGACTATATATTTATAATAACTGCAAGAAATTAGGCACTTAATTCATTTTTTTACATGAAATAATGACATTCACACCCCTGTCAACAACATCGACCTGACGACCAAAAGTCTATAGCAGGTGTTGATGCTTATATAAAATCACAAGCAAAAGTCAATCAGTTATTGTAGCTAATATGGCACTGAAGAAGCAAAATTGGCTGTTTCCTTTTCAAATGTAAAGATTAAAATAATTGTCTTGATAATAAGGTGTTAAAGTTAAGGTAAATTTCAATAATTGCACTAGAATGCATATAATCGTGAAGCTACATCAGATGTTGGATTTGTATGAACTGGAACATAGCTAGAGTTGAACTTGCATGATACTAGAATCATTTGAAATAATAAGGTGATAAGCATTACAAAAACACGCCTATACAAATGCATTGTAAACTTTATCGCCGAAAAAATGAAAATTTTATGAAGAAAATTTGTGATATTTTTCTTATTTCTGCTTAAAATATAGATTGTGGGTACCAGTTAGAACCGCCTCATCGAGGCGGTTCTAACGAGTACCCACAATCTATATTTTACAGCAGAAATAAGAAAAATAAGGTTTACCCCTGCAAACCCCGGTTTTACTATATAAAAGTGGGGTTCAAGGGGGTCAAAATTTTATACGGGCATGTTTTCGTGATGACTTCATTGTGAAATAAAAAAAATCATTACTTTAATATGGTCTATATAATGAGAAGAAAGAAACAAAATTGGAAAGAAATAATTTTATTCTGCTTTCAGTGTATGGTAAGATTATTTGTATATCCGTATTTGTCAAGGCTAGCTAGATATCATCTTACATTATAGATTGAAATCCCTCCAAGACTTTGGCCTGAGGTCAGATTTCTCAAGAACAGATTTCTAAAGTATTTTAAGAAAGTCTTTTTTTCAGGATGTACAATGTCCAGCAGGTTGATATATTCCACAAAGCTCCATCTTGTGTTGTAGAGTTTGAATGACATCTATCTTCTTTGCATGTCCTAGACTTACAGTGAAAATACACAGAGCTACATCTGACAGTACTGTGCAAGCTAGCACTCTTAAGGACTCTTAACCGACTGACTGACTGTTGTTTTTAAGGTAACCGGGCCCCAAGGGCACATAGGGTTTACCCCCAGTTCGCCAACTGGGATTAGTTGTAGATACTGCTCTTTTCCCTAGGCTGCCAATATGCTGACTCCTGTCTGCTTGACAGTTATCAGCTAACCGATTGGGAGTTAGGTGACTTCTTTCGCGGAGGACGTAAGAAGCAGGTCAATCCTACCTCTCCCATTCCCCGCTCAAGATGCCATGTAGGCACAGAACGCACCCAATGTAAAGCGTTTGTCCTGTAAAATGAGCAGTCCTTTGGCGAGGTTTGAATTTTGAATGCAAATGCAGACCAATGGTCGGGCTCTAAAATGTGGTGACACGTTGCCAATTCCGGCTGCAAAATGTGTCAGTACACAGCCCTTTGTCTGACCGAGGAAAAAAGCTTCTCATGCATTATCGGTTTTGGCTTCCATTAGACTCTACCCCCATCCCTGTCATGGTAGAGAAAACGCCTATGGACACGGTGCTTGTTTAAGGGAGATAATGCATGTAATTTTGAATTTTGAACGGCGGTCAAAAGTGAGCCAGGAAGGGTAATTATTAGACCAGCCAATTTCGGCTATTGCGAAATGTCCTAGTACCCGTGCTCTACCACCCTGAAAACACGCCTATGTTTTGTCTCCACCCCCAGGTCTTTACGAGGGTAATCTAGGTAGTATCGTGTACTACTGGCCCCTAACTGCGTTGTGTTGGGATGTCATGTTTTTGGTGTTTTGGTTGTTGCTTTTCTCTTAGTTTGTGGTTAATTCAGCCAATCAGTGTGTAGTGAGTGACTTCTATCGCGGAGGATGCGAAAGGTGGTCAATCCTCTTTTGCTTCTTAGCTTTTTAGTTTATGAAAAGGTGATGCTTTCATCGACGTAGGATGTCGAGTTCTTATAAAATCTTAAGTGGGTCAATTGAGACCGGACCGCCATGTTTGCATATCATTATCTCATCCTACGTGAAGGAAGATAATCATAGTAGGGATATATGGGTTGTAATACAGTATGGATTAGTTCTGATTGTGTGTGGTAGTGTTGAAGCCCTCTTTTGTTCGGGATCAATGTGGTTAGGCTTATAATCTTTACGCATAGGCGTGTCTTCTTAGTGATGGACGACCCTTAAATCTTGACCTGCTGTATATTTAAATATGCCACACCCACAACTGATTATCAACCAATCAGATTTCTTGATGCAAATCATTGCAAGAAATTCTTAAACTGAACGATAAAGAATGAAGATCCAGATCAGATAGCTTCTTCAGAAGCCATCTGATCTGGATCTACATTGTTTGAAAGATAAGACATATCCGGGCTCAGCAGGACAATGGTAAAGACTATCAGGCCTTTGATTTTAAATACAATCTTTGTCGTCCGGACCTACGTTTGTGTAGACAAATTAGTTTTGCAAAGAATTTGACAGAAAATTACCACATTCTTTAAAATTAAATGCCCGATCGCAACACAAACCACGAGAGTTTGATTCATTGGGTTTTAATTCGCTTCAAGTTGTCAGTAAGTCTGCAAAATCGAAATTTTCATTTGTAAATTGTATCTTCAAAGGGTTGATAAATGACATAAATATATGAAGTATAACAAAAAATATAATAATTATATCAACCACATCATGTAATTGTGCTTTTTTCGTATGCGGCTCATAAATACGCCGCGACAAGCACAACTGTGACTTAGGGCATGTGCGATGCTAACTCAAAACTCGTGAATAATAAAAGGACTGAACTGGCGTGTCAATTGTCTCTCGCTGTTAGCTGGGAAAATAATTCTGGACTGAGATTTAAACTGTTTCGTTTAACCCTTAACTTCCACTCTTTTCATCAAACACTGTAGACCCTGATCAGACGCCGCGTTCTGCGGCGTCTGATCTGGGTCTACAGTGTTTGCCAAGCCCAATCTATGATTTCAGTCCAGATTCTATAGATAACCCTCTTACGCAACACTATGATCTCACAGCGACTATTTTTATATAAATAACCGTTATCCCGATTAGTCAGTGATAGTCACGTGGACTTTAGCAGAAGAGTTCGTATGCTTAATAACTTTGGGTCGATTGACAAATAATCGATCTAAAATGGCGTCTTTCGTATTCTAGTGAATGAGTAGTTGACATGTAGATGAAATCTTTTGATATTTTCTTTTTTTTTTTTTTCTTCAAGCACAGAATGTGGGTGCTCGTCACAGCCACCTTGTTGAGGCAGTTTTAACGAGTACAAAATTTTATGTTTTATAACATAAATAAGGAAAATATTGTATTTTCTTGTAAACCTCGCCTACTTTGTGGGCTAGAAGCCTCCGTAGTGTAGCGGATTAGCTACTCGCCTCATAAACCAGGGGCCGTAATTTTCGATTCCGATAACCTCGTATCCCGTATCAATATGACCGTAGTTGTTGGCAAGGCGTAAAACGCACGCGCGCACATATACGCCCGCCCACCCGCACGCACGCATGTACGCACGCACACACTTTGTGTGGTTTACAAGGCTGTTCCTAACATGATGCAGTCAAAGTACTGTAGAGAAGCCTCCGTGGTGTAGTGGTTACGCTACTCGCCTGGTAAACCAGGGGTCGTAAGATCGATCCCGGGCTTCTCCAGACTTTCGGATTAGTCTTTAAACCGAGGTCCCGTCTCCGTATGACCTTGGTGGAACGTAAAACTCAAGCACTCACTCACCCAGAGTACTGTATGTCTTGTCTACATTTAGAAAGTTTTGGGACAAACAATCAGCCATTCAGTGCATAGCGTGCGTCTGCGCAGGTCGCACACGCTTATAGAGTAAAAGTCCTATAATAAGACAACATTTGGGACTGTTCAAAAGTGGTCTTAAAGACCACTTTTGAACAGTTCCAAAAGTGTTCTCTTTCTAGAGGGCCTGAATGTAGAAAACAGAAAGAAAGAAAAGCTGAAACATTTTAAATATGCTTTTAAAAGCAGAATTAGCCTTAATTTTACGAGTCGTGATAGCGGAATTCTACTGTATATCCACCTTTTCATCTTAATGAAAAAACCTTGAGTCAATCGATTGTAAGGTTTAAGAAAAATGACATTATTGGGTGGGTTAATATAATTTTACTAATGCCGCCTACTTGAATTTAATTTATTTCAAATAAAACATATAATAATATACACACACGCAAAATGTCTGGGTTCTTTTGGCTAGACGCAAGATTCGAAAAGATAAATATGTTTCTACTGGATTTAGCCATTTTCCTTCTTCTCTGGTGTCGCTTCCTGAAACGGGACCGAAAGTAATCCATTTTGCGCAAATAATAAATAAAAATAAGTAGTAACATTAAAAAAAAATCATGTTTCATGCGGTTATGCCTGACATGGTTGGAAATCTGAGATGTTTCATCTAAATGTCGGGTACGAATCCCACAAAATCGGAAGCAACATCTCTAAATTCTCCTAAATAGTGCTGACGGGGACGTAAAACCTCAACTCCAAACAAAAAAACTGCATATCTGTAGTTTCTGTGGTATCATCGAGCCAATTCCGACGAGTCCTGCAAACTTGATACGAGGGTCACTGAAAAGGCCTGGTTGACTTGGTGCGTTCTTTCTGATATTGAAAATGGTCATTTTCTGACAAACGTTTGTGATAGTTTTCTTATTTTTACTTCAAACATGGGTTAGGGGTGCTCGTTAGAACCGCCGAGTACCAACAACCTATGTCTTGAAGCAGAAATAAGAAAAATAATGTATTCCAATGTATACCCATGTATATCCATGTTATCCCTAGTTTTAGCGAGATGTAGAGAGGCGCTCATTATACGAACTAGTGGTGTTTTATAGCTTGTGTTAAGTGTCGCGTAGTGGCTGTAGAGGGTCTCCTAGTAGTGCATCATAGTGCAGTTAATGTTATAAATCTCTTTTAGGGACATATAGTCTATTCCTCGACTTGAATATGAATACACAGGTCAATGATGAGGCCTAATTGACCGAGACTTGGCCAGTCTGACCAAGACAACTTGATACTAGATTTTCATTCTTGTGTGTGTGCTCTGTTTTCACAAGCATCTTTAAAGATGCATTATTGAGCTATCGGTAAAAAATGCTTCCAAAAATAAAATACATATAGCCGGTATTTTTCTTTAAAACAATACAAATGAATGCATTTTATGCAAAAAATGCGAACAATTATGATAACAGGTAAATGAGTTTGATAGGGATTCCCCAACTAGGTTTCGAACACTAGTTAGATCTATTTTTAGTTCGTGACAAAAATAGAATCCCCATATATGACGTTATGCGGCGTTCATTTTTGGCCTTGTTTGCTTAAGCAATGCCTGAATCGAAACAAATATGACGCTGAATACCATGCCATAAGTAACGACACACAGAGACGATACTGTCGCCATGTATGTGTAAAGTGACAGATTTATTTTTAGAACAGAAATTCCGAACACATGTTCAGAGCGAAGGGTAAACACGAATGAAAACGACCATTTTCACAAATTTCTGAAGCTGTATTTGGCTCCAAAAGTGTACACATGACAAAAGAGTATGAATTGAAGATAAAAACCAGAAAAAAAAATTTGAGACCCGGTAGCTCAATAATGCACCTTTAAAGCTTTATAATATTTGATAAAGACAACAATATGCATTTAAACTACTCTTGAACTGAGTTAACTCGAATAATTTTGGGCCCGTTCAAGACAGGTGTTTAATCGGAAGCATAATTGGGATATCTTCTTTTTTTTAAAAAAAAAAAAAAAACGTACAGAGGACCCGCGTTACAACGACAGAATTTGTTCCCCATTATTGTGCCGTTATAATGAATTTACCGTAATAAAGAATTCCAGTTAGGATTATGACAGGTTATAATGGTCTTTTCCACATAATTACTCCAAGAAACAAACGTTATAGACATTTGTTAGAATCGCCTCGATAAGGCGATTGATACAACGCATAATGTAGTAATGTAGTAATTTCTTCATTTTGATTTTTTTTACTACATTATGCGTTGGCATAGTCGACGCGAAATGAAGTAAAAAAATTATTTCATTTCGCGTTGATATGCACCATATCGACGCATAATGAAGTAATGATGGTAGAACATAGCTGTCTTCGAAAAGACTTAGGAAGCAATACAGTTAAATTCCTACAATTTAGACCACATTTGAGACGGTTCAAAAGTGGTCTTTAAGACCACAGTTGAACAGTCCAAAAGACGGTCTTCCACAAAAGCACACTGAAGGTCAAAATCACAAAGAAAATGTAGCTTTAACCTTCCAAATATGCTTTAAAAACAAAATTTGTATTTAATTTAAGACAGACAGGCAGACAGACAGACAGACAGACAGACAGACAGAATGGACAAAAACTATATACCCCCTTGCATACTTCGTATGCCGGGGGTATAAATAGATGGGCTGCACGATGCTTCCACGCAGAGCTGATACCGCCCGTACATGAGTCCTCGTAATCTGCTTAGAAGGTCTAAGCCTGTCCAGGAAAACTGCTGCGAGTCGGCCCATCCATGCATATAAACCCTATTGCTTTTAATTGGACGGCAGCGATTGAGATGTCATTTCATCTCAATATCGGGTAAAAGTCCCATAAAATTTGAAGCAATGTCTCCAAAATGACCTAAATAGTCTTGACGGGAACGTTAAACCTCAAATCAAACAAACAAACTGTTGACGCATAATGAAGTAAAATTAAGTATGCCACCCATCGCCGCAAAATGAAATAATTCTTTCATTTTGCTCAAACCTCTTAGTATCGACGCATAATGAAGTAAAAACGACATTTTATTTCATTTCGCGTCGACTATGCCAACGCATAATGTAGTAAAAATTTCAAAATGAAGAAATTACTACATTACTACATTATGCGTTGTAACAGGCGATTCTAACAAATGTCTATAGCATTTGTTTTTTGCAGTATTAAATTACAAGAATCTTTCATGACTATGGATTTGATTTGGGAATTTCCAACCCGAGGGAAGCCAAAGCCGCTCGGAATCGAGGCTAAACCTTGAGCTAAGAATGTATTCCATTGAAATTGTCCGTATGACGAGTTTTGCCGTTATCACGAATGTCGTTATAACGCGGGTCCTCTGTAGGTCATATGTCCTCATTAGAATGGCCTCAGTACACAGGTGTGTTGCGTGCGCCTCATCGACACACAACATACATTTTCAAGATTATATAAGATATTATCTCAAACATGGTATGAAAAATTATCATTTGGACTGAAAAACGAGTTCTAAATAGCCGTGGTAAACGAGCCATCGGTGTTCCAGCAATCGAAGTATCTCTATTTCGGACGCGGGTATCATTTTTCAAACTTCAAAATTCACCCGACTGTATGATTAATAAAAACGTCCTATCAGACAGTCAGACCACAATAACTTTTAACAGATCAAAGTACTTGCGGAGAAGAAAAATTGCGTTTTGAGCTGAAGTGGGCAATACGTTTAAATATTGTCAGCAAAATTACTATTAAATGGAGAAAGATGTTCTCAGGCACAAAATATTAAATAATCGCTCAAATTAACTCCCACGAATGGGGTTCTATCAAACAAGACAAGGCAATAAAAAATAGCCTGATGCAGGGCGTTGGGAAGTCGGACCTCGAAATGTGAATGCGCCAGCCAAGCATCTTTGTAAACAGCGCAGACAGCCACGAGTCAGACCTCCGTGATCTCACTGGATGTTGTTCTCCTTTGTTGATTATAATTCTTACATATAATGTAACTTCAATAGCTCGGGCACGGAAAACTCGTTTACCATGGTTAAACCGCACTTGTTATAGCGTCTCTTGAGAATTTTTCCAATAGCTACAGCTATCCATATAGTCAATATCAATACCCTTAATCGGCCCCCGCCCATCGGGTCTTGAAGAAATATATGGGCTGCACGATGCTTCCACGCAGAGCTAAATCCGACCCGCACACGCGCACTGGTAAACCGCTTAGAGGATCTAAGCCTGCCCAGGCAAAGCGGTAGGAGTTGGACCGTCCATGCATATAAACCCTATTGGTTTCATTGGTCGACAGGGCTTGAGATATCTTTTCATCTCAACGTTGGGTAAAAGTCCCACAAAATTGGAAGCAACGTCTCCAAAATGACCTTTACAGTGTTGACGGGGACGTTAAACCTCAAATCAAACAAACAATACCCTAAATGGACGTTTTCTGATTACATCTTGAAAAGGTATGTTGTGTGTACTCATTAGAATCGCCTCATTGAGGCGATTCTAATGAGTGCACACAACATTCCTTTATTCTACAGAAGATCGAAAAGATATCCCCAATACGCCTCATGGCCTGGGGCTATGATTAACCCTCAGTAGTTCGAACTACCCCTGTCTCGAACAAATATTGAAGGCCCCAAATGTATTCGAGTTTTTGATATTTGACTGTGTATAATTCAGAAGGACATTGCATTGTGAAATCGTATCTTTTGTCTTCTATTTACTTGCAACATACCTTTTTTATATCCTTGCATAATGCTATAATGAACACTTTAGTGACTCGAAATTTCCCTATCTCGAGCATTTGTTTTCACCCGAAGGGGGTTCGAGCCAAGCTTTGCAGTAGTAGAATCATTACGAAAATATTCCTATATGCCTACCCGAATATATAGAAAATTTAACCCCACCCCACCCTCCCCCAAAAAAGCATTCAGATAAGAAATTCTGATATTCTTCATACTCCGTATTTCTGCAAAAAACATAGATTGTAGCATTTCGATAGAACCGCCTCGGCTAGGCATTATAGAGAACCCTCAATCTATGTTTTTGAGCAGAAATAAGAAAAATAATGTATACCACTGTAAACCCCAATTTTACTATTTAAAATTGAGGTTTAAGGGGGTAAAATTATATAGGCGTGTTTTCAAAATGGTTTTACTTTTATCAGATGTATAATAAAAAAAAAAGTTACCGAGGTAAAACCACGAGCACAGAGCACAGAAATCTCACAATAAAAGATAGAAGAGGGGCTGAACAGCCAACTAATTTGTGTAAAACAGAAGTGAATGCACTGATAAGAAATCGTTCCCATGCAAGACACAAATGGGAAAGAAACACCCACATAAAACAACATCACCATAGTCAAAACGTCACAAGTGGAAAACCAAAATTACATTGCAACACGAAAACACATCTATATAATTTTGACCCCCTTGAACCCCATTTTTATATAGTAAAATAGAAGTAAAACAAAGGTCAGGAATCGATACAATTAACTTACTCCACCCATCAAAGACACCAAAGGGAAAGAAACACAAACATTAAGCGACCAGACCATAATGGAAACCTAAACAAAGGAAGGCCATAAGGACAGTTACTTTCCCACAAAATGGCCATATGGCCATCCAAAATAAAAAGACACAAGTGATACACAAAGTAAGTAACAAACAACACCATAAATAAACCACCACAGTAGAACAGAAGAACCGCCTTGGAACGGTCAGTGGAAAGATTTCCACTGGGGGGCTGGGGGGGGGGGGGGGCTTAAATCGATTTTACGTGGCCACAATCCTCGCCCTTACTTCCGTCGCGATTTAGACAAATAATTTGTTCAGTACGCATGAAGGCCTCCTAACTCATCAGTGCAACATCTCTGTGAACACAAAAAATCAAAGAACCACAGAGGTGAGACAACGGTGAAGACTCGACAGCAAGAAACCACTGAAATACTGGAGCAAAAGAAAACCAACAGTTAGACTCCGATGGGCCCGACCAGAGACAGAGCATCAGGCGCCAACCAACATTACCTTGAATTAGATCTCTCTAATTCTCAATAAGCCTTTACGTTGGAGCCGTCATAGAATCTGAGGCCTGACCCACCGGCGTGCAATTAAAGAGGGAAGCAAAGTTGCCAACCGTGATTGGGTTTACTACCATGCATGCAGTCTGTCGTATAACATCCATGTTGTACCAGATCTTTTTATATCGAAGAATGATTTTACGAAATTGGGTGCTGAAGTCATTGCGGTTATATATTTTTCTGATTTTATATACTAAGTCACCATAAAATTCGGGTTCCGATAGACCTTGTTGCAGAAGAGATTTAAGTCCAATATTGAATTTTGAAATTAAATCAGAATGGCGTCTATAAAATTCTGAAAAGGCTTTGCGTAGTTTATGGTACCGATAATAAAAATCAAAAATGAGTTCCTTTAAGAGCAACGAAAACATTCATAAGAAAGAAGATGGGTCATACTACGTAGTTTCGGCTAATAAAGCCTCTTCAGTGACCCTGTAATGATCCGGCAAAGAAAGCCAGAGGAAACATACTGCAATTTTGCGAATTTCGAATAGATAGTCGATACAAAAGACTGATATAAATCAAAATGGGGTCCAAATAATTAAAAACCTGTCTTGAATACGAGTCAAGCCAATAATATATTTCTGATTTCTCAGAATATTTACGCTGATCTCAAAGGACCAAAAGTAAAATATAAACTGCACTATGGTTGATGTACGGGGAGACGTTTTACGGCCGCCACACGGCACAACACCAGCTGCAGTGAAGGCAAATAAAAATCAAAAATGAGTTCCTTTAAGAGCAACGAAAACATTCATAAGAAAGAAGATGGGTCATACTACGTAGTTTCGGCTAATAAAGCCTCTTCAGTGACCCTGTAATGATCCGGCAAAGAAAGCCAGAGGAAACATACTGCAATTTTGCGAATTTCGAATAGATAGTCGATACAAAAGACTGATATAAATCAAAATGGGGTCCAAATAATTAAAAACCTGTCTTGAATACGAGTCAAGCCAATAATATATTTCTGATTTCTCAGAATATTTACGCTGATCTCAAAGGACCAAAAGTAAAATATAAACTGCACTATGGTTGATGTACGGGGAGACGTTTTACGGCCGCCACACGGCACAACACCAGCTGCAGTGAAGGCAAATAAAAATCAAAAATGAGTTCCTTTAAGAGCAACGAAAACATTCATAAGAAAGAAGATGGGTCATACTACGTAGTTTCGGCTAATAAAGCCTCTTCAGTGACCCTGTAATGATCCGGCAAAGAAAGCCAGAGGAAACATACTGCAATTTTGCGAATTTCGAATAGATAGTCGATACAAAAGACTGATATAAATCAAAATGGGGTCCAAATAATTAAAAACCTGTCTTGAATACGAGTCAAGCCAATAATATATTTCTGATTTCTCAGAATATTTACGCTGATCTCAAAGGACCAAAAGTAAAATATAAACTGCACTATGGTTGATGTACGGGGAGACGTTTTACGGCCGCCACACGGCACAACACCAGCTGCAGTGAAGGCAAATAAAAATCAAAAATGATAACCCTGATTAAGGAGTTTAGCCGTTAATAATTTATTACGAGTGTTGAAGTCAGTTACATGACTACACACTCTAGCAAATCGAATTAATTGCGAATATAAACGCCATAGGATGGCGCACGAGGAACATCACCACCCAAAGAAGGAAAATTTACAATCTCAAAATCAAAGTCATCGCGTTTATCATAAATTTTGCACGAAACAAACCCATCTACAATAGATAGATGTAAATCCAGAAACGGGGCCTCGGTATCAGAAGAATTTGCTTTATTTAACCGAAGTTCTGGGGGGTAAATCTGACTGATCAAACCATCGAAATAGGTGTTATCAATATTTAATAAATCATCTAAATATCTAGAAGTGGAGCTAAAAGCTTCAATAATTTCAGATTGGTTATCAATGGAAAGCGACAACATGAAAAGTAGAAGTAAAACAAAGATCAGGAATTGATACAATTAACTTACTCCATCCATAAAAGACACCAAAGGGAAAGAAATACAAACATTAAGCGACCAGACCATAATGGAAACCTAAACAAAGGAAGGCCATATGGACAGTTACTTTCCCACAAAATGGCCATATGGCCATCCAAAATTAAAAGACACAAGTGATACACACAGTAAGTAACAAACAACAACATAAATAAATCGCCACAGAAGAGCCGCCTTGGAACGGTCAGTGGAAAATTTCCACTGGGGGGCTTAAATCGATTTTACGTGGCCACAATCCTCGCCCTTACTTCCGTTGCGATTTAGACAAAAAATTTTTGTTCAGTCCGCATGAAGGCCTCCTAACTCATCAGTGCAACATCTCCGTGAACACAGAAATCAAAGAACCACAGAGGTGAGACAACGGTGAGGACTCGACAGCAAGAAACCACTGAAATGCTGGAGCAAAAGAAAACCAACAGTTAGACTCCGATGAGCCCGACCAGAGACAGAGCATCAGGCACCAACCAACATTATCTCTTTAATTTTCAATAAGCCTTTACGTTGGAGCCGTCATAGAATCTGAGGCCTGACCCACCGGCGTGCAATTAAAGAGGGAAGCAAAGTTGCCAACCGTGATTGGGTTAACTACCATGCATGCAGTCTGTCGTATAATATCCATGTTGTACCCAATCTTTTTATATCGAAGAATGATTTTACGAAATTGGGTGCTGAAGTCATTGCGGTTATATATTTTTCTGAATTTATATACTAAGTCACCATAAAATTCGGGTTCCGATAGACCTTGTTGCAGAAGAGATTTAAGTCCAATATTGAATTTTGAAATTAAATCAGAATGGCGTCTATAAAATTTTGAAAAGGCTTTGCGTAGTTAATGGTACCGATAACCCTGATTAAGGAGTTTAGCCGTTAATAATTTATTACGAGTGTTGAAGTCAGTTACATGACTACACACTCTAGCAAATCGAATTAATTGCGAAATATAAACGCCATAGGATGGCACACGAGGAACATCACCATCCAAAAAAGGAAAATTTACAATCTCAAAATCAAAGTCATCGCGTTTATCATAAATTTTGCACGAAACAAATCCATCTACAATAGATAGATGTAAATCCAAAAGTCTCTTTCATAACAATACAAGAACAGATCAGCCACAAGAGGTGCGCAATTCGTACCCATCGGAATACCCACAATTTGTCTAAATAACTTAGTACCGAATCTAATATAAATATTGTCAAGTAGAAAGGTGAGGGCATCACACACTTTCTGACATGACCAAAGTGTATAATTCTTATGCTCTTTAGAAGTGAAAAATGCATTTCTGACATTACATGCAAGATAGAGAGAATCTTCTCTGTGAAAAGCCCATTCAATTAAATCATTAAGCTTTTCTTTTATAAGATTATGAGGAAGTGTAGTGTAAAGAGTGGAAAAATCGTAAGTAGCCAGACTTGAAGCACGAAAATGTCTGGATTTCAATATATTTAAAACCTCATTCGAATTATTATAGACCAAAACAGATTTCTTCCTGATCTTTGAAAGACTTTATCACAATATTTAATCACATGCGTTTTAATAGCAATAAGACAGGAAGTTCAGTGGTAGTGCAAGAGCTAGAATTTGCAATAAACCGTGCTTTGTAAGGTCTTTTATGAAGTTTTGGTAACCAGTATAGCGTAGGAAGCTTGTCTTGGCCTTCGGTAACACACACAGCAAACTTGGTGGCTGAATGACAAACATGTTTATCTACTATAGCCCTCTCTTCAGCTAAAGGCTGAAGTTCATAGGCCTTAGTACCACCAAGCTCCTGCTTAAGCGTGTTAACATAGTGGAGCCGTCACACAACGACGACGTTGTTAGCGGCCTTGTCTGCTGGGGCCAAAACAAACTTCTTATGAAATTCTTAAAACTGGGGTTTACAGGGGTATACCTTTTTATATATATTTGTATACAGTAGAACTTCGATGGCTCTTATGTCTGCTCTAAAATATAGATTGTGCGTACTGGTTAGAACCGCCTCGATGAGGCGGCTCTAAAGTGTACCCACAATCTATATTTTGAGCAGAAATAAGAAAAACATCACACTTTTTCGTCTTAAAATTTGCATTTTTTCGGTTGTAAAATTTACTATGTATTTTGTTTAGGCGTGTTTCCGTAATGACTATCGCAAAATGGCCAAACGGCTAATCAAAATAAGAAAAGAGCAACACATACATGCCAAGACGAACTATAACAATAATAAACCACGACAGAAGAACCGCCTTTGAATGGTCAGATAAACGTTTTAGTTTAGTTTATACTAATTTATTTTAGTTCGATTGCGATGGAAGCTTCAAGCTTATTTAATCGCTCTCGAAAACTCATTCCGGATGTTTTCAGGCGCACGAGAGAGGCAGTGACTATTACACCACTGCTTCCCATATACAGCTGGGTGGAGTGAGGCAGTGCCATTATGCATCTTGCCCGAGGACACACCTCGATACCGGGTGCCGGATTCGAACGCACAACCTCTCGATCATGAATCGAACGCGTTAACCACTGCGCTATCGAGGCTGACGTTTTAATGGGGCCTTAAATAGAGTTTACGCGGCCACAGTCCTCGCCCTTGGTTCTGTCGTGGTTTAGACAAATACTTTTTTCAGTCCAGATGAAGGATTTTTATCGCATTAGTGCAACATCTCAGAGAACATAAAAATCAAGAGCTTTTTACTAGGCGTTTTACTCATTCATTTTAGTTAGACAGCCCCTCTTTACCATCCGTAACAAATGACTTATGCAGGGAGATGCGAGAAATATAGTCCGCATTGCTATTGCTACCTCCCCTCTTGTAGTCTAAATTGTCGAGTTTATAAATGTTTAAGCGTTTTTCGGCGATTCGGAGATGTCAAACATAGTTATGGTCAAATTAATGAAAGTTTATTATGCATATAGAAAAATGGCTCGCTTTTAAGTAACACTATTGTCTCAAAATACATGATATTTGTAAAACTTAGAACTGATAAAACAAACCACAACTCAGATCCCTTAAAATGGAAATAGGACTGCGTAAATATTCTAATCGCCAAAGAGGGTTGAGTTCTATTAATATAGTTTTTAGTCTGTATGTTTCTGCTATGCCTGGTGGTTTATCTAGGGTCCTTCATTGAAGATCATTTGGTGTCAAGTGTTTTAAAATTGACCGAAAGTTACTAAGCACTGAAGCATTTAATGTTGATGTCCACGTGGCTATCACTGATTTGTAGAAAATAGCCGCGCTATTTTGATCGCTGTGCGCCCAGACTGTGTTAGAGCGTTATCTAAAGAATCTAAATTTGAATGATGTCTTGGGCTTGTCAAACAGTGTAGACCAGAACGAGGCATCTGATTAGGGTCTATTCTGTTTTCGTACGGTACAGGAGTACAGTAAAATTCCTTTATTAAGACCACCTTTGGGACAGTTCAAAAGTGGTCTTTAAGACCACTTTTGAACTGTCCCAAAGGTGGTCTCTGACCAGAGGACACTGTTGGCAGACAACACAAAGAGAGACTAACTGCAACTTACTAAATACACATTTTATAGCAAAATTAGTCTTAATTTTACGTGGCCTTGATAGCGGAATTTTACTGTATAAGGGTTAATCGAAACAGTCTAAGTTCCCGTTCAGGACCATCTTTCCATCCTACACTCAGGCACACCAGTAATTTATTGTTATCATGCATTAATCTGCATCGGAATCAAAGACGAGGGTTGAACATTCATACATAGAGGATCTTTCATAAGTGTTCATGTGTTATTGAATTTGTTAAACGAGCATTTTATCCCTTTTCCTCATGTCGTTTTATAAATTCTGTATCAATAATACATGAGCACGAATGCAAGATTGTATTTATCATATGACGTTTAAGGCGCATTTAATTCACGATTTTGTATATCAATGTCAATATTCCGCCATTAGTAAACGCGACATCTTTAAGGCTGTACGTGTAACGTTACGGGACGTATCTAACTAATTTGCATATTTAATACACTAGTGGATTACCGAATTTAATACTGGCGCCATTACATTCTCAGACGCAACATCATATGATACATGATAATACACGCCAGGATTGAAGCTCACCTTCACCTAACAGAGCGTTTTCTAACGACTATCATCGATAGTTTCTATATGTTAATGGTACACTTGCTATTTTGTGTTTTTGTGTGCCTTCGTGTAATTGAGTCTTTGTCACTCTTCTTAGACGGACTTCTTATGAGTAAGGCCTTCTCTCAAGTATTCAGTGAAGCGAACGGACAAATGTTCAAACATGTATAACTGTATCTGATATATACCATCTTTTGGCTCTTTAATTGTCGCAACCAGAAAATGAAGTGAAGCCAAAGATCAGGAATAGATAACTAGCCTCACATCCCATATCCAAGACATCAAAGGGCAAGAAAACCGAACTTATAAGGAAGCCGTCACAGGCGGAAAGCCAAAAGGACATTAACTTTCCCCCATTATGGCCAAACGGCTATGCACAATAAAAATATATTAGACATACACACATGAAAAGGCTAAATAAAACAATAATAAACCGCGATAGAAGAATCGCATTGTAACAGTCAGTAAATGCTTTGGTTGCGCTGTCTCTGGTTGAGCCTTTCATGCGGACTGAACAAATGCGCGACGGAAGTAAGGGCGAGATTTGCCGCTGCTTAAAATCGATTTAAGCCCACTAGTGGAATTCGTTTCATCGACCGTTCCAATGCAGTTCTTCTGTCGCGGTTTATTTTTGTTATGGTTTGTCTTTGAGTGTGTGTATCGGTTATATTTTTGTTTTGGATAGCCAATTGGCCATTTTGTGGGGAAGTAACTGTCCCTTTGGCTTTCCGCTATTGATGTTTCCATTAGGTTCTAGTTATTTTATGTTTGTGTTTCTTTCCCTCTGGTGTCTCTGATGTGAGGTGTGGGTTAATTGTATCGATTCCTGACCATTGCCTTCACTTCTATTTTACTGGGTGGCTTAAATCGATTTTACGTAGTCACAATTCTTGCTCGTTGTTCTGTCGTGGTTTAGACAAATAATTTGGTCATTCCGCATGAAGGCTTTCTTACTTATCAATGCCTCATCTCCGAGAACATAAAATGCAAACGACTACATAAATGTTAGAGCAATGAAGACTCGACAGCATGAAGCATGAAATAAATGACATGCTGGAGCATAAGAAAAACAAAATTTAGTCTCCATTGAGAGTTTGCTATACTTTAACATTTGATTCCGGATTCAAGTGAGTCTGTATTAACTTAGCTTAAGACTTCTGAAGGTTGCCTATGGTGAGCTTCTGTGCTCCATAAATGTAATCAAAACGAATTAATACAACGCGCTGTCTTTGGTTGAGCCCATGGGAGTCTACCTATGGGTTTTCTATTGTTCTAGCATTTCAGTGGTTTCTTGCTGTCGAGACCTCACTGTTGTTTCATCTCTGTGGTTGTTTGAATTTTGTGTTCTCTGACATGCTGCACTGATGAGTTGGGAAGCATTCATGCGGACTCAACAAATTGTTTGTCCAAATCGCGACGGAAGTCTGGGCGAGGATTGCGACCGCGTAAAATCGATTTAAGTCCCCCTCCCCCTAAGTATAATTCCTTTCACTGACATTTCCAAGGCGGTTCTCCTGTCGCGGTATATTTTTGTTATGGCTTGTCTTTGAATGTGTGTATCGCTTATATCTTTTCGTTTCGGATAGCAAATTGGCTATTTTGTGGGAAAGTAACTGTCCTTTTGGTTTTTCGTTATTGACATTTCCATTAAGGTCTAGTTATTAAATGTTTGTGTTTCTTTCCCTTTGGTATATCTGATGGGAGGTGTGGGTTAATTGTATCGATTCCTGATCATTGCCTTCACTTCTATATAAGATTTAAAATAATCAAATGAAATCGTATGTCTGATGGTCTTCGGTAATGGCTGCGTTGGTTGTGGCTTTTCCTTGTACCTTTTCTTACTAGTTCGAATCGAATGTATAGTGTTTTGACGGGCGTGTGAACGATCGCCTGTTCCGTTCAAATATATAAGTCTACTCGATTGTTTCCGTTTTGGTCAGCGAAAATACTAGAAAAATATGAACGGAAATAAACGAAACAATATGAGTGTTTTTTTTTTTTTTTTTTTTTTTTTTTTTTTAGCTAACCTACACCTGTCTTGACAGAACTGACACAATTAAACGTTTGGGTCCCGTCAAGCGATTTTGGTACTTATCGCCTATGCGAGCAGCGAAGGTTCAGGCGAGCCTGCGCATCCGCGCAGTCTCGCCAGAACCTTCGCTGCTCGCTCATACAAGCAGTGAATCAAGAGGAATCTTCAGACAGAAAGCCATATCCCTGGCCCCTCTGAATGGCTGGGCATGCGCAGTTAAAATTTGTCATGACGGAATGCTCGAAGACACAAATTCGCTTGGCGGGGCTCGTTTACTGCACTGTCAGTAAACACCCTTTGGCTTATAGGTCATTGTGTGTATGGCTCATCACTCGTAACTGACCTAACTGAGGTTATGGCCAATTGTGACCGACTCAGGATAGATAGATAGATAGATAGATAGATAGATAGATAGATAGATAGATAGATAGATAGATAGATAGATAGATAGATAGATAGATAGATAGATAGATAGATAGATAGATAGATAGATAGATAGATAGATAGATAAATAGATAGATAGATAGATAGATAGATAGATAGATAGATAGATAGATAGATAGATAGATAGATAGATAGATAGGGGCATCTGTCTGGTCAAACAACAGTGTCCTTATTTGACAGCGATTGTGGTCATTACCTGACACAAGGTTGTACTGTAAGATACGGTACTCCAATAAACCTCATTTGAATCGGTAACTCTTGATAGTCTACATGTTTATTATTACAGATTTTTTCGTCTGTAATTCATGAACAGTCATCGAATATGCATGTTTTCTTTGTAAATGAAATATTCGCACACTATAGACAGTGGTATGCTTCCAAGATGCCACTAACGACCATCTATTCCCTCTGCTTTTGAACTACATGGTTATTGTTTTTATGCTGGTGGCTTCAGTTAGTTTAATATTTTTATCATTCTTGCACTTGCCCGATAAACGAATTATCGCAAAACTTGTAGACAACCAGTGCTTCAGCTGAAGTGCACGACCCGCCGGATGCTATTAGCTTTATGAGTGTTACCATATATGGGTATGGCGGCCATTTTGGTCATGTGACCTGGAATAAAACGGTTCCCCCAATAAATGCGCCTTATCGTAAGGAGCAAAAATATATCTTATACTTAAGTACTGTATTCTGAATCGTTTGCAGGATAAAATCCAACACAAAAGCATATGTGTCAAAGTTTGACCTAGGCACAAAGAAGGTCAAGGTCAACCCAGGGTCACCATTTTAGCAATTTATGATGGGCCTACGTTCAAGATGCTATTTATCAAGTTTCGTGGAAATCTGCACAGTGGTTCTGGAGAAGACTATTTTTGAAGGGTTTTTACCAAATATTGCTTGGCGGCCATTTTGGTCATGTGACCTGGACCCCATGGGGAAATTTTGGTTTCCCCCATCCCGTAGAGGCTCCATATGAAATTTGACTTCAATCGGCCCAACGATTTCCGAGGAGAAGCAGTTCGAAAATTTTCACATTTTTCGCCTTGGCGAGGCTGTACTAAATGGAATGTAATATTTCGCAAGTTCATTGATAAGATCTCATTGATATTTATCAGTATGCCAAAAATTGTTTAAATATTCCAAGCGGTTAAGTCACTATCGCCAATTTTCACAAACGGGTTACGGACGGACAGATAGACAGACCATATATGGCTTGGCGGCCATTTTGGTCATGTGTCCTGGACCCCATGAGCAATTTTTGGTTTCCCCTATCCCATAGAGGCTCCATATGAAATTTGATTTCAATCGGCCCAACGGTTTCCGAGGAGAAGCAGTTCGAAAATTTTCACATTTTTCGCCTCAGCGAAGCTATACTAAATGGAATGTAATATTTCGCAAGTTCATTGGTTAGATCTCATTGATATCTATCAGTATGCCAAAAATTGTTTAAATATTCCAAGCGGTTAAGTCACTATCACCAATTTTCACAAACAGGTTACGGACGGACAGACAGACAAACCATATATGGCTTGGCGGCCATTTTGGTCATGTGACCTTGACCCCATGAGCAAATTTTGGTTTCCCCCCATCCCATAGAGGCTCCATATGAAATTTTACTTCAATCGGCCCAACGGTTTCCGAGGAGAAGCAGTTAAAAAATGTTCGAAGATTTTCACATTTTTCGCCTCGGCGAGGCTATACTAAATGGAATGTGATATTTCGTAAGTTCATTGCTTAGATCTCATTGATATCTATCAGTATGCCAAAAATTGTTTAAATATTCCAAGCGGTTAAGTCACTATCACCAATTTTCACAAACGGGTTACGGACGGACCCAAAGAAGGTCAAGGTCAACCCAGGGTCACCATTTTAGCAATTTATGATAGGCCTACATCCCAGATGTTATTTATCAAGTTTCGTGGAAATCTGCCCAGTGGTTCTGGAGAAGACTATTTTTGAAGGGTTTTTACCATATATGGATTGGCGGCCATTTTGGTCATGTGACCTGGACCCCATGAGCAAATTTTGGTTTTCCTATCCCATAGAGGCTCCATATGAAATTTGACTTCAATCGGCCCAACGGTTTCCGAGGAGAAGCAGTTCGAAAATTTTCACATTTTTCGCCTCGGCGAGGCTATACTAAATGGAATGTAATATTTCGCAAGTTCATTTGTTAGATCTCATTGATATCTATCAGTATGCCAAAAATTGTTTAAATATTCCAAGCGGTTAAGTCACTATCACCAATTTTCACAAACGGGTTACGGACGGACAGACAGACAAACCATATATGGCTTGGCGGCCATTTTGGTCATGTGACCTTGACCCCATGAGCAAATTTTGGTTTCCCCCATCCCATAGAGGCTCCATATGAAATTTGACTTCAATCGGCCCAACAGTTTCCGAGCAGAAGCAGTTCAAAAATGTTCGAAAATTTTCACATTTTTCGCCTCGGCGAGGCTATACTAAATGGAATGTGATATTTCGTAAGTTCATTGCTTAGATCTCATTGATATCTATCAGTATGCCAAAAATTGATTAAATATTCCAAGCGGTTAAGTCACTATCACCAATTTTCACAAACGGGTTACGGACGGACCCAAAGAAGGTCAAGGTCAACCCAGGGTCACCATTTTAGCAATTTATGATAGGCCTACATCCCAGATGCTATTTATCAAGTTTCGTGGAAATCTGCCCAGTGGTTCTGGAGAAGACTATTTTTGAAGGGTTTTTACCATATATGGCTTGGCGGCCATTTTGGTCATGTGACCTGGACCCCATGAGCAAATTTTGGTTTCCCTATCCCATAGAGGCTCCATATGAAATTTGACTTCAATCGGCCCAACGGTTTCCGAGGAGAAGCAGTTCGAAAATTTTCACATTTTTCGCCTCGGCGAGGCTAAACTAAATGGAATGTAATATTTCGCAAGTTCATTAGTTAGATCTCATTGATATCTATCAGTATGCCAAAAATTGTTTAAATATTCCAAGCGGTTAAGTCACTATCACCAATTTTCACAAACGGGTTACGGACGGACAGACAGACAAACCATATATGGCTTGGCGGCCATTTTGGTCATGTGACCTTGACCCCATGAGCAAATTTTGGTTTCCCACATCCCATAGAGGCTCCATATGAAATTTGACTTCAATCGGCCCAACGGTTTCCGAAGAGAAGCAGTTCGAAAATTTTCACATTTTTCGCCTCGGCGAGGCTATACTAAATGGAATTTAATATTTCGCAAGTTCATTGGTTAGATCTCATTGATATCTATCAGTATGCCAAAAATTGTTTAAATATTCCAAGCGGTTAAATCACTATCACTAATTTTCACTTACGGGTTATGGACGGACAGACAGACAAACCATATATGGCTTGGTGGCCATTTTGGTCATATGACCTTGACCCCGTGAGCAAATTTTGGTTTTCCCCATCCCATAGAGGCTCCATATGAAATTTGACTTCAATCGGCCCAAAGGTTTCCGAGGAGAAGCAGTTCAAAAATGTTCGAAAATATTCACATTTTTCGCCTCGGCGAGGCTATACTAAATGGAATGTAATATTTCGTAAGTCCATTGGTTAGATCTCATTGATATCTATCAGTATGCCAAAAATTGTTTAAATATTCCAAGCGGTTAAGTCACTATCACCAATTTTCACAAACGGGTTACGGACGGACAGACAGAATGACAGACTGACAGAATGACTGAATGACACAGTGATTTTAGGGCACTCTTAGAAAAAACCGACTTCAGTCGGTTGCTTTTTCTGCGGGTCGTGCAATCTCCTAAAATTATTTGACACCGTAATTTCGCAATTCACATGGCATGGTATATCTCGAGATTTCTGGCCTTTTCATGCGTATTCCGAAAGTGTTATCGACCGACAGACTAGTTTTACTGACCTTTTTCTTCCATAAGCACTCAGAAAAACATAATTCTAGTTATCATTAACGTTTCTTACAGCTTTTGATCCGTTTTATCTGTATATTATCGACAGCGACAAATACCCTGCAAGGATGGAGTAAAATTTGTAAAGAAAGACAGTAAGGCTTCTGGTAACATGTCTATAGAATTCAGGTGGAGATGTGACATAGCTTTACTCACAACTTTTAACCTATTTAATTTAGCCACACTCTTTTGATTTTGAACCAATCACATTACTTGATGTAATGTGTTCCTGCAGATTCACAAACTCAATGTCAAACAATGTAGATCCTGATCAGATGGCTTCGCCATCTGATCTGGATCTACACTGTTTGCAAAGGTTGAGGTTGTTGTGAACAGCAGGACAAGGGTTAAATAGAGACAAAACAGGAAAGTAACTGGAGGAGTTGATTATGTCTTCATACTAATAGCGAAACGTTTAACCAATTGCCTAGTGGGCCAGCTGGTCCAAATCTTGCTATGTTGCATATATTCCATCTGATCCGGATAGATCGTACTAAATCCAGCAAAATGCATTGATTTTACCCAGTTGTTATTTCCTTTAATGGCATTTAGGAAGGTCTAATTTAAATGATAGAAATATTTATCTTACTTGAATAATGAAAGCACCTGCACAAAAAGAACTAGATCTTCAAAAAAAGTAAATAAACTACAATAACTGGGATTGAAAATACGCCCAACTATTCTTTTCGACATACTTTTGAGCTATAATATTACTAGTGAATCAATGTTCTTTCCGATCTGGTGATGACTAATGTACGATTTGTTTAAACAACTTCCATTTGAAGTGCCATATTACAACAAGTACCTCCTTGCAGTGTCAAACGTTCATTAAATGTTGACACATACGTCTAACAATCAGGTCTTCAAATAACCGAGTTGGGTAATATAAAACTGATTCCTATTAGTCGAACCTTTGTTTGTTTGTTTGTTTGTTTGTATAGGAGTTTAACGGCCCAGTTAGGTCATTTTTGAGCCGGCCAGTTTACCTATCCACACTTTTCTTGTGCAGGCTTATACGAAAGCGGTTAACCAGTACAGTTCATATTCTTTCGCCAGAAACTGACAACTGCCCTTCTTGAATCTACGGAAGGGAGAGAATGACCGTAGAAAAGATTTAATGATCTATCTCCACGAAAGAATGTTGCCGACCACGCGTCCTCCTGATCACCAGTCAAACGCGCATCCGACAGAGTAATGAGATCGGCTAAGAATTTTTACTGTTTGATTAAAATCTAACTCAGTATGCGAAACAAAACAAAAATAGTGTTTGTGGTCGGTTGACAATATACTGTAACATTTACCACCATACCATTTTGTATTCGTTTGTACCTAGCAGGCACTCAACGTTGAACTAACGTCGAAACAACGTTGAAAGTTGTTTCAACGTTAGTTCGTTGAGTCAACGTTTTGTTCCTGCAGGGTATCTCTGTCACTCAAAGAGGTAGGGTTTGATTGCTTAAGCAGTTCCACAAGTACAGTTTGGACCATTCATGGTTTTATTTGGTCGAGCCTTTGGGGAAAATGTCTCACCAGAACATCCAGTCGTAAGAAGCGAGATTAACCCTTCCCTTGCTGAATATTCATTTTAGCCAGGCCCATCTCTGACTTTGAACCAATCATATTACTTGGTGTAATTTATTGCTCCAAATTCATAAACTGAATGTCAAACTGAGTGTAGATCCTGATCAGCTGGCTTCTGAAGAAGCCATCTGATCTGGATCTACACTGTTTGCAAAGATAGGGGTTGTCGTGAACAGCAAGATAAGGCTTAAACTCCAAACAACCAGAGGCATGGTCCTGTTATGTGATAAAGACTGCCGCTGAAGGATTATAAAACGACCCATGCTTGGGACATTTGCAAACAGTGTGGACCCAGATATGACTCTGCAAAATTTGCCACGAACAAAACAAACCTGACTCCTTTATTAGCTGGAAGGCTTCATTGTACGGGTTATTAGTATATTATGTTGTCCGAAGATAAGTTGAAAGTGACGGCGGCGAATGTTTTTTATTAAGCATTGTCCACTGTTGTCCGAAGATAAGCAGCGAATGTTTTTGTTTTTAAGCATTGTCCACTGTTGTAAAAAGGTAACGACGCTTCGGTAATGATAATTATAACGGTATAACCTGTCTTGCCAGCCAATGATTGGGATGATAATGATTACGGTGCAACCTGTCAAGCCTACCTGTGATGGTATACTCTTTTACGCCACTGTCTACTTATCCTCCGACAACAGTACAATACTATTTTTGCGGTGACATGCAAAATCAAAGCCGTGTGACTGACAGCGCTGATTAGTTGACTTTCTGAGTGTAGGCTGGAAAAATAGTCCTGAACTGAGACTTACACTGTTTCTTTTAACCCCCATCACGTTACCACGTCCGTGAAATAAACGTCCCCTTTAAACCCCACTGTATATATAACAAGAGCTGTCGCATGACAACATAGCTCGCCTGTTTCGCGACTTCAAGATATAAGGTAAAATTTATGAACCATGAAATATAGGTCACACTCACCTAGATATATTTGAGATCAATAATCGGGTCACATGGAACATATATTCCAGATATTACATTTCAGAATCAAATTGTGTCCGAATTATAAGGCAAAATCATTGAACCATGAAAATAGGTCACAAGGACCTAGATATATTTCTATGTCAATCATCGGGTCACATGGAACTAATAATCCAGGTGAGACATTTCTCCATCAAATAGTATTCAAGATAATATGCAAAATCACTGAACCATGAACCATAGGTCACACAGACCTAGATATAATTTAAGCTCAATCATGGGGTCACATGGAATGAATAATCCAGGTATGACATTTCTCCATCAAATAATGTTCAAGATAATAGGCAAAATCACTGAACCATGAAATATAGGTCACACTGACCTGGATATATTTTGCGGTCAATTATCGGGTCACATGGAACTAATAATCCAGGTATGACATTTCTCTATCAAAAGTATTCAAGACAAAAGGCAAAATCACTGAACCATGAAATATAGGTCATACGGACATAGATATATTTTGAGGTCAATAATGGGGTCACATGCAACTAATAACCTCGGGGTATGACATTTCTCCAACAAATGGACTTCAAGATATAAGGCAAAATCAAAGATTAAGTGGCAAGACAGAATTCCAGACACGGGACTCCTGAACAGGGCAGGGATGCACAGGAGCTTAAAGTTATGTCAAATTGTATTTCATAAGGTTCAAAATCAAAAGTGACACTAACTTTGACTAAGCCATTTCTTCTGCGCCAAGACATAGCATGTAGGTACTCGTTAGAACAGCTTCAACGAGGCGGTTCTAACGAGCAACTACAACCTATGTTTAAGTATAAATATCAAAATTCAACCATTTTGGAGATAGGGAAGAATGGTGTTACACAGATGTGTTATCATAATGTAAAATCAGTATTTAAGAAAAGGGTGTAGATGTCTGTACAGGAATCTAGTCCACCGCGGTATTACGTCGCAAGGAGAAGAATAGCGCTGTTATAAATGGGCCCCGTCAAGCGATTTTGGTACCTATCGCCTATGCGAGCAGCGAAGGTTCAGGCGAGCCTGCGCATCCGCGTAGTCTCGCCAGAAGCTCCGCTGCTCGCTCATACAAGCAGTGAATCAAGAGGAACCTTCAGACAGAAAGCCACATGCCTGGCCCCTCTGAATGGCTGGGCATGCGCAGTTAAAATTTGTCATGACGGAATGCTCGAAGACACAAATTCGCTTGGCGGGGCTCAAATAACGGTTAACTGGATTTTTGTACACGTTTGGCGATAAACGTGCACACAGTTTATACTCAGATCAGCCTGCGTATATTGGCTTAAAAAGGATTTACATTTCGCAGTCGAGCCACAAAGGAGTCGCAGTCGAGCCACAAAGGACTTGCATGGGCCAGAATTAGGTTTCTTAACCCAATTCAGGCCGGAAACCCCTAACGGAGTGCCCTGGCAAACAGTACAGGCCCAGATCTGCGCCAGCCATTTTCCTAATAAATTTTGAAGAAAACACAACCTGACACCCCTAAATTTTGATATGGACTCTTGCTATGTATAAGGAGGAAGATTCCATTTGGTACAAAATGGTTAAAATCAGTACTGGTAAGCCACTTACGTCTTAAGTTATGATATATTCAACTTTATTCTTAAAAACCATTAACCTGTATCTTGACGTAACATCCTGTTTTTACCATGTTCCTGACTCAGAAGTTGCAAGGATAAACAAGAAATACATGTGTCATTCGATTTTATTCTTGAGTTATATTTCATAGCAGTATGTGAAGGTGGACAGGTTATCTATGTCATTTGAGCCGGCGCTTGACAAAACCTACAATAAGATCGGTGTTACCAGCAGAGACGTAAATCAACCTGCGCACCCATCCACTATGACAGGACCTTTTGTCTATGCCTTTTTGCAGAGGTATTAGCCTGTAGTAGGTACATGCGATCAGCGAAGACGCTGATCAGTCTGCGCGAATGCGCAGGCTGATTTGAGTCTTCGCTGTTCGCTCAAGCCTTCTTGTAGATTTTGTCAAGCGCTGGCTCATTTAACATTGCGTCAAAATTGAAATTCCATCATTAATAACATAAAATCTACTTTAACATTGGGACGACTCACGGAATAAAGGCAACTTATGCAGATTACTACAGAGGACACGTTAGAAGCCTCCGTAGTGTAGTGGTTATGCTACTCGCCTTTTAAACCAGTGGTCGCAGGATCGATCCCAGGCTTCTCCAGACTTTCAGATGAGTCTTTAAATCGCGGTCCCGTCTCCGTATGAATTTAGCTGTTGGTGAGACGTAAAACTCAAACACTCACTCACAGAGGACCCGCGTTATGACGACAGTATTTGTTCCCCATTATTGTGCCGTTATAATGAAATTGCCGTGATTAAAAATCCCAGTCAGGAGTATGATAGGCTATAAAAGGTCCTTTCCACATCATTACTCCAAGAAACAAATGTTATAGACATTTGTCAATGGAATGAATTCTTGGCTTAAGATTCTTGTAATTATTTGTTAGAATCGCCTCGATGAGGCGATTCAAACAAATATCTGCAACATTTGTTTCTTGGAGTATTAAATTACAAGAATCTTTCATGACTATGGATTCGATTTTGGCCTTTCCAACCCGAGGGAAGCCCAAGTCGCTCGGAATCGGGACTAAGCCTTAATAGTGCTCTTACACTATGGCGAATTCACTTGCGAATGAGTCTACGAATGCCATTCTTCACCAATTCGTAATGATCGTAAGGTAAGCGCCAAATATTGGTAAGAATTTGTAGGCATTCGCCGACGTTTGTGGGGTGTTACGAATATCAGAAACATGCTCCTAATATTCGCAAGAAAAGCGTATTCTCATTGTTTTCGCCAAAAAATCATAAGCAATCGGAAGCCATTCTTATTGATGGCAAGGCATTTGCATTGATCGTTAGACATTTGCAAGAATTCGCAGAGGTTTTCCCTTACGAATACCTTGCAAAATGTTATGAATACTTGCAAATCCATTGCGAATAAAGCGAATTGAATAAGAGTGTTTTTGTAGTTTTATGAGAATAAATTGCGAATGTATGCGAACGGCGTGCCAACGATTGCGAGTACTTGCAAATGCTTCAGAATGGCTTACAAATATTAAGATTGTCTTACAAATGATTTGCTTGTCCTAGCGATTAAAATGCGAATATGACTCATTCGCGAAAGGCGGGACCACGGTATAAAAGACGTCTTTCCCCTTGTCCGATATACATTTCTAGTTTGACAATGGTCAATGCTGTGATGAGGCAACTGGCAACACTAGCCGTGCTTGTTACCCAACATCCTGTTATGACACACAATGCAGTTGTTGCTCTGCAGCGAGAACAACAAAGGCAACAACAGCGGCAACCCCAGCGCAGACTGAGACGCAGACAAAGACGGCAAAGGTCATGCTGGATCCCGACGAATAACTACCGAAGAGACAATATTGGCAAGCACACGCAGTGTAATCGTTTTATCCATAAGACATTCGTAAGCATTGGCAAGATTTGCAACAGCGTTATTGTACATTCGGAAAGAATCCGTAAGAATTCGGAAAAATTGTCGTTACTGATTCGTAAGATTCATAAGAAATTCTTAAGGATTGGTAAGGATTCATAACATTTTCGCTAACATTCTTAAGGTTACACTTTTTCTTAGTTTTTTTTTCTGACCAATCGTTTCAAATTCGGCAATTTTGCCGCGATTTCAAATTTCTCATATTTTTTCATATTCTTTCATATTCGTAAAGATATGCGCCATAGTGTAAGAGCAGCATAAGCTAAGAATTCATTCCATTGAAATTGTTGTTATAACGAGTTTTGCCGTCATAACGAATGTCGGTATAAAGAGAGCTGACTGTATTTTAAAAGAATTGCACAAGCAATGACAACATTATTGGGTTGATTGTTTCTGAGCCGGGAAAGTGGTACTCAACGGAGAATTGGGCTGTTTTATGTTTAACTCTTAAATTCCCGTACTTAAGGGAAATGGGAAAACCTTTAGGGGAGGCAACTCCTGCAAAAGTATTTTTGTCTCCAATGTCAATAGTGGTCAACTCCTGAGGAGCAAATTCTTTCCTTTAAGAGTAGGCCCTTTTTTCAGTGGGACATGCTTGTAGAAAAGCCAACAGGCAGTCCCGAAAGTTGTCTCCCTTTGGAAAATGGCGGAAAATCTGCTAGGTGTTCCCCTTCCCCTTAAAGCAAAGAGTTTAGACCCTAATCCGACGCCACGCTCTGTGACGTCTAATCTGAGTCTACACCAGGACCTGTGATATGGGAAGTTAGTCCCTACATTTCACCAAAGAGATCAACTTGGCTACACTATCCTCTGCACCTTCAGCAGTGGATATGATCGAATCGGGAAGGGCATTCCAGATCTCTAATGGTTCAGGGGAAGAACGTTCCTTTATAAATGTCAGTTCTTACAGTAGGGGTCTGAAACGCCAGCGAATGATGATTTCTACAGTGCCTAGCCTACTGTTGGAATGCTGGCAGCAAGCACCCTTTAGACCTTTGTATAAGAGAAGAGTATCTGTTCCTTTTCTTGAGAGACTCCCATTCTAATTTCCCTAGTATTCTAGTCATGCTCCCAGTTTCAAAGCAGTTACTGCTTGTTACAAATCTAGCAGCTCTGTTCTGAACATTTTTTTTTCATTTTCTCTATGAAAGACCACTCCACTGGGGCGCTAGATGCAACTACCATATTCCAAGATTCCCAATATGCTGTCTTATTCAAATCCAAGATTTCGCCTCAGGAAACCAAGTGTTCCATCATGTTGCTAATGTGTGTATTCAATTTTAAATCGTGTCTGAATGTCACACCAAGGTATTTAATGGAATTCACATTTTCGAGGACCGTTCCTTCTAAGTTGTAAGAAGCCTCAATTTTATGTGTCCTCTTCCTAGTTATCTGCATAATATTGCATTAACGGGCTGAATTCTCATATCCGATTCCGTGCACAACATCCTTATATCATTCTGAAGATTAAGCTAGTCCTCTGTATCTCTAATTTCCCGGTAGCAAACACAGTCATCAGCGGACAGTCTTATTTCTGAGTCATTGTCAGTGGAAATAGTATTGATGTACAGGGAGAATAACAGTCGACCAAGTCCCTTGTGAGGCCCCAGACAAAACTGGACCACACCTCCGAAGATTCACCATTAACAACAATCCGCTGTTGCCATTTGGGAGTTCCCCGCCGCCCACAAAACCAAATAATTTGGATTTAAGTAGTTCATGATGGGCAGTGTCAAAAGCTTTCTCGAAGTCCAGAATATATGTGTCAAACTTCCCCCTTTGTCCATGATTTTTATCCATTCATTTATAACCGTGCTCAACTGAGTTTCACAACTATGTATTTTAGCTCACCTGAGCACGAAGTGTGATAACCCTGAGTCCGTCGTACGTGCGTCGTCAACATTTACTTGTTCACCCTCTAGAGGTCACAGGCTCATTTCAGTTGTCATGAAACTTTACCAGAATGTTTGTCTTGATGATATCTAGGTCAAGTTTGAATATGGGTCAAGTGAGTCCAAAACCTAGGTCACTAGATCTAATTTCTTAAATACCTTGTTCACCCTCTAGAAGCCATAGTTTTGATTCAAACTTCACGAAGCTTCATCAAAATGTTTGTCTTGATGATATCTAGGTCAAGTTTAAACATGGGTCATGTCAGGTCAAAAACTAGGTCACTAGGTCAAATTTCTTTAAAACCTTGTTCATCCACTGGAAGCCATAGGTTTGCTTCAATCTTCATGGAACTTTGCCAAAAATGTTTTCCTTGATATCTAGGTCAAATACGAATATGGGTCATGTAAAGCCAGAAACTAGGTCACTAGGTCAAATTTCTTAAAACATTGTTCACCTTCTAGAAGTCATAATTTTGCTTCAATCTTCATGAAACTTTACCAAAATGTTTGCCTTCATGATGTCAAGGTTAAGTTTGAATATAGGTCACTAAGTCAAATTTCTCTAAATCCGTGTTCACTCTCTAGAGACCAAAGTATTGCTCCAATCTGATGGAACTTTACCAGACTATTTACCTTGATGACATCTGGGTCGAGTTAGAATATGGGTCTTGTAGGGTCAAAACCTAGGCCAATGGGTAAGATTGCGTTAAAATATTGTTCACCCGCTAGAGGCCACAATTTTGCTAAATCCTTATGAAATTAAATCAGAATGTTGTTCTTGATGATTTCAAGGTCAAGTTTGAATATGGGTCATGTCAGGCAAAAAACTAGGACACTAGGTCAAATTTCTTTAAAAACTTGTTCACCCTGCAGAAGCCACAGTTTTGCTTCAATCTTCATGGAGATTTGTCAGAATGTAGTCCTTGGTGATATCAAGGTCATGTTCAAATATGGGTCATGTCAGGTCTAAAACTAGGTTACTAGGTCAAATTTCTTTAAAACCTTCTTCACACTCTAGAGGCATATGTTTTGCTTCAGTCACCAGAATGTTTGCCTTGATGATATCTGGGTCGAGTACGGATATGCATCATGTTAGGTAAAAAACTAGGTCACTTGGTCAAATTGCGTTAAAACCTTGTTCATCCCTAGATGCTACAATTTCGCTTCAATCTTCATGACATTTTACTACGTAGAATGTTTGTGTTGTTGATATCAGGGTCAAGTTCAAATATGGGACATTGTTAGGTCAAAAACTAGATCACTAGGTGAAATTTCTTTAAAACCTTGTTCACACTCTAGAGGCCAAATTATTGCTTCAGTCTTCATGAAACTTTACCAGAATGTTTGTCTTGATTATATTTGGTTTGAGTTTGAATATGGGTCATATCGGATCAAAAACTTGGTCACTAGTCAAATTGCGTTGAAACCTTGTACACCTTCTAGAGGTCATAATTTTGCTTCAGTTTTCAAGAAACTTTACCAGAATGTTTGCCTTAAAAATATCAGGGTTGAGTTCGAATATAGGTTATGTCAAATAAAAAAACCTAGGTGACTAGGTCAAATTGCACTAAAATATTGTTCACCATGTAAAAGCCATAATTTTGCTTCAATCTTCATGAATCTTTACCAGAATATTTGTCTTGATTATATTTGGTTTGAGTTTGAATATGGGTCATATCGGATCACAAACTTGGTCACTAGGTCAAATTGCGTTGAAACCTTGTACACCTTCTAGAGGCCATAATTTTGCTTCAGTTTTCATGAAACTTTACCAGAATGCTTGTCTTGAAAATATCAGGGTTGAGTTCGAATATAGGTCATGTCAGATAAAAAACCTAGGGGACTAGGTCAAATTATACTAAAATATTGTTCACCCTGTAAAGGCCATAATTAATTTTGTTTCAATCTTCATGAAACATTACCAGAATGTTTGCCTTGATGATGTCAAGGTTAAGTTTAAATATAGGTCACCAGGCCAAATGTCTCTAAAACCTTGTTCACTCTCTAGAGGCCAAAGTCTTGCTTCAATCTTCATGAAACTTTACCAGAATATTTACCTTGATGACATCTGGGTCGAATTAGAATATGGGTCATGTTAGGTCAAAACCTAGGTCACTAGGTCAGATTGCGTTAAAACCTTGTTCACCCTCTAGAGGCCACAATTTGCTTAAATCCTTATGAAATGTTATCAGAATTTTTGTCTTGATGATATCAAGGTCAAGTTCTAATATGGGTCGTGTCAGGTCAAAAACTAGGTCACTAGGTCAAATTTATTTATAACCTTGTTCATCATGCAGAGGCCACAATTTTGCTTCAATCTTCATGAAGCTTTGTCAGAATGTAGTCCTTGATGATATCAAGGTCATGTGCAAATATGGGTCATGTCAGGTCTAAAACTAGGTTACTAGGTCAAATTTCTTCAAAACCCTGTTCACACTCTAGAGGCCTAAGTTTTGTTTCACTCTTTCTTTCTTTCTTTCTTCCGATACTTCTAAACCTCATAAGAGGACAACAGAAGGGTATCCGGTATACCAAGTGCTAAAGGGGGTTGGCTGAAATAAAAGGTAAGCAAAGTAGGTGAAATGAGTTTATACAGTGCGAAAAGATAGTTAGTATAGTTAAAAGATAAAACAGAATCTGTAGGCTTAGGGGGGGGGGGCACATGCACCACCTGGCAGAAAGCATGGCAGAACTGTGCCAAGGTTGGTAGCAAGACAATATAGGCTGGAAGAGCGTTCCAGTGTATAACTGATCTTGGGAAGAAGCTATACTTGTGATAGTTGGTCTGGGTGGGGATTTGCTTGTATGCCAAAGGGTGGATAAATTTCGACTCTCTGCGATTTGGTGTGAGGTAATCTGAGACAGGGATTGCAACAAGGTCATGGGTGACCTTGTATAGCATGATAAGGCGATTATCGATGCGTCTCTGATCTAGTGGACGCCATTGGAGTTTTCCAAGCATAGCTGTACCTATAGTCTCGCGTGGCCCACCTGGTAGCTCTGCGTTGGACAGATTCAAGTTTGTAGATATCTGTAGCTGTATGGGGTGACCAGACACTGGAAGCATATTCCAATTGCGGTCGGACAAGGGTTTTGTATGCTGTGGACTTAAGGTCTTGGTTGTGTACTTTGATATTTCTTTTGATAAAGCCGAGGGTTTGATTTGCCTTTTTTGTGATATTGTCTATGTGCGTTCCCCAGCTGAGGTCGTCAGATATGGTGACCCCAAGGTACTTTGCAGCAGACACACTTTCAAGTTCAGTGTTATGAAGGAAGTATTTGGAGGGAATGGGTGTCTTCAGCCTGGTGACATGTAAAACCTGACATTTTGTCGGGTTGAAGTTCATGTCCCAGGCCTTTTCCCATAGCTCCAATTTGCAGAGATCTTCTTGAAGGAGATTTGCTTCAGACAAGGAGCTAATGCATAAGTACATTGCTGTGTCGTCAGCAAAGAGTCGGACTTTTGACCTAACCTGCTCTGGGAGGTCATTTAAGAAATGAATTTTATTTTTCTGCAGTTCATGGAAGTATGAACGCAGTGGGTCTCGTGCAAAGTAAATGAACCCCGAACTTTGCTAGCGACCCACTGTCGTTCATACTTTCATGAAAAGCAGAAAAATTAAGTTTATTTTTTATATTTACATTATTTGCCCCGTATATCAGTGGGCGAAAAAATGCTTGTAGTGTAAATTTTTAAAGCTGAAAAACATTTACACGCTGTGTTTCTACAATGAGCGGAGCAGCGTTGACGTCATCAACGCCCGTAGAGAACAATGGTTTAGAATGACGTCACTTAACGTCACTGAAAATCATGTGATTCGATGCGTTCATGGAAGTATGAACGCAATTGTTTTCTATAGGTTTACATTAGACTTTACACTGGAAATGTAAATATTTATGTATGCAAGAAACAGTATAGGTCCGAGAACAGAGCCCTGCGGGACACCAGAGGAGACCGGGATAATGCTGGAGTTGGTGCCGTTAGTGACAACAGACTGTGACCTGTTATCTAAGAAATTTTTGATCCAATTTAGAGTGCCGCCCCTGATGCCGTAGTAGTGAAGTTTTTGTAAAAGTTTTTCGTGGGCGACTTTGTCAAAAGCTTTGCTGAAATCCAGTAAAATTAAATCAGTCTTTTTTCTTAATTGCATGTTTCTAGATAATTCATCTATCAACACTCCCAGAATGTTTGTCTTGATGACATCTGGGTCGAGTTCGAATATGCATCATGTTAGGTCAAAAACTAGGTCACTATGTCAAATTGCGTTAAAACCTTGTTCACCCTCTAGATGTCACAAGTTTGCTTCAATCTTCATGAAATTTTACTAGAATGTTTGTGTTGATGATATCAGTGTATTGTTCAGCCCTGGGGCCAAACCTGGCCTCACGCAGGAATCCACTTGTTTTACATAGACATAACAGGGAATACATTAAAAATCTTATTGAATGAAACCAGAAAGTCTAGGCCTTTGAGTTTTGATTCACAGTTTCAACTGCCAAGATTGTTAAAATTAAAGCCATGGTGCTAAAAATGGCCTCGCCCAGAGGTTCACATATTTTGACATGGACTTACTGTATATAGAGAAAACCTTTGAAAATATTCTGTCTGAACCAGAAGGCCCAGGCCTTTGATGTTTCTCAAAACGTAATGTTTATAAACTATTCCAATGGCAGGTACAAACGACAGGTCCATCCTGTCAAACTTATCTGCGACGACTATAGCTCAGGTGAGCGATATAGGATCGTCATGGTCCTCGTGTTTCTACATGCATGTTGTCAGTCTGACAAAAGTTTATGTTCATTCAAGTGGGCCATGATGTCTGAGAAGACTATATGATCAAGCAATTTACAGGGAAACAGGGCGAAAAGCAAGAGTCCTATCTCCTTTTTTAAAGACTGGACAAATGTTCGCTAGGAGCCATTCTTTGGGGATTTCACCCATATCAAGAGACTGTTGAAACAGATGTGCATTTGTTAGTTCCTTAAGGACTGTAGGATGAAATTCATCATGTCCTAAAGCTTTAGATGGAATTAGGCCTTTAGGTAACTTGATCACTCCCTCCGATGCTAGCCACGAAAGGGGCCGATCTACAAGTCAATGGAACTTCATTGAACTTAGTATTATTGAATACGTCGTTGAATTGTCCAACTAGTTCCTCTGCCCTTTCAGCTAGATTCCGCAACTCCATTCCCTTTTATTTAGAGGCAGGATACATTGCCTATCTTTTTGGATAGAATGCACAATTTCTCTTAGAGTGGCCCACATCATTTCTTAAACAGGCGCTTAAAGTAGAATGCACAGTTTCTGTTGAAATGGCCCACATCATTTCTTAAATAGGCGCTTAAAGTAGAATACACAATTTCTCTTGAAGTGGCCCATACGTGCATGTGAACAACAAATAATGACGTTGTGATCGCTTACAACTTCTGTTGCAAAAACTATGACCAAAAAATAAATAGATAATGAATTGTTTTCACCTAATGTACGTTTTTGTGGTGTAACAAATATCATTTAATTTACATTATTTGACAAGCAAAATTTCTCAACAATTAAATTTCTCTGACGGTCTGGTAAAATATTACATAATAAAAATTAGAGAGAGAGAGAGAGAGAGAGAGAGAGAGAGAGAGAGAGAGAGAGAGAGAGAGAGAGAGAGAGAGAACTTAATTGGGATGGTTTAGGGATGATATCTTTTTCTACATAATAAAGGTATGCTGTACGTACTCATTAGAATAACCTCATCGAGGTGATTCTTATGAGCACGCAACATACGTTGTAATCCCACTTTTAATACCACCTAAAATGAAGACTAAACTCATTTAGAAGGGTGTAGTAATTCCGGCACACATTTTCCTCTGGTCATGGATCACTTTTGGGACTGCTCAAAAGTCGTCTTAAAGGTCCCAAAGGTGAGCTTAATATAGGAATTTTACAATACATGATCAAGATAAACTCTCCCTAAATCATCCTCATTAAGGGGAATGGGAATACCTTCAGGGGAGGCAACTCCTGCAAAAGTATTTTTGTCTCCCATGTCAGTAGGGGTCACTCTTTAAGGAAAGAGAAGATTATTTCCTTAAATAGCAGACCCTTTTTCCAGTGGGACAGGGCTTATAGAAAGCGAACAGGAAGTCCCGAAAGTTGTCTCCCTTTGAAAAATGGCGGAAAAATCTTCCAGGTGTTCCCATTTCCCTTAAGTTGTTATCTAGAGATATGAACATTTCTCAAGGGACTCCAGAATGAGTTCGACTCACCCATGATAAACGAGCCATCCGTTTTCGAGTCATTGAAGTTTCACTGTCGTTTATTTGGGTGTTTTTTTTTTGTTTTTTGTTTTTTGTTTTTGTTTTTGGAAGGATGCAAAGGGCCACCAAGAAGTGAGTGAGTGAGTTTTAGTTTTACGTCCCACCAACAGCTAAGGTCATACGGAGACGGGACCTCGGTTTAAAGACTCATCCGAAAGTCTGGAGAAGCCCGGGATCGATCCTGCAATCCCTGGTTTACAAGGCGAGTAGCGTAACCACTGCACCACTGAGGCTTCTAGGGCCACCAAGAACAAAGAGCACTAAATACTCCCTGTCCACAATGATTCATGCATACCTGCGATGCATTTCTGCATTTTTATTATCAATTACTATTGTATTGTAGACAGAGTATCTTCGTGGGCGTCTGTACTTTTGTGCTAACTATGCTTTATCTCATAAATCTCATAAACTTTCAGTTCGCATGTATCACACATATCCTTACTCACATATATATGGCCTTTCTTCAATATGAGCCAGCACATGACAAAACCTACAATAAGACGTGCGCCAAAGGAAGACTCAGATCAGCCGGCCCATCCGCGCAGTCTGATCAGAGTCTTCGTTGTGCGCTCTAAGGATAGCTAAGGGCCAAATGCTCCTTCATGGAAATCTACGCCGCATATCTTTTTTAAAGATATTTCTTGTTTCGGGTGCAAACATCTACCCAACAAAACGTCACAAAATTTAAGCTTTTATCAAATCTATAATTGAAAATTTCATTGAATTAATTTCTAAATTAAAATTTAATATTTTTTAAAACTGAAATTTGATTTGATTAAGACATTTCAGAATTACAGGTTAATCATGAAATCTTTTCTACGGTCATTCTCTTACTTCCGCTGATTCAAGAAGGGCAGTTGTCCGTTTCTGGTAAAAGAATGCCCACTGTACTGGTTAACTGCTTGTGAAATAAGCCTGCCAATTTAAGTCTGGTTAGGTAAAGTGATCGACTCGATATGAACTTAATGGTGTTGATTAGGTCGCCAAACTGAAAAAAACAAACACAACTAGATTGCGCAGTCGATGGTAAACCATCGCAAATACCCGCTTTTTCTATGAATAACACTAATGACTATGTATTAGCTAGCCAAAACTACATGTAAGTTGAAAAAAAAGTTGCAAAGAACATTCTAACCGATAAGCAAAGTTTCAGAAGTGTAACTCCTATAGTTTAGAAGATATGGCAAAGTAAAACTTTTTGATCTTTGACCTTGGGGTTATGTTAAGGTCCACCAAAAGTATTCCATTTTTTTCTATATTCCAACGGCCATCCGATAACCAAAGTTTCAGAAGTGTAACTCCAATAGTTTAGAAGATATGGCAAAGTCATATTTTTTTACCTTTGACCTTGGGGTCATGTTGATGTCAAGGTCAAGGCAAAAGTAGCCCAATTTATTCTATATGCCAAGGGCCATCCAATAAACAAAGTTTCAGAAGTGTAACTCCAATAGTTTAGAAGATATGGCAAAATAATACTTTTTGACCTTGACCTTGGGATCATGCTGAGGTCACGGTCATCCCAAAAGTAGCCCAATTTATTCTATAGTCCAATACCCATCCAATAAGCAAAGTTTCAGAAGTGTAACTCGAATAGTTTAGGAGATATGGCAAAATCATACTTTTTTACCTTTGACGTTGGGGCCATGTTGGGGTCAAGGTCACAAAAAGTAGCCCACTGCCATCTACATACCATGTACTATCCACATGCAAAGTTTCAAAAGTGTAACTTAAGATATGGCAAAGTCATACTTTTTGACCTTTGACCTTGGGGCCGTGTTGGGGTCAAGGTCACAAAAAAGTAGCCCACTGCCATCTACATACCATGTACTATCCACGTGCAAAGTTTCAAAAGTGTAACTTCAGTGGTTGCAGAGGAGATCCATTTACAAGAAACGTGACGGACGGACGGACGGACGGACAGACAGACGCACGTTCTCACGAACGGATACTTAAGTGGCTAGACGTCGGCATATTGACTACTTAAGCGGCAAATTCTCTTAAGCGGCAAGCCACCTAAGAGCGAATTTTTGCCACTTAAGTACCCAAATAACGGAATAAACCCCATTTGGACCTACGAATATATACTTAAGTGTCAAAATGTCCAATTTTTTGCCCCCTAAATGTCGTTTCGTTGGTGCAGAGAGACAGACAGACAGACGGACGGACAGACGGACGGACGGACGGACTGACGCCCACTCAACTCTGGTTCGAAAACAATATACCCGATTTTTCTTCGAAAATAAAAAAAGTAATAAAATAATAATAAAAAGTATATTATACTGTAGATAGTACACCATACGCATGTACAAACGCATACACACCTCCAAACTCACCCAGCAGGAACATGACGTAATTGTGACGTCACATCAACGTCGGCACAACGTCGACGTTTATGTAACGTCAAACCAACGTCGGTGCAACGTCGCACCGACGTTCATTTGACGTTACCCTAGCGACGTGTTTATGCTGGACACGTATTGGGGCTTGAAGAAATATATGGGCGGCATGATGCTTCCACGCAGAGCTGAAACCGACCCGCACAAGAGTAGTAGTTAACCGCTTAGAGGATCTAAGCCTGCCCAGGAAAAGCGGTGCGTGTCGGCCCGACCATGTTTATAAACCATTTTGGTTTTATTGGGCGGCAGGGCTTGAGATGTCAATTCATCTCAATGTCGGGTAAAAGTCCCACAAAATTTGAAGCAACGTCTCCAAAATGACCTTTACAGTGTTGACGGGGACGTTAAACCTCCAATCAAACAAACATAAATGCTGGACACGTGCGTTGAAAGTGTAAACGACAATCATATCTCATGACATGATCGACCTTGAATAATTTTGTGGTTGAACCACAATCAAGTTTAAGATCGTAATGGAAGAAAGATTTCGAGAGGGCGGGGATAAAAAGCGCTTTGTGGTTTTTAAACTGAAATAGAAAATCATACCAGAAATGATTGTCTAGACTGGCGACAGTCGGTATGCTGAGGTTTCATGTGGGTTTATCATTAGAAAAGGAACACCGCAAACCTAAGCAGTCTAAAAAAATCTGGTAATATAAGATCAAAATACTAAATGTACTGACGACTACAACATTTATCAGGCTTAATTATTATTTAACAGTGTTCTCCGGACATCCCATAGGGCTAGAATGGTAAAGTCAAAAGGGGAGCCAAACTGTCCCATATCAAGTCCGACGAAAAAAATGTATGTACTTGTTTGAACCACAGTGAAGGTGAGGGTGAGGGTTGGGATCCCGTAAAGTTAACTTAAACCCACCAGTAATTTTACTGACCGTTCCAAGTCGGTGCTTTTGCTGTGGTTCCTTCATGTTTTGTGGTTCTGATTCTTTCCCTATTTATATCTGTTGTTGCGCTGACGATTGTGATTCTTGCTCCTTTTTTGTTGGGGGTGGGGGCTAGGGGGGCGGGGTGTTCATTTTTACAGTTTAGTTACATTTGTCCATCCAATTTAATGCTTGTGTTTGTCGTGCTGGTGATTCAGATTTTCCCCCATCTTTTTTCCCCCCGACCGAATAGTTTCGAGGGATATAGCGATCAGCCTGGCGTCCGTCCGACCGTCCGTAGACGCAACCTTGTGATGGTAATAACTCCAATACCCTTTGAGATTCATCGGTGGTACTTAGCACAATTGTTCATAATGACTACCTTGTGATGGACATTACTCTAATACCCTTTGAGACATATTGATGGTACTTGGTACAGTTGTACATGAATTTTAGCAGTCGTGTTATGTGGAAGAAACAAGACTTTGGGTGCCTTGGGTTTTTTCAATTATTTTCTCTGACAACATAACCTAGTGATAGTGACCATAATTCCATTACCCTTTGAGATATATTGATGGTGCTTGGCACAATTGTATTCAATGTTGAGATGGCGTGTCGTGCCTAAGAACAACAGCTCTGTGTGCTATGGTATTTGAATTACCTTGTATATAAGGCTGATGAGGCATGTGTAAGAACCACAACTGAGTATACCTGTACGTTGCGCATTGAAAATCTTGGATCTTCATCATGCCTTCAGTAACAGTATGACCACCTTGTGACCACCATATCTCCAATGCCCTTTGAGACATATTGATGGTACTTGGTATAGATGTATATGAGGTTAAGCAGGTGTGTCGTGCGCAAGGATTACAACTCTGAGTGTCATGGTTTTTAATTATCTCCCCCGACAATGTAAACTTTAGATGGCTATAACTCCAATACCCTTTGAGATATATTGAAGGAACTTCGCACAGTTGTATACAAAGGTATAGGAGGCATATTATGCACATGAACCACAACTCTTGGTAATGTGATATTTGGTTTTATCTCCCCTTCCAATATAACATATGACCAGCTTGTGAGCGCCATATCTCCAATACCCTTTGAGACATATTGATGGTACTTGGTACAGATGAGGTTAAGCAGGCGTTTCATGTGATCGAACCATAATTCTGAGTGCCCAGATTTTTTGTTATCTCCTCTGACAGTATAATCTTGGATGGCCATAACTGCTATACCCTTGAGATATATTGCTGGTACTTGCCACAATTGTATACAAGGTTGAAAAGGCATGTGCAGGAACCACAACTCAGTATACCTATACTTTGTTTATTGGAAATCTTGGATCTTCATCATGTTGAGAAGCGATCCTTAGTATCATTAGGTGAATATAGTCTCAATAAACATTACATGTACAAAATATACTGTGGGCTTATTTCTGATGCACTTTCTATTTGTGAACAATCTTCTGAAGACCATATTGGTTTTTCGTCGGGGGATTTGCCATCTCTTCTGATGGCTATTTTAGTTAGGTTTGGATATTATGAGTTATCTATGGTCCGTTTTGTTTACTGTCGTCACTCCATGTTTTGACTTCTTTCCCTAGTGATATAGTGGGAAGAATTAGGGATCTGATTGTTTCAGTTCCTGATCGTTTCTCTTTTTATTTTTTTTCCACTGACCGTCCAAGGCGTTCGGTCATTTGCAGTGTCTTTTTTGTTGATTGTCTTTGTGCCGTTGGCTCATGTTTCATATTGTGTGCGTCTCCATGTCACTCACATTCTTAACGTGTCTTGAAGTGCGTTCTTTGATAGTGACCTTTTCTTATATATTAGGTTGTTAAAATGATGACAGTTTCACGTGTCTCGTCTTTTTACCCCAGTTCACCTGCAGGTGGAATTTGAGTTTTTAAATTAAAGTGAAGCATGACTGTTTCAGCTGTGTGCGACATGATTTAAATGCAAAATTTAATTTACTTTAAATTTTCGGCCCTTTATGTTTCAAAATTGATAAATTAAAGCGTAAAATAACCTCAAAAGAAAGACAGAAAATACATCAAAATTTAAAGCACATAGCTCTATAACTACTGTTTGTTATGGGGGAAACCTGGAGTTTTGTTAAATCAGCTTGCAATAAAACCAGTAAAATGAAATGTGCGATCAACATTGACTAAAATCAGTTTTTGTAAGACCAAAGTCTGATCAGAGTCTTTGTTGTTCATTGACAAAATCCCATTAGATCTATTAGGCGTGTTTACAACTACAAATCTCTCCAGATTTCAGTGCAGTTCGAGACTTCATCAGTTGGTCGTGTCGTCTTGTTTGATATTCTTTGAACATACCTTAAGCTGGTATCGCAGTACGTAGTCTTGGTCTTAACTGCACGAAAACTGTGAAGGAATGTCGAGATTTCAGTCAGACAAAGTGATATAAAAACGGGAAATAAGTGATGTTGTTCCTGAATATTTGCGCAGTCATTTCAGCCATAGTGTACTTTACTGATCTATGATCGGTCTGGAAACATCAAATTACATTACGAAAACATGCCTATACAAATACATTGTAAACTTTACCCCCGAAAAACGAAAATTTTAAGATGAAAAAAAAAAGTGATATTTTTCTTATTTCTGCTCCAAATTGCAATTTTGGGTACTCGTTATAACCGCCTCATCGCGGCGGATCTTACGAGATATTTTAGAGCAGAAATAAGGAAAATAAGTTTTACCCCTGTAAACCCCAGGTTTTACTATATAAAATTGGGGTTCGAGGGGGGTCAAAATTATTTTCGTGAAGAACTAAACTTCCAGAAATGCATTCGCTTATTAGAAACTACAGATCCATAGCTCTGCTTAGTACTATTGGAAAGGCCATGGAAAAGATTGTCCATGAAGATTTGTTCATTTTTTGAAAGATCCCAACTTAATCACATTTTACGATCGGGCAAGTTAAGTCTTATTCACTGTTTAGCTAGTTTTCTTTCAAACAGAAAACGGAGGGTAGCCCTACCCGGGGAGATCCTAAATCTTAAGCGCAAGTTCCAAATTATTCGTGATAGTCAAGCCCTGGAAAAATATATGTATATGCCTCTTTTAGAGTACGTGGACGTTGTATGGGATAACTGCAACAAACTCGTAAGTGAGTGAGTGTTTGAGTTTTACGTCCCAGCAACAGCTAAGGTCATACGGAGACGGGACCTCGGTTTAAAGACTCATCCGAAAGTCTGGAGGAGCCCTGGATCGATCCTGCGATCCCTGGTTTACATCACGCGGAAAACACGCCTATATGATTTTGACCCCCTTGAATCCCACTTTTATATACTAGAACTGGGATTGACAGGGGTAAACCTTATTTTTCTTATTTCTGCTTTAAACTATAGATTGTTGGTACTCGTTAGAACCGCCTCGATGAGGCGGTTCTAACGAGTACCAACAGTCTATATTGTGAGCAGAAATAAGAAACATACTGCAATTTTTCATCTTAAAATTCTCGATTTTTTTCGGCGGTAAAGTTAACAATGTATTTATATAGGCGTGTTTTCGTAATGTACGAGGCGAGTAGCGTAACCACTGCACCACAGAGGCTTCTGCAACAAGCTCGTAAATGTCCTAGGAAAAATACAGATTGAAGCAGCACGAATTGTTACATGTGCAGCAATTAAATTGGTCTTCTTGGAAATACTCTGTATACGGAAAATGGCTGGGAAACTTTAGAATCTAGACGTAGAAATCATAAACTTTTCTTATTTTCTAAGATACAATACAAGCTTATGGACTTCAAATTCAACGAACATCAGACACAAATGTCCAGAACCCAGTTATATTATAATTCATTCCTACCTTCTTGTATCAGAGACGGGAAGGAACTTAGTCCTGATGTCAAAGGTGCAAATGCCTTCGCAAATTTCAAAAGTGGCATAAATTAAAATGCCGTTAAAGATTTCCTCAAATTCAACATACTTGGTTGGTAACTTCTTGAAGCCCATTCAATTATAATATCTTCGTAAATAAAATCGTGAATGACCCAAACTGTACTTGTAGCACTTCTGAAGCAACCAAACACTACCTATTTGAGTGTCAAAGATACAAACGAATACAAAATGGTGTGATGGTTGATGTTACAGTATACTGTCAACCGACCACAAATACTCTTTTTCTTTTGTTTCGCATACTGAGTTAGATTATAATCAAACTGTAAAAAATCTCTGCCGGCCTCAGTTGCTCGGTCGGATGCGCGTCTGACAGGTCTCTCCCTTCCGCTGATTCAAGAAGGGCAGTTGTCAGTTTCTGGCAAACGAATGTGCATTGTACTGGTTAACCGCTTACGTAAAAGCCTGCCCAGGAAAAGTGTGGATAGGTAAATTGACCGGATCAAAATGACCTAAATAGTGTTGACTAGACCTTTTAAACTTCAACACAAACAAACAAAAAACAAACAAAAATGCTTAGATTATAATCAAACTGTAACAATTCTCTCTCTCTCTCTCTCTCTCTCTCTCTCTCTCTCTCTCTCTCTCTCTCTCTCTCTCTCTCTCTCTCTCTCTCTCTCTCTCTCTCTCTCTCTCACGATTTCATGAATGTTAAGTACCGTAATGCTCCTTTCTAAGTATTGGGACAGATAGGCCTGAGCAAACAGTTAAGACCCAGAGCAGTCTGATCAGGGTCTACACTGTCTGCCATTCCGTCTGCACCTTTTGGACTCCTTGCTGGATCTTGCAACAAATTCATTAAAATTCCAGGTCCTCAAGGTGTCGAAATGTTTAGGATTTTTAAGGTACATATGTGAAAATCACATTTCCTGAGCAAAAACACCATTGTATCAACTATTACACTTGCCAGTTTCATGAAGAAAACGAGTGGGGACATTTCCTGAGCAAAAATACCATTGTGTCTACTATTACACTTGCCAGTTTCATAAAAAAACGAGTGAGGACATTTCCTGAGCAAAAATACCATTGTATCAACTATTACACTTGCCAGTTTCATGAAGAAAACGAGTGGGGACATTTCCTAAGCAAAAATACCATTGTATTAACTATTACACTTACCAGTTTCATGAAGAAAACGAGTGGGAACATTTCCTGAGCAAAAATACCATTGCATCAACTATTACACTTGCCAGTTTCATGAAGAAAACGAATGGGAACATTTCCTGAGCAAAAATACCATTGTATCAACTATTACACTTGCCAGTTTCACGAAGAAAACGAGTGGGGACATTTCCTGAGCAAAAATACCATTGTATCAATTATTACACTTGCCCGTTTCATGAAGAAAACGAGTGGGGTACATTTACTGAGCAAAAATACCATTGTATCAACTATTACACTTGCCAGTTTCATGAAGTAAACGAGTGGGGTCATCACGGATTTGATGTAACATAATGCGTACCACTTAAGCGCCTTTTCTGACTTCTCTATCATATTTTATATATCGTTTTATTTTTTTCTTATTATATTTTATCCGCTAAATTTGGTTTGAACAGATATATGTTTGTCTTTGTTTCTTTGTGAATTGAAGTTAGATCATTTTGGAGACGTTAGATTTACTCGACAATGAGATGAAATGTCGTCGCAAGCCCTGCCGCGCAAATAAACCAAAAGGGTTTATATGGAGGGACGGTCGGACTCGTCCCACTTTGCCTTAGCAGGCTTAGATCCTCAAAGCGGTTTATCGGTACTCATGTGCGATCGGATTCAGCTTCATTGAGCCCAATAAATTTCTCCAAGCCCCAATGGGCGGGGCCCATTTTTGTCGTTGTAATATTCATGATGGTATGTGCAATTTTATGTGCAATTTACAAATTAGATAGGAAGCAGATTCATGTCATGCATATAAGCTTATCGGCTTCTTCCTTGGTCCCTTTGTAAGTTTTTTTTTTTTTTGTATAAAATGTGTATTTGACTTAATTTGAAACAAAATATGTTTAAACGAAATACATTTACTGCAAAACAAATCGACGTACTGGCAGCACTTTTGGGCCAATTGCTCCAGAGTATTGCATACCAAGAACTCGCCTTTGTAATTCTGACCCCCTTGAACCACACTTTTATACAGTAAATCTGGGGTTTACAGGGGCAAACCTTATTTTTTTTCTTATTTCCGCTGCAGGTACTTTATAGAACCGCCTCGATATGGCGTTTCTAAAGTGTACCCACAATCTAAATTTTAGCAGAAAAAAGAAAATATCACATTTTTTCATTTTAAAACTTTTTTTTTTTTTTTTCGGCGGAAATATTTACAATGTATTTGCATAGGCATGTTTTCGTAATGCCTATGCATATATAAAATGGATAACAATGCTGCAATTTCAGGTCCTTTATTTCTATTTAACACAAAACCTTCAATTTGCGCGACATTTAACTTCATTGGTCAATGATTAATCAGAAAAAGCGCTGCAGTAGTATTAATTTTGGGTCAGGTCCAAAACGTCGAGAAATACTCTCATATTCTATGAAGTTATCACACAGATGTTAACCCTTGTTCTGCTGAGCCCGGATATGCCTTATTTTTGAAACAATGTAGATCCTGATCAGATGGCTTCTGAAGAAGCCATCTGATCAGGATCTTCATTGTTTGCCATCCAGTTTATGAAATTGTTGCAATAATTTGCATCAAGTAATCTGATTGGCTGATAATCAGTAGTGGGTGTGGCATATATAAATATTCAGCAGGACAAGGTTAATGGGAATTGATACACCTGGAAGATTTTTTTCCGACATTTTTTTCAAAGTGAGGCAACTTTCGGGACTTCCACTTCGCTTTTCTATAAACTCTATCCCACGGTAAAAGGGGCCTCTACTCTTAAAGGAAAGAATTTGCTTCTCAATGGCATTTTTTTTTCTTTTAAGAGCAGATCCCTATTGACATGGGAGACAAAATGTTTGAATGAGTTGCCCCTCACACACACACGCACGCACGCGCGCGCGCGCGCGCGCACGCACACACACACTGAAGCTGAGTCCATTCCCCTTAAAATATTTTCAACTGCATAGAATCACTGCAGGGGCCATTTCGAATTTTTGGGCTCCAGATTTAGTTATTTATAGAAATGTATTTATAGAAATGTATGTAGAAAATGGCTGACCTTTTTGGAAACAATAGAAACCCTGTGGTGTCTGATCTGGTCCTGCAATCATCAGAATCAGAATTATCAGAATCAGAATTGTTACTGGTGACACGTCAAATAACATTCATACACCAGGACCTGTGATATGGGCAGTAAGTCCCTAGCTCTCACCAAAGAGGTAAACTTAGCTACACTATCCTCAGCACCTTCATCTGTGCATGGAAATGATTGAATCGGGAATCTAATGGTCCAAGGAAAGAATGTCTGTTCTTGCAGAAAGAGTCTGGTAATTTCTGCAGCGCCTACCTGGGGGGACAAGGTCATCTGTTGGACTGCTGGCAGCACCCTTTAGACCTTGTATGATAGTATGAGCCTACTGTCTCTTCTCCTTTTCTTGAGAGACTCATGCGGCTCTAATGAGTACTACCCACAACGCAGGTTTTTATGGAGAATTGACAAAAACTATCCTTCAATTATCACAAAATACCAACCTTATCTGTTGCTATAAAAAACTAGCCGCAAGTCTTAAAATTTCAGATATGGAAACCATCAAAACAGCGAGTGCCCCTACCCGTCGGGACTTGGAGAAATAGATTGGGCCGCGTGCTTCAACGCAGAGCAGAAACTGACCGAACTTAGAAGGTCTAAGCATGTCCAAGCAAAGTGGTGCGAGTCGGAGTTTGGTTTGGATAGGTTGAACTGAGTTAGGTTCAGTTTAACGCTTAGCACTCTGGGTAGAAAATCAGCAGACGACATTTTAAAATATTTTTTTATGTTTTTTTTTTTTTTTTCAGAAAATTGATTTGAAACAATTTGCGGGAAATGTCTATTCCTGTTTTCAGGAAAAATATCACCAGTTTGTCTTCTGCTGAATAAGGCCAGAAAGCGGTAAAGATTAATATAATTGTAAGGGAAGTAGATTCACCCATTCTGTACTGAATGGAATCTTCCTACTTATATACAGCAGGAGTCCATTTAAACATTTAGGTGTGTCGGGTTGTATTATTTCTCAGAACTTTATTTGAAAATGGCTGAACCTATTACAAACGGTGTTGGCCCTGATCAGGTTCCGCGTTCTGTGGTGTCTGATTTTGGGTTTGCTAGTTTGAAGAAGACACTGTGGTGTTGTTGTCATGTTTCTCGACTCATAAACCCAGGCCGTAGGTTCGATTCCGGGCTTCTCAAGACTTTCGGGTGAGTCTCCATATGACCCTAGTTGTTTGTGGGACGTAAAACACACGCATGCGCGAGTTTAGGGGTGTTCAATACGCAATAGATTAAAATAAAAATATAAAATGTAATGAGTCTCACTTGCTCATAAAACAAACAGTCTTATTAGCAGTAACCATTCCTCTTAACCCTTGTCCTGCTGAATATTCATATATGCCACACCCACTACCGATTATCAACCAATCAGATTACTTGATGCAAATTATTGCAACAAATTCACAATCTGAATGGCAAACAATGTAGATCCTGATCAGATGGCTTCGTCAGAAGCCATCTGATCTGGATCTACATTGTTTCAAAGATAAGGCATATCCGGGATTAGCAGGACAAGGGTTAAAGTTTTGCGAGTCGAAAATTGAGCCTGAATTAATTCTTGTTTTCGTAGGTTTCCGGAATTTAAGGTATGTCCGGATACAAATACCTCAAATCGCTGATGCATCATACTTACCTGTGTGTTACCTTTATAAGGTAAATCTACCTGTCACACTGGCTTTATTAAAAAGATTATTCCGTACGGTATATTTTCAATATAAAAACAAAATTGGTTTATTTCTTGTATCTACGGGGAAAATAGTGTGTCAATACTATAAATAAGTATATATATATATATAATATAGAGTGGTCAGGATTCTAAAGATATATGACAAAAAGTGTAATACACAATTTCTTTTGTTATTATCATTTTAAACATTCAAGCAGCAGAATTTGTGAATTCAGGTAAAGTTATTTTTTATAAATTATTTCTAAAAATAAAATTATAAAATTCTTAAATTTTAATTCCTCTGAAATTCGACGACGAATGTGTACAGTTCTAAAACTCCTTCTGTCCGCATTTTCTAAAATACACGAATCTTTTTACTGTGTTTAAGTTCCTAAAAAATTAGGGCATTGCAAATTATAAAGACATAGTTTGATATTAGTATTGATTTTCAAAATATGCACGCACACATTTTAACTCATTTTGTACCAGAACCCCCAAACGGGTACCCTGGCAAACAGTGCAGGTCCTGATCAGACGCCACAGAACGCGGCGTCTGATCAGGGCCTACACTGTTTGCTGAACGTTCAGCCATTTTCCAAACAGATTTTGAAAAAAAAAAAAACACAACCTGACACCCCCAAATTTAGAAATGGACTATATATAAGGAGGAAGATTCCATTTGGTACAAAAAGGGTTAAAGTTCGACCACAAGTTACTCTTAGGTAAACAGGGTAGAATATGTAAAAATGAAGAAACGCACAAAAACATAGGCTGTACACAATATCTTAGACGCATTGAAACTGCATCATATTAACAAGTCCTTGAAATGAAACCACCCTTAAACCCCACATTATATACAGCAAACTAGGGTTTACAGAGGTAAAAGTTACTTTTTTATTTCTGCTCTAAGACATGAGGCGGTTCTAACGAGCACCAACAACCTATCTTTGGAGTTTAAATAAAAAAAAAATATTTAAAAAAAAAAAAATCACCAGAAAAGTAAGCATTTTGGAGATATGAAAGAATCGACTATGTCACGGATTTGTTATCGTGATGAAATGGCGAATCTACAGGAAATATTATATTTTGAAAATAGAATGCAGTGAATATTCGTACACATTGGGTAAACAAATACATTCTTTCATCGAAGTTTATCTTTGTAGTGTATCTTTCCATAGTTCAATAAGTGATTTTTTATTTGAATTTTACTCTAAATATAGATTACGGGTGCTCGTTAGAATCGACTCAATGATTTAGCATAAAAAGCAAAAAATGCATATAATCTTGAAAACCCATGTTTTCTATAAACAAAGTGGAGTTTACATGCGTGTTTATCACACAGTCCTGCTAACGTGCTAGTTTTCATTACAATGCATTTCGTGTTTTTTTTTTTTTTGTTTTTTTTTTTTCGCGGATGCCGTTCCATGATATGATTTCCTCGACTATGGCAAAAGCTTCATTGCTTATTCGAAAACACCAGGGTTCAGTTGTTCAAAGCATTGTTTGGCTTAACGAGCTCGTTAGTGGTATTTACTGACAAAATTATGAACAGCTTTTGCAGCTGCTCACATTTTTAGATTTTGGTTAACTAACGGCGAAGTTAGTTTTGAACATCTGGCCCCAGTTATTGAAAATTAACAAGAAAGTTTATGTTACATTATAAAACTAGACAAGAAAGACGACATGCGGTTGTCAAGTGCTGTTATAATTACACATGTATCTATGCATTTTATGCATTTGTTTACATGGTGTCTAACTGTGGCTCATCACTCTGTAAAACATACTAGATGACAAGATATTTGTCCCAATTCATCCAGACAAATCTTCTAAATTAAGAAAAAATCTAAGTATTCATGGTTTTTAACATATGACGTCGTTCATAAGCAGTGGATAATGTCGTGTAATAAAAATCGTATGACCACACGTGTAATAACACTTTGGCGGGATTAAGTAACGTCATGACGACGTCCATGTCCACCAAGCATTTTTTGTGGATTTTTTTCCAAATTTAAAGGCGATGAAATCCAATTTAAAGTGGTCATATGATAAACAGAATCTTACACTCGTGGTCATTTCATATGAAATCTATGAAACTCGCCGAAGGCTCGTTTCATAAAGTTCGTATGAAATGCAAGATCCTCCATATCTGTGCTGAAAGTGATGCGTTTTAAAAGCAACACTTTCCGCTCAGATAAAAATCCATCAACAAACCTATGTGTTTAAAACTTAAATGTGAAAAGTTGAACCGCAACAGCAGTTTTATCATCTCGCACTTCAAACCCTATGTTTATATATTATTGCATGTTAATCATTTTAGGTGACAATGGGTTTCTGTGCGACAACGATGTTAATGCCATAGAAGTGCATCAGAAACGTTTGTTGACAAAGTGATACCTTCTCAGTGGAGCATACTTGTGTCAAAACTGGACAGGATTTTTCTTTACTTTTCTACTGGAAAAGGTAAGATTTTCTTTTCCATACTTAGAGACTTTCATTTCCATACTTAGAGACAAGAAAAGGTCTGACTGCCATTTCGAAAACATGCCTATTCAAATACATTGTAATTTTAACCTCCAAAAATGAAAAAAATAAGATGAAAATTTGTGACATTTTTCTTATTTCTGCTCAAAATATAGATTGTGGGTACACGTTAGAACCGCCTCATCGAGGCGGTTCTAACGGGTACCCACACTATATTTTAGAACAGAAATAAGAAAAAGGTTTACATCCATAAACCCCAGTTTTACTATATAAAACTGGGGTTCAATGGTGTCAGAATTATATAGGCGTGCTTTCCTGATGGAATGCACTCTGGCAGAACTGGCACCTCATTAGTTATCAGGGGCCAGTTGTTCAAAGCATCGTTAGCTTAACGAGCTCGTTAGTGGTCAAATTGTTAACTATTCTAGCAAGTACAATATCGGTAATTTTGGTATTTTGCTGAAAAAAATGTGAGCAGCTTTTGCTCACATTTTTCTCAGCAAAAATTTCAGCATATTCGTCATATTTAAAGATCAAAGTTTTAACGATACGTTAACTAACGACGTCGTTAGTTTTGAACAACTGGCCCCTGGGCTATAGCCGACACATTTCGCAACTGTCTTGTCTATTTCTTTCGTTAGACCCCATTTCTAAGTTTGGAGGTTAAACAGCGCCAAGATCCTGTTGTTTAAAGCTAACGAACTCGTTTGTTAACGCTACGATAAATCGTTAACAGTCCGTTCAGCCTAAATCGGTATGCTTTTCTCAGATAAAGGCTGTTCTCATATTTTTAACATTCCGCTAGTATAAGAGCACCTAAAATCATTACTGATTAAGACGAATTCTTCTTTAAAAAAAGCTTATTAAGTAGGCTGTAGTTATTCTTTCTTTGTGTTTTCTGCATACAGTGTCCTCTGGTCAGCGACCACATGTGGGACTGTTCAAAAGTGTTGTTTTTTGAAGACTACTTTTGAACAGTCCCAAAGGTGGGTTTAGTGTATTATGTGAGCCCCGCCAAGCGAATTTGTGTCTTCGAGCATTCCGTCATGACAAATTTTAACTGCGCATGCCCAGCCATTCAGAGGGGCCAGGGATATGGCTTTCTGTCTGAAGGTTCCTCTTGATTCACTGCTTGTATGAGCGAGCAGCGAAGGTTCCGGCGAGACTGCGCGGATGCGCAGGCTCGCCTGAACCTTCGCTGCTCGCATAGACGATAAGTACCAAAATCGCTTGACGGGGCCCATGTATTAGTTAACATTATGACCACTAACGATTTCTTTACCGTTCAAATCGGCTGCATGATGCTTCCTCGCAGAGCTGAAACCGATCCGCACACGAGCTTGAGGATCTAAGTCTGCCCAGGAAAAGCGGTGACTATCGGAACCTGAATTTTATGGTGACTTATTACATAATTCAGAAAATATTATGCTTGGAATGATTTCAGTACCCGATTTCATAAAATTATTCTTCGATGCAAAAAGATGGGATACAACACTAAAGGGGCTTGATATATGGGCTGCACGATGCTTCCACGCAGAGCTGAATCCGGCCCGCACACTAGTACTGGTAAACCGCTTAGAGGATCTAAGCCTGTCCAGGAACCGCGGTGCAAGGCGGACCGTCCATGCTAATAAACCCTATTGGTTTCATTGGGCGATAGGGCTTGAGATGTCATTTCATCTCAATGTCGGGTAAAAGTCCCACAAAATTGGAAGCAACGTCTCCAAAATGACCTTTACAGTGTTGACGGGGACGTTAAACCTCAAATCAAACAAAACAAAATACAACATTAAATGTTATAGACAGACTGCATGCAATCACGGTTGATAACTTTGCTTTCTTCTTTAATTGCACGCCGGCGGGTCGAGCCGCTGACAGCTCCTGTCTAAAAACTAACTTAAACTTTTATTTTTGTATTGTCGGTTGGTGTCTGATGCTCTGTCTTTGGTCGGGCCCACCGGTGTCCAACTAGGTTTTCTTTTGCTCCGACATTATTTTGCAATGATTCGGTAGAAATCTATCAAGCGGACTGAACAAACGATTTGTCTAAACTGGGGTTTACAGGGGTATTCATTATTTTGCTTATTTTGGTGCCAAGACATAGGTTGTGGGCACTCGTTAGAACCGCCTCAGTGAGGCGGTTCTAACGAGCACCAACAACCTATGTTATGAGTTTGAATAAGTAAAATATCTAAAATTTTGACCGGAAATCTAGCCATTTTGGGGTGTATGAAAGAATACAATATGTCGCACGGGTGTGTTATCGTAATCTGGGCCAAATAATAATAACATGACAAAACGCGGAAGAGATTGTTTAACTCATTTAGTACCAGAAACCCCAAATCGGGTATTTGGCATACAGTGCAGGCCCAGACCAGACGCCGCAGAATGCGGCGTCTGATCAGGGCCTACACTGTCTGAAAAAAAGTTCAGCCATTTTCTTAATATTTTTTTAAGAAAACACAACCTGACACCCCTAAATTTTGAAATGGACTCCTGCTATATAAGGCGGAAGATTCCATTTAGTACAAAAGGGGTTAAAACATTGTACGAAAGCTCATAACCTTTATGTCTTGAATGAACTATATTAGTCAACATTAAGAGCAGCAGATGCTCATCACTTTATTCAGTCTGGTATTTCATGTTTTGAATAACGTGTAGACGGGCGGCGAAGATTTTATTTATTTTCCCATACAGTAAATATTTCAATGCATAAATTTTAAAGCAAAGGAAGATGAACTACGAATGATTATGTATGCTTACCCATATATATTTTGCCACCACCTATCGTCCTTTTTTTTCTTTTCTTTTCTTTTCTTTTCTTTTTTTTTTTTTTTTTATAAAATATTTAATTTCAGTAGACACCCATAGTTAACGTGACATCACAAGTAAGTTCGTAGTACTTTAATACTGCAGTACATTTTGTAGCCCCCGCCCATCGGGGCTTGAAGAAATAGATTGGCTGCATGATGCTTCCATGCAGAGCTGAAACCGGCACGCACATGACTACTGGTAAACCGCTTAGAGGATCTAAGCCTGCCCAGGCAATGCGGTGCGCATAGGCCCGTCCATGCTTATAAACCCTATTCGTTTTATTGGGCGGCAGGGCTTGAGATGTCATTTCATCTCAGTGTCGGGTAAAAGTCCCTCCAAATTGGAAGCAACTTCTCCAAAATGACTTTTACAGTGTTGACGGGTCGTTAAACTACAAATCAAACAAACAAACAAACAAACTGTAGTACATTTTGAATACATTTATACGGAAGCGAATACATTTATACGGAAGCGATCACGGCATATATGTCATCATCCAGGAATATATATTGAGATAAAGATTTATTTGTCAGAAGTGAAGCGAAATATCTTCACTTAGTATCTAGTTTCTGCATATTTGTTGTTAGATTATCTCGAGATGTATATTTATTATAAGTATGTATGAAAACTAATATTTTACACGGCATTTATTGCATTTCGAGTTAAGAAAGGCATTTTATAGCCAAATAAAAGATGTTAAGATATATTTATATGTCATCTTTTCGAAATACAGTAAAATTCCTATATTAAGACCACCTTTGGGACTGTTCAAAAGTGGTTTTTAAGACCACTTTTGAACAATCCCAAAGGTAGTCTCTTATAAGAAGACACTGAGGGTAGAAAACACAAAGAAAAAAAAAATAACTCTAAACGTCTCGATACATTTTAAAAGCAGATTTAGTCTCTATTTTAGGTGGTCTTAATAACGGAATTTTACTGCATGTATTTTTTCAACCCGCCCATAGGGGCTTGAAGAAATATATGGGCTGCATGATGCATGAATCCGGCCCGCACACTAGTACTGGTAAACCGCTTAGAGGATCTAAGACTGTCCAGGAACCGCTGTGCGAGGCGGACCGTCCATGATAATAAACCCTATTGGTTTCATTGGGCGAAAGGGCTTGAGATGTCTTTTCATTTCAATGTCGGGTAAGAGTCCCACAAAATTGGAAGCAACGTCTCCAAAATGACCTTTACAGTGTTGGGGACGTTAAACCTCAAATCAAACAAACAAACAAACAAAACTGCATGCATTTTGACATGACATTATGTTTCTGAAGATCTTTTGAAAATTTATCTCATGTTTCCTATTTATATCTGATCATTTATGGAAGAATAACCTATTATCCTGGAACGTAAATTAAAAGCAAAGCACAATCAGGCAATGTACTGAAGACAGAACCATAACTCTGATTTTACTATTTTCGGAATTATGGCCCTTGGTACAATAAGTGGTTTTAAGAGAAAGGCAAAGCGACGTACAGAAGAAAAGAACCATAACTCTTACTTTACTTCTTTCGGGATAATGGACCTTTGAACAATGAGAAGTGGCTTTAACAGAAATGTAAAACGATATGCAGAAAACAAGGGCCATAACTCTGGCTCATAACTACGTTTGAAAATATGACTCTTTGAAAAACAAAGACAGTCGTTTTAGTTATTCGTTGGGTTACTTTATAACCGACTCATGCATTTTCATGACTGAAAAATACTATATGATTGCATATGGAAGACAAGAACCACAATACTTGATTGCTTGGTTTTGTGGTCATGACCTTCTGAATATTGAACACCGTGAATGTTGTTGTTTTTGTTTGTTGTTTTATTTACACATATACGCCCTCAGTGTAACTTGAAAACGAGTTGAGATGTTCTCATTAAACTTTGCCGAAATGTAAAGCCTCAAGAGACGATGTACAGAAAACAAGAACCATTAATCTGGTTTTAATACTTTTGAAATGAAAATCTCAAATTACAGAACAGCATTGGGAATTACGAAAATAACCATTTAAAAGAGCTCAAAGGGCCATAACTCACGAAATGAGGAAATATTAATTATGGTTCCTGAATTCTGCATCTCGTGTTAAGGTGCTTTAATTTCTGTAAAGGGTTATAAAATATCCCCAAAATACTTTCAAATTACACATGATGCATGAGTAATAAACAAAACTACAACTTTCGATGTTAAATGGGCCATAATTCTCAAAAAGTAGTGAAGTCCGAGTGTTCTTGTCTTTTGCACATTTACTTTGTCCTATGATGACCTTCAGTTCTCTAAAGTTTGGTGAAAATATATTAAACAATTTTAAAGTTACATGACAGACACAGGGAATAACGGAAACCAATGTTTTCATTGCCCAAAGGGCCGTCACACCAAAAGAAGTTAAGCCATAGTAATGACCCTTGTCTTCTTCAAATTGCTAGGCATTTCTACCAAAAAAATTAAGATATCTGAAACATAACGGAATAACTTAAAATCATCGTTTTCATTGTTCAAAGGGCCATAATTCAGAAAGTAGTAAAGCCACAGTTATGGTTCTTGTCTCTTGCACATCGCCTAACGAAAATGACCGCTAATATACAGATAACATGGGATAAATTCCAAAAGATCTTAAGAAATATAATGCCATGTCAAAATATTTTTTCAGCTTCGAAAAAATAAGTGTATCTCAACATTTTTTATTTTACTATAAAATGTTTTTCTTAATTCGAAATGCAGTAAATACTATGTTAAATTGTTGTTTCCATACATAATTATAATAAATATACATATCGAGATCATCTAACAACAAATATGCAGAAACAAGTTAATAAGTGAAGATATTTTTCTTCACTTCTGACCTATAGTCAAATTCCTATATTAAGACCACCTTTGGGACTGTTCGAAAGTGGTCTTTAAGACCACTTTTGAATAGTCCCAAAAGTGGTCTCCAACACTAGCATACTGGATGTGGAGAAAACAAAGAAAATGTACCTTAAATCTTAAAAATATGCTTTTAAAAGCAAACATTGTCTAAAATTTAGGTGGTCTCAATAGCGGAATTCTACGGAATTTATCTCAATATAGATGACATATATGTCGTGATCCGCATCCGTACATTTAAGTCAGTGGACTTTCTGCTGAATCTCTTTCGTGTTGTATCTGTCACAATAATAATTGTAATAGGTTTCTCTTTACGATAGAAATGAAAAAAAAAAAAATGTTCAAACCAAAACATAAATTGTGTATGCTTGCTATAATAACCATTCTGTGTTTGAGAGAAGTATCGTGATTGTGTGTGTGTGTGTGTGTGTGTGTGTGTGTGTGTGTGTGTGTGTGTGTGTGTGTGTGTGTGTGTGTGTGTGTGTGTGTGTGTGTGTGTGTGTGTGTGTGTGTGTGTGTGTGTGTGTGTGTGTTACCGTCCATGTTGGTTTCAATGGGCGGCAGGGCTTGAGAGGTAATTTCACCTCCAGGTCGGATAAAACTACCATAAAATTGGAAGCAACATTTCCAGAATGATTTAAATAGTGTTGACGGGGACGTTAAACCTCAATTAAAACAAACAAAATTGTGAAACAGTGGCTTAGTCAGAATAAAATATTGTTAAAACAAAGGAAAAACCCTGTGTAAAATCATATTTCTCCGAGATGTGGGCTACTCTTAAAGGAAAGAATTTGCTCCCGCGGGAGCAAATTCAGCCCCTATAATATGTATTGGGTAATGCTATTGTTTAGGGTTTCTCTTTATTGAAAATATTTTACGTTAACCCTTTTTGTACCAAATGGAATCTTCCTCCTTATATATAGCAGGAGTCCATTTCAAAATTTAGGGGTGTCAGGTTGTGTTTTCATCAAATTTTATTTGGAAAATGACAGAACTTTTAACAAACAGTGGAGGCCCTGATCAGACGCCGCGTTCTGCGGCGTCTGATCTGGGCCTACACTGTTTGTCACGGTACCCGTTTAGGGGCTTCCAGTCTGAAATGGGTTAAACATATGCATTCTATGTGAAGTGGGCGCTACCAAGGAGTTTATGACTATTATAGTGATGAGCTTTTGGGGCTACCAAGGAGCTTATGGCGCTACAGTATCCATGGAGACACGAAAGACAATATGACCTAAATAGTGTTGACGGGGCGCAAGACCTCAACACAAACAGACGAAAGACAGCATGTCGCATGCTATCATTATGGAAAACTATTGACAACTCTGAACTGTAAAAAGTTTACTGGGAAGTTTAAGTCTGTGTGGCTGTTGCGTAACTCAACAACAAGAACTGCAAACATGTCGAAAAAATGGTTAAAATCATTCCTTCTGTTTTAAGATGACTGACAACGAAATTTAATTTGTTGGTCAAAGTTATTTGGTAACATGACGAAACAAGTTCAAAACCATCCGCCCATCGGGGCTTGGAGAAATAGACTGGGCTGCATGATGCTTCCACGCAGAGCTGTAACTGAACGCACATAGACATGAGAAGCGCACGAACATGGGTACTGGTAAACCGCTTGGAAGGTCTAAGCCTACCCAGGCAAAGTAGTGGGAGTCGGACCGTCCCTGCATATAAACCCTACTGGTTTGTTTGGACGGTTGGCCTTGATATGTCATTTTATCTCAATGTCAGGTAAAAGCCCCACAAAATTGGAAGCAACGTCTCCAAAATGACCTAAAATGTGCGGAAGGGGACGTGAAACCTCAATTCAACCATACAAACAAAACCATCAATTAGAATGATCCGCACGTCAAAACAACCTCCCATACGCCCCAAAAAGGACAAATGTACCATAAAAGCCACTTCCGGTTGAGGAAAACAATTTTCCCTTGGAAACGGCGTCTTTGTTTATAGGTGTAATTTTTCAATCTATGCAAACAGTGTAGACCCAGTCGATTCGTCCCCTGAAGATCTACGCTATATGCCAATGTTCATGAATTATTTGTTCATTATTTTGACAAAGACAATAAAAATCAAGAACTATTGACAACAGCGTACATGTCCGAATTCATACTTGGAAGAATCTACTTTAGAAACTTAGGTGGATAAGGGCAAAGTAGAAAAGAACGGTGCTCATGGCCCGATGTTAACGCTCAACTCAAATGAGTATGTCATTTGTAATGCTCATAAAAATTAAAATACAAACAATTGTCTTGCTCATAAATATTAAAATGTCAACAACAGTTGTCCTGCTCATAAATATTAAAACGCCAACAACAGTTGTCCTGCTCATAAATCTTAAAATACCAACAACAGGTGTCCTGCTCATAAATATTAAAACGCCAACACCAGTTGTCCTCCTCATAAATATTAAAATTGCCAACAACTGTTGTCTTGTTCACAAATATTAAAACGCCAACAACTGTTGTCTTGTTCACAAATATTAAAACGCCAACAACTGTTGTCCTGCTCATAAATATTAAAATGTCAATAAAAGTTGTCCTGCTCATAACTATGTAAACGCCAACACCAGTTGTGCTGCTCATAAATATTAAACTACCAACAACTGTTGGTATTTTCATATTTATGAACAGACAAGTTTCGTGTTCAAATGAGTTAAGCATGAAAAACGTTAAATGACCTCGGGGCCAGGTGTTTAAGTAGGATAATTATTATAATCATGGCGACTTTCCAGTCAGTACTTATATAGTTGATGATTTTAAACCCCTTTGTACTGAACTTAATTACCAGAGACCAATTTCGAAATTGAGGAGTGACAGGTTCGCTGATTTTAATAATTTATTTAGAATAAAGCGCTGCAAGCATTGCCCCTTGCCCCACCACTGCACTGCACTTGCATCAAGCAAATGTCATACTCGTAGCCTTGTCAAAAATGAAAAATGAAATTAAAGTGAAGGCGCACTTCACAAAAAGACCATACAAAGCATGGTTTGTTTCAAATTCAAGTTCATGTACCACTACTGAACTTTCTAAATTATTAACTGTATGTCATACTGGCATCTAGCAGCATGTGATTAAATATTGCGACAATGTCTATTAAAGATCATGGAGAGATTAAAATGTCAAATGAGGTTTTAAATAAACTAAAACCCAGACATTTTCGTGTTCTTAGTCTGTCTACGTATCATTTTCCACGCTCTACACTACACTACATCATAATCGTATAAAAGAAAACTTATTGAATTAATTGAATGGTCTTTCAATAGAGAAGATATCCTCTATCTTGCATGTAATGTAAGAAATGTTGTTGTTTTTTTCACTTCTGAAGAGCATAAAAATTATACATTATGGTCATGTCAGAAAGTGTGTAAAGGTCTCACCTTTCTACTTGACAATGGTTCACATAATATTTGGTACCTATGTTATTTAGAAAAAATGTGGGACTTGCGATGGGTACGAAATGCGCACACCTTGTAGCTGATTTGTTCCTGTTCTGTTCTGTTAAAATCTGGTCATTTAGGCGTTTAGCTCGACGTCTATATATTTGCATGATTTATTAAATATTGACAATAACTACTTCGATTGATTGATCAGTCAAATTTACTCTTCAGAAATTCAATTAAATTAAAGTAAATTCGTCTGAAACCGAATCCCTGTTTTTGGATTTACATGTATTTACACGTATATATTTAGATGGATTTGTTTCATACAGAATTTATGATATACGATTTAGATTGTTAAATTGTAAATTTTCTTGGATGGTGATGTTCGTGCGACATCCTACGGTGTTTGCATATCCCAATTAATTCGGTTTTCCAGAGTGTCTAGTCATGTAACTGACTCCAACACTCATGATAGATTATTGTCTGCTAAAACCTCTTAATCAGGGTTATCGGCATCAGAAACTTCGCAAAGCCTTTTCCAAGTTTTATAGACGTCATTTTGATTTTGTTTCAAAATTCAATGTTGGACTTAAATCTCTGCAACAAGGCCTATCGGAACCCGAAATTCAGAAAAATATATGCTTGGAATGATTTCAGTAACCAAATTAGTAAAATCAGTCTTCGATATAAAAAGATTGATAACAACATTAAAATGTTATACGACAGACTATATGCATGGTAGTTAACCCAATCACAGTTGATAATTTTTCTTCCTTCTTTAATTGGACGCCTGCGGGTCGAGCATCAATCTGATTGAAACCCGATCTAAGCTGAACTATGTACGTGCAAAATATCCGAGAATATAAAAGTCAAACAAATGCAGAGATGAAACAACGATGTGAACTCGACAGCGTGAAATAACTGAAATGTCGAAGCAAAAGAAAACCAATACTTGGACTCCGGCGGGCCCGACCAAAGACTTTGCTTCCAATTTCGTGGGACTTTTATCCGACATCAGACACCAACCGACGTTACAAAAATAATCGTAGCCGTCATAGAGTCAGAGGCTCGACCCAATCTGATTAAAATCCGATCTCGCTGCGACTAGATCGAATTTTAATCAGATTGGGTAGAGCCACTGATAAGCTAGAAATCCTTCATGTGGACTGAACAAATCATTTTTCCAAACTGCGACAGAACCAAGGGCGAAGATTGTGGCCACGTACAACCGATTAAGGCCCCCCACCCCAAGTAAAAAACGTGGACACTGACCGTACCAAAGCGGTTCTTATGACGTGGCCATTTAAGTGGAAAAGTAACTGTCCTTTCGGCAGTGTTCATTTCCCTTTGCTGTCTTGAATTGGGTGTGTAATGTAATCGTGTTGATTGCTGACCATTGACGTGACTTCTATTTTCCCTAAATAAAATTGTCAGAAATATATCAGAGAGATAACTATTTTCAATGTTAAAGGGCCAAAAGTAAACAAACCAGAATTATAGATATCGTTTTTATGCAGATCCCCTCTCATGATGATTCACATTCATGTGAAATACTGAAAATATCTCAAAACAGTTTTCTATTCGCAGAAACCGTTATTTTCGATAATCAAAGAGCCATAACTAAAATATGAGTTAAACCAAACGTATGGATCATGTGTTACTTTACATTTGAGGAAATCTCCGAAACCGTTTCAAAGTTACATTTAGGGCAAAAGTGTATGACTAGGATCACTGTTCACAATGTTCGAAGGGCAATAACTCCAAACGCAGGTAATTCAGAGTTATGATTCTTATGTTACTTTACATTCTCACAAGGTTTCCAGAAAATCTCTGAAACTATATTCTAGTTTAAGAAATGACAAATTGTATGACTAGGATCACTGTTCACATTGTTGGTAGGACAGTAATAAAAAAAAAAAACAGGTTTTTATTTGATTTAGGGTTAAACACCATCCCCTCCCCCACCCCCAAACACTAAATAGGTAGTTTTGGAGACTCTGTTTCCTATTTTGTAGGACCTTTTTTCCGACATTGAGATGAAATGACATCTCAACCCCAGCCGCCAAATGAAACCAATTGGGTTTATATGCATGGGCAGTCCGACTCACGCCACTTTGTCTGGGCACGCTTAGACTAGTACTCCTGTGCGGTCGGTTTCAGCACTGCGTAGAAGCACCATGCAGCACAATCTATTTCTCCAAGCCCAAAACAGGTCATTCAGAGATAGGGTTCTTGTGTTCGGCGCATCATATCCTGGTGATATGTACATTTGCATAAAGTTTCAAGAGAATATCTCAAACAGTTTTCAAGTTACAGAGCGGACACAAAAATATTACAGAAATTACTACTTTAAATGTTCAAAGGGACCATGGAATTGGTTAGCCAGAGTTACGGCTTTGTGTTCTGATGCTTTACATTTGCGCGAAGTTTCATAAAAACATCTGAAACCGTTTCTAACTTAAAGAGCGAAAACAAATCCATGGTAGAATTTGTTATTTTCTATATTTACTATGTTCAAAGGGCTGTAACTTCAAAAGTAAGTTAACCAGAGTTACGGTTCTTTTGTTCTGCACATTGCCTTATGGTGCATTACATTTGTGAGAAATTTCACCAAAATATAAATATCTCTGACGCTTTTCAACTTACAGAGCGGACACGAGTACATGGTAGTACATATGGTAGAAATTGCTATGTTAACTGTTCAAAGGGCAATAACTCCAAAAGTAACAAACCAGAGCTAGATTGCATATGTTCTGCATGTTGTCGCATGGTGATTTACATTTGTATGAAGTTTCATGACAGTATCTCAAACGGTATCAGAGTTATGGAGTGGACACGAATACATGGCAGAAATGGACTATGTTCAATGTTCAAAGGGCAATAACTCCAAAAGTAGGAAAATCAGAGTTACGGTTCATGGGTTATGCATGTCTTCTTATGGTGGTTTACATTTTTATGAAGCACATACGATGACAGAGTTATGTAGCAGACATGAAATCATGAAGGGATGACGGACGGATTGACTGACTTACGGATGTACAGACGACCACTCAAAATTTCGGAGGGTATAACATAATAACCCGCCACTTTCTGTGACGGGCATAAAATGGCTGAACATTTTGCAGACAGTGAAGGCCCTGATCTGACGTCGCGTTGTGCGGCATCTGATCTGGACCTACAGTCTGGCAGTCATAAAAAACCACGCCTATATAATTCTGTCCCCCTTGAACCCCACTTTTATACAGTAAAATTGGGGATTACAGGGATATACAGTATTTTTCTTATTTCTGCTCAAACATAGATTGTGGGTACCCGTTAGAACCGCCTCGCCGAGGCGGTTCTAACGAGTACCCACAATCTATGTTTCGAACAGAAATATGAGAAGTATCAGGATTTTTATCTGAAATTTTTCATTTTAAATTTGAATAGGATGGTTCCGTTTTGTGCTTCCCAAATCAAATGAGTTAACTTGGACATAGCAAAGGCGCTGACATAGAGTAGACCAACGGAGTGTTGATAACTAGCCGGTATAGAAAACGATTGATTGCCTGTCGTTTTCGTACAAATTATCCCTCATGTTGAATTGCTATTATAATAAGTAAAACTATTTTATAAAATGCTACATTTATTCATTATTGTATTCAATAAGTTTTCTGAAAGATAGCTATCGAAAGTTTATGGCTATTAACTTTGAAAAAAAAAGAAGACAAACACTGCCATAAGTTGTAAGTAGAAAATACACATTTTAATATCGGGGCGATAAAAAAAAAAAAGAAACAGAAAAAAGCATCATGGTCTTCTGACCTTTTAGTACTACACGCATAAAAAACTAAACTCCTAGGGTATCAATAATGTAGCCCCAGATCTGACCCCACAGAAGGCGGCATCCTATCTTGTTATACACTGTTTGCTGAGGCTCAAGAATTTTGGTAATAAAGACATCCCCTAAATTGGAAATCCACTATGTTGTATCAAAAAGGGCCGCATTTCTAAATGATTTGTTTAATTTGTTTGTTTAGTTTGAGGTTTAACGTCCCCGTCAACACAGTATAGGTCGTTTTGGAGACGTTGCTTCCAATTTTGTAGGACTTTTATCCGACATTGAGATGACATGACATCTCAAGCCCTGACGCCCAATGCAACCAATAGAGTTTATTAGCATGGACGGTCGGCCTCGCACCCCGGTTCCTGGACAGGCTTAGATCCTCTAAGCGGTTTACCAGTACTAGTGTGCGGGCCGGATTCAGCTCTGCGTGGAAGCATCATGCAGCCCATATATTTCTTCAAGCTCCTATGGGCGGGGGCTTCCACTATGTTGTATCAAAAAGGGCCGCATTTCTAAATGATTTGTTTGATTTGTTTGTTTGGTTTGAGGTTTAACGTCCCCGTCAACACTGTATAGGTCATTTTGGAGACGTTGCTTCCAATTCCGTGGGACTTTTACCCGACATTGAGATGAAATGACTTCTCAAGCCCTGTCGCCCCATGAAACCAACAGGGTTTATAAGCATGGACTCTCACCGCTTTGCCTGGGCAGGCTTAGATCTTCTAAGCGGTTTACCAGTACGCGTGCGCGGGTCGGTTTCAGCTCTGCGTGGAAGCATCATGCAGCCATCTATTTCTACAAGCCCCAATGGGCGGGGGCTGTAGATGTCTCCTTGTCTGGCGCTATAAATAACCTCCATGGCTCAAACGATCCCTATCTCGAACAAATTGCAATGGTCTCAAAACTATTCTAGGCATTTAAGGGGAATAGGAACACCTTCACGGGAGGCAACGCATGCAAAAGTGTTTTGTCTCCAATGTCAATAGGGGTCAACTCTTAAAGGAAAGAATTTGCTCCTTAGGAGTAAATTCTTTCCTTTAAGAGTAGACCCCTTTTCGGTGGGACTGACCATATAGAATAGTGGACAGGAAGTCCCGTAAGTTGTCTCCCTTTGAAAAATGACCGAAAATGTGCTAGGTGTTCCCATTCCGCTTAACCCTTATCCTGCTGAATATTCATTTAAGCCACACCCATTTCTGTCTATCAACCAATCAAATTACTTGATGTAATTTATTGCTACAAATTCATAAACCGAGTGCCAAACAGTGTAGATCCTAATCAGATGGCTTCTTCAGAAGCCATCTGATCTGGATCTACACTGTTTGCAAAGATAGGGGTTGTCGTGAACAGCAAGATAAGGGTTCTTCAGAAGCCATCTGATCTGGATCTACACTGTTTGCAAAGATAGGGGTTGTCATAAACAGCAAGATAAGGGTTAAGTTTGAATTATAATTTTTACTGGATGTACCTCTTCTTTTCGCAAATCAGCTCTAACAATGTGTTACTCTGTGACAATGAGAAATCTTACGCCAAATTTGATATTCAAAAAGATTGTCGTCAACCCATAAATTATGAAAAATATCTGGTAAAAAGTTCAGAAGTTCATAAAAATGTTGCGCTTATTAGGTCAAAGATCAGATATCTAAGCTGTTAAAGAGCGAAGAAAGATGCTTTTCAGCGCTATATAAGTATGAAAAGAGGGGTCTTATTACATACTTTACATACTGTTAACAGGGAGCTCGAGTAACAGACATATGTATTTTGAATAATTGCATTGTTGAAAATGTTACGTTTTCAAATCCACGTTTTCATAACGATACGCACCCGTCTGTAATAAAAAGCATCTTACTGCACTCTAGAACTCAATTTTTCAGATGTTTTTTTTTTTTTTTCATACATTTTGTTCTTATTTCTAGTCCAAACATAGATTGTGGGTGCTCGTTAGAACCGCCTAATTGAAGCGGTGAACCGCTAATTGAGGCGGTTCTAACAAGCGCATCAAAAAAAAAAAAAAAACGTCTGTAAACCCCATCTTCTCTATATGGCGTGGGGTTTACTGAGGTATATGGACTAGTTTACGTGATATTGGTCTAGATTTCTGTGGGACTCGGAAAGACGAACTCGTAAATATAGCTCCATCAAATAGCCACGCACTGTCGAAAAGGTGAATGTGTAACATTTTCGAGCTCGAGCCACTGAGGGTTTATCATTACGCAATCTATAGCTTCTATAAAATACAGACAAGGAATTACTCCCATCATAGTCGGTGTTAATTTTGGAAGAGTATTTATTTATTTATTTATTTATTTATACGTGATGAGGCGATTCTAAAGGGTGCATACAGCATACATTATATATATAGTGCAGGAAAAAAAAAAAAAAAAAAAAAAAAAAAACTAGCAAATTTATCCTGATATTGCTCTTTTACCCCCTATCTCGAACCAATTTTCAGGGTCCGAAAGGTGTTGCCGCCTTTGACTGTAGACTTGCTGTAGAAGCGGCGTGGGTAAAGAAAACGTTGTTTCAACGTTAGTTCAATGTTGTATCAACGTTTTGTGCCTGCAGGGTTAACACCTACCCATATATGACATAAGGAATCTTCCACTCAAAAGAAATCTCCAGTTTTTGTGATGTGTGTTTTATTTGTTTCAAGTTTTACAAAAATCCATTTACTTTTAGCAAGCAGAGAACCCCCGCATAACGCGGCGTCTTATCAGTGACTACACTGTCAGTTTCCAATTTTAAAGGAGGCCAGACGATATGAACATGCAATGAATTATCAAATATAATATTATATATTTCAGCCCGTACTTACTATATCACAATAATTGTATTTTCTTCTTCTTCTTGTTAATAATAATAATAATAATAATAATAATAATAATAATAATAATAATAATAATAATAATAATAAAAAAATATATCTCTGAGCCTGCCGAGGCAATGTGGTGCGAGTCGGCCCGTCCATGCATATAAACCCTGTTTGTTTCATTGGGCGGCAGGTATTGAGATGTCATTTCATCTCAATGTCGGGTAAAAGTCCCACAAAATTGGAAGCAACGCCTCCAAAATGACCTAAATAATGTTGACGGTGCGTTTACCCTCAAAGCAACAACAAACAAGCAAATTATTAATTTCATCAACATCATCATCATCATCATCATCATCATCATCATCATCATCATCATCATCATCATCATCATCGTCAACATCGTTATTATTGCTATCATAACTATCATTATTTAGAAGCCTCCGTGGTGTAGTGGTCGCCTTGTAAACCAGGGATCGCAGGATCAATCCCGGGCTTCTCCAGACTTTCGGATGAGTCTTTAAACCGAGGTCCCGTCTCTGTATGACCTTAGCTGTTGGTGAGACATAAAACTCAAACACTCACTCCATGCTAATAAACCCTATTGGTTTCATTGGGCAACAGGGCTTGAGATGTCATTTCATCTCAATGTCGGGTAAAAGTCCCACAAAACTGGAAGCAACGTCTCCAAAATGACCTTTACAGTGTTGACGGGGACGTTAAACCTCAAATCAAACAAACAAACTCACTATCATTATTATCATTCCTGGAGCACTGACCCATCTTTCTTTCTTTTATTGGAAAGAATTTAAAATAGAGACTTTGAAAATATTCCTTTAAAAAATTAATCATTTTTCATCAAAATACTTTGACAGTTAAACATTCCAGTGGTGGATTTTTAAACTTATACAGCTGATCCCAGATTTTCTGACGGATTTTGTTGAGTAATCTGTACAGCGGAAAAGCCCCATGCTGTGCCCCGCTGTTCTGGGAGCAGTCTGTGGTTGTGTGGGCTGTCTCAATCTCTGAGGTTCACTCGGTGTGGGAGACAGGAAGCTAACTTCTTGACTTACAAAGTAGCTATTGTCGGGACTTAACATTGGCTTTTTAACAGCATGAATGCCCATGAGGACCGATGTATTTGATTTAGTTGGCTACAAAGCAACAGTGCACCTACATATATAGATAGCATTACGTTAGCAATACGATAACTTGTTCGCATTCTGGTGAAAACTTGCCATATTTATCTTATTTTTACTGCAAACATAGGTTGTGGGTGCCCGTTAGAACCGCCACATTGAGGCGGTTCTAACGAGTACCCACAATCTGTTTTCAAGGTAAAAAAAGGAAAATAACGTATAGCCCCGTAAACGCACCTTTTACTGTATAAAGTGGGATTTACAGCGGTATTTACGACGTCGCTTGTAGATTCATTGACGTACATGTACCTCCAAACTGTCGGCCCTCGCCCATAGGGGCTTGATAAAAAATATATAAGCTGCATGATGTTTCCACGCAGAGCTGAATACGGCCTGCACACTAGTACTGGTAAACCGCTTAGAGGATCTAAGCCTGTCCAGGAACCGCGGTGCGAGGTGGACCGTCCATGCTAATAAACCCTATTGGTTTCATTTGGCGACAGGGCTTGAGATGTCATTTCATCTCAATGTCGGGTAAAAGTCTCACAAAATTGGAAGCAACGTCTCCAAAATGACCTTCACAATGTTGACGGGGACCTTAAACCACAAATCAAACAAAACCTCCAAACTGTAGCTGAAAATAAGAAGAAACACTATTCCAATATATGCTACAGTTAGCTTGGAAATAATTTTGTTATCAAAGCCTGGCCCGAGTAATTAAACAATAACGAAGTCAATGACACTAACCCATCATAATTATGTAGTACAAGGCAATGTATGTTGACAATGACAATAAAACTAAACATTACCATCGTTTTCAACAATAATACCAAGACCAGCAATTCGTTTATTACTGCAACGGCACGTGAAAGCACCCTACATATTTTGTTTTGCGCACATGAAGTCCTGCAGCAATTTATTAAAAACTAATGACGTCGTTAGTTAACATACCGTTTAAACTTCAAGGGCCAGTTAATCAAAGCCTTGTTAGCTTAACGGACTCGTTAGTGGACATATTGTTAATTGTTCTAGCAAGGTCAATATCTAAAATTGTGTTAGTTTTGCAGAAAAAAAATGTGAGCAGCTTTTGCATTGCTCACATTTTTTTTCCAGCAAAAATGTTAGAATTGTCACCATATTGAATGATCAAAGTTTTAACGATATGTTAGCTAACGACATAGTTAGTTTTGAACAACTGGTCCCTGATCATTTAATGCGGCAAATATACGAATACTTTTGCTGAACAAATATGAGCAGCTTTTGCATATGCAAAAGCTGCTCACATTTTCCAGCAAAATTACCAGAATTTTAGATAATGTACTTACTACACTAGTTAACAATTAGATCATTAACGCGCTCGTTAAGCTAACGAGACTTTGAACAACTGGTCGCAGATGGAGTCTATAATATTCACAGGAAGTAAAAAAAAAAAACTCTGATCAGGATGCATGGTGTAGATACTGATTTTCTATCATATTTGTGTGTACATTGCAAATGGCATATTTTATAAAAGCGTGTCAGAGTGTCACAAGTATGCTTCAAGCACGAGTACAAAACTACTGGTACAACATACTCCCGGTCGGCCAACACCAATCTTTAGTCCATGTGATCAGAATTATATAGTTATTCGGTCTAATATACGTGAAGAACAAACAAACATATAGATTGATGGAGGGAGGGAAGGATGTCGGGCCGAACGGATAAATAGATAGATTTTGTTTGTTTTGTTTGATTTGAGGTTTAACGTCCCCGTCAACACTGTAAAGGTCATTTTGGAGACGTTGCTTCCAATTTTGTGGGACTTTTACCCGACATTGAGATGAAATGACATCTCAAGCCCTGTCGCCCAATGAAACCAATAGGGTTTATTAGCATGGACGGTCCGCCTCACACAGCGGTTCCTGGACAGGCTTAGATCCTCTAAGCGGTTTACCAGTACTAGTGTGCGGGCGGGATTCAGCTCTGCGTGGAAGCATCATGCAGCCCATATATTTCTTCAAGCCCCTATGGGCGGGGGCTTAGATAGATAGATAGATAGATAGATAGATAGATAGATAGATAGATAGATAGATAGATAGATAGATAATAGATAGATAGATAGATAGATAGATAGATAGATAGATAGATAGATAGATAGATAGTTAGATAGATAGATAGATAGATAGATAGATAGATAGATAGATAGATAGATAGATAGATAGATAGATAGATAGATAGATAATAGATCACGGACTTGTGTCTCGCCTCATAACAGGCGAAAATATGCAATTCTCGTATAAAAACTCAGCATACTTCGAATAACTCAAATTACGGGTGTATAATGGGAATTTTTGTTGGTAGAACTTATTCAGCATTTTTAAAACATTATTTTAAATTTCAAATTAAACAGATTTCGGGTAACAATAAATTATCATGAAGAGATCTGTATCTTAAAGATACATTCATAATATTGCAGTTCGTCAGACATTCTTTCCATGCACGTTCATTTACAAGTTGGTACATAATAAGAGCCCCGCCAAGCGAATTTGTGCCTTCGAGCATTCCGTCATGACAAATTTTAACTGCGCGTGCTCAGCCATTCAGAGGGGCCAGGGATATGGCTTTCTGTCTGAATGTTCCTCTTGATTCACTGCTTGTATGAGCGAGCAGCGAAGGTTCTGGCGAGACTGCGCGGATGCGCAGGCTCGCCTGAACCTTCGCTGCTCGCATAGGCGATAAGTACCAAAATCGCTTGACGGGGCCCATAAAATGAATTTTTATGTAAGGCATAAGAAACCACAGTGCATACATTGGACCCTAAAATTAGCTAATGGTAGTAACTGGTTTTGAAAAGAGGATATATTTAAGAAATGAATGTTATTTTTCTGCTATTCAAGAAAGTATGAACGCACTGGGTCGCGTGCAAAGTAAATGAACCTCGAACTTGCTAGCAACCCGCTGCCGTTCATACTTTCAAGAAAAGCAGAATAAATAAGTTTATTTTTTTTTATCCCTCATCAATGGTCGAAAAAATGTTTATATGGCAAACTTTTAAAGCTGAAAAAACATTTACACGCTGATTTTTTTCTACAAAAAGCGGATCAGCGTTGACGTCACCAACGCCCGTAGAGAACCATGGTTTAGACC